>OX381707.1:9624909-10262756 GCA_947462335.1 Harmothoe impar | reverse complement strand
CATTGGATCGTATCACACTCGGCTCAACCTCGTGTGATATGATCCAATGCACCACTCATGGAGAAACCTGTCGTTCAGATAGATCATCGTGGACCGCTGTCTATTTACTCTCTAAGTACGGCATGTCACTAAAAGATGACATTTGTCATTAAGATGCACCAACTCACCCAACTCAGTAGGGTTGGCATGATGCTTTTAAGAATGCAGCGAGTTATTTGCCAGCTATGCATTCATGCATCATGACAACCAAGGACATGATGCATCAACGCATCATGCCGTCCTTAAAGGGTTGAGATGCAGGAAATGGTGTACCTAGCCTGCCACTTAGTGTACATGTATATAATGAGTATAAAATAATACAACATTTACAAAATTATAATTATAGATAATTGTTGCTGCCAGACGCCCGCCCCTGCTGCTTGAGACGCTGCCAAGGACTAATTATCACTTAACACGGTCAGTGCGTTTTACAGTCTCTAATCTGGGATGAAGCCAACACAGAGAAAAGAATTAGAATCACGGTGACTCCTAAATGCGAGTCTGGACTTGATAACTGAGGTAACTCTCTCTACAACTCTAAAGTGACTCCCGATCATTGGGGAGTCTTAGAATAGGAGTCATTATAGAGTTAGTCGTGCTAATGTTAGGGAGTCACTTTAGAGTCCTAGTGAGAGTCACCTCAGTGATCAAGTCGGGAGTCATAGTGATTTTACTTCTTTTCTCTGTGAATGACTTATTATTCACCCTTTAAGGGCCGCATACTGCTTTAATGTATCATGCCCTTTGTCGGCATGATCCATGAATGCAGCTCTGGTGAATAAATCGCCAGTGCTGCATTTGAGTATCATGCCAACGCTGCAGGGTTGATACACTCCTGTAGGGTCAGCATGATGCATGGAGGCAGCCCTGGCGAGTTACTCGCCATGCAGGGCTGCCTTGATGCATCAAGATAAAGGGTGACAAGGGCCAGAATACGCTAGGTGGCCATTAAAGGTCGAGTTACACGAGGCAACTAGTTGCTAGAAACTTATTGCTGGCAACTAGTTGCTAGCCTGCAAAAGATAGGAGGCAACTAGTTGCCCCCAAATCCATAAATATGGATCCCAGGCAACTAGCATTACACGGGGCAACTAATTGCCTGCAATTAGTTGCTAGCAACTAGTTGCCTGCAATTAGTTGCTAGCAACTAGTTGCCCCGTGTAACTCGACCTTAACGTGTTAACAAGCCAGTGACCAATGTGGGGGTGCAGAGGGGTCCCCTCATTTCGGAAAGTCGCCAAAGTTAAAACACCAAGGTCACAAAGTCGCTTTTTTGGAGAATTTATTATACAAAAATGCATTGCCAATTTCCCCCAAAAGTCGCCAGGTCGATTAATTCCTTTTTTTCCCATATTCCATGACATATGGCAGTTCTTTTTCCAAAATTCCATGACTTTCCAGACAACTTTCAAATTCCAGGACATTCCATGACACGTGGGAACCCTGATGATTGTTTCAAAAGATGATCGTTTCAAAACATACAAAACAACCTATAAACCCCCAATACAATCTGACACTTATGACAAGAGTCCTCTATACAGAGGTCTACCACTATGGAATGTTGTCAAATAAGAAACTCAGAAAATCGTTAACACTATTAAGTGATTCGTAAATGCTCTTAAATTAAGCTAGTTATCAAAGAAAGTCTAGATTTTCTAAGATTGGGAAATTTGAGATGAATTGTATTGGATGGGTCCCCTCCAGAAACTGAGCCCCACCCCCTATTAATGTTTAAAAAGCTTTTCAGTGGATCTAGACAAATCACAGGGATGACCTTTTAAGCCAACGTTCCAAATTTCCGGAAAATTCCAGAAGAATCCCATGCCTGATTCAACCCTCCGACCTTTTCCATCGGGGCGACTGTGGCATTTACATGAAAAGACCCCTTGTATAATCATTGTTTACCGAGAGTAAATTCAACAACAGCCGACAAGGCTAGCTAACACAGAGATGGTTGAAACTCCTGTAACCGTCCATAACAGACGCCACTCCCTTGTCGGCAAATAGCAGGTATTAAATATTCATAACAATTTTGGTCAACTTTCTTTCTTGTAGGAAATAATTAACATGGTTACAAATACCAGTAAAACAGGTCGTTACCCAGTGATGCACCGCGCCCCAAGCTGGCCCCATCATAAGTTCTACCTTGGACTCAGAGTTGGAGATTGAAAATATTACGCCACTCCGACCCTATTTGCGATATGCTAAGGCATGCAGTATAGTGGGTCAGACGAACGCTGTCTCTGAGTTTTCCCGCACCACTATCACCGGCAGCGGAGTTGCTGGTTTAAAATGTAAATCCCAGCATAACAACAGGGATGTCTGCAGAAGCAGTACCAGGTAGTGGCATCTATGTCTCTTGCTGGATATTTACAAAGCTCAGGGGATCCTTGAGAAAATGGACGGTTCCCATGACTCTAAACACTAGCTGATATCTCATTGGGCCTTAGGCTGTGAGGACGCTCGTTTGTCCTTGGGCTGCGAGGACGATGGTTTGTCCTTGGGCTGAGAAGAACTAGGTTTGTTCTTGGACTGCGAGGACGATGGTTTGTCCTTGGGCTGCGAGGACGATGGTTTGTCCTTGGGCTGCGAGGACGATGGTTTGTCCTTGGGCTGCGAGGACGACGGTTTGTCCTTGGGCTGCGAGGACGACGGTTTGTCCTTGGGCTGCGAGGACCTTGGTTTGTCCTTGGGCTGCCCTTCTTTTCCGGTGCCTATTTGTCTGAGTTTCACGCCGTATTTCACAGCCTTCCTAAACTCCTGCAGAACTGTACAGTAGAAAAATACCGAAAATTTAGAAAATGGAAAAGTCAAGAAATATTATCTCACCCTTTCAACGCTGTAATGCACTATGCCCTTAGTCATAATGGTGCGTGTTGCCTTTACGTAACTTGCCTTTGTTAAAGGGTTACGATATTATAATATAAATTAATGAAAGAAAATTAATTATATTCATTACAAAAATTAATAACAAAAATAAAACTTTATAGTATGAATTATGTGTCTAGACCTCCAAATGCTAAATTAGAAATAATGTAATTTTTTTAAAGCGAGAAACATAACCTACAGGCTGTGGTGAGTTTGCCCCGTTCTTGTAAAGGCCGTCTGTCGGGGTATTCCCTCCTCAGCGCAATCCATTTGGTCCGCAGCCAGGACGCTGACGGGATGCTACAAACATATATAGTGGTACATGGAATAAATCATAATTATTCATGTACTTCATCAATAATCAACCTACTAAATTTAGAAAATTTAGAGGGTTATGCTTATTTTACAGAATATTGTATTCACAATAGCAGCTTGTTTTAGAAAATTAATCATAACGAATAATGTACCGCAACCAAATATATCCTGACCCTTCAAGGGCAGCACAGTTCTCCTATTTAATATGCATTGTCCTCCGTATGAGTACTCGTGAGTCGACTCGCCAGGGATGCATGACGACAACGGGAATAGGGTATTGAAACAACATGCGCCCTTTAACACTTTAAGGAGGTATATTTCATTAATGCATCATGTTCTTGGTCATCATGATGCATGAATGCAGTTATGGTGAGTAACTCGCCAGTGCTGCATTCAAGCATAATGCAGACCATACAGGGTTGATACACTCCCGAAGGGTCGGCACGATGCCCCAATGCAGCACCGGCGAGTTACTCGCCAGGGCTGCATTCATGCATCATGACGACCAAGGGCATGATGTATTAAGGTATCATGTCGTCCTTAAAGGGTTAAAGAGCTTTATAACTCATATGTTAGCTTACTCGGTGTGGACCTGGGCCTTCACTGTAGACCAGTTGATGTCCGCCTCGTCCCTAACTCCTGACGCTGCCACCCTACGGAGGAAACAATCTTATTTCATGTGGAGAAAAAACTTCACCATTGTTTTGTATGGTGAGGGCCGTTCTCCACACCCCCGTGGAGAAACTGAATCTCATTCTCCACAGCTCCATTCTCCACGGTATGGTTGTGAAACCAATCTTTAAATGTTGTTTTAAAATGGAATTGATCAACATTCACATGAAATGAACGCATAGATCCACTCAAATCAGTCTGAACTCCTGGTTTCTTCACTCGTGGAGAAACCTGTCGTTCAGACAGATTATCGTGGACCTCTGTCTATATATTTCATGAGAAGAATCTTTTTTACTATGCTTAAGTACTAGAATTGCCGTTCTAGACACCCCTATGGAGACACTGTTTCTCATTCTCCACGGCCAAGTTCTCCACGGGGACATCATCAAAATAGTTATGAAAACAGTCTTTAAAAGTAATTTTTAATGGAATTAATCTATACCCACATGCAATGAATACAGACTCTAATCAATCCAACCTGGTTTCTCTACGAGTGGTGCCTTCGATCACATCACTGGGTCTCGTCTGATCCAAGGCACTATCGCTTGAAATATGTTGTTTGGACAGATCATTGTGGACCTCTGTCTAATATGTTTATCTATAGTATTTTTTTTCCTCCGTCAAAAATAATATGACATCCAAATTTAAATGCATATATGCAGCCCTACAGGGTTGATACCCTCCTGAAGGGTTCGCATGATGCACAAATGCAGCACTGTGTTAGTGCATCATGCTGACAAATGAACATGAACTTCGGGGCATGATCAGTCTTTGCGAAAACTTTTTCATCCCACAGGACATTCGGTCCTGCAAATTTTCAATGTTGCAGGACTGGCTACATTATTGCAGGACCGGATAGCCACATATCTGACAATTTATATATTTTAAGTATAAAATATCTTTGTCAATTGAAAATACATATTATTTTTAATCATCTATGGCTAAATCAGGATAAATACATTGATTTACACAGTAAGTTGACAAGCATATTTCAGGTTTAGAGACGAACTAAGTTATATTAGTTCAGAAAAGCCCAACATGTTACTGGACATGTGGTCCTGCTACACTTGTCAATCTGCTGGACCGGTGGCATTTTAGGACGACATTGCCACTGTCCTGCATGTTTTCGCAAAGACTGCATGATACACTTTAAACAAGACTTACGCGTTAATAAGTTGTACTTGGTGCAACCTCTCAAACGACTGCCGCGGCCGACCATGCATGTGCATCCAATACAGCGAATGCGTCCTTCAAAACATGGAAAAGATATTTTAATTAAAAACTTATGAATTAATTTATCAATAGCTCTTATTATATAGTTTTCAATGCCAATAGCTTGTATATTGGCCTTTATTGATCTCGATGAATGACAAGAGTAACACTGGTAGATTTTGAAAAAAGAAAGAGATTTAAGTACAGTACAAAAGTACAGTAAATTCCCATGTATACTGTAAATGTAAATATTTTCGCTGAAATTTAGCTCTTTAATTTGATACTGTATAAATTTTCGCTCTGTACATACGTTTTGTGGGTTTTTTAATTCCTCGAAAATATGTACGTCGCGATCATTTCTACATTTACAGTATACAGGGCTTGGAGTGTTGGACTTTACGGTACCTACCAGCGGTAGCTGCACTGCTTGTCGTTACGTCCGTCCACGAGTGCCGCCACCTGCTCCCAGGGCACGTTGTCCAGTTGCTGGTGAGTCCCGCACATGTCCCGCACCGCCCCCGCTAACTGGGCGTCCTCCTCCGGGGTCCACAACCCCTTAGACGTGCCTGGGGACCACAATACATGACAATAGTGTTATTAATAGTGTATTATTATGGTTAGCTGCTGGTGAGTCCCGCACAGGTCGCGCACGGCCCCCACTAACTGGGCGTCCTCCTCACGGGTCCACACCCCCTTAGACGTGCCTGGGAACCACAATACATGACAATAGTGTTATTAATAGTGTATTATAATGGTCAGCTGGTGGTGAGTACCACACAGGTCCCGCACTGCCCCCGCCAGCTGGGCGTCCTCCTCACGGGTCCACACACCCTTAGACGTGCCTGGAGACAGGAACACAGCACCATATTTTATCAAATCAATACTCATTTCAGGCCACTTAAAAATGATTAACAGCTTTGCGGATACTGCCCTCACTCTTTACTAAGGGCTGTCCACGGTGACTGTGATTGAATGCAAAGCAAAACACAAACCAAACATTCTCTACTCTCATTTACCATAAATTCTTGCGTATAAGGCCACTCAAAAAAAAAGTTGTTTCTCATCACCCAGCACTGAAAAATATGACGAGGGCGTTTTTTTTTTGTTTTTTTTTTTTAACTCAGGGCCAAAATGTATAGAAAAATTAAGACTTTTCGCGAACGATTTTCACATTTTAGGAGTTAAGAGTTTAGTGATCCACAAAATATGTTATATTGGAAGTTATTCCTAGCTCACTGCATTACTGACTGTCTAAGCTTTAATTTGATACCAAATATGCCACTATTTGTCCAATTTTTGACATATTTTTCTTTAAAAATCTTTAAAAAAAAAAAAAGTTTTCCCCAAATCACGTTTTTCATGATGCGCGCGGTGATGAGAAACCAGTTTATTTTTTTGAGTGGCCTTAGTACTGTACTATGCAGATAAACTCATCTTTGGTGTAGAATTAAAGCTGGATCTGACTTGTCTACAAGACGCGGCGTCTACCTGATAATGTACAGCAGTGGTGCGTATTAACAGAGTGTGCTCACTTTGTTTGTTGCGTATGCGTGTCCTGACGGCGTCGTGAGCTCGTTGTGCCGGCACCGAGAACTCCTCAGAGATGGCGGCCCAGCCCTGACCCAGCTGTACCAGGTCCTCTGCTGTCTCCGCATCATCGGGTACCCTGCAATATAGTTTACATTTTTTAAAACACATTTGAAAGATTTACTTAAAATGCCTTTTGCAGGACCATATTCTACTAGACCCAGCACCTACGTACAACTATTTCTATGGGAGAAACGCAATTTTCCTCTGGGCCGACCAAAAAATAGTTAATAGATTTCACGCACCTAATTTTCGGAAATAGAAATTTAATCTTTTTTGGAAAAAAATTGTCAATGGACTTCACTTGCCTCTTTTTTTTTTTTCAAAAATCGGAAACTTTCTTTTGCTTCCATTTGCACTGGATTCCCTCCCAGGTTCGGTCCGTATGGGCCCTGTGGACCTGCTGACCAGCCTTCGGCTGTGTTGGTTTTAAAACTATATCATCATGGATTCCCTCAAATTAACTAATTAAATATCTTTTCCCGTGGCTTCACTTAGAGTAAAAATAAACAAATTGCAGCGAGTTCCATGACCAAAATCCATTGACAATGAAAAATTCTAATTTCTTTTTGGTGTGGCCCTGCAAATGCACTACTTAACTCTACATATATGTATGTGGCATTATACATAAACCACTAGTAATACAAACAACCAAAATACCTTTTTTACAAAGTAATTCAAAGATAAAGTTAAAGATAAGTTAAAGATAGTTAACTTAAAGATAAAGTGAAGCCATCTGTGTCCCAAGGATCTCCTTGACCCTTGACCATGATCTAGATAGCAGCAGAAATGCAGCCCTCACAACCTCCCAGTTCTCTAAACCTCCACAGCCACTGACAATGTCTGTTACTGAAGATGAGCGCCTGGGACATGGTCATGGAGGTAGAGTGGAGGTGGTCGTGGTGGACCATGTGGCCACTCTGACTATGAGGAATGGGGAGCAAAACAGGTTTAACACCACCACAGTGGGCAGGATCAACGCCGCCCTGGACAAGGTCCTGAGGTAATGGAGTGCTCATTTTCAATCACAGGAAGTTGTGAATTTTTGTGTCGGACATGCCTAAAGAGTTTCATGCCAAGTGCTCAGAAATTTTCCTCCCCCAACTGAAAACAGGTGAGATTTTGTGCCCCCGCCCCAAGAGGGGTCGAAATCTTCCTCTCCTGGTCAGGGTCCTCATGTAAGGATGAGGCCCTAAGGTAAGGACAAGGCCCTCAGGTAAAAGCGAGGCCTTCAGGTAAAAGCGAGGCCCTCAGGTAAAGACAAGGCCCTTAGGTAAGGACGAGGCCCTCAGGTAAGGACAAGGCCCTCAGGTTAGAACAAGTCCCTCAGGTACAGACAAGGCCCTCAGGTGAGAATGGGGCCTTCAGGTGAGGATGAGGCCCTCAGGTGACAACAAGGCCCTCAGGTGACAACAAGGCCCTCAGGTGACAACAAGGCCCTCAGGTGACAACAAGGCCCTCAGGTGACAACAAGGCCCTCAGGACAAGGCCCTCAGGTAAGGACAAGGCCCTCAGGTAAGGACGAGGCCCTCAGGTAAGGACAAGGCCCTCAGGTAAGGACAAGGCCCTCAGGTGAGAACGAGGCTCTCGGGTAGGGACAAGGCTCTCGCGTAAACAACAAGGCCCTCAGGTGAGGACGAGGCACTATGGTATGGACAAGGCCCTCAGGTAAGGACAAGGCCCTCAGGTAGACAAGGCCCTCAGGTGAGAACAACGCCCTCAGGTGTGGACGAGGCCTTCAGGTGAGGAAGAGGCCCTCAGGTCAGGACGAGGCCCTCAGGTAAAGATGAGGCCCTCAGGTAGAGATGAGGCCCTCAGGTAAAGATGAGGCCCTCAGGTAAAGATGAGGCCCTCAGGTAAGGACAAGGCCCTCAGGTAAAGATGAGGCCCTCAGGTTAAATATTGAAGGTCGGATAATCGAGGTCCCACTGTACCCATTTCAGAAAGCTGTGTAAACTGATGATATCATTGAGGGTATATTTGTGCTTTGTCGGCAGTAATGCTGGGGTGCAGGCGCTGGTGGTGACGGGGGAGGGACGCTTCTTCTCGGCCGGCCTGGACCTGCCCTGGATGCGGCACCTGGAGAGGACCGGACAGACGGAGGAGCTGAGCGGCTTCCTGAAGGCCATGCCCCGACTGGTGTCCCGCCTCCTCACCTTCCCCATGCCCACCGTAGCTGTCATCAATGGTAGGTCAAATTATGAGAAAAGCAGAAATTTTCTCTCAGGCTCATGATCTTTCAAATAATTTAGTGAAAGGAAAAGAGAAAAATTCGACCTACCAACCCTATTTCTTTTGGCCGTGTTACCTGAACACACCTTTTTTTTAGGCCAAAGGGTCTAGTACTTTAACATAAAGGTGGTCGCATTAGCATTTACTTTAAACTCTCGCATGTAAGCCTAACCTAACGTTATATAGGCATGTTTGGCATCAAAGCAAACCTGAGTCTGACTTACATAAAAGTTGTGCAAGAATTCACAGTAACACTGTTTTGCACTGTGCGTGTTGGTGAGCAGGTCATGCGGCGGCGGGGGGAGCCCTGTTTGCTCTCGCGTGTGACGTGCGGGTGATGAGGAGGGACCGTGGCTACTTCTACATCAACGAGGTACGCATAGGCATCCAGATGAAGCCCAACACTAAGCAACTAGTGCTGTGAGTATAGTCTCTCACCAAGAAGTACAGCTAATTATAGCATCATCAACGGTTAACATTGAGGGAGAGAAGAGGCCTAGTGTATAGAGGCGGGCATGGGGATAATGTAAATGTATACATGTATATTTTCGCATATATTTAAGTTTGGTTTTATAATTCAATACCGTAGGAATTTTCACACAGGACATCACGCGGATTTTGATTTCTGTGAAATTTGGGGAAATATACGTACAGCCACGTATAAAATGAATACAGTATATATTACACTGTAAGGAAGGGGGGCAGACTTTCAGGATATGGGGTGGGGGTATTGACCGATTTGAGGGGTGGGAGTCTAAAGATCTAATATGTAAGATCAGTTTTGACATATCTGACATAATAGACATGCTATGTGACCCTCCTGATAATTCGTCTCTACTTCACCAACAGCGCCAAGATCCCCCCAGGGTCAGGCCCTCAATGCTGTCCTATTCGGTAAGCGCCTAACCGGCCCGGACACGCTGCGTTTAGGCATCACCAGCGCCCTCTGTGAGGAACACGAGTTGCAGCAGGTGGGGCATCAGACGGCACGCGACCAGATCGCGGACGGAGCGTTCATGCGGGAGACACTCGGCACAAACAAGGAAATCATGTATAGCCGCGTACTTGAAGCAATGATAGAAAGAACCAAAGGCCCGGTTTCTGCAGGGGAATATGTGAAGGCTCTGACAAAAGCCAAGATGTAGAATGGTGAAGGAGGTTGAGGATAATAAACAACAGCCATGGGGATATGACTAGGAGTAGGAGCCTTCATGATTATCCACTTTGACACAGTGCCCAAACTGGATAACATCGTGCATTAGCAGTGGATAACCACAGTGACACTGCTGTGATGTCACAAAATGGCAGCCGTTAGCTTATATTGTAAATAGCCGAGTTCGCATCATGAAGTCAGTCAAAAGTAAAACTGTGGAATAAACGAAATAATAGAAGGTACTTTAAAGTGGCATAATCACCAAGCGTGTTCCATTCACATTTCTAGTACAGTTCTAGTCTGATATATGGTTAAGTGTGAGTGGTGATACTGCCCCTTTAATGCACTATAACCATTTACAGCTTTCAACAAGGTGAATAAATGATACCATATCTGAAAACTACATACAGTTTATTGTTCCTGTCGGGATGGAAGAGTCGCTGGGCCCTTTTGAAGACGGCGTCTTTACCACGGTCCAAGTCTTCCGCTGTAGGAGAGAGTTGATACCATAAATTCCCGCGTATAACCCGCATCTCGCGTATAACCCGCACCCCCAACTAAATAGAATCCTATAACCCGTTTCTGGGTTTGAAAACTTCTATTTTAGTACTGTTCTATAGTAATAATAACCCTCGTATAACCCGCACCCTATATAGGCATGTTTGGTATCAAATGAAAGCTGAGGTTGATTCGCGTACCACCCGCGGGTGGTACGCGGGAATTTACGGTAAGTGTCAACGCATGTAAGACACAAAAAGTGAAACTTGCGGAGACGGATAAATAGACACAGGTTCCTGAGAATTATTCCACACTGAGGGTTACTGTAAAGGTAGATATTTTCGCGCTGTACATATTTTCGTGGATTTCAGATTTTAAAATCCATATTGTTAGCAAATTCGCGAAAATTTATCCCAGCAAAAATATCTTAGTTTACAGTATCTCACGAGGTAAAGCTGAGAGAGAGAACTCTCAGTAGTGAAAAGTTTGAGTGCTGCGTTGTTTTTAATTCATTTAACAGAGATGCCACTCGCTGATTGGCAAAAAAAGAAGGAAACCTTAAGATTGGTTTATTAAAAAAAAGGAAATTAATATAGTTTAATACAGAAATTCCAGCGAAAATGTAGGAGTTTCTGCAAAAGTAGTAAAAGTGGCATCTCTGAAGTAATCATGAACAACACCAAAAGCACATAAAAGGACTATAGGATATGTTCAAAACCCTACAAAGACGGATGTAACTAAAAGACCACATTTGTCAGTATAATGTACCAATGCAGCCCCTGGCGGCCAGGGATTCCGCTAGGACTTGTTTTCTATTAGCCAATTTGGCGGATTTGTATCAATTTTGATTAGCCAAATTGTATATCAATTAGCCAAAACTTTTTACATAATTTTTTTTTTAAGGCCGAAAGGCCCCGGAGGGGCCCTGGTGGTGAGCTTGCGAACTACCAGGTTGAGGCATTATATTGTTTTCATTTGACAGGAAGTCAGTACGGGTGCCGCCATTTTGTTTTAAGGGGTGCCGCCATTTTGTTTTAAGGTGTCACAACACAAATTTATACATATAATGATAAAATTAATATTAATGAACCTTCGATCCTGAGGTTGATCATAATCATAACTATCCCCCCTAACATGGACCCAAGGAATTCAATGGTTCTATTGGTTTGTTGCTAAGACAGCTGGTTGCCTAGCAACAGCTATTCTAATTGTTTATCTGCCTAGCAACCCACATTTCCATGCTCCTGAGGTTGATTATAATTGTACCTACCCCCCCTAACATGAACCCAAGGAATTCAATGGTTCTATTAGTTTGTTGCTAAGACAGCTGGTTGCCTAGCAACAGCTATTCTAATTGTTTATCTGCCTAGCAACACCCCTTTCAATGCTCCTGAGGTTGATTGTAATCCTACCTACCCCCCCTAACATGGACCCGAGGAATTCAATGGTTCTATTGGTTTGTTGCTAAGACGGCCGGTTGCCTAGCAACAGCTATTCTAATTGTTTATCTGCCTAGCAACACGCATTTCCATGCTCCTGAGGTTGATTGTAATCCTACCTACCCCCCCTAACATGGACCCAAGGAATTCAATGGTTCTATTATTTTGTTGCTAAGACAGCTGGTTGCCTAGCAACAGCTATTCCAATTGTTTATCTGCCTAGCAACACCCATTTCCATGCTCCTGAGGTTGATTATAATCCTACCTACCCCCCCTAACATGGACCCAAGGAATTCAATGGTTCTATTATTTTGTTGCTAAGACAGCTGGTTGCCTAGCAACAGCTATTCCAATTGTTTATCTGCCTAGCAACACCCATTTCCATGCTCCTGAGGTTGATTATAATCCTACCTACCCCCCCTAACATGGACCCGAGGAATTCAATTGTTCTATTGGTTTGTTGCTAAGACAGCTGGTTGCCTAGCAACAGCTATTCCAATTGTTTATCTGCCTAGCAACACCCATTTCCATGCTCCTGAGGTTGATTATAATCCTACCTACCCCCCCTAACATGGACCAAAGGAATTCAATGGTTCTATTAGTGCTGCTGCACTGGTGGCCACCTAGTGGCTGTATATTACACTAAATCCCTGTAATGGCATGTTTTCCCCTGTTGTGTCACATCCGTCAGTTATATCATCCTCCCGCCCTGTTTATATGGTGTCTTGAATGGGTCCCCTACAAATATACCAACCATGTAGACATTATGTTCCTTCAAATGCAAGAATTGCGGTTGTTGCCATGCCTGAGGCATTTTTTTACGCGGCAACAACCGCAATTCTTGTTACACAAGTCTTTGATAAATACACAGTTGCCCTCACCCTAATCCTTTTCGAAGTGCATCTAAGGCTTGTCCCTCAATTTACACCCCCTCGGCCCCACAAGCCCAAACAGTCCCAAATCCACAATTAGCCAATTTGGCGAATTTTCAGTGGGTAGCATTAGCCAAAATGAGCTTGGATTCGCCATTGGCGATTTGGCGAGTGACTAGCGGAATCCCAACCTGCAAGTTACTTGCCAGTGCTGCATCGGTGTATCATTCCAGCCCTTTGGGGGTGGGGGGGGTCTCTTGACCCCGAAGGGTCGTCATGATGCTTGAATGCAGCACCGGCGAGTTACTCGCCGGTGCTGCATTCATGCATCATGCCGACCAAGGGTATGATGCCTTGATACATTAAGGCATCATACCATCCTTAAACTTGACTTCTCTGTTTAGAAATACATATAGTTAATTACTCACCGAGCTTCTCGGAGAAGTTTAATTTGCGTTTCTTTGCTCTGAGACTGAGCTCGTCGCGGCTCCCTTCCTTCAGCTTCCTGAACAGTAGGCACATCGGGTTCTCAAAGATGGGGTTATCCTGCAAGTAAAACACGCCAAGCCCATGCTGTTTTATTCTTTGGGTTACAGACAAAGGAGGACAAAATCAGGAATAAGGAAATAAGATAAAATGTAATCTTTCACGTTTTACTATCTTTTACATACTGTAACAAACCGGTTCCAATTGAGCGTGAGTTGCTCGTCTTCCTTCTTGGTCCAGCGTCTCGCCTCACTCGGTCCTACGAGAGTCACATACCAAATGTCACCAAAACACCCTTTAACCCTTGCGGACGGCATGATACGATAATGCATCATACCATGGTCGTACGCCGTGATGTATGAATGCAGCACTGGCGAGTCACTCGCCAGGGATGCATTCAAGAATCATGACGACCCTATAGGGTTGAGACACTTCCAACGAGTTGGCGAGTTACTCACCAGGACTATATTGGTGCATTATGGCGACATGCCGTATTTAAAGAGTTAAGGGTCCGAATCAATATATATCTATGTGCGATATCTCCACAATTTTTATGATGGCCCATGGCATTGATTGATTGACTTAATAGATGAACATTATTCAAGAACAAATAAAAAAAAAGCAACAGAAATTGTGCAATATTGAACTCTTACATGTACCATTGTTTTAATATAAGATTAATCGAGTACTTACCATTTATATAAGTATGAAGATTAATCGTTGTTCTTCGAGTGACAGACAAACATATCTGTTTAGTACACAGGAGAGGGAGCACTTCCGGTTCCGGTCAGATTAGCGCCCACATGCAGTGAATCTTTTGCTGAAAGTAAAACATCTGGAAATAGTACACAGTAGTGCTCTTTTTACTTAGTCTAAATAGCACCCTCATGAGTAGGTGAGAGATTATACCGCTAGTAGTAATCTTCTTCATCCTGGGGATGGATGGGTGGGCCTGTGTACTAAACAGATATGTTTGTCTGTCACTCGAAGAACAACGATTAATCTTCATACTTATATAAATGGTAAGTACTCGATTAATCTTATATTCTTCTTTGCGACAGTCAAACATTCTGTTTACACAGGAGACTTCAAAGTTCAGCTAGATTCACTGCTTATTTCCCATAATGTTACTCTCCCATAAAGGACTGTAACTTCTCATATAGGATAACAGAAAATAGATACTTTATTTCACCTAAAGGTGATGTTCTATTGCCTTGTGATATGGTTTTGACTAGGTTGCATGACATTTTGCTGTATAGCAAAGAAGGCACAACTGCCATACAGTTCACCACAGCTGTGGCAGTGTAATTGTCCATCATAGAAAAAGTTTTATCACATACAGATCCTGCTGTCTCTAGCAAGGCTTATGACTATGATCAGCCAAATAGAGTTCATACAAACTATCGTTACGGCAAAAGGGCCAAAATTCTCCCCTTTTGAGGTGTGTCTTTTCCCCGAAAAGGCTCTGAAAAATTTTGTTCCCAGCTACTCGATTGAGTCCTCCAGGAGGATCCTGGCTAGCGTCTTGGGAGGCTTGGGGTTCACGATAGGCTTGTTGTAGTACTTAGCCATGGTCTTGGCACCTTTCCAAGACCCATGCCTAAGCAAAACAGCAGTCGATACACCGAGTCTCCCTCCCGCAGAGGTGCTGGCACCCCTGGTGGAGTGAGCTCGGTATTCCCTGGTGTCCACCCCAGCTGCGGAAAGCACCGCAAGGACCCATCGCTTTGATGAGTCCTGCCCAATCTCGCCAAATGGCTTGCGGAAGGACAAGAAGAGCGAGTGTTTCCTTCGCCCTTCCTTGTCCAACCTGACTGGCTCCGTGACCCGCACGTAACGTTTCAGGGCACAGACGACGCACAGAGTCTCCTCCTCGTGGAACAGTTCCAGGACCAGTTCTTTGAGGGGTTCCCCCGTACGCGCTGTTTTCATCAGACCCTTCAGAACGAAACGCGCAGACCCCGAATCCAGCCAAGTCAGATTGCGGAGATCAAGCGCAGGGATGACCTGACCTCTTTGGCCCGACACCAGCAGAGTCAGCATCTTTAGCTTGAATCCTAAGAACTGGGTGGACAAGCCTTCATTGGCACCCCAACGCTGGAATATGCTGAACTCCAGCATAATGTCCCAGAACTTGTTATATCTGGGAGAAGGAGGATTCCTTCGATAGTCGGTGCGGACGGCCCTGCACACCCAATAGTGGGTGCCCATGGTCTTCCCGTTGTCAAGGTTTTTCACTAAACCCTACAACGCACATCTGGCAGCCTTAACAGTGCCAAAAGCCTTGCCCTTTTCCGAAAGCAAGCGGTGGAAACGGCAAACCTCCAAAGTCGTGGTTGACAGCTGCAACGTGTACGTCATGATTGACAGCTGCAACGTGTACCACGTGGTTGACAGCTGCAACGTGTCGGCATGTTTGACAGCTGCAAGGTCTATGGCATGTTTAGCAGCTGCAACATCTACATCGTTATAGACAGATGCAACCTCCTGGTTGACGGCTGCAACTTCTAAGACGTGATTGACAGCTGCAACGTCTAAGACGTGATTGACAGCTGCAACGTGTACGACGTAATTGACAGCTGACGTGTTTACAATATAAATGTCATCTGCAACGTCTACTACTTGATTGACATCACATGTTTGCCGGCGGATTGACAGCTGCAACGTCTAGGACGTTATTGACAGATGCAATGTCTACGACATGGTTGACATCTGCAACGTCTATGACATGGTTGACATCTGCAACATCTTCTACGTGATTGACAGCTGCAACGTGTACAACATGATTGGCAGCTGCAACGTGTACGATGTGATTGACACCTGCAACATGTATGACGTGATTGACCGCTGCAACGTGTACGACATGTTTGACAGCTGCAAGGTCTACGTGTTTGACAGCTGCAACGTCTACGACGTGATTGACAGCTGTAATACCTACGCCATAGTATGCCGTCTGCAATATCTACAACATGATTGACAGCTTCAATGTCTGCCACGTAATTTACAGCTGTAGCGTTTACAACATGAGAGAGAGCTGCATCATCTACAAATGTGATTCACAGCTGCTACATTTACCACGTGATTGACATCTGCAACATGTGCGACTTACAGCTGCAACGTCTACAACGTGATTGGCAGTTGCAATAGCTACTACCTGAGTGACACCTAAATCATCTACAACATAATTGACAGCTGCAACTTGCTTGACAGCTGCAAATGTCTTTATCGTGAGTGATAGCGGTAAAGTCTACAACATGATTGGCAGCTTCAACGTCTATGACGTGATTGACAGCTGCAATGTCTACAATGTAATTGACACCTGCAACATCTGCGACTTGCTTGACAGGTGCAAACGTCTACGTCATGAATGCCAGCGGCAACGTCTACAACATGATTGACAGCTGCAACTGAATGATACCCCAAAACAAAGAGGTACAAAACCCTAACCAGGTAAAGTGCACTCAAGTATCCACAACTCTTAAGTGATCCAAATTTGTGGGTCTTTTCGGAAACTAGTCCAAACCAAATACAAAAACGGACAGCGGCTACGTCTGTGACGTGGATGAGGGCTTAGACAATTGGATACTTAAGAGTATATTGTCAACTGTAACATCTACGACGTGATGGGCAGCTGCAACGTCTACGACCTGATTGCCAGCTGCAACGTCTACGACCTGATTGTCAGCTGCAACGTCTAAGACGTGATTGACAGCTGCACCTTCTACGACGTGATTGTCAGCGTCAACATCTACGACGTGATTGACAGCTGCAACGTCTACGACGATTTGACATGCAATCTTCTATGACGTGATTGACAGCTGCTATGTCTACGACATGATTGACAGCTGTAACGTCTACGACGTGATTGACAGCTGCAAAGTCTACAACATAATTTACAGCTGCAACGTCTACGACGTGATTGACAGCTGCAAAGTCTGCAACGTGAATGACAGCTGCAACGTCTACGACGTGATTGACAGCTGCAACTTCTACGACTTGAAAGACAGCTGCAACGTCTACGACGTGATTGACAGCTGCAACGTCTACGACTTGAACGACAGCTGCAACTTCTTACGACGTGATTGACAGCTGCAACGTCTATGCCTTGAAAGACAGCTGCAACGTCTATGACCTTATTGACAGCTGCAACGTCTACAGCGTGATTGGCAGCTGCAACGTCTACAACGTAATTGACAGCTGCAACGTCTACAACGTGATTGACAGCTGCAACGTCTACAACGTGCGCACCAGCGGCTACAACTCTCTTGAGCGCCAGCGGCTATGCATTTTATGTGAGCGCCAGCGGCTACGCCTCAGACGTGAGCGCCAGCAGCTACATCTGCGAAGTCCTAGAAGAACATAGTCTTAATGTGCGCCAGCTGATATCGAGGCCAGCATCTATGCCTCCAACATGAGCGCCAGCAGCTATGTCTGCGACATCCCTAACATAGACTGGATGTGCGCCAGCTAGTATCAAGCGTCAGTGGCTAGATCTAGGGCATGATAGGCATCAACAAGAACGCCATCAATGTGAGCATCATTAACTTGAGACCATTAATGTGAGCAACAGCTGCCACATCTGGGATGCGAGCAACATCGCCTACTTCTGGGACGCGAGCGCCAGCGGCCACGTCTGGAACGAGAGCGCCAGCGGTCACGTCTGGGATGCGCGCTGCTATGTCTACAACGTGATTGACAGCTGCAACGTCTACGACGTGATTGACAGCTGCAAAGTCTACAACTTGATTGACAGCTGCAACGTCTACAACGTGATTGACTGCTGCAAGTCCTACAATGTGATTGACAGCTGCAACGTCTATAACGTGAGTGACAGCTGCAACGTCTACGACGTGATGGACAGCTGCAGCATCTACGACGTGATTAACCGCTGCAACGTCTACGATGTGAAAGCCAGCAGCAACATCTACAACGTGATTGACAGCTGCAACATCTACAACGTGATTGACAGCTGCAACGTTTACAACGTGATTGACATCTGCAGCGTCTACGACGTGATTGACAGCTGCAACGTCTACGACGTGAAAGACAGCTGCAACGTCTATGACCTTATTGACAGCTGCAACGTCTTCAAAGTGATTGGCAGCTGCAAGTTCTACAACGTGATTGACAGCTGCAACGTCTACAACGTGATTGACAGCTGCAACGTCTACAACGTGCGCACCAGCGGCTACAACTCTCTTGAGCGACAGCGGCTATGTCTGCGACATCCCTAACATAGACTGAATGTGCGCCAGCTAGTATCAAGTGTCAGCGGCTAGGTCTAGGGCATGATTGGCATCAACAAGATCGCCATCAATGTGAGCATCATTAACGTGAGACCATTAATGTGATCAACATCGCCTACGTCTGGGATGCGAGCAACATCGCCTACGTCAGGGCTGCGAGCGCCAGCGGCCACGTCTGGGACGTGAGCGCCAGCGGCCACATCTGGAACGAGAGCGCCAGCGGCCATGTCTGGGACGCGAGCGCCAGTGGCCACGTCTGGGACGCTAGCGCCAGCGGCCACGTCTGCGACGCGAGCGTCTCCTACATGAGGATCAGCTGCAACGTCTATGCCGTGATTGACAGCTGCAACGTCTACGCCGTGATTGACAGCAGCAACGTTTATGCCGTGATTGACAGCTACAACATCTATGACGTGATTGACAGCAGCAACGTCTATGACGTGATTGACAGCAGCAACGTCTATGACGTGATTGACAGCGACAACATCTATGACGTGATTGACAGCCGCAACGTCTATGATGTGATTGACAGAAACAACGTCTAGGACAAGATTGACAGCTGCAACGTCTACGCCGTGATTGACAGAGGCAACGTCTATGACGTGACTGACAGCGACGTCTGTGACGTGAAACCCAAGGAATTTTTGGGCATAAGGTGTGGGTCTTTTTGGAAACTAGTCCAAACCCAAGGTACCTCCACATGAGTTAAGTCATCTTGATGTTCAAATCAAAGAGACATGTGTGCTAATAGTGTTTTAAGGTGGGGATTAAAACACAAGGCCAAAGAAATTTTCGGCATAAGGTATAGGTATTTTGTGTTACCAGTCACAAACCCTAAGCACATAATTGAGACCCTATAAAAGGTGGACCAGTTAAGTCTCTTTGTGTTTTCATTTCACAACAACACAAACTTCTTAAATGCCTAACTCAAGGAATTTTTCGGCATAAGGTATGGGTAAACTTGTGTATTCAACACAAGCACTCAGTGTGGATCTGTATCAACACAACTGAGTTATTTAATGCCTCAAAGAAATTTTGGGCATAAGGTATATGTCTTGGTAAGGACTGGTCCAAACATGTACAAAGTACAACAAGACACACCTGACACTGACTTGACAGTTCACCTCACTCAAGTCTGTATGAGTGGAGAACAACCTCAAATGTCATTCTTCTATAACTGAGTTATAAAAGAATAACTGAGGTGTCAACTACAAAGTAGCAAGCAAAGCTTTAAGTGTCTTGACTTCAACCAATATCTAGAGTCTGTCAAGCAGTATGACAGGTAGTAGTAGATATTATTCTGTCTTTGACCTATGCATAAGACAGTGGTAAGTCCTTCCTGGTTCTTTATTTTAAAAGTGTATTCACTAATAAAACAGAGATCTACAGTGTATAATAGGATAAATTTCTATCTCTGCAGATATGAGTTTATCCCATCACAATTTTATTCCTTATGAAGGCTCGTTTCGCTATTGAAACATTCCTCAACAAATGAAGCAGCAGTACTGCACTGTGAGCCAACATAACAAATAAAAAGCCAACATAAATCAGTGACTCAGTCAGAAATCCAAGATGGATGACTGGTCTTGCTGAATCATGCCAGCCCCTAGCAGCAACTAAGCTCTACACTATCTAAACTCCAATTTTTCACTATAACTGGATGACAATTTTCCAAATTATTGTGAAAAACTGAACTATAATTGCACATTTGAGAATTTTCACATTCATCTGGATGACCATTCATCCTGATTTCCAAAATCCCCAAATATCACCCACCGGCGGATTTTCTGTCACATTTTCCTCCAAATTGCGGCAACCTAAAGAAATACATCAACTAATATCCTCAAATGTGCAAATATGTTACAAATATAATAGAGTTTTAAGGTCTTTACCTGTCAAATTCCTCCTTTTGTGGTGTAGAAGTTGCTGCTTGTGGGCACTGGTCTTTCCTCCTCGGACTTCGCGCTTAAATCTGAGCGGAACCGGAAGTGCTCCCTCTCCTGTGTAAACAGAATGTTTGACTGTCGCAAAGAAGAATCTTTACTCTTTCTAAAATGTATGTACACGTATTAAAGCAGCATAATCACTGAGCGTCTACCATTCACATTTTAGTACTGTTCTAGTCTACCATGTGGTGAAGTATTAGTGGTAAGAATGAAGTTTTAAGTTGTTTAACTTACTCCTTTTCCTGGTGGTATCTGTGGCTGCAGTATCGTCAGCAGTCGCGGCATTGGCATCAGTCACGGCATTGGCATCAGTCACGGCATTGGCATCAGTCGCGACGTTGGCATCAGGTGCCTCGTTAGAATCATTCAGGGCATTTATCATAGTTTGTAACATAGGATCTTTCTTAGCTTTCTGTGTTCGTTTTTTCAACTTACTCTTTTTCTTAGTGCTCGCTGTGGCCGCCGTGGCAGCACCAGTCACTACCTGGACATCAGTCCCTGCGTCCTGGGAGTCTCTAATGGCCACATTGATAGCCGTGTTGACAGCAGCGTTAACCGCCGTGTCTACGTCAGAGTCCGCCATGTGCTGTGTGGCATGCGGCCGTACCATAGGTGCCACTGTTGGCTGGATTAACGCCTCAGCGGGTCCCAAGTCCTCCACTTCTGATCCTTCCCCCCACTCCTGGTTTGTATCTCTCACCCCATCCTCTATACTATCTGGAGCTCCCCTGCTATTTTCATCTCCAAACAATTCTGGTGACTCATCATTTCCCCTTGACCCATGCTGACTACTACCTTGTGTATGGTCTATATGTCTTACTGAAGTGCCTGTGTTGTGACTGGACTCGATTGCATCGTGATAAGTTTCCTCACCGTCGCCCATGTCCTGGACAGCGTCTACGTATTCCTGTGAGCTGAATAACCCCAGGGTGTCCTGGGACGTGTCGTCTACGTCTAGCGGTGTCTCCCGCACCCGGCCCGACAGTCGTATGTCTGAACCCTGACTAGCGTCCTGTGTCGACTCCCGCTTAATACTGGTAGGTTGTGGCTCGTTCAATTCCTCGCTCTCTGCTTCGCTGGGAATTTCTGCAATTCAAGTTTTTAAATAATATGCATAAAATGCATACCGCATAAAATTCATAAACTTGTTGCACAATGTAAATTGGCTTGAATTATAGGCCTACCCAGGGGTCTCATATACTAGGAGCCTTCTTCCACGGTTCAAATGTTAAAAGACTAGGCCCCACCAAATTTGGGAGCCCTTTACAAATCATTCCTTGTATCTATGTTACAATTTGTTATTTATTGAGTGTCATAGCTTGAAAAGGCTCCCACTCCAATGTACCCATGTTTCAATCAACAATTAAAGCAATCTTGACAAAGGTCTGAAAAGACCGAAACATGTCGATTCAAATTTAATAACAGTTTTCAACTTTCTCATGATTTATCGCCACTGGATTTTGGGTATTGAGATGGAGTAATTTTGGGAGTATTTACCAACCTTGCCTATTTTTCTCATATCCCCTCAGCATCCCCCAGTGGGATCTTACTCGATCACTGCTACTTATCCTTGGGAGTTTAAGTCGTGTAAGTCTCCTTAAACGGAACAAACACCCCTCCAAAAACATGTCACGATCGAATTCACGCGCTGGATCACCCCAAGGGAGCGACGTGAGAGCGTCCTCCAGCAGTATTACCCCCAGACAGATTAACGAGAGAAATGAAGAGAACTTTAGAAAAAGACCGCGGGTCGACGATGAAACTGACACTCCAACAACAACAAACAAGCAAGGTCAAGGCCGCGGTCGCCGCGGTCGTCAGGGTAACAATCGCAACCTAGCAACCGACGACGCAAGAAGGCTCCCGAGCAAACAACCCCCGAACCCTAGACTTGCAAAAGTCCTAAACAACCGCAACAAAGTTTGGTACAAAACCATTAAGAAAATCGCCCTTGGAGTTACAAAAGCCACACATCATGCGGAATTTCTCCGGCAACACATTGAAAACCACACGTGCCCGAAAGGGCTACAGGTAAATGTGAACGCTCAAATTCCAGATCTCTCAGCGGACTTCTCCATTGAATGGGAAACCGCACACTGCGACTTCAGCACACAACTGACGATCATCCTAAAAAGTTGCTGGGTCAAACGACAAGCCCTACTCAAAAGGGAATTGGAAGACACAACAAATAAGTTCAAAGAATCATGTCCACCCGAGGAAACAACAATAATTTTAGAGGCAGTCCAGGAGGAACAGGACAAACTAACCCGGGACCTACTAGAAAAGGCAGAAGGAAAAATAGACACTTCAGAAAAGTGAAACAACACTCCGCCCCTCAAAACATTGTAAATTTATCTTCTCACACACTGACCCCGGGAGAAATATCACTGCTATCTAAGGGACTCAGTTTCATCCCCACCCCGAGGGACCCCCATCCGGCACATACATTGAGAGACTGTTTGGCATTTACTAGAAAAATAAGATTAAACGAGAACTTCAAAGATGACGAAAACCCACCAATAGGCCCTACCACTAGACCAGATCTACCTCCCAAAACATGGACCCCACTACAGGGTAGAAACCAATTCGTTGACTGCTACGCTACCACAGTAACACACCATGTACAGTCTCTAAACAAAACACACAAAACCAAAGACAACCTAACAACAGAGGAAAGGGAAGCCCTAAAATCACTCTCCACTAATGACCAGATTATCATTAAGAGTGCAGACAAAGGAGGAGCGGTGGTAATCCAAGATACGATTAAATATGAACAAGAATGCCTACGTCAATTGGAAGACACGACCTTCTACCATGAAACAAATCTGGACCCAACAGATAATTTCAATACCCTCCTACACAATGAACTGAACATCCTGGAAAGAGGCGGACATATCACCAAAAAAGAGAAGTTGTCACTAACCAACAATTACCCAAGAACCCCCTTATTCTACTGCCTACCAAAAATCCACAAGATCAACAATCCTGGTCGACCAATAGTCTCAGCCTGCAATGGCCCTACAGAAAGGATCAGCGCCTACGTGGACAAGATTATTAAACCTCTGGTACATCACCTGCCAAGTTACATAAAAGATACCACCGATTTCATCAACCAGGTTGAAAGCCTCCCCAGGTTAGCACCTGGAGCAGTTCTAATGACCATAGACGTATCAGCCCTATACACCTCGATACCACATGATCAAGGCATCAAAGCCACAGTGGACTATCTGAACAAAAGGACAGTAAAGGACCCTCATACTTTTATAATAGCAAAACTACTCCACGTCATCCTCACAACCAATGGCTTCAAATTCAAAGACAGGTTCTTTATACAAACCCACGGCACAGCCATGGGCACCAAAATGGCACCCAACTATGCTTGCCTCTTTATGGGCAGTCTAGAAGAGGAACTCCTAATGAACAGTCCCGTCCAACCATCCATCTGGCTGAGATACATAGACGACATATTTACAATTCTCCCATCAAGAGAAGCAGCAGAAGAGTTCTTGGAGTACATCAACACACAACACTACTCTATTAAATTCACTGGTGAGATAAATCCAAAAGAAATCAACTTCCTAGATACCACAGTCTACGTGAGGGCAGACAGGAGCCTACGTACCCGTCTATACACCAAACCAACTGACGCCCATACGTACTTGAATTTCCACTCGTACCATCCCATGTCTCTCAAGAGGTCCATCCCATACTCTCAACTCATCAGGTTGAAAAAGATTGATGCCAGTGAAGAAGACTACATCAAAGACAGCCAGAAAATGCTAGCCAACTTCCGCAGATTCAACTACCCAAACAGGATCCTGAAAGTAGCACAGGCCAAGGCCAGAGCCAAACTAAGAGTGGACCTACTAAATCCACCACCAAAAGAGGACTCCAGTGCAGTAACATACACAACAGAGTACAATCCCAAGCATCTACCCATTCCCAAGATCCTCAAAGACAATGCCGCGGTTCTAGAAGCTGACCCAGTGAAAAACAACAAACACCCCCCGAGAGTCATGATAGCTTACAAGAAGTCTAGAAGCCTGAAGAGTGCACTAGTTCACACTCCACACCCACACGTGACACTCCCTCCAGGTTGCCACCCTTGTGGCAACTGCACACATTGCAACAGAATATCCACCAGCACCACGGTCACAAGCACGTCTAGTGGACGCACATTTAAAATAGTGGGCAACAACTGCTGCAAGACAAACAATGTAATATACGTACTGACGTGCACAAAATGTAGAAAACAGTACGTCGGCCAAACAAGTCATGCGGCCAACACCTAGGGGGGATCGATGCAGAAAAGAAAAGAGACCGCAGAAGAGGGAACACAGGAACCCCCACTGAACCTAATCTTGAGAATGAAACCCCGGTCACAGAGCACTTCAACAGCGATAGAGGATGTGGAGAAAGATATGTATCAATGCTTATCATCGACAGCACAGCCCAAACTACCGCAGCGTTGCTACGCCTCGAGGAGGCATGGATACGCCTCCTGGGGACATGGCAACCGCGGGGCATCAACGTCAAGTCTTGAATCCATGACGTCACGACGTCATTAAAGACGGCCATTTTGAAGAAACCAACAACAAGACACCATGGACATCGCATGTACCATTTGTGACCAGACCTGTGTCTCCAAGCAAGCTTTAAGACTTCATTTAAATTCCCGGCATGGACAGAGCAAGGTGACTTGCCTATACTGTGGAAAAATCTTTGATCGAAAGTCTAATCTCAATCGCCATCTAAGGAGACAACACCCTGGAGAAAGTATGGACCATGGAGTGATGTTCCTAGTCCCACCCAAACTTCAACCTAATGGTGCCGTCAACAAGACCTCCAAAGCCTACAAGAAAGAAAAGGTTGATAAAAAGAAGGAAGAAAGACAAAAATACATCAGCAAATTTGACTTCTCCAACAATCAGATCCCTAAGGTGAAATTTAGAGTTGTGCCAGCACCAAGACCAGGGGACTCTACAACCTCAAGCCCACCGCAACAAAGGGTCATAGACGGTATGTGCCCACCCAAACTAGGTCCTTTCAACAAACCTACTAAGAAAAAGGTGTACATCGACCCTGAAGCCACCAGACTCCCTTTCCCCTTCCCCACTAGGGATAAGGAAACTGACGCCTACATGGAAGCCATCCACAGCCTCAATACAAATATAGACCTAGGCCTACCGAGGGGTCCACCTGCGCAAATGGACCTACCTTTGGTTAGTCCACCTAGGCCCATTACAGCAAACCCAATGCCCCACCTCTACACACCTCAAAAATCCACCGACCTGATTGACCACAAGACACCTATCATCCCGTGGACACCTGACATCATGCCCTTAGAGGACTTGAGCACGCCAGATAAAACCCTAGTGACAATTAATTATGAAGAAGCCTGGGACATCCTAGGCCTAGATTTCCTAGCCGCCCCAGGACCCCCATTAGTCACCACCTCTCCAGTAAATGCCTCTGAAAATTGTGACAGGGACACTTGGGTCCCAATCCCGTGGCCACAGACTGAAAACCCACCTGTTGATGTCACCAAGAAGTTGGATTTAATGCCAAGACCCATCACTTCTAGAGATGACCGCCGCAATACTACTTATCTAACAGCATTGGGACGTAGGAAGAAATCGCGCACCAACCCTGACATACGGGTCTCCCGCTGGGCAACTCCCCATACCTTCACCATTGCTGTGGTGGAAATTTAGCCTGTATCTACCTTAGATCACATTTTTGTGTGCTAAACTCGATGGCAATCGTTCTCCCGGTCATGTACATGTGTCTGGTTAGTTGATAGGATCGTTATTTATGTTTCCACACTCAAAATACTGAGACGCCCCATAGGCTTAGCACTACCGCTGCCCGAAAACAATGAGCGATAATATGACGTAATACATTGTGCGCCGCCTACCGAGGAACGGGAGCACTGCTGGTCGTTTACTAGTATATGAAACTGAAGGCCCTTGAACCCTCAGCCTGAGTCCATCGCCGAGAGATCTCCAAATCTATGAACATTGGGAAATAAGAAAAATTCCACACTAGGCCTATCTCCAAGGGCAACCCTCAAAAGGGTTTTTTCTCTACCGCATAAAATTCATAAACTTGTTGCACAATGTAAATTGGCTTGAATTATAGGCCTACCCAGGGGTCTCATATACTAGGAGCCTTCTTCCACGGTTCAAATGTTAAAAGACTAGGCCCCACCAAATTTGGGAGCCCTTTACAAATCATTCCTTGTATCTATGTTACAATTTGTTATTTATTGAGTGTCATAGCTTGAAAAGGCTCCCACTCCAATGTACCCATGTTTCAATCAACAATTAAAGCAATCTTGACAAAGGTCTGAAAAGACCGAAACATGTCGATTCAAATTTAATAACAGTTTTCAACTTTCTCATGATTTATCGCCACTGGATTTTGGGTATTGAGATGGAGTAATTTTGGGAGTATTTACCAACCTTGCCTAAATAATATGAATGTTACTGTACTCATTTTTATATTCATATTTGCTCATTCATGTTTGAATATTATTAAGTCTTGACAAAATATTTTAGATAATATACTGATAAATATTTTTAGTAGTTTAGTCAAGTTGTGCTGCAAAAAGTGGAATATTTTTTGGTCGTTTCTTGAATAAAATTCAGCTAAAATGTGAGGTCTTGTATACTTCTAAAACCCCCAGTATAGACCGCACCAGTTATAGGCTTATCTAGTACCAAATTACAGGCGGAACTTGACGGTATGTGCTTATTAGAGTATGCACACTAATTATTTGAATATTTAACCCTTTAAGGGAGTGTTCATTTAATAATTACAGGGGTGTGTTGTGAGATTTCGCGCGGAGGGGCGAACATTTTTTACGCCCCCCCCCCCCCTCAAGAGTGCGTGGAACGTTTTGAGCCCCCCTCGCCGAAGGCGGCAAAAATTCTTCGCCCCCCCCCCTTTGAACTATATTAGCGTGCGGGCTTTTTTTGCTAAAAAGGGGCTCAAATTTTTACGCCCCCCCCCACAAGAGGGGTGAGAATTTTTTACACCCCCCCCTCAGTAGGAGTCGGAAATTTTTACGACCAGATGGTCGGCATCATGCACCATCTCGCCAGGACTGCATTGGTGCATCATGATGTAAAATTTAGTTTTCAGAAACATACTACTCACTTTCTCTGTGCTTTTTTTTCTTCTTCTTGTGTTTCTTGGACTTGGTCTGCGGCTGCTGTTGGTCACACGGAGGTCGCGGGTCGGGCGGGCTGTCTAACACCTGCGACACCTCCTCCTCTGCTACTGCACACAGGGGGAAATATTGTCAAACATGAATAGCGTGTTCGGCGTGAAAAGCGCCCTGGTCGCTCATAAAATTATTTCCATGGCATTTTTATAGTAGAGTATAATTGTCTTAAAATCAAACAAATTAAGGCCTTCTTCTGGTCTAAAAAATGTCCTAAAAAGGGGGGGGGGGCTCTTATTGTGGCCAATATGGTAACCACGCAGAAAGGATGCTGCTCACTGCATTTCCGCAAAAAGAAAAAGTTATCTTTTTTTTCAATTCTGTAGGATGTTTTCCTTTCAGAGAACACTTTCATACAATGACCCAATCTGAAATCCGACAAGAATCTGAAGACTTACAACCCTGTTAAAGAGTTAAGATTGTCATCAGAATGGTTATTTACCCTTTTCTTTCCGTTTTTTCTTTTTGTGTTTTTTCTGTGGCGTCTCAGCTTCAGCTTCCATCTCGTCCTCGAACCTGATACGGCGCTTCCTCTCCTGGCCGCCATCTTCACGGCTCGTCTCGGCCTCGTCAGCGTCAGGCGATACACCAGTCTCAGGGTCAGGGCTCCCGGAGCTGGTAGAATCTACAACGTCAACTTGTTCTAGGTTCTCAGTCTCTGACCTGTGTGTTGTAGCAGGGTGGTCTGTATCATGTTGTGTTGTGTGCTGTACAGGTAGACCTACATCCTTAAACATGCTCTGCTGGGTGTCCACGAGTGCCTCACTGTCGGTTGGTGGTGTGGGGTCCTCGCGTACCACCCTCCCACTGGGCGGGATGTACGACCCGCCAAGCTCTGTGTTGTCGGGTGGCATGTCTGGGGGATGCTCTGCAATAATAAGAATATTTTATGAGCTGAATTATAAGCTCTTTTCTTTTCTCCAGTATGAAATAAACGGGAATGGCATTTCTGTATACCCTAAATTCTCGCATATAACCTGCATCTCGTGTATGACCCGCACCCTGACTTTGGGAGAACCCTGTAACCCGCATCAGAGGTCTAAAAATTGCGTTTTTAGTTCTGTACTATACTGCCAAAAACCCTCGTAATACCTGCACCTAGACCTTGTGAATTTTGTAGAACCCATACTGGAGGTTTGGTTCGCGTATAAAACGCGGGTTGTACACGGGCATTGTCCTTTTCAAATAAAATTTTTTTTTTAAATAGATCAATTTTGTTTTTCTCAATTCTTGTAAAACTAAATTGGCATGCACAAATATAGCTATGTAGAGAATGTGTTCTTCATAGATGAAATCTGCCGGTGTGTTATCATGCCTCGAAATTGATAAGCACTATATTACACATTATTGCTGCACTACTAACGCAGTGCCCGCCAGTAACTTGGTGGCGATGAGTTGATGCATAATGACGGCACGTGAAATATAAAGCATTAAAGAGTTAACCAGGTTCAATCTTCTTAGGTAACTCACTTTCTTTGTGTTTTTTCTTCTTATGTTTCTTCTCCTGCATTTCATCTTGAGATGATGTGTCCTGTGAGGATTCCAATGGCAAATCGTCTTCCCCTTTGTATATATAGAAATAGATCTTGGTTAACAAAGACGGACGCGTCAGAAGATATTATGTTCTGAATATCACTGAGCATAGACTGGCTCACAAGTACTCACTCAGCCTTTCAAATCAGTTATCATAAAAGTTAGCTATTAAAGTGCAAATATCATTAGAAAATTGTAAAAAAGATTTCCAAACGGAGGGGTTCGAACCCCCTGGACCCGCCCCTGAATAACAATGAACTCTCATAATCTAATGTATTTTTTTTTCAATGAAAAGTCATCAGCAATTAAAGGCGCACTGAACCCAGGACCTAACCCTGCCGAGTTTTGTACGCAAATGACGTCGTGGGTTCAGTGCGCCTTTAAGATAAGTGAGTATGTAATTATGAAATCACTTAACACTTAATATTTCTGCACTCACTTTGGTGTTTCTTCTTTTTGTGTTTTTTGTGTGGATGTGGCTCTGCGCCAGGTGCCAGGTTTTCCGACTTGACTCCAGGGTCGTGGTTGGTGTCTGGTTGTGTCGGGTCACTCCTGGTCCCTACATCCACCACACGACGCTTCTTACGGGAAGACTCGTACACCAACTCATCTGGAGGCATCAAGTTTGTCTTTTACTTTTAAGTTTATAGTTTTTGCACTGAAATTGATAGCTGAGATATTGGTCATTTTGCAACGTGTAATCTGAGATGTTCTTGAATGCGGCCATTTTTTCCGTAAAAAGAGGTAAAAAATAACAAATGTGGCCTTTTTTTAAAGGATGCTGGGGATGACGGTAAAGCTGATAATTGGTGGCCTTAGTTTGTAGTTTTTTGCACTTCAGTCAATCATGCTTAGGTATATCTATTGCACTATTAAAACCCATTGATCGCAGCCTATGATGCATGGCGAGTAACTCGCTACTGTTTGATTCAATGCATCATGTTGATACAATCATGAAGGCTCGGCATGATGCACCGATGCAGTACAGCAAGTGACATACCGACACTGTATTGGTGCATCATGCCGACAAATGTTGCCTTCAAGTCGGTGATTTGCAGGCAGTTTACTGACTATCTAAGTAAACCTACCGTTGTTACTGTCTTTCTGCTTCTTCTTCTTTTTCTTCTTTCTGCTGATCTGGAAGTCCTCCATGTCGCTGTCTTCACTCTGTGCTCCTGGTGTCTTCCTGGGGTTGGACTTCTGATGAAAATAAAATATTATTATTACAGTCTATGTGATGACAAGTCAAAACTAAGGTGGCCTTGATACTAAACACCAGGAGAGACATGACATAAATGGTGGAAAATATTGGAAATAACCATTGCACACCTGTCATGAATACGTTATTACATTTACCGGTACAATGTATTGTAACATAGAGATGGCGTTTCGCACCTATACCGGTCCAGACATGGTATTTTTATTTAAATCTAATAGGTGAAAAGAATTCAAAAGTGTATATCCATTCATGTCTCCCTGAAAATTTGTCTGGGCATTAAAAATTTAACTAATTACAAATTATATCCAAATCTCCCTCGCTAAAATGAAGATTATGAAACTAAATAAAACAGAGACATGAATGACCTTACCTGTTTGTTGGGGGTGAGCTGGGGGCAGGTTACATTGAACACCGCGAGGTACTTTATGAAGTCTTTCTGTGGAGGCGCGGTGCAGGGAGTCGTAGGTTGACGACGTATGACTTTGATCATGTGACCAGTCAGTGTGCAGGCTATAAAGGCAAGGCTGAAAGTAAAATTAGAGCAACTGCAGTTCACGTGTCATACATATGGCCCTAGACCCCTAAATTCGATATGGCGACATTAGCCTTAGGCCAAATTAAAAAAAAGTTTTGTTTCAGGTAACATGGGAAGAATCTCTAGGGTCGGTAGGTCGGATTTTTTTTTTTTTAACTTTTTTTTTTTTTAATTTCCCTCTAAAATTGACCCAAAAAAGTGTAAAGATGGGGACAATTTTTTCCCAAAATTTTTTAAAGCTAAATTTGACCCCAAAAAAGTATCAAAATATAAAAAAAATTGCAAAATTGCAAAAAAACACATAGGGTCGGCCCTATTAAGATAGGGTCGGTCGGGTGACCTGAAACAAACCTTCTTTTTTTGGCCTTATCACCAGGGTGAGCAGCAATTCCGCCCTCCTCTACACTGACCAGCACTCATTGTTAGTATCAGGAGGAGAGGATCGACCTGCCTCTAGTGGAGAAAGGGGGAATTAAAATATCTAGGTTCCATGTACTTAAATAGAATAGGCCATGCAAATGTTATGGTATCGCAACATTACTACATATGGCAAGTATTGTATTGTTACAGTCCCTTTATTTAGGAACTCCTCCATATTTCTGGTATGTTTTTGGAAATGTGTTAACTTTTACAAATGGAGAAATCTCATATGACATTTGGTCTTCTAAAACTCTAAAGTCAGCTAGTTAAGACTCAGTTGATCACCTATTTAGCATAGCTAGCTTCAGTGCTGACTTGAATATAATGATCTTGACCTGGGGTCAAGGTTACAGCTATTGTGTTAGTGGTGGCCCCTAGTGTTGACCTAGCATACATACTACATGTGCTAGCCTCTAATAGGTAATCATGTGCTTAGCTTAACTCAGTTTCAGTGGTGTCCTTGACCTTCAACCTATATAAATAGCATTAACCTTGACCAAGGTCATCCTCTGGCCTGTGGGGGATGAGTTATTCAGTGCACGTGGTGTAGGTGTGTACTAAGACTAAGAAGGATGTGCGCTTAGAACAGGAGTAAAGCTACCTGTACATATTATCAAATCTATGTCACTCAAAATATATTCTGAGATTGAATGGGGCAATTAATACTAATTTATATCAGAATAAGAGAAGTAGATAAAGAAATTTCTACATTTGGTATGTTTAATAGTACTAAAAGCATGTTCCAAAGGTGAATGTGTTAAATATCTTTAATATTACATGAAGGGTCAATGAATTACAGTACGTCTGCTATACTAGTATGATAGATCAGTCTTTACACTACAAATTGATAAGCTTGTGGTCTAAAGACATTTATGAATTAGAGACACAAGTGTAGCATAAAAACCTGTAGTGAATCTTGATGTTACAGATCAATTTGTAGTTTAAGACCAATTTGTAATATATAGACCTCATACACCCAACTGACCCTACTTCCATATTCAACAAGCATTAGCTCTCCTACTCTCCTGCATGATAGAGCATGCACCAAACTCTAGCCACAATATTACGTGATGTCTATGGTCAGGGACTGACAATGTGACATTAATCCTCCTACTCCCACTATGAATAATATCTCCAGGCTCTTCTGTTAGCTCTGTAGCAACTGAGTGCCTCTACTGGGTACCCACGATTTTGACCGTGTCACTGTGTCGATTTTTATCAAAACAGCCCTGTCACTGTGTCGATTTTAGAGAAAAATCCCTGTGGGTCGATTTTTACCCCTAATTTTCCTGTGTCCGTCGATCTTTAAAACAGCCTAAAACGGCCGTGTGGCCCGTGTCGATTTTTACCCATGTAGAGGCACAACTGATGAGTGCTTTATATCCGATATACCCATCATCATGGATCATGAAGCATATCCCTGGTAAGTAATAACGCTAAGCTTAAAGGGGGGCTAGCACTGTTCCTAGCAAAGACGGGTACCTGCCAACTGAGTTCTTACCAAACACTGGTACCAGCGGCCCCAATTGACCAATCAGGGTGCCGCTATCAAGGTCACGTGACTCGCTAAAGCGGGTAGTCTTAGCCGTGCTAGCACCCCTTTAATGAAGCATCATGGGGACCCTTTTTGGTTTATAAACCCCTGCAGGGTAGGGTAGATTCACCCAAAGACGGACACACACCATGAGTCGGACACTTTTGACCACTGATTTCGAGGTAAAATATATGAAATCAGATAGAAAGTATAGGTTAGAATACAATTCCACACATTTTTCTTCAGTAATATAGAAACAGAGCATATCTAGAACAGAGATTTTGGTGTTTCTCGCTGTGGTAAAGTTAGGATATATTTTGTCATTTTGGTACTCAAATCATGGAAGCAAATGAAAAAAGAGTTTCACAGATTCCCCTATTGTGAGTATGTGGTTATATATATTTCATACATGAAGCTATTAGATGAAACCCCTACATTTTCTGAATCTAATTGGCAGAAATAGATGGTTGAAATACTAGAATATTACTATTTATAGCCCATCTAAATTGTCCATGTCGGACACCAATTTCACCATGAGTCGGACACTACTTTCTAAGTATTCCCCTGTATATGGAACAACATATAATCTATATTATATAGTAAAATTGATAAAAATTAGATATAGAACATGGAGGGTCATCATATAATTCATGGGAACATAAAGATATGCTACTAACATGTTATGACAAGATAACATAGACATGCATAGTGAATAGTCCTTATCTCCAATATTAAATTGGTTTTAAAGCTATCAGTATAAGTAAAATGAAGTCGGTTCTCATGGAATAGGAGCTTATGATGTTTATTTTATTGACATATCTTTTTTATATACCTCCTGTCAAAGAAACGTTGAGGTAAAAGCTAATCGTTGTAGAAGATGATTTATTTTGAACTGAAAAATGGTCACTGTTACATCGCAAACGAACGTCCGGAAGTGGTGAATCTACCCTAGTCATGATGCATGGATGCAGCCTTTGTGGGAAGAGCAGCCGGGGCTGCATTCATACATCATCAGCCTACATCAGACAGAATAAATAGACAATCTTTAGAAAAGAACAAAGGGCATGTCACATTGTACATTGGTCCTTTTATGGTTAATTAATTGACTCAATTGCTTTTGCCATTATTTGATGTGGATGTGGTCTGAAATTAAATTGTGTTTTTCTACATCTGTCCAAAAAAAAGGGCCAATTTACGACGGACAACCACTGACATGTGCCTGTTCCTGGAGCGGGTATATAAACATGAAGGTCCATAGGAAGGCGTATGACTTGTTCAGTGGCCGTTTAGGACAGACAAACCACAAGTATCATGAAGGTCTTCATCCTTGCAGCTCTTGTGGCTGTGGCTGCTGCTTCTGGTGGCTTCAGTCACACACAGGCTGCAGGCCCCACAGAGGCTGACCAACCTGCAGGACCCAGCCCTGCTGACCAACCCGCCGGACCAGCGTAAGTAGATAATTTATTTGTCATATTGATTTACTTAAAAGGTCCCCCCCTATCAAATACTAATGCATTCTATGACATTAGGAAAAAAATTGATAAAACAAAGACATATTTCTGACAGATAGTGATCACAGTGATAAGAGTTAATACAGTTTATGTTACATACAGAGAAGACAACTAAGAGGGTTCATGATAGCCATTGGTCAGATCAATTCTGGGGAATTGAATCTCAACCTGATTAATAGACAGAAGGTTATAGAAAGAGAAAAAAGAGAAAGACAGAAAGAAAGACAGAGATAGAGAGACAGAGGGAAAATACTAGTTCAGGTTCAAGAAACCAATGGTACATGATAATACTTATAGAGAGAGTCGGGAAAAATATCTGCATTAATAATTCTTGCATCAAAATCACAATATATAATGTTTTTTATAAAAAACTTTTCTGTACACACAACTGTCCTATTTCTGTTCAGGGAGGCAGCCACAAATGCTGCTAATGCCAGGAGACAGCACCAGGTGAACTACCAGGCCCTGCACTATGGGGCTGGGGTCGGCACTGCTCCTTACTACGGCGTCCCCGGCACCGACCTGAGGGGAGTCCACAACAACGGGTACCATGGCGGTTATGGCCATGGTCATGGTGTATATGGCCATGGTGGCTATGGTCATGGTGGCTATGGTTATGGTGCCTATGGTCATGGTGGCTATGGTTATGAACACAGAGATGTTTATTAGGGGAGAAACAGTCACGGTAAATTCGGCGACAATGACAACTTCTGTGGTTGAGGACATGGTGACAATGGTGCCACCCACACTGGTCACCATGGTGGTTATGGCTATACTTATGATAGCTAGTGTCATGGTGCCTATGGTCATGGACATAGGCATGCTTACTGCAGGGGATACAGCCATGCTGACTTCAGGGAGAACGACAGCTACAGAGGTTGAGCTATAACATTGGCCTCCAAATAAGCTACATTAGTGGCTACCAAACCAGCCTCTAAACAAGAAAATAAAAGTGTTCTGTAGAAAACTATCTTGTCTATTATTTCTTTGAAATACAAGATTTCCTATTATTAAGCACTGGAAGGCCATATTCAATGCCCTCCATTGAATACAATGTGGCTGTATTCAATGGGCTAATAATATTTTCTGCTGACATTTCTACTTCATCTTTTTTTTTTTTTCATTTTCAACATTTCACAGAGCTAACATCAGTTCAACATAATCTGGATGAAATTTCACTTCCCCTTTCATTTCCATAATTATGATAGAATAATCATAATCATCAGATTGTAAAGCCCTGGCCACACTACACCCTTTGTGCAAATCAGACCCAACCGGAGCCAAGAGTGGATGGTAGTTTACCCGGCTGATTTGATAGAGTGGTGCAAGGCAAACTCTTTTGACCGGTCAAGTTGGGTAACATCATATTTGGTCGGGTGAAAATATGTAGCAGTGGCTAAGACTTAACAGCCTAGGAACGTGTTTTAGCATTTGGCCAAAAAAAAAAAAAGGTTTGTTTCAGGTAACATGGCAAGGAAATGTAGGGTCGGTAGGTCGGATTTTTTTTTTTTTTTTACTTTTTTTTTTTGACATGAAAGTACTGGCCGGCCTCTCCGAAAACCCTAAGATTTACCAAAAAAGGGTAAAAATACAAAAATTTCTTCAAAATTGCATAAAAAAACGTAGGGTCGGCCCTGTTTTGATAGGGTCGGTCGGGTTACCTGAAACAAAACTTTTTTTATTTTTTGGCCTTAGTGACATGATGTGAATAGCATCACAACCTCAGAAAGCCCTAAAATACACTAATATCACAGTAAAATTTCTGAACAAAATTCGAATGACAAGCTGAAACCCCCTCAGAACACATCAATATAAGTGTAATTTCCAAAATTTTCTGAAATTATAGATCTTAACGCGTTTCAAAACTCTGAATGTACCACTTTCATAAGAAAATTCCTAAATTTTCCAGGGGCCTGCAGCCCCAAAGACCCCCGTTAGTCACCACCCCCCTTCTCCGGTCAAGGGGTCCAATTTTTTTTAACTTCCTAAACCAAGACGTTGTTTTTTCACTGAAGGGATTCACACTTTTTTATACCCTACACTGGGATCATCTCTGAGTTCATCACGGTGTGGTGAATTTAGGGAGGGTTCATTATTTATGGCAGGGGGGGGGTGAGCATTTGAGGGGGGGGGCACATTTTTTTAGGTGTGTTCAAAGGGGGGGGGGCCTTTTTTTTTTACCCTATTCTTGGGGGGGGGCCTTTTTTTTTAGGGGTATTCCTAAAAATGTCGCGAATTTAGTACGTTGAAATGTCGCGAATTTTGGTAACAGCATGTGTTATATTTTACCAAATTATGTCAATATTTTCAGAATTTTAAAATTTTCCTCAAACTCCCAGCAAAATTCTCACTGCATCACTTTTGACACTCAGAATAGCCCACCGTTTTGTCAGTCTTCAAAAAAGTGCCGGCCTCATGTAAGCACTGAGGGTATGGGAGCTTCCAATTTATAAGCACTGGGGCCCTTAAACTCAACGGTATGTAAGTCAAGTGTCTGAGATTTGACTATTATCACTCACCAGCGAGTATCATGAGACGTTTACACTAAAACACCTTACGAATGGATGTATTTGTTGCAAGCTAGTAAATTGTAGGTAAAAATGAATTAAATGAGGATTAAATGCATACAATTAGTAGACACCAACATCATTTTTGTAATAAAGTTGAAAACGATTCAGGGTGAGGGGGGGGGGGGGCGCTTTTTTTTCAACCTATTCCGAGGGGGGGGGGCCTTTTTTTCAACCTATTCCGAGGGGGGGGCCAATTATTTTTGACGTATTCGATTTTCCAAACGCTCACCCCCCCCCCTGCCATAAATAATGATGAACGCTCCCTTAGTCACCGATGTCGACCTAAGCTTCTCCTAAGGTGACTGCAGAGTGGTTTTCGGCGACCTGGCGGCCTGGGCTGTTTTCCAGGCGACTTTTCGACCTGGTGCAATAATTTAAGCGACCTAGTGACCTCTGGACAAATTTGGCTATAGTAAAAATAGTCTAAAAAAGCGACTTTCCGACTTTAGGCCCTTAATTTCGGCGACTTTCCCACCTGAGGGGGGGGGACCCTCTGCACCCCCCCTAAGGGAACTTGTCAAAATCTAGCGACCATTAGTTTTGGGCATGTTCAACTAAGTGTCACTGACGTGCTTGAGCCACCCTCCAGTCAGTGTCAGACCACGTGCATTTGTTTACGTTTTCAACAACTGGAATTTTTAACTGTTACTGTGCAACTGCGAGCATGCTGCCGTTGTCGCCGTTGGTGATTATTTACAGACTTTGAGCTTAAATTATATGATGATGTGCTTGAGGGGATAAGAGTACCATACTTAACCTGTGTGCTTCTCTAAAGTTAGGTGATGACCTAGTAATATGGCTCTAGACCACCGAAAATGACATAAGATCCTTACCTTGCGCACAGAACTAAACCACAGAACTAAACCCACTTCCTTGCCTTGCGCAAATTTCAGCCTGGTTTGCTGCTCCCGCTTAATTTAGTTCTTAGTCGAGCCGGTAGGGAGCGGCAGGTGCGCGGTACCAGGTTTCTTTTTTGATTTTTAACATCGCTTTTACGTTATTTTCTGGTATGTGAAGGATATAATGGTGGAGTAAACTCTTCCAGCCATCAACTTGCCAGTTATTTGGCCTTTCTAGGCCGTAATTCATGAGTTTCAGACGTTTTCATCCCCCACGTGCCTTTTGGGGGGGTGTTCGACGTGATGACTGTAGACCATGGTATGGTGGAATTACCATTTTAGGTGGGATTTCTTTACTTTAATTAAAGTAAGAATCATTAAGAACTCATGGAAAATAAAGCTGAATTTACTTTACATCCATACAAATATAAAAACCAGTTATATAAACACCTCTTATCGTAGTTTAGTTTTCATTGTTTTACCACTTCATACCATTTTGTTAAGTCGAACGCTCTCCCTTAATAGCTGCGTTTGACCCAGCCAACCTTAGTCAAGAGCAGTCAATGTAGAGTAAAACATCGATGTGTATTGTACGAATACTGGTACAACTTAATATAAGCTATGCATCGCCCGACAAGATAATATAGTTTGATCCAAATCTCATAGAAATATTTCATTTTCATTCATTTTTTCCAGAAAATTCACATAAAGGTGACTATAGTAGGAGAGTCGTGACGTCACTTTCACGTGGTCGGCCCTTACCGCCATCTTGAGCGAATAAACTCGGGTGGCCTTGGACGAAACTGTTCCAGCCACGCCGGCAAAAGAAGAGTCAAATACATCTTAGGATTATGTGCAGGAGGGCTCACTAAACTATCAACATGCCGACCTTTTTTCAAAGACCCGAAAATGCCCTTAAACGGGCGAACGGTGAGTTAATTTCCCCTTTCATTCACAGCCCCAGCGAATGGCATTTCGCCGGTCGACGCCATATTGGTTGCGCAGCGCAATTTCAGCGTGGCTTCTCTGTGACATAAGGTGCCGACTTTGGGGATTAATTTGATGAAAAATTGCCATCTAACGTTCAGCCAAAACGCCGTGATTTGTGGCGGGCCGATCGTGTATTTGGTTAGTTAAGATGGAAAGAAAGAGGCTGGGAAGCGAGTAGAGATTGAAGGAAAGAACAAAAATGATCACAGCTGTCAAAACGCAAATTGTGACAGGCTGACAATAAGCAGAGCTGTCATATGGGTCGTGAAACTAATATCGCAAATACAATATATGCTATGGATTTGTTTCATAGCTTTGTCAAAATCAGTAAATGGGCCTTATATTATAAGCCACCTATAAGTTATAGGTGGCTTTCAGTTTCAGTTTGAAGTCTGAATCAGCGACTATACCCCATGTCTGAATCAATCATTCAATTGACAATGCATGCCATGGCAGTCATTGAGTGATTGAAGGTGTAAAGTTGTATTTTATGAAATTTAAACGTAGATAGATTCTATGTGCAATGCTTCCTGAAGTTACGTTAATTGATACTTTTAGTGGTATCCATATGAATATCATGTTAAATCATGATCCTTTGAGTTTGTTGTGCTTCTGAAATGTTTTAACAGAGTTATTAAAGTACCAAGAGGCAAGATCAAAATATGTATTGAACTACTGGTACATCAATTAGTATTCGTCTAATTAAGAAGTGGAAGACTTATATATACACTTTTTGTTAAAAATACTTATACATGTACAAGATTTACTATTATAAAGCTGAAGTACTGGTAGCACAGTATTCAGTAATCCAATTGAATACAATGTGGCCGTATTCAATGGGCTAAGAAAACGTTCTCTTTCCTTCATTAAATGGCTTCTAATAAAACATTTTTTTTAAAAAGCCAACTACATTGATACTGCTCTGACGCATTTCACTCATGGGTGCTGGGGTGCATCCCACTCAGCCTGCAGCTTCGTGGGATACTGCCCCAGCCCCCACTCGTAAAACATCAGGGACTGTATCAGTAGGCGTTGGCATGATTTGTCCATTTACTTAATTCTACAACAAACTATTATCCACTGGCTAATTATAAATACATGGCCGAATTCTCACAGTACATGTGAGTGTTCATTGGCCGGCGACGGAGTCCACGGCCATGGTTAAGGAGTTCACTTTTCCGTAAGGTTTCAACAGGAGTTGCGCGTCCATAGGATTAGCATTGGATCGTTTGCTTTTTGCACCCTACATACACAGGCTCTATGGTCTCCCACCCCTCAGCACTGCAATCCGCTAAGGTGTGCTTCTCACTCCGTCCGCTGTCCGCTGCGTAAGGCCTGTAGTCCTCCACCCTTCAGCACTGCACTCCGCCAGAGTAATCCCCCGGGGGGGCCACTCCCTATATGATCTATAGTAGCTATGTGCGTACACAAAATCCCGGAAAAGGGGTCCTATTTGGGCCCCACTGGCGGGTCCGGCCGGACCCGCCATTAGGGGTCCTTTTTGGGCCTTTTGGGGGCAAAAGGGGTATGTTTTTGGCCAGGAATATCCCAACCAAAGAGTCAAAATTAATATTAGGGTGGTATCCCGTCAAAAGGGGTCCAATTTTGGCCAATTTATGTGTGTATCCTGCTAAAAGGGGTCCAGTTTTGGCCAATTTAGAGTATCCCGTCAAAAGGGGGTCGATTTTGACCGATGAAGGGTGGTGTCCCACTAAAAGGGGCCTAATTTTTTTCACATTTTAGGGGGTTATCCCGCCAAAAGGGGGGTGTTTTGATGGATTTTTGTCCCGGTAAAAGGGGTCCAATTTCAGGGTGACGTACGCACATGGTATCCATAAATGTGAGAGTGACCCCCCCGGGAGTAATCCTAACCCTGCGTCGTCAGCCGTTCCTCTTACGCATTGGACCTTACCTGCAATCATTCTATATGTTTTTCACACGTCTCTCACCCAGAATGCACTGCTCATTCCGGTCTGCTGAACTTTCAATAGGTACAAAGCAATAATATGTTGATCACACCCCACCCTCCACGTACTAGAAGTAATGCGGGTGAGGGTAATTATCAGCTCTCAGGTACAATGATTTTCACAAGTCCCCCCCTCTCCACACGCACTGCAGCGGCTACACACTGCTAATACCCTAATGACCCTCACCTGCCCGGGAACCTTTCTTTATCAGCTTTCTGTACTTGTGTGGGGACGGTAGGACAGGGAGGAGGGGGCTGGTGACGGAGGTGTAAGGGGGGGGGTCAAAGAACTCTTGTGGATATTAGCTATGGTCAGCATGATGCTTGAATGAATTCATGCCCTATGCTGTCATGATGCATGAATGCAGCCCATGAGAATAATTCTACCCTGTATTAACCCATTAAGGTCCGCACAGTGTATTAATATGCCCTATTCCATTTGTTGTCATGATACATGAATGCAACCCTGCTGCATCATTATTTCTGCACACTAACCCTTTAAGGACAGTATGGTGTTTCAAGTGAACCGTGATGCATTCATGCATCATGACTTCTCCAGACTAGCCATTTAAGGATAGCATGGTGTGTCAAGCGAACCGTGATGCATTTATGCATCATGACCTATCCTCACTAACCCTTCAAAGACAGCATGGCGCTTCAAGTGAACCGTGATGCATTCATGCATCATGACTTCTCCATACTAACCATTTAAGAACAGCATGATGCGTCAAGTGAACAGCGATGCATTTATGCATCATGACCTCTCCCTAATAACCCTTTAAGGACAGCATGTTACTTTAAGTAAACAGCCATGCATTCATGCATCATGACTTCTCCAGACTAACCATTTAAGGACAGCATGGCGCTTCAAGTGAACGGCAATGCATTAATGCAACATGACCTCTTCACACTAACCCTTTAAGGACAGCATAGCGCTTCAGGCGAACCACGATGCATTCATGCATCATGACCTCTCCACATTGACACTTTTAGGAAAGCATGGCCCTTCAGGTGAACTGCGATGCATTCGTGCATCAAGACATCTCCATATTACCCCTTTAAAGACTAGTCTAACTGCTTCAAGTAGACAGTGATGCAATCATGCATCATTAGTGTATAAATTATAATTATAGACTTATATGTGTGATCCAGAATCCTTGATGGAAGCCGGCCACCACACCTATGGTGTGGATTTCTTAGATCCTATACCTTTTAATCCTAGTTAATTAATTACAGGGGGTGGGGGGTGGTGAAATTTAGCTCAGCGACGTGATATTATGAATAATTTTAGTAAATGTATCATAATATCCAAAGAATATCTTAAATTGTCACTGACAACAGTGCATCTCTATAGACCTACATTATGAACAACATTAGTAAATGTACTTAAAATACAAAGGTACCTTTAATTGCCACCAAAAGAGTTTCTTTGATATACCGTGCCGTCGCGAACAAGCGCCTTTTTCGAAAGAGCGTCGGTCTTTTATAAGCGCCAGGGGTACAAGGGCCTTGAAATGGTCCTTAAGCACTAAAATAGGATCTCGTGTAAGCGCCTGTCTTGTGTTTAATGACCCCTCCAAATTGAAGAGCGCCCCGGCGCTAATTCGTGACGGTACGATGTGAACATTAGTAAATATATTTAAAATACAAAGGCTAAACAAGCTTTTTTAATTGTCGCTTACAGAGTTTATCGATGTGGGCAAGAAGCAGCGTGCGCTGGACGCGCTGTATGACGTCATCAAGTCCAAGAAGCACCGGACATGGCAGAAGATCCACGAGCCCATCATGGAGAAGTATCTGGAGCTGTGTGTGGAGCTCAAGAAGTCACACGTGGCCAAAGAGGGTCTCTACCAGTACAAGAACATCTGTCAGCAGGTAGGGAGTAGAGCTCAGCAACTCCAGATTATTCTCGCAATATGTAATCTCAATTGTCTGACATCTAAAGTTATGTTAATCAGAGATGCCACTTTCGTACCATTTCAGGAATTGAATTCCTACATTTCTGTCTAGTTATATTCATTTCGCGCAAAAGTTGTAAAAGCTCCGAGATTTCCTACTTTTTGTCATCTCTGGTTCATGACATTATATCCACAAAATCAAAGGTAGCGGTAATATGCTTGAAAAACAAATTTCCTTGCCATTTTGCAGATTAATATTGAGTTATTTGACTTGTGATAAGCTATATATGACATAAACATGTAACCCGCTTTTTGTCGTTAGGTTAACATCAAGTCGCTGGAGGATGTCGTGCGGCGCTACCTGGCTCTGGCCGAGGAGAAGACAGAGGAGGCTCGTAAGGAGTCTCACCAGGCCGTCATCGACGTCGACGATCTGGACGTCATCCAACAGCCAGAGACGTAAGGATACTTCAATATTTCAAAGGGGGGGTGGGAAAAAAAATTATTAAAGTTGAAGAAATAGTTTGTTTATCTAGGCATGAATATCTGATCAAATTTGCAAGATTTAGGGTCATCATGAACTCATAAAAGTAAAAGTGTCCGATAACACCCTCTGTAAGGTAATACCCTCCTTTACTCTAGTAGTTGAGAAATGTCCCCAATCCTAAAGGCCGTAGTTGTTGTTTTTTGCTGCGGCGGATCCATAATCCAACTTATCAGAATAAAACGGCCTAAGTTGTTCTTTAACGGCAAACCGGCCTACTCTGTAGTATTGCTGTAGATGTGTTGTGTTTTTAAAACTTTTAACCTTGTGGCTTGTCCCGCAGCCTGCTGCTGGGGGGAGTGAGTGGGGAGGACACCCAGGACCGCACAGACCGTGCTATACTGACCCCCTGGGTGAAGTTCCTGTGGGAGTCGTACCGGCAGTGCCTGGACCTGCTCCGTAACAACAGCTCTGTAGAGAAGCTGTACCAGGACATCGCGCAGCAGGCCTTCAAGTTCTGCCTCAAGTACGCCCGGAAGACCGAGTTCAGGAAGCTCTGCGACAACGTGAGTACTCGGCAAAGTCTCATCAAGATGTTTTAGTTTAGGTTTACAACATTTTCAACAACAAAAACTACGGTGAAACATGCCTTTTCGTGGAAAATGGTAAAAATATATTTCTAAAATTTGTTAAATCATAACTCCCGCATGTCCTTTACAAAACTGTAAAGGCAAAATATCAATCAAACATTTTTCAGGTTTTAATAAAAAAAAAATTAAGAAGAAAATTTGCTTTAAAGATATTGAAAAAAAAATTGATCAACCGACCCTAAAAAATGTTGGTTGTTACTAGAATAAAACTTTTTGTACGCCTTAGTGCTAAAGACTATACTAGACAGGTTGCTTGACACATGCTTCTTCCTTCCTATAGCTGCGTACCCATCTGGGCCACATCTACAAACACCAGCACCAGCAGCGCGCTATCAACCTCAACAACCCGGAGTCTCAGGCCCTGCACCTGGAGACCCGGCTGTGTCAGCTCGACTCGGCCATCCAGATGGAGCTCTGGCAGGAGGCATTCAAGGTCAGTGTGTTCTACAAGTAATCCTGCCGAGTCATGTTTACCTCAGATGTCCGCCATTTTGTTGATTTTGATGAACTAAGCCACTGAATTGAAAAATACTCTCAGGCGAATCAGGAATTGTATTTTTATCTTGATGGCATGCCGTTTTATGAAGATTATTGGCACATCATTTCTGTTTAGCTGTGGTGTGCAATTTCAAGGGCGTCATTGTATTAATTTCAGTGTTTTCTGTCTCCTAAAAAAATTATTGCCGATTTTGATATTTTCACTAGTTTTTCTATATATTAAAACCTCAACTACGGCATACGCTAAATGGGGAGTTTGTGGGTTAAATTTCGGATCATGGCAAGTAAAAATGTCAAATAAAATTCGGCTTTTGATATAACCAAAGCTCTACAGCAAGATTCACAAAATCAATTTTCGTTACCTTAACACTTTTGCAGGCAGTAGAGGACATCCACGGCCTGATTGCTTTGTCCAAGAAGCCGCCCAAGCCGTCGCTGATGGCCAACTACTACCAGAAACTGGGGCTGGTGTTCTGGAAGTCGGGCTGTCACATGTTCCACGCCTGCGCCTGGCACCGGCTCTTCCATCTGTCCCGCGAACAGCGCAAGAACCTCACCACTGAGGAACTCCAGAAGTAAGTGGAAAGACACTTTTGGGATGTTTATCTTGGGGATTTAGTTAGTTTGGTTCCCTGAGGTCAGGGAAAAGTAATCAGGGAATCTTGTGAAATTTTGTTGCAGAAAACTTTGTAACAGACTTTGGAAAGGAAAATCATCACAAACTCCACTATATAATGGTCTTGTCAAATTGAAAATAGCCTAGCAGCTTAACCGTTTAGGGCCGAGCATCGGCTATAGGACTATAGTTGACACCATGGCTGGCCGAGCATCGACTATAGTCGACATAACTCTATGGGAAACAGCAAAGGCTCGGCCCAGGGAAGGTACCTGTGAAATGTCTCGTTCCCATCACCAGTAAATTTTTTTTTTTGGTTGGCCTTAAAGGGTTAAAGAAAATAGCAGTCACACTATGCTACAATTTGCAATGGATAAAGTTTAAAATTTCTCCTGAATTTCAAGAACATTTGTGACACTTAAAACCCTATTTAAAAGCTTGTTATTTGAATGACTGGTATTAACTCTGTCCTCCGCTCCCAGACTGGCGTCTCACGTGGTGTGTGCCACGCTGGCCATCCCCATCCCGGCCGCCAGGAACCAGATGAGCCGCATGTTGGACATGGACGACGCTACCCTGGAGAAACAACGCCGCCTCGCCACCCTGCTGGCACTCCAGTCACCCCCCACCCGCGCCTCCCTCATCAGGGATCTGGTAACTAACACTTGTCATACTCTTAGGCCACACCAAAAAAAATGAGTTGGTCAATGGATTTCACTTCCTCTGGTGTTTGGCCAATGGGCCAATCATAGCAGGTTTAAATCAGGTTAGGGATTGGACTTTCTCCAAACCCCGGTAAGATTGAAAAACTTGATCTCAAAAGCGTGGTCGCATCCAAAGCGTACAGTACGCCTCGTCTTCCATACCAATGGATTTCACTTTTCCCAAAATCGTGCGAGTGAGCAAACTTTTTTTTTTTTGTTCATTTTTTTTTGTCAATGGATTTTGAAGATGAGAAAGTGGTGCGAGAATTTTTTTATTTTTTTTTACCTGCCTCAGAAAAAAGTTCTTTATAGAGAAACCAAAGCAAAAAAGTTATTTGGTTAATCTGGGAGAATCAATAGAAGAAAGAAGTTTGTTTCTTTAAATTTAAAAGATCAACTTTTCAAAGAATGAGGCAAGCCAAATCCATTGGCAAATTTCTTATAAAAATATGGAGAATGAAAATAATGGAATTAATAAAACAAAATATCATGGAATGTACCATCTGCATTTTAGATTTTAGAAATTTTCTCTGGCCAACTCCCTCAGACGCCCACAACCATGTCATGCAAAATTGAGATATTTTTTTGTCATGGAAATGTCATGGAATTTCCGTCTGAAAATTTTGTGGGAACCCTGATACTTGATGGTATAACGAAGTCTTCATGCCGGTACGACATCATTCAGTCCATGCTAGTGTACATGTCAGATCGTATAACAAACTCCCCCTGTCGTCTTTGTAGAGCCGCTACGACATCATTCATCCCTTACTAGTGTACATGTCAGATCGTATAACAAAGTCCCCCTGTCGTCTTTGTAGAGCCGCTACGACATCATTCAGCCCTTACTAGTGTACATGTCAGATCGTATAACAAACTCCCCCTGTCGTCTTTGTAGAGCCGCTACAACATCATTCAGCCCTTACTAGTGTACATGTCAGATCGTATAACAAACTCCCCCTGTCGTCTTTGTAGAGCCGCTACGACATCATTCATCCCTTACTAGTGTACATGTCAGATCGTATAACAAAGTCCCCCTGTCGTCTTTGTAGAGCCGCTACGACATCATTCAGCCCTTACTAGTGTACATGTCAGATCGTATAACAAACTCCCCCTGTCGTCTTTGTAGAGCCGCTACGACATCATTCAGCCCTTACTAGTGTACATGTCAGATCGTATAACAAACTCCCCCTGTCGTCTTTGTAGAGCCGCTACGACATCATTCAGCCCTTACTAGTGTACATGTCAGATCGTATAACAAACTCCCCCTGTCGTCTTTGTAGAGCCGCTACGACATCATTCATCCCTTACTAGTGTACATGTCAGATCGTATAACAAAGTCCCCCTGTCGTCTTTGTAGAGCCGCTACGACATCATTCATCCCTTACTAGTGTACATGTCAGATCGTATAACAAAGTCCCCCTGTCGTCTTTGTAGAGCCGCTACGACATCATTCATCCCTTACTAGTGTACATGTCAGATCGTATAACAAAGTCCCCCTGTCGTCTTTGTAGAGCCGCTACGACATCATTCATCCCTTACAAGTGTACATGTCAGATCGTATAACAAAGTCCCCCTGTCGTCTTTGTAGAGCCGCTACGACATCATTCAGCCCTTACTAGTGTACATGTCAGATCGTATAACAAACTCCCCCTGTCGTCTTTGTAGAGCCGCTACAACATCATTCAGCCCTTACTAGTGTACATGTCAGATCGTATAACAAACTCCCCCTGTCGTCTTTGTAGAGCCGCTACGACATCATTCAGCCCTTACTAGTGTACATGTCAGATCGTATAACAAACTCCCCCTGTCGTCTTTGTAGAGCCGCTACGACATCATTCAGCCCTTACTAGTGTACATGTCAGATCGTATAACAAACTCCCCCTGTCGTCTTTGTAGAGCCGCTACGACATCATTCAGCCCTTACTAGTGTACATGTCAGATCGTATAACAAACTCCCCCTGTCGTCTTTGTAGAGCCGCTACGACATCATTCATCCCTTACTAGTGTACATGTCAGATCGTATAACAAAGTCCCCCTGTCGTCTTTGTAGAGCCGGTACAACATCATTCATCCCTTACTAGTGTACATGTCAGATCGTATAACAAAGTCCCCCTGTCGTCTTTGTAGAGCCGCTACAACATCATTCAGTACGTGCACCCGGAGATGAACAACCTGTACCGCTGGCTGGAGGTGGACTTCCACCCCCTGAAGCTGTCTAAGCGGGTGCAGGTGTCCATCGAGTACATCAAGACCCGGGACGAGCTGGTGCAGTATGTGCCTGCCATCCAGGACATCACCGTCACACGCCTACTCAAACAGGTGAGGCATACTTTTAACCCTTTAACGACATCACTGTTACCCGGCTACTCAAACAGGTAAGGCATACTAGTACCGTATTCAACGTAATAAGCGTCCTGGCCGCTTAAAAAAAATAATTTTGAGTAGAGAAATCTACCGTACCGTCGTGTTTAAGCGCCCCGGCGCTTATAACTTTGGAGGGGTGTTTTCCCCCCGCGCTTATACAAGACAGGCGCTTATTCAAGATCCAGTTTTAGTGCTTAAGAGTAATTTCAAGACCCTCTTACCTCCGGCGCCTATACAAGACCAGCGCTTATTCAATAACCGGCGCTTAAACGCGATGGTACGGTACCTCAAATATTATATCCATTTTATGAAGCGCCCTCCATGGCTGTCTGTGGTGTGAAGTGGTGTCACACAAAGGTTTGAAAAACGGGTACAAATGGAAGATCTGAATGAGGGGGCGTATATTAGGTAGAACACGGTAACCCTGTGAGGACAGCATGTCTGTAAAAGGTGTCACTGGGCTGCATGCATGTAGCGTGACGACCAAGAACCGTGCATACTTCATAGCTGTTAACTAGGGCGTAAAGCAACCCAACAACCAACCAACCGTGCATACTTAGTGGGCTATAAAAGGTTAGTGAGCGCGGAGTCATAACTTGCTATCATTCAAGGTGTATTTGTTGGGTGCAATTTGCCAATGTGCGCAGACTTCCAATATTGGTATACTGCATTTTGCAATTTTAATTCATGCATCATCCTGACTACAGGGTTGATACATCCCTGAATGGTGAGAAGAGTGTAAGAAAACATGGAGGGGGGAGTAACATATTGCCCCTATTAGTGTTGCCGCCAAGCCACCATGGCTTGAGTGGTGTCAAAGGGGGCATAAAGAAACTGCGGAATGCGTCTCTATATTGGTGCCTGTAAATCAGCAGGTGCTAATAGACGCTCCGCTACATGATAAAATATAACAATGAATATATATCTTTTGTATTAAGAAACTAAAGTTCTGTTACAAAGTTTAGATGTAAAGTACCAGTACTAAATTCCTGTGGTAAATCTGGGGTCAAAATATAGAACCGTGAAACCCTGCCTTTAAAACGGATTTATTTCGGTAGGTTTTTTTCCTACAAAGACGGATTTTTTTTCCTAAAGAGGGGGTCGTCTTAAAGGCGGGGTTTTGACAATTTTTATTTGGAAAAATGCCCCCAAAAAAGAAAAATATATACCAGCGAACTGGTAGCATATATTAAATTTTCCTTCATTGGTTTTGTGAGGTGGCATGTATTGACATGTATAGGCTACAGGAAGCTCACGGAAAAATCATTGAAAATTATGATTTGGGTGACTTAGAAGGGGTCTTGGGTTGGGCAGGACCTCCAAAATCGGGGGTCGTCTTAAAGGTGGGGTTTTCCATTTTGTAGTATCTTTTTTTGTACAAGACTGATTTTTTTCTCAAGTTGGGGGGTCGTCTTAAAGCCGGGGTTTTATGGTACTAAAAATGTCTGGTTATTTTAGTAGCCAAAAGAACTCACTTTGAAAATAGTGTCTTGCCCCTACTAGTGTTGCCACATAGCTTAGAGCTCTGTAGGTGTCAAAAGAGGCATAAAGTATAATGGTGATGCCTTTCCACAACTATTGGACCTGTTTGATAACAGTTCTAATGGCAGGGCTCTCCTACACGTTGACAATCTGATGTCAACACACTCTCAGTGAATCTTGAATGGGTGTATAACCCATATTTTACCACGGTACTTCTAGAATTACACCTACTAGCCACTAAATAATAGAAAATGTTCAAATTGTGTTCTTGGACGTACAATGATTTTAAGGGGATCAAAAAATAAATTGGGATTGATTTTTTTTTAAAGAGGGGAAAAAAGTAGTTGTTTTGCCCCTACTAGTGTTGCCACACAGCTTAGAGCTCTGTAGGTGTCAAAAGAGGCATAAAGTATAATGGTGATGCTTTTCCACAACTATTGGACCTGTTTGAAAGCAGTTCTAATGGAGAGGCTCATCTACATTTTGACAATCTGATTTCAAACTACTTTCAGTAAACCTCTCTAATACAAAGCATTATCTCTCACTGCTGAACGTTGAAACTATATCGGTGTCATAACGGGCATAAGATAATGTTCATACCATAAAACCTCGCTTATAAGTCGATTTTTTATTTGGAATTTTCTTTTGCTATAAGTCTATGTTTATCCTCAAAAGTCCAATTCGACTTATAAGTGAAGTTTTGAAAAAAATATAAACTGTATGTATTTAGGGGCCTAAACCTATTATTCTAAATACTATAAAATATACCTTTTTTCGAGGATTATATATATTCCCCTACAAGACCTGCTTCTTTCTCTACGAGTAGGGGATCGTTGTAATAAGGACAAAGCATTATGAATAATACTCAATTTTGCCGGGAAAAGGGTGCTTCAGGGAGGTCTGGGGTGGGGCCTAGCCCCTCCCTGGCCCCCCAAAAAATCCCAAACTCCAATTCGACCTATGAGTGGGGTTTTCCAAAAGTTCAAGGTATTTTGCTATAGGTCGATTTTTTTTCCCCTCAAATTTCCAATTCGACCTATAAGTGAGGTTGACTTATAGGCGAGGTTTTACGGTAGTATATATTTGGGTTTAAAGTGATTAGAAGAAGCCTGGATTGAGTAAAAACATTTGTGAGTTTGCCCCTACTAGTGTTGCCACATAGCTTAGAGCTCTGTAGGTGTCAAAAGAGGCATAAAGTATAATGGTGATGCCTTTCCACAACTATTGGACCTGTTTGATAACAGTTCTAATGGCAGGGCTCTCCTACACGTTGACAATCTGATGTCAACATACTCTCAGTGAATCTTGAATGGGTGTATAACCCATATTTTACTACTTTGCTTCTCGAGTTACACCTACTAGCCACAAAACATATTGTGTTCTTGGATCTACAATGATTTTAAAGTGATTTAAAAATATGTTGGGACTGAGTAAAAACTTCAATTGTTTTCCCCCTACTAGTGTTGCCACACAGCTTAGAGCTCTGTCTTTCCACAACTATTGGACCTGTTTTAATGACAGTGTGTAGAAGGGCTCTCCTACACCTTGACAATTGGATGCCAACATACTCTCAGTGAATCTTGAATGGGTGTATTACCCATATTTTACTACTTTGCTTCTCGAGTTACACCTACTAGCCACTAAATAATAGAAAATGTTCTCAAACAGGGTGGAAGGTGTTCAAGCGATGAAGGGGGGGGGGAAAAGTTGGGATTGAGTGAAAATAATTATTTTGCCCCTACTAGTGTTGCCACATAGCTTAGAGCTCTGTAGGTGTCAAAAGAGGCATAAAGTAATTAGTGATACCTTTCCACAACTATTGGACCTGTTTTAATGACAGTTCTAATGGAAGAGCTCTCCAACATTTGACAATCGGATGTCCTTTCAGTAAATCTATTGAGATTGGTTTACAGGGTGGAAGGTGTTAAAGCGATGAAGGGGAAAAAAAGTTGGGATTGAGTGAAAATAATTATTTTGCCCCTACTAGTGTTGCCACATAGCTTTGAGCTCTGTAGGTGTCAAAAGAGGCATAAAATAAATGGTGATACCTTTCCACAACTATTGGACCTGTTTTATAGCAGTTCTAATGGAGAGGTTCACCCACAGTTTGACAATCAAATTATACACACAAAACTATTACAAAAGAGAAATGATAAAGATGTTGTACTACTAGTGTTGCCAGCCAGCCCAGAGCTGTGTTGGTGTCCATGGGGGCATAAAGTAACATGTTGAATTGTTTCTTTGTAACAGGTGTTCTATCACTGCTCTGTCTGAAATAATCAGCGACATTTTGGAAAATCTGAACTTGGAGTGACTGATGAATCTATTTGTGATGTTTGAAACACTTGCTGACAATGTTTGCCCCTACTAGTGTTGCCACATAGCTTAGAGCTCTGTAGGTGTCAAAAGAGGCATAAAGTAAAATGGTGATGCTTTTCCACAACTATTGGACCTGTTTATTTAACAGTTCTAATGGAGATGCTCACCCACAGTCCCAAACAAAGTCTTGAAAGTGTAATATGGACTTCAGGTATGCAAAGAAAGACCTAGTGTAAGAAATCAATTATTTTAGTGAAAATGAAATCGTATTTCAATTGACATGCAAAACAAATTTATGAATGTCCATGTACTGTTTCCCTGCTTAAAGCACCCTATCTTCCCCTATACTGACTGTGTGCTTCCCCTTCTGTCCTCCAGGTGTCCCAGGTGTACCAGACGATTGAGTTCTCGCGTCTGGCCATGTTGGCTCCGTTCACCAACAACTTCTACCTGGAACGTGTCGTTGTCGACTCTGCACGCAAACTAGACCTACAGGTAAGGGTGCAGAGAAAATGTAAATGAAGATGTCAAAAAACGGATGTGTTAAAACAGCTGAAGTTGCTGTAGAAGAGCGACAGTTTCTGTATTGAAAGTTATAGCTGGTTGCCGGCCGTCGAAGTAGTATCAACAGAGATGCGCATTAAGCAGTTGCGCACAAACTCGCCCGCAGCAGATGCACGCTTTAAAGTAGCAGATTAATCGACCAGAGAATAGACCTGTAATAAAAAATATCTTGTCAGCTAAGCAATTACGGACAAAAAGTATACCAGATACTAATGCTGTCCGTTTGTGAGACATTGGCTAGAAATTCAACATTGGATGCAAGGTTTATGCCGACTTAGTATTATTTAACCCAATAAAACAAGTTTAAGTTGTCTCTTATACCTCTATGTCCCTATGTGTCCAGGTGCGCATCGACCACCGCACCAAGACGCTGAGTTTCGGCACAGACCTGGCGGTGGCCCAGAAGGAGGATGTGCCAGAGGGGCCGTACCTGCAGAACATGCCGAGTGAGAACATCCGGAACCAGCTCACACACCTCGCTGCCAGCCTCGAGAAGGCCGTCAACATCATCCAGCCACGCGAGATCAACGTGAGTACATGCATATTTATTTATGACAAATCCAAAGTACCATAAAACCTCGGTGAATCAGTCTCCGCTTTAATTTGATATCAAACATGCCATGCCTAAACAGAATGGGGCTTCCATATCTTGCAAGATAACTCAACCAGAACCATTGTCAAGACTTTGCCCATAGTTCTGTCTCACTGATACGGATGATCCATTTGTAATATATCATCCATAAGAGAGTGACTCATTAAGAATTTTTCATGATAGATCTATCAAAAGGCACAGAAGAATTTCTACCTCCTTGTTGAGTAGATGCGTAGATCAGACACTGTGCAAGATAAACTCAACCAGAACCATTGTCAGGACTTTGACCATAGTTCTGTCTCACTGATACGGATGATACATTTCAAAGAGATATGTTCTGATATATTTATGATCCATAAGAAAAAGGGTTGAAAGCAGGAATTTCTATATTGAAGAAAAGGCACAGAAGAATTTCTACCTCCTTGTTGAGTAGATGCGTAGATCAGACACTGTGCAAGATAAACTCAACCAGAACCATTGTCAGGACTTTGTCCATAGTTCTGTCTCACTGATACGGATGATACATTTTCTCACGAATATAAGAAATGGGAAGTGCTTCTGGATATGTAGACCACATTCCAAGATGACATAGTGTATAAAATAACGAAAAATATACCAGAGCCCATCCCAGTGAGCAATTCTGTTCTCCCTTTTCATGTAATTTCTCGAGATGAAAAATTGAGAATCAAAATAACAGCGTAGTCAAATTTCCACCCCCTGGTTCAGTAGGCGTGTGGGGTCAACCTGTGCTAAATAAACTCACCCAGAACCATTGTCAGGACTTTGTGCGTAGTCTTGTCTCACTGATACGGATGGTACAACAGGTAATAACTAGCTCTCACATGAAGTTAGATAAAGAATATACCCTGAAAAAAATATTTATTATCCATACGAGAAAAAATAAAACACATAAAGAATTTTACTTGATATATAAATCTATTAAAAGGCACAGAAGAATTTCTACCTCCTTGTTGAGTAGATGCGTAGATCAGACACTGTGCAAGATAAACTCAACCAGAACCATTGTCAGAACTTTGTCCATAGTTTTGTCTCACTGATACGGATGATACATCTTATCAAAAGTATGAACTGGGAAGTGCTTCTGGATATGTAGACCATATTCCAAGATGACATAGTGTATAAAATAACGAAAAATATACCAAAGCCCATCCCAGTGAGCAATTCTGTTCTCCCTTTTCATGTAATTACTCAAGATGAAATTGAGAATCAAAATAACAGCATAGTCAAATTTCCACCCCCTGGTTCAATAGGAGCGTGGGGTCAACCTGTGCTAAATAAACTCACCCAGAACCATTGTCAGGACTTGGTCTGTAGTCCTGTCTCACTGATACGGATGACACAGTTGAAGTAACTATTTTCCACATGAAGTAAGATATAGAATACCGTAATGGATCGTTTAAGCGCAGGGGTCTCAAATTATTGAAATAAGTGCAGGTTTAGGGCACTCATGAAACCCAAAATCTCTCTTTAAAAGGATCCACGTGAGCGCAGGTCCCTGTATAAGCGCAGGGGGTAACAGGGACTTGAAATTTATGAGCGCAGGGGCTCTTAAATGGGCCACTTCGGTATACCCTGAAAAATATATATTATCCATACAAGAAAAATAAAACACCTTAAGAATTTTACTTGATGAATCTATGAAAGGCACAGAAGAATTTCTACCCTCTTGTTTGGTAGATGCGTAGATCAGACACTGTGCAAGATAAACTCAACCAGAACCATTGTCAGAACTTTGTCCATAGTTCTGTCTCACTGATACGGATGATACATTTCTTGAGAAATATGTCCAGATAAATTTCATGATCCATGAGAAAATGGATTGAGAATATGAGGAATTTCCTACATATAAGAGAAGGCACAGACGAATTTCTACCTCCTTGTTCGGTAAATGCGTAGATCAGACACTGTGCAAGATAAACTCAACCAGAACCATTGTCAGAACTTTGTCCATAGTTCTGTCTCACTGATACGGATGATACATATACCATTTCATTAAAACCGTAGTGTCCCATTACATTGGCAGTTTCAAAAGGGCGCTGGTCTTGTTTAACCCTTTCCCTGCCGATACTGCATATATGCAGTACCACTGTAAAACCGATACTGCATATATGCAGTACTGTATTTTAGTACCGAAAAAACGATACTGCAGGGCACTATCTGTAGTTTAGTGCCGGTTTTAGAAGGACATATTCATCTGCAATGCCCCCGGTGGTTGGGAACATTTTTTCAATAGTGAATCGGCAGGGAAAGGGTTAAGCACCTGGAGTACAGGTTCCTCAAGCAGTAAAATAGGATCTTGTATAACCACCTGTCTTGGTGTTAAGGCCCCACCAATTTGAAGAGCACCCTGGCGCTAAATCACAACACTACGATAAGAGAAATGAAAAAGTACTTAGATATTTTCACCTCATTGCAAAATAATATGGTGTAAGAAAGAACAACAAATAGAGCAGATAAGAGTCAATCCCGGTTCTGTTCCAAGCTTAGTCACTCAAGGTGGAAATTGAGAATAATGCTCACAGCATAGTCAAATTTCCACGCCCTGGTTCAGTAGGAGTGTGGGGTCAACCTGTGCTAAATAAACTCACCCAGAACCATTGTCAGGACTTGGTCTGTAGTCCTGTCTCACTGATACGGATGACACAGTTGTAATATTATCTTGGAATAAGATGTGGAATAGACCCTCCAAAATATATATTATCCACAAGATAAATGATTAAACACATGATAAAACAATAAAGTAAGATATTGGGATATACCCACCAAAATATATGTCATCCATAAGAGAACGATTAAACAGATCAAGAATTTAAAATCAAAAAGACTAAAAAGGCACAGACGAATTTCTACCCTCTTGTTCGGTAGATGCGTAGATCAGACACTGTGCAAGATAAACTCAACCAGAACCATTGTCAGAACTTTGTCCATAGTTCTGTCTCACTGATACGGATGATACATTTCTTCAGGATTGTCTCCAGATAAATTGTATTATCCATAAGGCTGCATAAAATTGATAATCAGCTTTGCGGACACTTTTCGAAAAAATCCGGTGAGGGAGGGAGGCTTTTTTTCTTTTTTTGTATTGAATTTTCTTGGCCATGCGGGAGGTGACTTTTTTTTTTTTTTTACATTTCGAGGGAGGAGGGAGGTCCTTTTTTTTTTGCAAAGTGAAATCCCTAGTTGATGATTAAAGAATACTATCTATCTCACTATAGAAGCTTTTCAACCCAAAGTTTTGTTACATACTATATGTAAAACATTACAAATCTATTTGAGACATATATTCACTAAGATTCAGATATACAACAACAGTATTTCAACCACTTATGGTATTTTAAAATAAATTTAGGGTATTATGGAGGAGATTTCGGGGAGTCTAAAACTGTTAAATTTATGAAAATCGACCAGTTGGCAGGCTCAATATGTGTGGGCAGCTGAGGAGAAAGGTACATCCAGGAGGGACTTTTAGTACTGGGGTTTGGCCACTAGGGGGCATCACAATGACCAGAAATGTGAAAATGGGCCAAAATTTGCTCTAAGGTGATTTTTTACATAGAAAATGATGGTTTTCTCCATTTTGGAGTAATCCTTCCATATTTGGAATGTAAATGGAATGTTTTAAAGCCAATATGAGGCCTAAGTAAGGCTTTCTTCCTAAAACGTGTTGCCATGGCAACAACAATTTCCTTCCAAATAGAAAAAGAATGAATTCCAATTGATAGAGAAATTCATAGGGATTATTACACTGAAAACAGAATGCAAATATCATTTCTATATCCAGATTTATGATAAAAAATATGAAAATTTGTCGCTAGGTAATAAGTGAAATTTGAAAGTTCAGGGTAATTAGCTATAGGAATACAATTAAAACAACAAGAGATAGAGCCTATTGGCTGTTTGGCAAGCGTAGCACCATCCCAGATTCATGAAGCAATTTCTCAAAAACTAAAAGTGATATCTCCATCTATGATACCTTGTTTGAAAGCTTATGACTTCAATCTTAAAACATACATTTCATCTCGGAAGGCCCTTTCTCCTCATCTGTCCACATGTCTTCACAAAGTAGCGGAAATGTTGAGGAAGTTTTTTCTTAATTTTTTCAGGGGTGCGGGGGATTTGATGTATTTTTTTGTAAGATAGTGAAAAAAAGCTTCCATGCGGCCATTTTTAAGAGGTGCGGGCGGTGTCTGTAAAGCTGATAATTTTTTTTATGCAGCCTAAGAGAAAAAAATATCAGGAATTTCCTACATGTGACTGAAGGCACAGACGAATTTCTACCCTCTTGTTTGGTAGATGCGTAGATCAGACACTGTGCAAGATAAACTCAACCAGAACCATTGTCAGAACTTTGTCCATAGTTCTGTCTCACTGATACGGATGATACATTTCTTCAGGATTGTCTCCAGATAAATTGTATTATCCATAAGAGAAAAAAATATCAGGAATTTCCTACATGTGACTGAAGGCACAGACGAATTTCTACCCTCTTGTTTGGTAGATGCGTAGATCAGACACTGTGCAAGATAAACTCAACCAGAACCATTGTCAGACCTTTGTCCATAGTTCTGTCTCACTGATAAGGATGATACATTTTCTCACGAATATAAGAAATGGGAGGGCTTATGGAAATGTAGACCATATTCCAAGATGATATACACTGTAGTGTATGAAATAACAAATACACCCGTCAAAAGAGCCCATCCCAATGACCAGTGCAGTTTTTATGTAGTAACTTAAATAGATGGTATTGAGAATCACAATAACAGCATAGTCAAATTTCCACCCCCTGGTTTAGTAGGAGTGTGGGGTCAACCTGTGCTAAATAAACTCACCCAGAACCATTGTCAGGACTTGGTCTGTAGTCCTGTCTCACTGATACGGATGACACAGTTGGAATTACTATCTTGGAATAAGATGTAGAATAGACCCTGCAAAATATATATTATCCATCCTAGAAAAAATACATGAAGAATTTTACTTGATAAATCTATTAAAAGGCACAGAAGAATTTCTACCTTCTTTGTCGGTAGATGCGTAGATCAGACACTTTGCAAGATAAACTCAACCAGAACCATTGTCAGAACTTTATCCATAGTTTTGTCTCACTGATACGGATGATACATTTCTTTAGAAATATGCCCAGATAAATTTCATATTCCATGAGAAAATGGATTGAAAATATGAGGAATTTCCCACATAAATGGAAGGCACAGACGAATTTCTACCTCCTTGTTGGTAGATGCGTAGATCAGACACTGTGCAAGATAAACTCAACCAGAACCATTGTCAGGACTTTATCCATAGTTCTGTCTCACTGATACGGATGATACATTTTCTCAAGAATATGAACTGGGAAGTGCTTCTAGATATGTAGACTATATTTCAAGATGATACAGTGTATAAAATCAAGACAAGTACACCAAAGAGTCCACCCCACCAAGCAGTTCTGTTCTCCTTTTTGTGTAGGTGAAATTGAGAATCAAAATAACAGCATAGTCAAATTTCCACGCCCTGGTTCAGTAGGAGTGTGGGGTCAACCTGTGCTAAATAAACTCACCCAGAACCATTGTCAGGACTTGGTCTGTAGTCCTGTCTCACTGATACGGATGACACAGTTGGAATAACTATATACCATGAAACAAGATATAGAATAGACCCTGCATAATATATATTCTCCATACTAGAAAAAATACATGAAGAATTTTACTTGATAAATCTATTAAAAGGCACAGAAGAATTTCTACCTCCTTGTTGAGTAGATGCGTAGATCAGACACTGTGCAAGATAAACTCAACCAGAACCATTGTCAGAACTTTATCCATAGTTTTGTCTCACTGATACGGATGATACATTTCTTTAGAAATATGCCCAGATAAATTTCATAATCCATGAGAAAATTGTTTGAAAATATGAGAAATTTCCTACATAGAGGTAAGGCACAGACGAATTTCTACCTCCTTGTTGAGTAGATGCGTAGATCAGACACTGTGCAAGATAAACTCAACCAGAACCATTGTCAGGACTTTGTCCATAGTTCTGTCTCACTGATACGGATGATACAATTTTATGAGACTAGGAAAGGAAAGTGAGTACCGTGTTGCAGCTATAACAGGAAAAGTGTGAATAAAATACATTTTTTATTAAATGTATGGTCATGATAGAATCTGAGCCTGTTGCCAAAACTTGACATGTTTACACTTTGGTCTCTGCATTTACCCTTTAAAAAAGTGGGTGGGCTGGGGGGGGGGGGTTGGCAATAGATTCTCTTGTCTCACATGTTTTCTAACAAAGAGAGAAATCTGCTCCCAGATAATGTGTGTGACCCTTCAATAACAATTATTTTAAAATCCACCAGTTTGTATCTAGATGCTAATTTGCCCCTTTGTTTGTATCTTTGTACCAGTCTAAGCGGGAGGAGATCCGAGCACAGATCGTGCAGCGATACCGGCTGACGGCCAAGAAGGACCACGAGAACATCCTCATGAGGAGACAGATCATCGAGGAGCGCAAGGAGGAGATAGAGAGCCTCAACGTCAAGAGGGTGAGTCACGACTCAGATAACACTTCTACTTTTTTTTCTGGGATTTTCTTAATACATTTCCGATTGGAAATTCATAAGATTTCCTACTTTTTGAGGATAGGTGGTCATGTCAGAGATCCTCCATTTCTGAGAAAAGTTATCCCATTTAGTATTAAATTGTCTACAGCACATCAGAATGTTTTGGTCTACAACACTACTGTCTCAACATATAGTAGATGTTTTGAATATGCTGTTTCGCTTGTGTATTCCAACAGTCGGTGAAACTCAACATAACACCCAACCTATAATCTGCCCCCTGCAATCTTAATATTTTGAAAAATATATTAAAACTTTTTTTAACAATTTAAAACAATTTGTTGTAAAACAATTTTTTGGGGAGGGAAAATTGGCTTTATTAGATACCATACAAGAGAGAAGAACTGAAAATTAGGTTATGCCTTAATTTGATCTAGGAGCAAGACCGAGTCTCAGCGGCAGTAGCTGCTTTACTCTTCATGAAGTGGGGGTTTTACTGTATATACGGTGTAGGGATTTTACTGTAGTACCTAATTTAGTGTAGTACATGATGTACCTTTACCCTTACAGGAGCGTGAGGAGGTAGAACAGGCCGAGTCTCAGCGGCAGCAGCTGTTTTACTGTACATAATGTGGAGGTTTAACTGTATATGGTGTAGCATACTGTAGTACATAATGCACCTTTCCCCTTACAGGAACGTGAGGAGGTAGAGCAGGCCGAGTCTCAGCGGCAGCAGCGCCTGCAGGCCGAGATGGAGCGCCTTGAGCGTGAGGCCCAGGAGCGCGCCCGACAGCGCCGTCTGGAGGAGCACAAGGAGATCCAGATCAAGGCCGCCAAGGAGAAACTAGAGCAGCTCCGCAGCACAGAACTCGGCGCCAGGGTACGTGGAGAACAGTGTTATCATGTTGTGTTAAAAGTTGAAAATTGTATTGTTTTAAATAATTTAAATTAAATTGTTTTAATTTCATGTTAAAAATCAAAAATTAATTGTGTAAATTTCATGTTGAAAATTTAAATTGAATTGTTTGATTTCATGTTAAAAAAATAAACTTTGAAAAAAAAGATTTAAAATATTAAACCACTTAAGACATACAAAGTCAAGCATTAAAGAGGAATCCTTTTCTTGAGATAAAAATTTGTGGTTATGCCAAACAGGTGTTTATTCTTTGCGAAGCATTGTTGTACTGTACTGTCATGCAGTATACAGACTCCATTGCTTGCTACAGTTACAACTAAAATAAAAAATAAAAGATTTAAAATACAATATTAAATCTCTCGTGGTTGTTTCCAGGTGTTCAAAGACATGGATGAGGAGAACCTGGCGGAGCTGGACCCTGACGAGATCGTGGCGCGCCAGGTGTCGCAGCTGGAGAAGGAGAAGAAGGAGATGCAGGAGAAACTGCGGCAGCAGGAGAAGAAGGTGAGGGAAAATCTTTGAAATACCAAAAAAAAAATCACCTGATTTCTTTGAAAAGCCTGTGATTTACTATAACCTTAAGGGACATCAGGAAAAATTCTTCACCCTCGAGGGATTTTTGTGTGCATGCGAGGAAATACACCAAACCCCTGCTGTTAAATAATGACCACTTGCTAGTCGAAGGAGTGCATGTTCATAGTTGGAGGGCATCCTCTGGGAAACGGCACTCCCACTGCTTGACAGTCCGTATTCACCATAAAATAAAATATGGTCTTCAATATCAAAGTAGACAGTTGTAGTAAAGTGGATTTCTATACGGGAATTACTGTATTTATGACTTGAGTCCTAATTGCTTGTCTCTATTCCCGCAGATTGACTTCCTGGAGCGCGCTAAGCGTATAGAGGAGATCCCCCTGTTGGTGGCACAAGCCGAGGAGGACTCAGAGGCAGAGCGCCACTTCTGGGAGCAGCAGGAGAACGAGCGCGTAAGTAACACCTTCACATGGGTCCCGGAAATTAGCATACAGCACCGTAATGGCCAGTTTACTCGCAGGGGTCTTCATATATAAATGAGCACAGGTCTAAGACGCCCTGAAACCGGAAATCTCTTTAAAATGACTTCTATAAGCGAAGGGAATAAGAGGGACTTGAGCACTGGTTATTACAATAATGTTGGGATGTAATGTTGGGGCAGGGAAATGGGATATGTGAAGAAAACCATTTATAAAAGTGTATGATATGCTTTCTAGATGCTTGTATTCAAAGAAGTATAGAACTGCAGTCAGGGAAAATTGTATCTCGTATCTTCAAGTATCAAAAGAGGATTGCCAAAATGATGATCTTAAACTAAAATGCTGATGTACCCTGAAGCATTTGCATCGTTTACCTGAAATGGCGTCCTCTTTTAATTATAACTACTTTAAATCTTCGTCTTTGAGATTTTTTGATTTTTTTTCAATTTGGGGATTCGGCCTATAAAGCCGAGTTGTCTTATAGCCAGGGTAAATATATAATTTTCAACCGTAGCTGAAAACTGGGAATGCCTCCCAGATTTCATCAATTTTAGAGTTAAGGAAATAACTGCCAGCTTTTGCTGTGGATGGGGCCATGTTTTTACGATTTTCTTGACACGATGTTAACTTGGATTACAGACTTGCAGAACCGCCACAGAGACTTTTAGCATATTGAAACGCAAAAAAAAAGCCTGTAATCCAGTTATCAAAAAAAAGGTGGCCTTATAAAAGATATCTAAAGTACCTAAAATTGTATGACTACATCAACACAGACCTAAAACTGTGTAACTTTGTGTTTACAGATAGAGAAGTTGGCGTCTGAGCGCGAGTTGGCCCTTGAGCACCGAGACCGTCTCCGTAAGATGGTCACTGACAAGGAGGCCTTTGTGAGTCAGCTCATGGAGGCCCGCATGTCGGTGTATAAGGTGAGGAAGACACACTAACTAAATCAACCACTAATGTATTTTATTTCTTACAAAAATTAATGTGAAAGAACATGTATTATATATTATAGCGCAAATATTTATCCAGTAATGTTATGCAACCTCCATATTCCATGATATGCAAATCTAAATGCACACAAAATTGTAATTTTTGAAAAATTTATGCACGCACAAATATCTGCGTCTAGAGTAGATGATAATGTTCTACAGTGTACATGTAGTACAACAGTGCAAGTAATATTTTTAAAATTTACGAGAATGATATTTTCTATGAAAAATAAAACGAGCAGTGTCTAAATTTAAAAAGTATTTAAATGAGCGTAACAATTCTACGTCGACCTTTTCCCGCAAACAGGATAAACTCGCTGCGTTTGAGAAGAACTTGGCTGAGGAGCGTAAGCGTCGTCTGGCGGACCGCAAAGTGCGACGTAAGATCGAGCGTCGTGAGAAGTGGCAGAAGCACCGCGAGGAGGAAGCCCAGCGTAAGATCGACGAGGAGCTGGTGAGACAGCGAGACGAGGAGGAGCGACTAGAGAGGGAGAAGAGGGAGGAGGAGGAACGCGAGTACACAGAGAGACTCCGCAAGCTGGAGGAGATTGCAGAGAAGCAGCGGCAGAGGGAGGCCGAGATCGAGGAGCGCCTCAGGAAGGGCCGCGAGGAGTCAGGCGGCAAGGACAAGAAGTAAGTAGAGCTTTGTACTGTGGTGCCAACAGAGATGCCACTCTTCCTACTTTTGTAGGAAGTTCTGTATCAAATTTTGTTAATTTCCTACAGAAAGTTCACCTATTTTTTGTCAACAAAGGAGGGGCATTTCTGGGGTGGATTAACCCTTAAAGGGCGGCCCTTATGAGTTACTTGACACAGGTGCAGTCATGCACCTATGAGATTCATAAAACTCCCAAAGGGACGGCATGAACCGTGAAGATGCACAGATACAGTGCCATCCCCAGTTATGGAGGAGTATCAGAGGGGAGCACCAACATGATGATCACTAACTAAAATGCTGATGTACCCTGAAGCATTTGCATCGTTTACCTGAAATGGTCTTCCTCTCGTAACTATCCTCTTCCTGGTTTATCTTATTAGTGCAATTATTAAAAATCGTCCCCTAGATAACTTTGTTAAACAAAGTGATCCCCATTCATTTCAATGAGTCTAGTTTGTGTTTTATAAGTCTTTCATTTCATCGAGATTGATTTGTCTATCTGTAGTCTAAAAGATAAATATTAAAGTTTATAAATACCAGTGAAATATATTATACAAATAACAAATCCTATTTCTCTAGTCGTGTACCCAACAGAATATCCTAGTATGATGAGCCTAAACTCAAACCGCTGATGTACCCTGAAGCATTTGCATCGTTTACCTGAAATAAGGATATCCTCTGTCGGCCAACACTTGGTACCTTTGAGAATGCCTTACACAGAATGTAATTACTCACCCCCCACCTTGTGATGTTACAGAGAGGACACCTGGAGGAGGCGTGGAGACGACCGTGACGCGGGGCGCGACTCCGGTCCCCGTGACCTCGGCTCCCGTGACGGTGGGCGTGACACATGGCGTCGGGGCGGTGACAGAGACGATGACGGCGGACGTGATGGAGGTCGCGACACATGGCGTGGTCGCGGCGGTGACCGTGACAGAGACGAGGACGGAGGTCGTGACGGGGAGGACTCGGGTCCCGCTAAATCATGGCGACCATCGGGAGGTGGCGGCGGATGGAGAGAGCGGGAGAAGGCCCGCGAGGAGAGCTGGAAGAAGTGAGTTGTACCTAAAATTTAAGTGTGTAAGAGACATGAAATTTGTCCCCCGAATAAATGGATATAAAAACATCCAAAAAAACTTATCACATTCCATATAGACTTAACCAAAGAGAGGATAACTAAAATGATGAACACAAACTAAATATACTGATGAACACTGAGGCATTGCATCGTTTACCTGATAAAGTATCCTCTCGTCTGTGATTAGTCTACACAGTTTATTGACTAAACCACTGGGGCAGTGGCCTCGAGATCAAGTACAAATGAGCTCAGTTAATGTCACGAGCCACGTAACATGACTAAGCTTGCATGTGTCTTTTTAAAACACTGAATCGGTGATCCCACCACGCCCACGGGTCAGGGAAATTTATGACGAAATGTTAAGGTGCCTCTCATGAACATTTTCTCAAGGCTGGGCAAACTGAATTTAACCTAGCAACCTAGAGGTTGGGGGAGGTGGAGGAGCTCCCTTAAATTAGCGGTGTAGAGAATTTCAATCTGAAATGTTTGTGAAAACGCTGAGAGTGTTGGATGCTGAGTTTGTGGTTGTTGTGTTACAGACCTGAGAGAGACGAGGCAGACCGCGACCCACCAGCACGTGGTGGTGGCTGGAGAGACCGCGAGGAGAGAGGAGGTCGTGACGGAGACCGTGGAGGCCGTGACGACCGTCGCGATGACCGTGACGGAGACCGTGGTGGCTGGCGTCGCGGAGGAGACCGTGACGAGGACCGTGACCGTGGAGGCAGCAGCCGGTTTGGTGACCGTGACGGAGGTCGTGACCGTGACGCTGGAGGAGGCGGCTGGAGACGCGGTGGTGACAGTGACGACCGCCGCCCGGCCCCTCGGGGCGGTGACGATGACCGCAGTGAGTGGCGTCGCCCGGCCCGTGACGAGCCACGTGACTCAGGCCGTGACTCTGCTCGTGACGAGGGCAGTGCCTGGAGGCGCGGCGGGGACCGAGCCCCGGCACGTGACCTCCCCGTGCGGGATGCACCGGTTGAAGAAGACCGCAGCGAGTGGCGCCGCGGAGGAGGAGGTGGTCGGCCGGCCATCGCCCGAGACATCCGTCTGGACGAACCCGTCAGTGCCGGCTGGCGACGCCCGGCCGCAGACCGGGAACCAGAGCGTCCCAGTGAGCGGGAGACGAGTGGTGGTGGAGGTGCCTGGAGACGAGGCGGAGACCGAGAGGAACGTACCGAGGACGAGCGCCCCAGTTGGCGCGAGCGTCAGGCGGCGATGTCACGTGATGCCAGACTGGACGACGACGCAGACAGCCGGCCCAGCTGGAAGGAGCGGCAGGCCGCCATGTCTCGTGACGCCCGTCTCGATGACGACGCCGGTGACAGCCGCCCCAGTTGGAAGGAACGTCAAGCCGCCATGTCTCGTGATGCTCGCCTCGACGACCCAGCCTGGCAGAAGAAGCAACAAGGTAAATAATACACATTAAAATACTATAGATTTGAAGATAAAATATCATTCACAACTTCATCCAAAATTGGGTTTTCCACCTATCCCATGGTGTCCAATCCAAATGAAAATTGTTCAGGAAAGAAAATGGGATTGCGGTAATGAAACAACCCAGCTGGCATGAAGAGGGCGACCTGAATTATACCATGTGTTTGTGAATGGCAAACCGCCTCCCCCACACTCAAGACACCGTCCTTCTTAGTTCAAAGAAAGTGGTGCGTCTCTACTTGATACCACAACCACCACAGGGCCTTGTATAGGGGCAGTTGTACCACTGAGCTGCCTCCCATTCCACATCCAGACGTACATCAAGTACCTCACGGGACATCTCAAGTTGGCAAGGAGTCATCCACAAATAGTGGTAGTCTGCCTTGCAGTAGTAGGACAGATGTTTATATGCTGCTTGCCCAATACGGTCACTGCTGTATTGGGCAAGCAGCATATAAAAGTCCTACTACTGCAAGGCAGACTACCACTATTTGTGGATGGCTCCTTGCCAACTTGAGATGTCCCTTGAGGTACTTGATGTACGTCTGGACGTTAAACAAATCAATCAATCAATCAACCACTCCCACATGACAGTTTTGAGTTTGTCAATGAGGGATCCCTGTGGGTGATATACTACACGTGTAGCAGCGCGGTTGGTTGTCCGTGTGAAATGTGTCATGTAACGTGTCGGGTTGTGTTCTCGTGTTAACTAGACTTGACTCTTGGTACTTTGCAGCAGCGAAGGAGGAGCGTGAAGAAACTGAAAGTGAGTTTATGAATGCGCAGATGGATGTTGTTATGTGCTACCTCTAGCTTCCCCCGTTCCAGGGCCATGGCCCGCCCATGAAGGGAAATACCACCTCCAAAATACGGATATGATGATATAGGGGTGTACAGATATCAGGGTTGCCACTGTTAGGGGACAAATATTTGTTCTAATCAGGGATTTCCAAATTTTGCCAGGGAAAAGTAGATTTACCTAAACTAGATTTACTTCTAATTTTGAAACATCAAATAAAAGTCACCCTTTTTTAAACGCTATAACTTACTATAGCTCAAAAGTAGATCAGAAATGCTGAATCCTCAAGTAGGAAACAACCCTACCCAGCTGTCAATTTTTTGCATGATAGTATGGAAATTCACTAATGGCCTGTCGTTAGATATTAATCCTCGTAATGTAGTAGACATAGATAATGGATTGCTGACATAAAGTCAGGGAAATCGTGGGACTCCCATTGTCAGTGGCAACCGTGGATTACTGGATATAGCTGACGGGGTACCATGTTTGTGTATGAGGGCGTGTATCAGACGACTGGATGTGAAATTTCAAACTCGCACACATAGCTGTGCTCTTTTACCATAACCTTTTAAAGGTGGCATGACGCTGCAAGGCTTCATTTTCATTTGTCATCACAGTGCTTCTTAGCACTGCATTCTAGCGACACGCTGACAAAAGATGACTGAATCTCATTATTCTGTCCTTAACGGGTTAGAAGACAAGTGTCCACTTTCAATTATATTAGTAAACACAACTTCAGAGTTTACTCTAGTAAGAAATTATCCTCAGGGTACTGTACCTTCTTCTCTGTTCAAATCCTGAGATTACAAAAAATGGGATATACTTACAGACAGTTCGGACTGGAAAACAAACAAAATAATACCTCATGATAATTATTATGGTTTTAGACTTATTAAATACAAAGTATTTTCTCCTTTTACAATATTATTGCATTTCTGTTTCTAACCTAGCTTAGCACGACTTACCTGGTTTGGTTGTTGGGGTGCGCATTCCTCATTAACACCTCGTGTTGACTGTATGAGTAGCCTAACCCTCCGTAGTGCGCATGCGCCTTACCATCTATCTATGTAGTGAGATCTGAGCGGTATTCCTTTAGTTTCTCTGCTCACCAGGACTACCTGAGATCTGTGTTCATCCAATAAGAACACCAAACAGCTCGTGAAGCTGTGTAGCATATACCTCAGAGGAAATGTTGTCATCATATCACACCCCTGTCGGTGCAAACACCTTCTGTACGTAGACGCATAGTGTAACCATCAAACATACTTACCGTTCTCTGAGTGAAGTCTGCCTTACTCTATAACATGGATTTAGATCCACGGGAATATATTTTTCTAAATAACTGATGTATGCTTTGGAGACGGGTTGCTAACCAGTATTTTGTTTTACAGTTCGGTTCTGTTTAGACTGGCATGATGCTTAGTCCATCTGCATCATGGTTTAAGATGGGGAACACTAAACCTTGTAACACCTGATACTGTTAAATGTACCGCGCTAGCGCATACCCCAAACCTGCCCTGATACTAATGTGTACTGTCTGTTTTGTCTAACCCGTGCACCTGGTTACTGGTCGGGAAATAAATGCAACTTGTTCAAATGGTAAAAAAAAAAAAAGAACTACGGCTCTAAGGTGGAACTTCTATGGGGCGAGGTGGGACCAGCAAAAATCTAGGGGAAACCTTGGTATAATTTCAAAATGGCGGATTCAACCTATAATAGTCAGTGATACAACGATCACCGATGTAATACAGTCTATATCTTAACCAGTGAGTTATATACATAATTGGTATCCTTGGAAGTTACCCTAAACCTGACTAACTCGTATAATACGGTATTGCTTCCCTGCACCATGCCCTTTGTCATCCTGTTAGACCTGCTGCATCATCATCATGGAACCTTGTTGAATTTTGAAGCGAGTCAGGGGAAAGACTTGGAAAACGGGAGGGGGAGGGGATATTACAAAATCTATTAGAATGTATGATAACTATTGTCATGGGAAACGGTAATTGTTGGTCATGGAAAGTCGGGGAGAGGACCTGGTACTTACCGGTAACTTAACAGGACCTTTATTCAACGGGCCTCAATTTGAATATTTCAAGTTTGAAATTGGTCACTTTCATCCATGGCTCAGGGAACGTTCAACAATTACGGATCGGAGGTACTTTGGTCCGGCATACAAAATTTGTTTAAATCGGTGACAAAGGTCCTGAAAATGTTGTCTTTAACTGACATAATTTGATTTGTTGAACGTTCCCTTATTCCAAAATGACAATACTTTGGGCAATAAGATCAAAGTTGAGCAAAATCAGAGGAAGTCGTGACCTAACACTAACGGGTGTGTTTCTCCCCTGGCAGCCTCACGTCGCCCAGCACCAGCAGCCGACCCAGAACCCGAGTCGGAGGATCCCGGCTGGACCACCGTGCGGCGCTAGGCGGCCATCTTGAAAACCACCGTAGGAGGCGTCACGTGACCGTGTCCGTCTCCCCTCTACAGAGCCTCCCGTGTTGTACCGGAGTCTCAACCCAGACTGGAAGCTAGCATCTTCAACGTGTGACCTATAGCAGACGTTGTGATAACTTGTATTGATGATGATGATGATGATGATGATGATGATGATAGAGACGCGGGGTCTGCGTGTAGTCACTAACCGCGGCCCTACTTGTACAAGGGGCCATCTCCCTCTGGTGTCAAACTGTGGAACTAACGTACGATGATGATGATGATGGCTGCTATAGACAGACCTGGTACAATGTGGATGTATTCACAGACTCGCCCCTCGCCGCACGACACAGACCAGGAGGGACGCCCAGGTTGACATCACAGGGAGATGGCCCCCGCCACTTATACCACACTATAACCACACACTATTTAACCACGCCCCGCTACGAGGCAAACCGAACCGTATTATCTTACGGTATTGACAATATAATGATAATTATAAAGTGTCAGTTTATCATGTCCGCTTCTAATGCGGGTTTCCACGGCACCCGTGCCAAGCAGTCGCCAAGTTTAGGTAGTGTCAGTGATCTTTACTTCTGTCATGTATATCTACAATGTATCTTACTACTGTACCTACATCTAGACACCATTACCCTGGGTTTGTCCGGCTTTATCCAGGATGGTAACGTAGTACTAAACTACCTACAATGAGTAAAATATGTTCAATATTCAAACCCACCTCTTGTGTCCGATCTACGTTAAGGGTCACAATATGATAATTTGGCTATTAAAATATAATAAATGGGAATGGGTGACTTGTATTCACATTTATGGAGTGGGAGGCATTTTGCCTGGTTCAGACAAATTTCAGTAAAAATATATCTTTAAAGGATATATAAATGTATCGCTTGATGAGTATGAAGTCATTGTGACTTCATTAGTTGTTTCGCTGCTGGAGTCGCAATGATGTCGTAAGTAAATGGACAGGTAAGATTCCCTTTGAACATAGTGTCTGGAATCAGTTCTAGGTATTGAATTAGACCGTTGATGTTGCTATCAAATCATGTAACAACCGGAGAGAATGCATGAGTAAAAAAACAATGTCCTGAAGGAATTGTGAGTATTTGGGGTTTATTTCCCAAAAGCCAGACAGATAAGCACCGACCGATTACTTAATCGCGAAGGAAATGGATTTGGCATTGTAAAAATTTAAAATCAAATAAAAATGACTCAAAAAACATGTTGAGTTCAAGGCTTTTTTGTGATAATCTGTGAAATACAAAACTTAGAATACCACTCCCTAGAGTGTATTATGAATGAATGGCAATCGTTTGCAATATATCCTAAACATGGGGTGTAGGCAAATTTAACGAGAGGGGGTGATACTTTCATGTACATTATACCAAATCCCAAGGCAAGTAGGAAGAGATTACGTGGCGTTAGGTAATTGGGGAAGATAAAATTAATTGATTTTTGGTATTGGAATTTCATACTTGTAAGCAATTAAATGGATCGACACGTTTCCTATAATAGAGAAGGGACGCTGACATTTCTTGAAATGGAAAAGGTGACAACTACCTTCCCCCGTCTGGGACCCTACCAGGACCAATAACTAACTCGCCCGCCCTACATCATCCTGTCAGCATTTGGGAAAGTACAATGCAGGTGTTGTAAGGCCACTCACAAAAAAAAGTTGGTCTCATCACCGCGCGCATCATGAAACTGTGATTTTGGGGAAATTTTCTTCAACTTTTACGGATCAATATACTCTTTAACTACTAAAATGGGAAAATTGTGCGTGAAAAGTCTATTTTCCTACATGTTTTAAGCCCCAGTAAAAAAATAAAATAAAATAAAAAACGCCCTCGTCATATTTCTCACTGCCGGGTGATGAGAAACAACTTTTTATTTTGAGTGGCCTAAGGGTCCCCATGCCGATTTTCTTTTGAATGGCCATGTCACCTGTCACTTATATACTCATGTCTCATGTCACCTCTAAGAACCTGCCGTGTGCAATGTCCCAGCCTATGTCGAATTTAAGAAAACCCCTATGTCCTGATGTCATGTCACTTGAATTCTTCCTCATGTCACTAAGCTCCATGTCGCATGTCGATTTTGATAAATGACCATGTCGCCGTGTTGATTTTAGGTATTCACCCACATGTTTGTGGGTTCAATCCAGGGGTTAAAGTGAAAAGGGTTGACTAAAAGGTTTGCGGTCCAAATTACTTTACTTTCTTGGGAGATTTATAGGCGGAAATGCCAAAATGCCGATACTGATACATTTTTCGTTCATCCCATTTACTACCATATTTAAAGTAGCATAATCACGTAGCAGCACCTAGCGTATCCTACGCACAATTCTAGCACTGTACTACGTGGTTAAGTGTGAGTGGTGAGATTGTCACTTTAAAGGGCTAATCACAAAATAATCAATCGTCATAGGAATAACTACTTAAATGTGCATATTAAAAATAAAGGTCATAGATTTCTTGTACAAAGTTTATTACAAATGTTATCTCAATGCCGTTCTGATCTTTGTCACGAGTCTTCATTGATCTTCTCGTGTATTTGATCCAAAGATTTGTTCTTGGTTCACAAGGCTAATTGCATTGTTTCATGACATTTCTCATGAAGATATTTCTAGATATAGAAATCATTGATTTTTAAGCGATCATACATGAACATGGCCATGCAAGTTCCATGTTCCATATAAAACATTTCCAAATAACATATATCGAAAACACTTATATTCAATATAAAATGAAGATGAGAAAAGGCTGGCCAATTTGTATCTAATTGAATAGCTACAAGACATTCGCGAAATATTTCTGTACAAAACTTTCTGGGCTCAGAGCCCTTCCTGATGTATACTATTCTAACTCTACCATTGATGGTAGTTCAGATCTTTGCTACATATAGATATTTGCTCATACATAAATAAAGCTTTAAGTTAATGATACTACAACGATGAAATGAAGATGTACTTGATACATATCGCGATCTAGCTGCCACTTATGGCATGTGACAGGAACTAACAATCTCTAATACTGGCTTCCCACGTGTCATGGAATTTGAAAGCTCCCTGGAATGTCATGAAGCTTATAAAAAGTTGCCGCTTGTCAAAGAATGGCATGGAAAATGAAAATTATAGAATTGACATAACAAAATGTCCGAGAATGTATCAGTTGCTTACTATATTTTAGACATTTTCTCAGGTTCCCTACAAGAATGTTATAAATGTCATGGAAAATTGAGATTTTTGGTCATGGAAATGTCATGGAATTTCAATGTGAAATTTTTGTGGGAATCTTGTAATATACACACAAGAGAAAATAATCACATTATTTTCAGACCCGGCTATTAAAGATGATAGTTCATGGTTTGTAGCTAGTGTTCACGTTTGGAATGCAGTGCCTGGAAAATCACCAAGGGTAGGGCGAGCAGCGGGACAGAATGCTCGGACCATCACTGTCTGAATCCGTTAGTTTGTCTCGTTAGAAGTCATTTCTCCAATGTCATGGGCATAAATAGAGTATTTGTTGTGGTAATAATGCGTGATGACTCCTTTACGATGTAAAGATGGCAGTAAGGAAGTCTTAGTTTATAACTTGTCTAAACTTCATTCATGACGTGTGGCGGACTGCCCCGGATGCGAGCATGTGGGTGACTCGTTGGAAGGAGACAGCATTCCTTCTCTCCCTCATCCTGCGCCCTTTAGCAACCGGCGGGGGAGACGTTTCGTCATTGTCCTTGACCATGGACGCCATGGGTATGATGACCTTGGTTATGTCATCCATGTTCTTGATGTTCTCAAGGTCGGACACGGTGCAGCCCTGAAGGACATCAGCCAGACCGTTACGTCGGGAACGGAGATGGGGCAAGGCGCAGGCACCACTGTCAGATGAAATCCCATTCTTCATGGTGTAAAGCATGGTGAAAGTGTGCTGGTTGTTTGGTGAGTTGAGTTTGGTGACGACTGCTGGAGGGTGAAGCCTGTGAGGAAGAGAAGAATTGAAATCGGAATAAGTCATGTGTCATAGAAGTAAAGAAATTTGGACCCCTTGAGGGGTAGACCCCAAAAAAATCGGTTTCCTCCCGAAGGAGGGGGGGGGGGATAGATTTCACCCCATTTTAACGAAAAGGCCAGCGCATAATTATAGCTGAAAGGAGTTGTGGATCTATTTCACCTCATCGGGGGTGGGGGCGAGGAAGAAATGGACCTCTAACCCAGCTAACAAAAAAAAAGAATTTGAAGGAAAACCTTTTTCATACAAACTTATAGAAAGCGTTTGGAAATTTAAAAAAATTGGTGAGCTGGGTGAAATAGTCAATACATTGAACCATAGTAGCGAGAACTGGTGATAACATAGAGATTGTGTCTCCCACCCACACTCCCACCCCCTAGGTGGGGGCTGCCGCTGATAAGTCAACGACGTCATAATTATTGATGAGTATTGACCCTGAACTTGGACCTCCAAGTTCCGTGAAGATGAGTTATCTCACTTCCCAGAATGACACAATACATAGTGTGTGTCAGTCACACAGATCCATGCTCTGGTATCTTGTATTGATGTAGCACCCTTCACTTATCATGTCAGGTGTTTGTCCTCTTGAACACCTCCTTCTGAGAAAGATGATAACATCCCACTAATCTAATCTAATCTAACAATCAACTCCCTCCGTGCACACACACTCATAAAGAGATAAGATCACACAGATACAGTCGGCCCTCACTTCCTCGAATTTGGAAAATGCAAGGAAAGATGTCTGAGGAAGCAAATTATCCGAGGAATTAAGTCCAAATATAATGGAGCATATAAGGGCAGTTGGCAGGCAAGTGTTTGGGGAAGTAGTAAACGTTTTGGTTTTAGGTGAAAAATAAATCCCTAGATTTTCATGAAAATTGACCGTCCTTAGGACGAATTTTCTTTAAAAAGTATCCTTGCCAGCCGCACAGATGTGTATACAAAATATACCAAGTAGTACCTTGTACGTGTAGATGGTTAATTTAGACACAAAACAAATAGAGTAATGGCAATTAATATTAATAGGAAACTTACCTCAATAGAAGTTGTTGAAGACTATGGGAAGGACTAGGTGCAGCATGGAGTAGGGCCCTGGTGGGTTTGTGGTGATGTGTAGAATACAGTTAGTGTCCAATGATGCACGTCTGGTGAGTTGTTGTTTTGAAGAGTTGTGGTGTTGGTGAGTTGTGGTTTCAATGAAGACTGAAGTTGGTCTCAGTGACTGCCTAACTGCGACTCCCGCCTTATAAACCGTGAAGCCGCGTCCGCGCCGCTATCGCCCCCTGGTGTGGAAACATCCAACTAGCTGCCCTGGGGGAGCGCTCAGTTGATAGCAACAAAGTGGGGAGGGGAGGCGGGGAGGGGTGGTCCCCAAATATGAGGGTTATGTTTTCATGCTGTCAACTGCGTTTCCAGAAACGGGATTACGCTTTGAAATGTCAGTGTTGTTTTAAAATAAGGAAAAGTTTTAAAGAGATAGCCGTTCAAAGTTTTTATATTTTAGAGCTGGTAAGTATTAATGGTACGTCCATTACCGTTGAGCTGGGTTCCAAGAAAGGCACGTGTCTGAAAGCTGCATGACTACCGGGTAACTTGGAACAGCATATCGAGGCTTCTTGGATTTACAACTACAACAACACTCGAAATGATCAATGGGTTCAAGTACTTTAAATATGTCAATGATAATTCATCAGAAGGAATTTCCTACTGTTGCATGATAACCATGAATTTCCATATGATTTGTAAAATGAATATACGTGAGTATACAAAGCAAATACAGAAAATTTTCTTTTATCATATACCGGTATATCAAATTCTTCCCTGGTATTTTTAAGAATATTTTTTTATCCCCCCCGCCCACTTATTCTCTTACTTTTACTTCTTCATGCCATCGTCCTTTTTTTCATTCTTCCCTTCATGCTAATCGACTTCTCTTACCATCATTCAATGTGGTAATTCTTCTTTAAAAAAAAAAATGTTGAAAAGTTTGATTCCCATTAACTTGGTCTGAAAAAACTACCCGTTTGGTCAGAATTTGTAGTTTTTTTCCTTCTACCAGTTAGGGGACCGGTTTTAGGGGTTTTTGCTCTAAAATGCCTAACACTCGTCAAATGAAAAAAAAAGAGTTGCCATGCATCATAAAATTATAACACCTGTGCGTCACTCGCCAGGGCTGAGGCCCAACGATGTGATTCCATATACAGTTATTGAATCATTAATCTAAATAACGTCTATGATTGAATAAACCCCTATTTTATTAGTTATCTTGCTTCGTGAAAGATTTGCATCTTTTTAATTGCTTACAAAATATAATGAATGACTGGTGCTGTGATTAATATGACGGTCGTGCATTAATGCATCATTCCATCGGACATCATGATGCATGAATGTAGCCCTGTGTACAACCGTGATCTGCAGTAACTGACGTGATCTGCAGTACTGCAGATCACGTCAGACCATCCAAACGTGATCTGCATCAAATCAACGTGATCTGCATCAGTCTTGCAGCCATTGGCTTTGTGAATATTATGCATGGGCATTGCTCTATCTAAAATTCCAATGTGTTCTAAGTTTCATAGTTTACCAAGATATCTCTTTCTAATCAGTATAACTATGATAATTAGAAAAGTATCATGAAATAGACCAAGAATTGTGCCTATTTCATTGTATATATTTGAGTTTGAAATCACCAAGTAAGGGAGTGTTCATTTATTATTTACAGGGGGGGGGTGGTGAGATTTCGCGCGGAGGGGCGAAAATTTTTTACGCCCCCCCCTCGAGAGCGCGTGGAACGTTTCGCGCCCCCCCTCGCCGAAGGCGGCGAAAATTTTTCGCCCCCCCCCCCTTTGAACTATAGTAACGCGCAGGCTTTTTTGCTAAAAAGGGGCTTAAATTTTTACGCCCCCCCCTCAAGAGGGGTCAGAATTTTTTACGCCCCCCCCTCGGGAGGGGTCGGAATTTTTTACGCCCCCCCCCCAAACCCACCACCCCCCCCCCTGTAACTAATAAATGAACACAATATTATCAACAAAACCGTCTCAAAAAATTGGGACAGACTAGGGAGTTCCAAAACCACAAAATTCCTTCGGAGGGGAGGCCTTGTGAAAGGCCAAAAAAGACCCAAAAATTTGAAGGACCATCTAGTCAGAGCGGTAACAAACTACCCGACCTCCGACGACGAAGACGATGGACTCGTCCGAAAACCGGAACAAAAAAGGCCACGAACCAAGTGTCGTCGCCTTTTTTGTGACAAGTGCGCCAGAATTGACAAATGCGGCGAGCTCACATCGAAAACCACGGGCCGCAAATTCGTAGCAAAAACGAACGTCACGTGCGAGAGCTCGAACCTCATATATTGCCTAGAATGCAGAACGTGCAAAATGCAGTATGTGGGGAAGACCGAACGCGCCATCCGATGTAGGATATACGAACACGTACACTCGGTCAAGAAAAATGAGGGAGAAACAGATGTTCCTTGGCACTTCAACCAATGTGACCACAGGAAAGACAAAGATGTCAAATTCTTCATCGTGGATTTCATAAACAGACATCCAAAAAGCGAAGAAGGAAAGAGGCTACTAGCTCTGGTGGAATTCCACTGGATTGAAAAACTTCGTAGTCATTCACCCTGGGGAATGAATACGAAGGACGGCAGCCATGGGTGATTCGTCAACCCGTCCTCGTTCACAACGCTACACAGCATACATTTCGACGACTCACCCAACCAGGACCAGTGTCCTACCGAATTGATCCTAGAATCTCACACATTCACCAATCAACTAATATCTATAAATAATGCAACTTTTATAGAGTTATGATCAATAAGTTTGTACTATAAGCCCGATGACCACGTATGTGGGTCACCAAGTACCAACAACCTATCAACCCTTAAAATACACATAGTGGGACTATGACTGTATTTTACAATCCCGGTAAAATCCACCTGATGATGATGCCATAAAGGGTCGAAACTACAAAAGTAGGCCTAGCACTAGTGAGTACTAGACCAATAGACCAACACTGCCGCATATTGAGTTATGCACATAGTGTTCTCTAGCCCTACCACCACCTACACATAGGCCATAGGCCTATCTTACTCATAGTTTTCATGAATCCATAAACAGTTGGTATACACACAAATAGCATAGTAAGGTCCTAGTACCTGCTGACTATCTGTGAATTTTGAATACACACAAAACTAGGCCCCACCACAACAGGTGCCAGTGTCTAGTAAACTGCACTTGCATTAGCACAGTGTCAGTATGAATAGGTCAGGGCTTGACCACAGTGTGACCAGCTGACCACATGAACAGCCAATGAGAACAGGGGTGGGAAATTTGATGCATAATTAAGTCCAAGTGGTGGATGTCAGCAGATTCTAGGGCACTTTTGTAGTCGTGGTCCTTCGGGAAACAGCAACTACTCCTCGTTATCTTACCTGATCTTCACAGATCCCAGCTGTCGTCATGTCTCAGAACCCGCTTGCCAGGGAACCCATCCGAGGAACCCAGGAGCCGGGGAGTCAACGAATGCGCCTGTCGGGCATTCCATCGACAAGGGACACCGGTATCGACACTGACACTTCGTCAGTTTTCTTTACCGACAGCACCGCCAAAGACCCGGAGAAGCCGGAACCAGAGGTGGATGAAAACAACCAGCAGTCCGGTCAGAAAAGGACGGTGGCATCGAGGAAAGACGAAGACGATTCGGACAACGCGCCAGAGGGACCGGCCCGTAAGCGCATGAGGTCGGTGCTCAAATCGTCGGTAAACAACCCTCCCGCCGTCCCGCAGGACGAATATACGACTGATGCAGTAAGTATGAAGCCTAAGGAGGCTACTTACCAAACCTCACTGCATAATTTCTTCCACAAGGCGAGTTATGGCCCGAAAACTGATTGTGTATTATCTGTTTTGAATAATGACCGCTCCCTCGGCGCCTCCGCGAAGCGGACAGGCGCCAGCGCGAAGGTCAAGGTCGCTCCATCGGTTCGCCTATCGGCCACAGTAACAGACTCGCATACTTCCAGACATAATCAATCGGTTGGAGGTAGTACAACCACCAAACCCTTTGAAACTACAGCAGTATTTCCCTCAGACCACACCTTACAAGATCTGGTCAGTCTAGCAATAGATAACACCGTTTCTTGCATATATCAACCCAAAATAAATATGTACAGAAATCTCACTGAGTCAGTTAGTCAAACGCGGAAGCCACCGGCAACCGTCTTTGACGACCCTGATCTCTCTGAATTTCGCAACACCGATGTCCTCACCGATGTGCATAATCGGAGAAGACTCGGAGTGAAAAAAGACACAGTAAATACCAGGCAGAGGGTGAAGCACTACCCACTGTACTGTGAAACTGTAGTCCAAAACAAAACAGTAAAAACCAGGCAGAAAGTCATAAAAAACTATCTGCACTGTGAGACTGTTACCAAAATGACAGGGACCACCAGTCACACTGACACACCAGACAGTAGACTCGAGACCCCTGTCATGATCCAAATCAGCGAGACCGAAGGCAACACACCTCCGGACTCGCCTGATAGTCAGGGAGCCAAAACTGAACTCGAGACGAACCTCGACTCAGTTGGCCCCCATAATAGTCAGGAGGCTAAAATCGTTTCCGAGATGAACCTCGAACCGATTGAGCCACCTGACAAAACAAGTGCAAAAACAAACTCTAATCATGAAATATCCCTTTCACAGCAGATCGATGCACTCCTACCACCGGTCGCCAAATCGTTTTGGAGGGGTTCCAAGAACCAGGCCGCCCAATGCACCAAGGCCCACCTCCGCGCGGATTACTACGAGAATCGCCTGGCAGCAGGGGACGTTGAGCCTTGGACCCTCGGGTACAAGGATAATGAACCCTGGATGTCTAGGGCAGATGCCGCGCCTAGGATCCTTAGCATCCGACGGGAAGCCGCCATGATGATAACCAAGGTGGCCGCAGAAACCCATCGGACGATGGCTGAGGAATTCGAAGCCAGCTCCGACAGTAATCTGGAGGTAGTCGAGGGCATAGTCACTAAGAGAGAGGGAGCGGATGCTGCTGCCTCGAAACTAGTGATTGTCAACTCCTACATCACGAAAAGAGTCGACGAAGAACACCTCTTGGAACACGCGGTCCTCACAAAGAGGCAGGCATCTGTCCTCAGTAGGGTCCCGTGTGACGCTCAGGTTCTCGACCCAGTGAAGTTTGACAGAGATGCCAGGAAGAAGGCAGAAGCCGCTGCTAAAAAAGCGCGCGAAGAAGCCAAAGCCGCCGATGAAGCCGCTAAGAAGCAGGCTTTTCGGGATGCCCTCCCTCGAGGAGGGCACCGAGGAGGCAACAGGGGCGGCGGAAAGCCGCACCGAGGAAACCGCGGAGGGTGGAAACCCAAGGGACAACGGGATCCCCGTCTGACCCGAGGGAGTCGAGCCCACGCGAACAACGGGGAACAGGAGACACCAATGTAAAGAGTGACTCTAATAAAACCTCGAATAAACCAGATTCTATCAGCATTTTGACGTCCGAAGTTTCGGAAATAAAAATCTCTGAAAATTGCTCTGAAGTTGTGTCTGATTTATCAAACAATGTAGTTAATCTTTCAGACAAGACCCTAAGTCAAGATGAAAATACTCTTCTCAAAAAAGGTCTAAACTTCTGCCCAGTAGTTACTCACATATCAGAAGGAGATATCAAAATCGAACTTGATAAATTCCATAACACTTTGAGAACTAAAACCTTCTTTCACAAATCTGACAAAGAAAATGGGAGTGGTCAGCTGAGACCAGGGGTTGATGAAAATCAACCCTTGATAACAGAATGCTGGGAAAATAAAATCAACCGAAACAAATTGGCGGTGGGAAGTGCGGGCAAAGCATTTCAGGACAAAAATCTGATGATGGACCTCAGGGACAAGTCAGGTTGGGTCCCCCCCCATGGCCCCAAAAATTTGGAAGATTTTATTGCAATAAACGAGATGGAAGTTTCATCCCTACTATTGCAACAAAACCTAGCAAAAAAGAATCTCACCCAGGGCGAAGAGAAAGCACTGGGGGTATTGTCAAAAGACATCCACATAACAATAAAACCCGCTGATAAAGGCGGAGCCATTGTTGTACAAAATACCAGAGATTATGTGAAAGAAGCAATGAGACAGCTCAAAGACACTCATACATACGAGAGACTGAGGGAAGACCCAGTTTTAGAATATGCAGAAAAGGTAGATGAAAAAATCATGGAGATGACCGCAAACGGAGAAATCTCACACCTAATGGCAGGCTCTATGCGGAACATCAAACCCAGAACACCACCCATCTACTTCCTCCCGAAAATCCACAAAGGCACCTTACCTCCCCCAGGGAGACCCGTGGTCTCAGCCAATGGCTGCCCCACTGAGAAAATCTCAGCTTTTGTGGACGCATTTCTGAAACCCCTAGTCCCCGTAATTGAGTCATATGTGAAAGACACAACTGATTTCATCAACAAAATAGAAAACCTAGAAACCCTAGACGAGGGAGCCCTAATAGGTACACTAGACGTCACTTCGCTATACACCAACATCCCAAACGGGGAAGGTTTGGCAGTCATAGCAGAGAGACTAGAAGAAGTCAGAGACTCCAGGCTGATGCCTACCAACAGAAGCCTGGTGGAACTACTAGAGATGGTTCTAACCATGAACCACATATCTTTCAATGGCAGATATTTTCTTCAGAAACGGGGCACAGCCATGGGAACTAGGCTGGCCCCCTCATATGCAAACATATTTATGGAAAATGTGGAGAAAGCAGCCCTCTCCGCATCAAACATAAAACCCAAAATCTGGTTACGGTACATTGACGACATCTTTTTCGTGTGGACACACGGAGAAGACAAACTCGAGAGATGGATGAAACACCTGAACAGGTTCCATGACACCATAAAGTTCACAGCAGAAACCTCTGACAAAGAGATCAGCTTCTTGGACACCAAGGTGAAACTGGACACGGACACTCGGAAACTGTATACAGATCTATACAGAAAACCGACTGACGTAAACAACTACCTGGACTACAAATCAGCCCATCCAATCTCGACGAAAAAAGCGTTACCGTATTCACAAATCCTCAGAATATTCAGAATCTGTCAGAAACACGAAGATTTCGAGTTTCACAGCAGACAGAAAATCGAAGAGTTTGTAGAAAAAGGGTACCCTCGGGAACTTCTCGAGGAGGCCCTTGAAAAGGTAAAGGCACAGGACAGGCGTGAAACCCTGAAACCCAAACCTAAAAAAGCACATAACCCAGACCAAACCCACTTGATCAGTACCCACAGACCGGGGAACAATATTATCAACAAAACCGTCTCAAAAAATTGGGACAGACTAGGGAGTTCCAAAACCACAAAATTCCTTCGGAGGGGAGGCCTTGTGAAAGGCCAAAAAAGACCCAAAAATTTGAAGGACCATCTAGTCAGAGCGGTAACAAACTACCCGACCTCCGACGACGAAGACGATGGACTCGTCCGAAAACCGGAACAAAAAAGGCCACGAACCAAGTGTCGTCGCCTTTTTTGTGACAAGTGCGCCAGAATTGACAAATGCGGCGAGCTCACATCGAAAACCACGGGCCGCAAATTCGTAGCAAAAACGAACGTCACGTGCGAGAGCTCGAACCTCATATATTGCCTAGAATGCAGAACGTGCAAAATGCAGTATGTGGGGAAGACCGAACGCGCCATCCGATGTAGGATATACGAACACGTACACTCGGTCAAGAAAAATGAGGGAGAAACAGATGTTCCTTGGCACTTCAACCAATGTGACCACAGGAAAGACAAAGATGTCAAATTCTTCATCGTGGATTTCATAAACAGACATCCAAAAAGCGAAGAAGGAAAGAGGCTACTAGCTCTGGTGGAATTCCACTGGATTGAAAAACTTCGTAGTCATTCACCCTGGGGAATGAATACGAAGGACGGCAGCCATGGGTGATTCGTCAACCCGTCCTCGTTCACAACGCTACACAGCATACATTTCGACGACTCACCCAACCAGGACCAGTGTCCTACCGAATTGATCCTAGAATCTCACACATTCACCAATCAACTAATATCTATAAATAATGCAACTTTTATAGAGTTATGATCAATAAGTTTGTACTATAAGCCCGATGACCACGTATGTGGGTCACCAAGTACCAACAACCTATCAACCCTTAAAATACACATAGTGGGACTATGACTGTATTTTACAATCCCGGTAAAATCCACCTGATGATGATGCCATAAAGGGTCGAAACTACAAAAGTAGGCCTAGCACTAGTGAGTACTAGACCAATAGACCAACACTGCCGCATATTGAGTTATGCACATAGTGTTCTCTAGCCCTACCACCACCTACACATAGGCCATAGGCCTATCTTACTCATAGTTTTCATGAATCCATAAACAGTTGGTATACACACAAATAGCATAGTAAGGTCCTAGTACCTGCTGACTATCTGTGAATTTTGAATACACACAAAACTAGGCCCCACCACAACAGGTGCCAGTGTCTAGTAAACTGCACTTGCATTAGCACAGTGTCAGTATGAATAGGTCAGGGCTTGACCACAGTGTGACCAGCTGACCACATGAACAGCCAATGAGAACAGGGGTGGGAAATTTGATGCATAATTAAGTCCAAGTGGTGGATGTCAGCAGATTCTAGGGCACTTTTGTAGTCGTGGTCCTTCGGGAAACAGCAACTACTCCTCGTTATCTTACCTAATAAATGAACACTCCCTAACTACCTCAAGGACTATCTTTCACGCAACCATTGTAAGTGGAAGAACGCCCTCTTTAGGGCGATTCTTGCAATAAATGTTTCAAATCTCAAAAAAAATCTCATAAATCACCATTTCACAATAAAAGAGTTGGGTGTTGTGAAACAACCTCCAGATACTTCATAGATGCTGTATGTACCCTCTGTGTAATGCAAAGTTAATTTCAATTGAGGCAGATATCAGTCTTCTGCACCATATAAAGTGATGCAGATCACGTTGATTTGATGCAGATCACGTTTGGATGGTCTACCGTTATCTGCACCACTGCAGATCACGTTAGTTACTGCAGATCAGGGTTGTACACCAGTAGTATATAATGTATCGGAACGGGACTATGCTTAAGTACTGTTTATTACTCAATCGATATGCAGCCAATCAGAGGCCGCCATTTGGTCACGTGACCCCCTCATTTGCATAATTACGTAATAGGCCACGCCCCCTTGATCACCAGCCAATCAGAGGCCGCCATTTGGTCACGTGACCCCCTCATTTGCATAATAGGCCACGCCCCCTTGATCACGTGACCCCCTCATTTGCATAATAGGCCACGCCCCCTTGATCACCAGCCAATCAGAGGCTTCCATTTGGTCACGTGACTCCCTCATTTGCATAATAATGGATCACGTGACCCCCTCATTTGCATAATAGGACCACACCCCCTTGGTCACGTGACCGGAAGCGCTCCTTATTTGGAAAATAGACCACACCCCCTTGGTCACGTGACCTGAACCCCTCCCTCATTTGCATAATATAGATAATAGACAGACCACGCCCCCCTTTTGGTCACATGACCTGGACCAGCCAATGGGAGGCTTCTATGGGGGGGAGGGGGAGGGGGGGAGGGGGGCACTTTAAGATGCATGGGGAGGGGAGGGGGGGAGGGGGGCACTATTTTGGGGTGGGCAGGCACTTGGGGGGGGCTTTTGGGGTCTGCTGGGGAGAAAAAAAATAATTTTATCTGATCTCTAGGGAATCGCCTCCTCCCTACCCCCCTTTAGGGGGGTAGGGACGAGGCGAGTCGGAGGTGACTGTAGAGGAGTTTTTCGGTGACTTGATGACCTTCAAACGACCATACTGATAGTTAATAAATTTGACTTTTGACTTGAATATTCTTGCGACTTTGCGACTTGTAAGCGAAAGCGAAAGCGACTTTGCGACCTGTAGCCCCTTAAAAGAGGTGACTTTACAAGTAACCTCAGGGGGGAGATCCTTCTACACCCCCACGGAGGAGGAAGGATCTCGGTTGATTGACTGTACTTTGACTTGTTGTTGTAAACAAAAAAAATCAATGAATAGAACGACCCCCTTATTGCTAACAAAGGAACGACTTTGAATTACACAAATGAGACTACCCTCTTTTGTAGGGGGTTAGTGGTAACTCGACTTAAACTAGAGTATTAGGGAGAGCAAAACGCGACTACACGCCGTCTTAGACTGTCTTACGGACCGGATAACAATAACCATAGTTACCTTGGTTACTGTTGATGACGCGTAATGAGCAACGTCGTCAAAATTAAGCTGACGTCAGCGGTCGGCTAGCCAGACAGTTTTTTTGTCAAAATGACCGGAGCAGGTTACGTTGCGGTCGCTCAAGAGACGGTGATGGATCTGGTCACGAGGATACTGAAAGAAGGTCTACCTAGAACCACCACGCTAGTTTGAGCGCGGCGGGTATCAGTCATCATGGGACCCTTGACGGGTGGGTCCTCCCCATGCAGCCGTATGTCGAATTTAAGAAATGTCCATGTCACATGTCACTAAGGGAGAAACATTTTTTTGAAATATTTAGAACCCAAATTGAGCATTCTGGTACATTTTAAGGACCCAGACACTGCAAAGCCGGGTACCATCCAAGAAAATTTTTTTTGCGAAATGTTTAGGCTTGAAATGGTACTTTTCTGATGCACTCTTCGAACATTTTTTTCTCATGTCACTATGGTCCATGTCACATGTCGGACTTAAGAAATGCCCCATGTCCCATGTCACTTAGATGACCATGCCCCATGTCGATTTTTTAAGATATGACCGTGTCGTCGTATCGAATTTAAGAAAATGACCATGTCACCATATCGAATTTAGGGGTCTAGGGACATCAGCATGTCCGGCTATCCTCCACAAAATTTAGCTCTAAAATGTTTACTTCTTTGGGCTGATTTTTCATCATTTTTAAAAAACAATAGGATGTTGAAATGTTTGCTGTTGTAAATGGAAACAAAACAAAACAAGCGCATGGTTAGATTATGTCACATTGTAGTCGCGGGTCCGCTCGTGCAAGCCCAGTCACGAGTGGATCCGTGACTGACAATGTGTCATATACTAATCACCTGGCGTTTACGGTATCATATACTAAGGTATGAGACAGGCCCTACAGAAAAGGTGTCTAAAAGCGCTGTGACCTGATTAAAATGACGTCAGCGGCGTCTGCTCGTCAGCGCCCAGCTGTAGGACATGCCATCCTGCTTTGCTGGATGTTTTGAAATATTTTGATTTAACTGATAATACCTGATAACAAGCCTCTGAAGCAGTTTTCGATCGACTCTCCGGTCCCAGTACGTGTTCTCTACTTTTCCATTGATTAGCTGCTTCAGCAAAAATGACGAACGGAGGAGCTAAAGCTCTGTTTAGAGAGTGGAACTTGACTATAGACTCAGTACTAACTGAACGCCCGGGTTCACCCCTCATGTGGGTATATGTACAAGCTCAGGTTCTTCACTTTACGGCTTGACTAAAACTGAGACGCATCCATGATAAACTGTAGCATTTTTTTTTCTTTTCTAGGATCGAGAGATTTTAAATGGGGCGGTTATCTAAATAGCGTGGAACTAAAATCAGGCTGCGGCAGATAGTATCTCTGCGCACCTCAAGACTCAACGTAGCTTTCACTCTCCAGCAGAGGTTTAGTTGTCACTAATTATGGGTGGCGACCATTATCCACCGGCGGATATTGGAGAGCTGAAGCCTACAGACATATAAATCAATCGCTCTGGTGGAGACAAGTGTTGGAAATATCTCGCCATAGATTGGAACCAAATACTTATCTAATGGAATCGTTATCAGTTTTCAGTTTTCTTGCCGTACAAATTTAATTCCCACTCTTCACGTGGTGATAGCTGAAGGTCACTCGTCGTAGGTACGTGTGACCGGAACACCCTTTTTGGTTTTGGCGCAGGTTGACATCAGATTTGTACCGTACTGTCGCGATTAAGTGCTCTGAGGGAGCGCTTTTCAATTCGGTGAAGTTCTTACTCAGGAGCTATATACAAGCCAGGCGCTGGCGCTTATTCAAAGTCGCGATTTTAGTGCTTAAGAAAAAACATTTGGAGGCTCTTATACTCCAGCGCTTATTCAAGACCGGCGCACTTTCAACACTAGTTGCTTTATCGCGACCGTACGGTATGACTTCGGTGTCACAAGTTCCCAAACTCCAAATAAGGAAGTGAAACGACGTCGCCTGCCTACCTCATGAGCGTCATAGCGTCGTCGAAAATAGTGTGACGTCAGCTGCTCTCAGGCGGTTAGGAAGTCAGTTCGACAAAATGGCTCACCGAGTGAACTTCGTGGCCGTTTCCCGATCTATGATCGATGCGGCCGTGGAGAAGGAATTCGCAGCCGCACTACAGAGAGAAGAGGCAGAGAGACAGCGTGCTGCTGCTGCAGAGGGTGTGGCCGATGAGCTGATCACGGAGTTCGCTGATCAACTCATCCGGCAGTGCGTCGAAGAAGTCAAGCAGCAGGTCTGCAGGGAGGAAGGCCTACCGCCCGCCGTCCTGGAGATGCTGAAGGACTACGACGTGATATGACCACACCCTCCGCCTCAGCAGCAAGTTCCCTGCGATCATCTCTAAACGGTCCTTTTCAGGACCACCCACTCATCACAAAAGTTGAAAATCAATCTCAATATAATATACGCATCAGAAAAACCCCTAATAGTCTCTACACTGAAACCCTCTTGAGTAGGTAGGTCGGGTTTTTTTTTTTTAGGAAGGGCATCAGGTCATCATGTGGAGGTCATCAGGTGTACTGTGTGCTGTCTGTCTGTCTGTCTGTCTGACTGTCTGTCTGACTGTCTGTGTGTGTGTGTGTGGTGGGTGTGAGCGTGTGTGAGAGAGCGTGTGTGAGCATGTGTGAGAGAGCGTGTGTGTGTGTGCAGTGCGCGGCGTGTGTGTATCATGGTGAATGATGGTATCATGATGAATGTGACGTCGTATCGGGTCTAATCATGAGGGGAAGGGGTTAGGCCGAACAAAAAAAGTTGTGTTCCGGTAACCCGACCGACCCTATCATTTTGGCCCGACCCTAATCGTTTTAAAATTATTTTTAGATTCTCCCTTATGTAGAGGGGGCCCCAGACGGGTAAAAAATTGACAAATCGACATGACCCTAGTGACAAGGGAAAAGACATATTCCTTAGAATCGACAAGTGACATAGGTATTCCTTAGAATCGACAAGTGACATGAGGGGTAGTGACATTTTTATAGTGTCAGTGACAAGGGACAAACCGCTTTTCTTAAAAATCGACAAGGGCCATTTCTTTAAAAAAATCGCCAAGTGACACAGCATCCCCCCGTCTAGGGGCCTATGTAGGGTATCACCAAAAGGGTTTAAAACATACGTAATGTCCTTCAGCTATCTCAATTCTTATCCTTTGAAAAAGCCTAGAAGGGTGGGAAAATTCTTTGTATGTAAAAACAGAACTGATAAGGGTTTTTAATTAGACAGATATTGGTTCTACACTATCAAAAAATAACCACTCAGTAAAAAAATGAGATTCCGACATATTTGGCATAGAAAAGAGATGGAATCTGGCGACCTAGATATATTTTTCCTCTGTCTATAGAACTGGTTCGGGCTCAATTCTATATTACTATAAAGTTGTACTCAATAAACCCTCCCAGAATACAACACAGTTATCGCCCCTCTATTTTTGAGTTACTGCCTATTCTCCAAGCACAGACTTGGCTCGCTCATAGTTCCGGTTGATCTCTCTCAGCAGCACACGTGGGTGTCTATGCTCGGAGAAGGGTTACCGACCCCTATGTTTGCAGCCAGAAACTTCTCCTGTTCAGGACTGTTCCATGTGTCAGTCATAACAGTTGATGTAGCCTATTATCTTAAGACTAAGAAACAACCTAAGTTGTTTCTCATCACTAAGCAGTGAAAAAAAATATGACGAGAGCGGTTTTTGTGATAATGCAAGTTATTCCTAGCTGACTGCATTACTGACAGCATAAGCTTTTTAATTTGATACTAAAATTTGCCGCCTAGTGTGACTCGTTCTTTTCTGTACATTATTAAAGTTACGTATCTTGTTTCAAATACTCCAAACACGTTGCGTATTACCCCATCTCAATCTACCTCCCAAATTCCTAGATCCACACATGCGACATTTTGAAGGAGGTTTGGTACAACATATAAGCTGCAAGTTATACGCAGGGATTAATAATAAGGCCCCAGACGGGTAAAATAGACAAGTCAACAATGCCCTGTTTTAGCCAATATGGACAAAGAGACACTGGGGTGCTGGGAGTTGGCGACGAGGGGCAAGTAGTATAGTATGTATCGGAACGGGACTATAGTTAAGTACTGTTTATTACTCAATCGACATGCAGCCAATCAGAGGCCTCCATTTGGTCACGTGACCGGAAGTGACCTACTTAGGGGATTAGTGGTGACGTCACGTGACCTAGTTAGCCAATCAGAGGCCTCCATTTGGTCACGTGACCGGAAGTGACCTACTTAGGGGATTAGCGGTGCATTCTGGGTAACCCTGAAGCCAATCAGAGGCCTCCATTGGGTGACCGGAAGTGACCTACTTAGGGGATGGTGCATTCTGGGTAACCTACTGACCTACTTAGGGGACCGGAAGTGACGTCACATGACCTAATGGCCAACCGGAAGTGACCTCATTGAGGATCACGTGACCGGAAGTGACCTGATTGATCACGTGACCGGAAGAAGAAGAAGAAGAAGAAGAAGAAGAAGAAGAAGAAGAAGAAGAAGAAGAAGTGACGTCACGCGACTTAATGAAGAGATGAGCGTCTTTAAGGGGTCACGGGCTTTAAAATGTGATATCTTTTTTTTTTGGAGGAGGAGGCGAGTCTCTTATTTTTTTTCGGTAAACTAATAAAAAACACTACGATATAAGTTTTTTTTTTCATTTTTTTTTCATTTTTTATTGTTTTACGAGCGACTGGAAGTGACTTATTGAACTAGGTAGAAGCGTTCTTTAGAGTGTATAAGGGGGGGGAGGGGAGGGGAGGGGGGGGAGGGGGGCCCCTTTAAGATGCATGGGGAGGGGGGCGCTTTTAGGATGCATGGGGCGGGTGGTGGGGGGGAGGGGGGGAGGGGGGAGGGGGGCACTCTAGGGGGGTGGGGGAGCACTCTAAGGGACGTTTGTCTCTTTTAAGAAAAAAAGAAAAGAAAAAGATTTCAATCGAGAGACACGCTTCTTCCTCTCGAGAGGAAGAAGCGTGTCTCTTCGTTTTTTTTTTGTTTATCACGTGTTGCGATGAGGCGATCAGCTGCGACTGGAGGAAGTGACACTTTAAGAGATCGCGCGTCTTAATTGTTATGATATTTTTTTTTTTACTTACTAATAAAGAAGACGTATGAAAATAAAACACAACAATTCACATGTCCGTCGTTCTCGTTGTTTCTTGCTTGATAAAGTCAAGTAATATCGCGATGCCGAGGCCAAACTTTCCCATGTCCTCAGTCAACACTCGAAGGAGTTCAAAAGGCGTACCGCCGGCGCCGTCAGCTTCATCTTGCCACATTTTCAACACTCGGAAGGCCCACTCAGCGGGACTTCCTCCGTATTCGCATTCTTCAGCGATCTTATCTAACCTCTCAGGCGACAATTTTAAATGGTCCCCCACCTCTTTCCACCTGCTACCCAGACGTCTGCCGAGGGTGCCCAAGTGCTTATGCATCGCGCGCGAGTCGGGGTTTTCGAAATCCAACCCCTGTCTGTGGAGAAGGGCCATCCACTGAGCCAACAGTTCCATGCGTCTTATGCGGGTGAAGACGCGACCGAGCTCGCCCCATCTATGACGATGCGGGGTTTCACCCCACCACACTCGGAACATCGCCGTACACAGCTCCTCCGGTGTCTTGACACTGCGCTCTACTAGAGCATCCATACGGGCGGCGCTGACTTTGAAGCTACTGCCCAACTCTCTCCAACAGCCGCTCAACTCTTTACCTAGTTGACGAAGCAAGGCGTCGCTATAGGCTAACCGCCGCTGTCCTACCTGTCGGGTCTCCCCATCATCGGTCTGCTGCCTCGCGCCGCGTCTCACGTCGTCAAGCCGCATTAACTTTTTTTCAGGCGCACCAGGCGGTGAAGGCGAGCTTGAAAGTGGAATAGCTTGAGCCATCTCGTCTCGTCTTGGCGGCGGCGGCGGCGGCGGCGGCGGTGGCGGCGGTGGTGGTGGTGGCGGTGGTGGTGGTAGTAGCCGTTACTGGGGTCAGAGGTGATATGTTTTTTTTCCAACAGAAATGAGAGCTTTTTATACAGAGGGAGTTTAATCCCATTTCCAACAGCGCTCCAGCTGTCTAGCACCCTGTCCGCATGACGCTTTTTCAGCCGCTCCGCTCCTTAAGAGCTTAGATGACGAGGGGGTGTGGCATCGCTATCCGTGGAGACCAGCTGAAAACGGTGTTTTTTCCTCACTCATAGCCTTAATACCTCCTACCCCCTACCCGAGGACGTCTCCCTCCCTCTGACATTCATTGTAACAAACGTCAGAGGTCAGGTGAAAATCGGATTTTTTTTCATGCACAGCCTTAGGCAGCTGTCACCCCTCCCTATTGAACTAGCCGGCCGCCCGCCCGCCTGGCCGGCCCGGTCTACTCACCACGGCAGGAGGTGGCGATTTTTGTCTTACACTTAAGTCGCTCACCACATGCACACGCCTCTACTCACAGACAGACACGTTCGTCTTAGGGGGGGTCCTGCTTCACGCCACACGCCTCCTGTAGTTTTTTTTTGTATACACACTGTAAGCTCATCACCGTTACCGTTAATCCTTTATACAGCTAACGCGCGCTGAATGGCTGAACAGGGTGGTAAGCGGCTTAGCTCACCACAGTGGATCCCTCAAAAAGGGATCCAGCTGAAAACGTCATACCTTATGTCTTTGTGAATGGCCGCCGCCGGTCAGTCGACGGCAGGCAGCAACCGCTTAACCCTTTATACAGCTAATGCGCGTTGAATTGCTGAACAGGGTGGTAAGCGGCTTAGCTCATCATCACAGTCGATCTCTCAAAAGAGGGGGGGGGAAAGGGATCCAGCTGAAAACGTCATGCCTTATGTCTTTTTGTTTCTCTTTGTGAATGGCCGCCGGCCAGCCGGCGGCAGCTGAACAGGGTCGGTAAGTAGCTTAGCTCTAGAAGCGAGAAGGCGTATATAAGGGGCTTGGAAACCTCCATTCACTCACTCATTCTTTTTTGCTGCTCTCTACAGTCACCACCATGAGCAAAAGACAACAGCTAGCGGCGTTCAAGAACAAGAAGACTACGCGGAACAGCGTTCGTTTAGCGTCAGTGCCTGCTCTTGCTACTGAACATGAGACTACCGCCGCAGCCGGTTGGTCTTATCACCCTCCTGCTGTAGCGAGCGCTCGCGGCAGTAGTAGTAGTAGTAGTAGTAGTAGCAGTAGCACTAGTAGTAGCAGTAGTAGTAGTAGTGGTAGTAGTACTAGTAGTACTACTGGTAGCAGTCGTCGTGCTAGCGACGTTGTTACACTCGCGACGGTACACGTTGCTGCTAAGCGCGCTGCCGCTGCTACCGCCGTCCCGCCTGCCGCTGCTGCTGCTGCTGCTGCTGCTGCTGCGCCTGCTACTGCTGCGCTTGCTACGGCTGCGCCTGCTGAGGCTGCTGCTGCGCCTGCTACTGTTGCGTCTGCTGCGGCTGCGCCTGCTGCGGCTGCTTCTGCTGCACTTGCTGCTACTGCTACTACTACTGACGACAACGCTCCTGGCACAGCGCAGTACTGGCAACCGGGTTTTTACCTCCCCACTACTGTTGATGACTTTGATGACCTGCCGCACGTTGCACAGCCCCTCTCCTCCACCACTACATCGACGGACGCCCTCGACGCCGCTCGCGCTGAGAGTTACAGCTATTCGGACACTCAGCCCCTGAACCGAGAAGAAGAGGAGGAGGAGGAGCAGCAACAGGGTGAGACAGAGAACGACGCTGACGACGAGGCGTACGAAGAACCCGAAGGGCAAGGGGTGAGCGGTACGTTTTTCGGCTTCCCTCTTCGACCTTTCGACCTCACTTCCTCCACTGCTAGCGCCCCCCCGTCCGGTCCGTGGCGACTGCCCTCACCGCCACCTTACGAGGGCGGCGGCGGCGCTTCATCTTCTACCGCTACACACAGCACGGACGGCGTGTGGCTGCGCTGTTCCAACAACGAGACCTCCGATACCACCAGCGCTGACGCTGCTCCTGCTATCGGTTCTGCTGCTGATTCAGCTCACGCTGATGGTGTTACTCATCCTGCGGGTGTGAAACGTTCTAAGGTGAGTTCCAGAACAACAAGGCCCACTAGACGGGAATGAATACATAAAAATATGGTTCTAAACCTGCCAAGGGGCATTTTTTAGTACAATTGTTCTGAGATGCTTTTTGGGGTAATTTGAGCATGCTGAATCCGAATTTTTTTGACCCCAAGAGGAAAAAACTTTCTTTCTGTGTCTAACGACCAAAACAAAATGGCCGCCATTTCACTCAGAGAAAACCTAAAATCATGCATTATAATAGCAGTATTGAACATTATGAAGTCCTTTTTACCCCAAAATGACAAATCTGTGGTAGATAAGTTGTTTTTTATATTTTTTCCTTCCATTCAGGCTCCTAGAACTGTTGCCTAGCAACCGTCACAGGATTTGTTGATTTGCTTGACAACGGCCCTATATCGACCTTTTATCATAATTTTCAGGTAGCCTACCCCCCCTAAATCCGGTCCAAGGATTTCAATGACATCATCCATTTGTTGCTAATGTAAATGGTTGCCTAGCAACAGCTATTCTAAATGTTTATTTGCCTAGCAACACATGCTTCAAGAGGGCATACCTCATTTTAATCGTGCCTATCCCCACTAAAATGGTCACAGGGATTTTAATGATATTATCCATTTGTTGCTTATGTAAATGGTTACCAAGCAACTGCTATTCTATATGTTTATTTGCCTAGCAACCCATGTTCCTAGGGGTCATAGATCAATTTTAATGGCACCTTACCCCACTTAATAGATAAAAAGGATTACTTTGTGTTGATAATGTCTTTATTAAGTAAAGTGGTGTCTAGAAATAGCCATTTTATTTGCTTATTTTCTTAGCAACAAAGGTACACAGCCAATTCCCTTCTAATGGCCTACCCATTTAAAAGGCCACCTCACCATTAAGGCCCTGTTCTATCTTTAATTGAATGGAAAAAAACTCTTATGCGGCTATCCCTCATTTGTGGTATATCCACTTTGTGGCCACTGATTATTTGTCAATGAAATGAGCAAACTTCTAGGTATATTATACAGTTGTTTATTGTTATCAAAAGTGAGACTTCATGAAGATAAGTTCCTTGAGCATTATACTTTATCAGTTAATACCACTTGTGTTTTTTCCAGTTCACATACTTTGAATGTTTCAAGTGCAGCAGTTTGGCATTGTTGCCTTGATAGAACATTATTTTGAGAAAGCTAATCTGTTCTATTACAACCATAGCAGGCGGGTATATAGTTTCAGGAGATACTAGTTCCAGGTGTCAGCAATAGGTATTCCATTCTGTAATTCTCTTGTTAGGCACTGGACAGCGATTCCTGAAGATGACAAAAAAGAATATTATTGTTCATGCTTCTTTTGGAAGCAATTCAATATCATTCAACTGTTAATCATAAAATAAGTTAGATCTATCAATTACAAAGCACATATATGTGATAATGCATATTAGATGATATAAAAGCCTTGATAACACATTAGCAAATGTTTCTCTCTCAAAGTAGATGGGGTTTTATACATTAAATATTAGTGAAAATGATATTTGAGATTTCCTTCTTAAAGTAGTGGTTCAGATTGTTTTGCAGGGTTGGGCTTTATGGTATATTTGCTGAAAATATCACTTACATTGTCTATTTCTGATTGTTGAGGCATAACCCTGTACTACGATCACAGCCACAATTTGTAGTGCACTGCAGCTTCGCTCTCCTACAGCCACATCGTTGACTTGTGCAGCCTGTCTTGCACTGACATGAGACTAGGGTTAGACACGCATCTGGTATGGGCTCTTTAGTCATCAGCACTGGTACAAGTGCATTGTCATCGAGCTTCCATCCAAGTTCTGTTGGTTCAGGAAGTTTGGGATATGATAGGTTAGCGAAGTTCCAGATCAGTGCTTGGAAATGAGCACGTTGAATATGAAGCCTCAGTGCATCAGAGGTTGGTGGGAGAGCTTCTGTTTTGCTGCACTTCCCAAAGAGAAGCAGCCTAGCCTGATTGATGGAAGTGGCATTTGGCACTTTGTATACGTGGCAAAGAAATTTCTCAACTGAAGATACAATTTCATTGCTCAGTTCAATTTGCTGTCCAAGTGTTTGAAGCAAGTTGTGATGCTCAAGAAAGACACTGAATGTGGAATTCTTTGTGTGGTTTGCTATAAACGAAGTGCAGTCTGAACCTGTCAAGGAATGGAATGCAGTAAGAGCCTTGTTGGAACCTGCAGGGATGTTGTGAATGACCTCATGTACTGGCACATATTTGCGTTTCTTACTTGTTCCAGCCTTTAACCAAAGACTATCACACTTAATGTTGTCAAAGTGTGCAAGTAGCATGACCAAGATGTCTGTGTCCCTAGCTTGCACAACTATTGTGCGTGATGAGGAATGAATGGCGTGGAGAATAACTCTGGTATCGGCTTCCTCATGGTCAGCTTCGAGAGGACTTGTATTGAGTGGGACCGAACTTTTGACTTCATCATTGGGGAAACTTCCACTGATAACTACCATTTTGTTACCAGAGTGCTTCAGGACATGCTTGGATAGGAATGATGCCAACTCAGCTTTGTTTCCAGGATGAGATAGATAGTTGTTCCAGTTTTCTGGTAATGGCACACTTGGGTCATCATTAACAAGTCGTCTAATAGGTATTTTCTGCTTGTTGCGATGTTTTCTTGCTTGTGCTTTGGTTGTTACATCCCTGTACTCATCAAACAGCAGGTCAATTCTTCCGTAAGCCTTCCCAGCCTGATGAACGGCTTCATTGAACACAATGGCATACTGACCAAATGTCTTAGCTCCCACTGGTTTGCTGAGAGCATTCACCAATGCCTGACCGTCTATGATCAGAGTTGAATCAGCATCAATAAAGAGTGTGGATGGGCAAATAACATTTTCAGTCAGGCGACCAACAAGTGCAGATTTATCACCTGACCGTAGATCCCCATTTGCTTCTGCAAGAGAGAGTGGTACGGGCATGAGTTCATGCTCTAGAATTTTGTTCAATTGTACCTCCCTCCCTGCCTCATATGACATAATGAGTCTTTGCATGATGGTTCTGTCAACTTTCATGATTTGATCATTTGATTTGTTTTTGTTCACCACTTTGTACAAGTTACTAAAGGTGAGAGGGTTGTTCCTTTTCATTCGATCATTGAACTTCTCGGGATGGCTGAGAAATCTTTCTGATACAAAGTCATTTAGTTGAGCCTGACCTCTGGCATAAGCCGTTGTCAGAGCATCTTGGATTTCCTGTGTTGCAAGGTCCTTGTTTGCCACATTTTGGAGAAGATCTGTGACAGAGAAGATTTCCATACGTATCAGTTCAGTGACTAAACTGTCTTCATCCTTATTGTCTCTTTCTTTTCGTTTGGGTTGACTTTCATTGAGAACAATCTCATTTTTCTCGACATTGTATATGTCATATACAGTGTTGCTGATGTGTGAACGGATGTTGTAAGATAGAGCCCACCTGTTGAGAGCTGATCTGGTTTTGGTGATCCCTATGATTCCACCAGCAGTTTTCCCTACTTTGTTGATCCACTCCAGGCCTTGGTCTGCATCAACTTGGTTGAATCTTCTATCAGATCTTTTCACAGTGAAGTTTCCTTTCTCAAACTCTGTCAGAACTTGAAGGGGAAGGTTGCTCATCTCTGCGATATAAACTAAACCCCATTTGACGTAGTTAGGATGGTCATACGCAATGAAGTGGGGTAACATCATCTTGAATGCCTCGATGTGGAGGTGCCAGTCTGCATCCCGGTAGGCCCTTGTTAGCAGTAGAAGAGTCCTTACCATCTCCATATACTGCCACCAGTATAGAAAGTTAATGTTATCCTTTGCCTTTTCCTTTGCAAAGTCAGAGATATGCTGATTGATATCAGCATTCTCTAAAAGAGTGACAACATCTTCTGATGAAGCAGCTCCCTCAATGTCTTGAATAAGGGTTGAACTCTTGTCAGAGAGGTAGCAGAGAAAGTCTGGGAGCAGAATCCGCCATAGGGCTTGGTACATTGTTTTGTGTGTACGCATTCCCTTGTTGTAGTCCTTTCCGGTCAGTACATGATGGGCTGTACCTTGTCCTAAGATGCCACTTTCCACCCAGGCCTCTACTATGCCGGTACTTTGAATATGCTGACCGATGGTTTTCAGATAGTTCATGGCTATATGTAGGCCTCCAAGGCGAATGAACACCCTATCTTGGTACAACGGAGTCTGCCATTTCAGTTCCATCAAACGACAAAATAGGGCTTGATCAACTGTGATTACGGTGTAATACTGACCAAGCTGCGCTGATATGTACATACATCTCTGCACCACAGTGTTCAGAGTGTCCATTTCATGAGCAGGTTCTTGAATTATAGGCATGTACCCTACTGTTGTTGTTTCATTGTTGTTGGTACTGATTTCTTCATTAAACTCTGTCCATCCCTTTTTGGTCGTCTCAGATTGGCGTGTTATAACAAATGCCATGTCCTTTGCCAGACTCAATTTTAATACTTCTGGTTTGCTTAGAAATGTTTCGCTAGTGACTTCGGCAAACCTTGGGGAACCTCCTCCTAACACAGCCTGTGTTGGTACAAGGTTGTCCATTACATCAGGTGCTTGGAGAGATGAGTTTTTTGAGGGCTTCAGATTTCTCAAATCTATATCCTCAGCTGGGCCTTCCTGCCAAGCTGCAATCTGTGTTGCATGGAAAGAATCCTTCCCATTCAGTGATGAATCTAGAATGTCTATGTTGTCAGCTGAGAAGTGGGTAAAAGTGTTTGCCTTCAGATTTGGGGGAAGGACTGCACCTGTTTCTGTGTCCATAGACTCCAAGGTATTTTCCGCATGGCCAGTATCTGATTGCATGAGCTGCTGATAATTGAGACAATGACCAGCATTGGATAGTAGATTGACTAACTGCTTTGATCGTGTGGCTTGATGAATTGTGCTAGCCAGGCCAAGATGTTTAGGAGTCCATTTCTGACCACCACTCATGAGATACATGATGTCTTGGGTTATGCTCAATGCTGGGTCAACCTTTTTCTCATGGTGGTTATCTATGTCACTTTCATCTAGATGTAGGATCTCTTGTCCAGCAAACATTATTTTCAACAGCATGTACACTGAATCCACAGCACAATTGATCTGGTCTTGTTCATTGACTGACAGGTTTTTATGGCCACTCTGAGCCATACAATCGCTACGTAGCTTTAGGGCTACATGCACTATAGACCTGAATAAGGAATCCTCAGGTTGATAGGCTGGCATAGTAAGGGCATCATCCTCTTCCATCTTGGCTAGCTCGATGATTGCATCTCCACAGATGCTTTTGGGAATGAGAAGAGTACCACGCTCATCATTTGCACACAGTTTAGGTTGGACTAACAACACCTTTTCGCCAACAAGGTCCTGCAGCTTCTCCTTGAATGTTGAACGCCTGCTTAGGAAAGATGCTGGTATTTCACACTTTGCATCTCTGACCAAAATAGCATATCTATCCCATACTTCATCTAACTGCAGGACATGGCGTTTGTCTGCTGCATATAGGAGCTCATCTGTAAGCCACAGTAATGGCAATGAGTTGGATTTGTTTCCATCCTTCTTCTTGGTGCAGTATCGCTTGAATTTTGACAAACAGTTCAAGTGGTAGTGTGCATCTACAGCCATTAAATCAGAAACACCAGCAAGGCGAACGGACAGGGAATGGTCATACTTATGATTTGTCATGATCTCATCATTGAGCCTGCTTGTTTCTAGTTTCCTTAGATCAGTGTGGGGTGTTGTTTCATCCTGGCAGAAGAGACAGAGAGTCCAAGTAACTGGAGTTGTCTGACTTCTTGTGAAGTGGTTTAATGGAGACGCAAAATTCTGTTCCATTTCTGTCTGCTTGAATTTTTTTTCATATGCATTTTTAAGTCTAGCTAATTTTGAACTGTCAGTATAATGTGTGTAGCAGTAGTTATGCCATGTTCTTATGGGCATACCTGCTGCGTACGCTTCATTGATATTATCAACTGCATCTTTGTACTTCACATCTCGATATTTTATACGGCTTTCTGTACTTTGCTTCAAAGTTTCCAGGCAATGTGAACTTGCACTTTTGTTCAGAGGATACTTCTTTCCTTTTGTTTCTTGGCATATTATGCATAAGTTGCTATCAAGACTATGCTTTCTTTTACGGTTGATACCCAGAAGTGGTTCCATCTGGTAAAGAAAGAAAGAAACTCTTGATAGAGATAGAGATACAAATCCGGGTGGGGCACTTTTGACCACTGATTTCATGATTAAATATATGAAATCATGTGGAAACTATAGTCTAGAATGTTTCCCTAAAAGGAAATATTTAGCATAGATATTTAGATGTTTTGAATGGCCATGTAATTTTCACCTAGAGTTGGACACCAATTCTGCCAGAAGTCAGAAACTAATTCCCAAGTATACTTTATCATAGAATTGTTAGAAATATGACATGGCTGATTGTCAAAAAACTGCTTTTGTTTCATGTGCGAAGGGGTCTAAAAACAATTTAGGAGTATCTTAGGGGTTGGGGCATATACATAGTAAATGCACAGTAGAGGGGCAAAGTTGGATCATCATATGGCATGGGTGCAAAATGACATAAAAAATGGTTTATATGTACAGCCATATGTTATCAGTAGGGTGGAGATGTTGGTTGCCATGAAGAGATGGTAGGGCAGTCAGGAGATAGTGGTGACCATGAGGAAATGGTGGTGGCCGTGAGGAGATGGTAGGGGCATTGACAAGATGATATGGGGGTGGCCATGATCATGAGAAAATGGTACGGGCCCTCAGGAGATGGTAGGGGGCTTGAGAAATTGGTAGGAGTCGTGAGGAGATGGTAGTGACCATGAGGAGTGGTAGGGGCCATGAGAAAATGGCAGGAGCCGTTAGGAGACGGTAGTGGTCATAAATCACAGAAACTGTGCATATTGGATTTTTACACTCCCGCAGGCCAGCACTCTTAGAATATTCATTTTTATATGAATTTTCTTTTCTTATTATATCGGGATGGGTGAGTTCTTGATGTTACATATGGTTTTCATGGTTAAATATCCATATTTGGAGTTCCAAGGGCTTAAAATAGACCAAAAATGACCCAAAATCGGTCCTGAGTTCCTGGCCATAGTCTTACAGATTTGGCAGACCTACCAGCAGAAAGGTGAATAAGCCCCATAGTATAGCTAATTAATTCTCTTCGCTTGCGGGAAACAGATAGTGACTCCAGGTTGGCCTGGTTTGGGCCCCCTCTAGATAATCCTGGATCCGCCACTGGGTGAGGTTGAAGAATACATTGGGTATGTCAGGGAAGGGAGAGGTGAGGTTGGAGAATACATTGGGAATGTCAGGGAAGGGAGAGGGTAGGTCGGGAAACATACAGGGAATGTCTATTCTGTATTCAGTGTAAAGTGTGGCCCTTAGGGGCTAGTTCAAATATCTAATGCTAGCGTATAGGTTTATTACAGGTAAATTGTATTTAATGTTTAGTAGAAAACATATACAACAGCAAATGATATAAAAAATATATACAACAGGTCATGCCCCCTTTATGTAGTGCCCAATTTAACTATGATAGCTGGCACAGCCCCTACCATTTCCTCATGTCCACTACCATCTCCTCACGTCCACTACCATCTCCTCACGTCTACTACCATCTCCTCACGTCCACTACCATTTCCTCATGGCCCCTAATATCTTCTCAATTCCAACACCATCCCCTCACGTCCAATTCCATCTCCTCATGTGTAACACCATCTCCTCACATCTAACACCATCTCCTCACGTCTATTACCAACATACGGCCCTACATATAACCTGTTTTATATAATTTTTCACATACCACCACCACCCTACCCCTCCGCATTCTGTGTTCCAAATACGCCAATCATACCCAAATTTATGTGCACTGTATGTTGAGCTGGAGGGATTATTGACTTGAAATAATACATGCACCCATCTGAATTGTATCTGATTCAAATCTATATTAGGGTACAAGAGGCACCTGTAGGGAGTATCCTGTTATCTGGACCTTTATAAGGCTGACCTTGCTTATAAGGAGACCTAGCTTATAAGGAGACCTTGCTTATAAAGAGCAAAATGCATGCCCAGTGTACTCCCCGACCTCCCCTCTCCCTTCTCTGACATTCCCAGTGTCTTCTCCCAATTCTCCTGTGTCTTGCCTGGTCTTGAGGAGAAGGTAGGGGTCATGAGGAAATGTTAGGAGTTGTGCCAACTATCATAGTTAGATTGGCTACAGTAGCCAGTGCCACTATGATTAATTTGAATGCATCCACAGGTGTACAACCAATGATATCAACCAGTGGAGCATAGGATTTCAGCAGGTTCAGTGCATCAAAATTCACATTTTCACGTAATAATGGGCCACTTCCCCCCCTTTTCCACTACACTAGCCACCCCTATACCATAAAACAGCTTCATTTGCCACAATTGTCAACCCAAGATCTTTCTAATGGTGTAAGTGGCATTACTGTAGCATTATTGGTGTGGCTGTACTGACAGTGTAATGCCAGGTCATTTCCAGACAATACCAGATTAGAGGCCTTTTGCAGGATAGCTCATGTCAAGCAAACTGTGCTCACAGGCTTTACATATACTGGAAAAATAACCCATATACCCAGACATGATCACATACAATGTACATGTATAAGAACATAAGATTCATTGTTATCTCCTCTTCAAATTGATGTATAGATAAGGAGTATAAGCCTAGTCGCTCTGCCTTTATGATAGCAGTTATAAGACATGAAACATCAGCTTTTGCTTTAATCTGGCTGCTTAAGCCTAAGATTCCCCTATTATCACCCATTGATGACTTGCCACATTATGTATTCCATTATTCCAACCAGTAACTCTATATTTTCACATTAGTAACTATGTATCATGAAGCTATACATCAAGAACATCAATAATTTTCCATACTTACATTCAGAATGTCTCTTATGCCCTTTGAAATAGTAGAAATGGTACAGGTGGTAGAACTTGCCTGCAAGTACACTTCTGTCTGCTTTGTTGTCAGTCACCAAGCCAGCATACAGTTTTGGTCCTAGGTCTAGTATTCAGATTATAATTTGAATTACTTACATTTTTCCATTACCAAATTTTGGGGGAAAAAACTGCAATAATTTTATCAGTGATATTTTGTGAGAATATATTGATTATAATGGTTAAAAGTGATTTATTTCATCTTATTCAATAGTTTCCCATTTTAGTTCCTAATTCTTCCACCAGGGGGATAACAGTTTTGAGTGGATTTTTAGTAAATAAAGACTCTTAAAACCCCCCGATTTACATGCATATGACACTTGGTTTGATACATGAAACGTTAAGACAATATAGGAGGGTGCTCAAATGTAAGGGCAAATGTTACCATTCCAATAGTCCCATTTGTTTGTTGCCTAGCAACCACAATGCACCCATATTATACCTCAGTTTTTGACTTCAGTCTGCACATTGACTCTATGTTTTAGTAATGATTTCTAACAAAGAGATGGCCCATTAATGCGCCAGTGTATAGACCCCAAATATTATCATCATATTTGGCTTTTCCAGAATAAATCAGTTACATAAGAACATTATGTTCAAACACTTTAGTGGAAGAAACCCATAGCAACAAGCATACAACCTTCGGAACAAGTGAAACTCCGCTGTGAGGTAGGTAAAATAAACAGAGAGGCTGTTGTCCAATACTGTTGCTTAGTTAGCACATGTTTTAGTTACACACAGTCTGTAGGGTCAGATTACAGGAGGGTAGACCTCATTAGAAATGGACTGAGGTCAATAGAAATTGGTGTTGCTAGGCAAATAAACATTTAGAATAGCTGTTGCTAGGCAACCATTTACATTAGCAACAAATGGATGATGTCATTGAAATCCTTGGACCGGATTTAGGGGGGGTAGGCTACCTGAAAATTATGATAAAAGGTCGATATAGGGCCGTTGTCAAGCAAATCAACAAATCCTGTGACGGTTGCTAGGCAACAGTTCTATGAGCCTGAATGGAAGGAAAAAATATAAAAAACAACTTATCTACCACAGATTTGTCATTTTGGGGTATAAAGGACTTCATAATGTTCAATACTGCTATTATAATGCATGATTTTAGGTTTTCTCTGAGTGAAATGGCGGCCATTTTGTTTTGGTCGTTAGACACAGAAAGAACGTTTTTTCCTCTTGGGGTCAAAAAAATCCGGATTCAGCATGCCCAAATTACCCCAAAAAGCATCTCAGAACAATTGTACTAAAAAATGCCCCTTGATTGAAGATTTTACAATATCGATACCAGTCTACACTAAGAAGAGAAAAATACAAGAAAAAGAAGGAGATGGACGAGAAGAAGCAGAGAAAACACTCGGGTTAGAGTTCTGCTTAGACGGAGCTTTGACGCTGGAGATCTGGGAGGACGTGGCTAGACTGTCTAGGAGGCCGCGCTACACAAAAGACGGCCAGGTGAAAGAGGCGTCTCTGACCAGAAGCAAGCGAGTGCACTTCACGGCCGACGCGCTGCGCGAGCTCATAGCACGCATCGCCGATATCCGCGCAGTGGTGCGCATACGCGACACAGCGGCCGCGCAAGGAAAACCTAATCACACCCCCTGGTTCGCAGTGCTGGATGAGGCGGGCGAAGTGTACGCAGCTGTGAGCTACTACAGCGGTAAGAACCTCGTCCACGTGCGCAAGTACGAAGGTCCTGACAAAAAACCCACACAGCAGGGGGTGACGCTGTCCGCCAGAGCGCTCAAAGAGTTGGATGACAAAACAGAGATCATTCTGAAATATCTCGGCATAGATTCGGAATGAGAGACGCTCAACGCTCACGCGCGCACACACACACACACACAGCGTTTGACGTACGCTGTATGAGACAGACAGACAGACAGACAGACAGACAGACGGATACACAGACAGCAGACAGAAAGATAGTTACATAGACGACAGATTGATAGATGGCTAGATAGATAGATAGATAGATAGTTAGACGGCTAAGTAGTTGGTAACCGAGTGAAAAAAAAACATGACACAGTACGTATGCGAAAAGTGTTTCAAAATGTTTAAAAGAGCGTACAACCACGAGAGACACGTAGAAAATTGTAGAGTAGTAGCTAAGTTTTGCCCTCTATGCGGCGAAGGGGATTGCCGAAAGAGCGCTTGTCGACGCGAATCTCTGGACGGGGTGACCGTCCCTCCGCGCATATGTGCTGTACCGAACGGGGAGGAAACGTTCACGGCGAATTGGCCTGCGATACAAACGGGCGTCAGGATGCACGGGACTCGCGTGAGTGTAACAAACTTCAGGCTACCAACCGGCGAGTTGAGTGACGCTGTAGATACTATGCGTCGCATTCACTTGACACAAAGATTCAGATACAAAGTGGGTTTCTCGGTAGGCTTACTGTTACAACACAGAGAAGACAAGAGCAAACTGCGCTACTTCCACGCCTCCCAGAACAACGCAACTCTCATACAACCGCTCCCTACTGTAACTAATTCAGAAACTTTGGAAGAGCTCCTCTCAAAGATGCAAAACACCGTCGCTTGCGAGGAGGTACGGAAACTTTGCGACGCTGACACCAAGTGGCACGTTCTTTTTCCTACCAATTTGAACATCTGCGTTTACATGGGACCGGGGGAATTCCCCATAGGCGGTAGGATCACTCAGGCCGGTCGAGTTGGAAAGAGAAGCGGCGTGTTAGATTTTCCCAACAAGGACAACCTCTGCATCTTCCGCTGCATTTCCTTTCACTTATACAACACCAGCAAGCGCGCTTCAGATTTGTTACGTCAGTTCTGTCCCGCTGCCACACCTGAATCCTTTCCGGGTCTGAACATCCGCGACTTACCCGCGTTAGAGAACTTGTTTGACGTACAAATAGCGGTTTACACCGCGTCGCGTCAAGTGCCGGGGCGGAAGTTGAGAAGACGCGTTACTCTGATCAGACCGCCTTCCAGAACTGTGGCCGCCCGAGGTAAAGTCAACCTACACCTGACGGCGAAAGGCGGTTTGCACGTCTCTCTCGTCACGGACTTCAACGCGTACGCGGGCATATACGAATGTTGCAAGTGTAAGGCGGCGTTCACCACCGAGTTCTTGCTGAAGAGACACAGGAACCAGCTTTCCTCTTGCCGACAAGTCAAGTTGCGCTACGTAGGTGGCATCTACCAAAATTCGAGAACGATTTTCGAAGCGCTAGCAGACTTCTCCATTTTTCCCCCCGACGGACATTCCGGAATCTACCCTTACAAGATCGCCTTCGATTTCGAGGCTTTCTTCAGACCGTGCAAAGAACCGTCGACGGAGCACGTGTCCCTGCTGTGGGATCACGTCCCTTTGTCGGCTAGCGTCGCATCCGACTTTCCGGGGTGGGAGGGGCCCGTCTGCTTCGTCAGAGCGTCCGACGCAGATTCCGACCCCTTGTTGGACCGAGTTTTAAATCACATAAACGAGAACGCCAAAGCGATCGGGGAAGCTGTGCTAGAACTTTACCGACCGACGTTAGCGAAGTTAGATGCGGCGATAGGTGAAGCTCTCCTGCTGGAGGAGGCGACGTTCACCACCCCTTCTCCAGGCGGCTTCGCTGCGGCTCAGACCAGACACCCGTTAGTTCAACTGAAGAAGCGTCTTCTGAGATACATCCGTCAAGCTCCAGTGGTGGGCTTCAACTCGGGGCGTTACGACTTGAACCTGATCAAAATACGCCTTCACTCGTTCTTCGCCTCCGGAGACCGAAGAAACCAAGAATTCAGCGTCATAAAGAGAAGCAATCAATACTTGGCGGTTTACACACAGCACACGGTTTTCTTGGACGTAGTCAACTATTTGGCACCCGGTTACAACTACGCGACCTATTTGCGAGCTTTCACCAGGAACGAAGAGAAAGGTCACTTTCCTTACGAATGGATGACGTCTACCAGGAAACTGGCAAACAGAACGCTGCCGCCGAGATCGGCTTTCGACAGCGAGCTGACGGGCGTCAAAATGTCCGAATCCGACTACGCCGCATGTCAGAAAGTTTGGTCCGACGAGAAGATGCAAACTATGGAAGACTACTTGATCCACTACAACAACAAAGACGTGAAACCTTTCATAGAAGCTCTGAAAAATCACGCTAAATTTTTCCAAGATCGCGGCATCGACATGTTGAAAGACGGAGTTTCTCTCGCCGGTTTGACTTTACGCTTCCTCTTCCAAAACCTAGAAGACGCGTTCACAACGTTTCCCCAGTTCGACGCCGTCCTCCACGCTCTGATCAAAGAGAATCTAGTCGGCGGTCCTTCCATCATCTTCCATAGATTTCACGAGAAGGGCACCACGCGGATAAGGGAGCACAAGTACGGCGAAGAAGCGAGACCGTGCCAACACATCCTAGGACTAGACGCTAACTCTCTGTACTTGCGCTGCATGAGCGAAGCGCACTGCACGGGCTATTACGCGGTGAGACGGCCCGAGACCGAGTTCAAGCCCGAAATCAGGCAAAGAAACTCTCACAGCGCTTTGGAGTGGTTACGCTTCGTAGAGCACGACCGCGACGTGAAACTGCGCCACGCTCTGAACGGCGGCGAGATGGCGGTAGGCTGTCGGAGAATTCGCGTGGACGGATTTCACGCGGCCTCTAATACGGTTTTCCAGTTTCACGGGTGTTGGTTCCACGCTCACGAGTGCATACCGTCGCACCGATATCAGTGCGCTTCACTGAGAGAGGAGAGACGCGACAGAACGACCAGAGTAAGCGCTTACTTGAAAGCGTTAGGTTACAAGCTGGTCGTCGTGTGGGAGTGCGAATGGCGAGAGATGAAGCGTCGAGATGAGCGGGTCAAGGCCTCCCAACAACGCTGGAAGGTTGACGCTTTGAAAGTGTCTCGAAACGCGATGAGCGAGAGCGACATCCTTTCCGCTGTGAAAGAGGAGAAAATGTTCGGTTTAGTTCAAGTGGACATCACTACGCCGCCTCACCTACGAGAGTACTTCGAAGAAATGACCCCCGTTTTCAAGAACGCGACCGTTTCAAAATCGGACATAGGCCCTCACATGTCAGACTTTGCGCAGGAAGAAAAGCTGTTGAGCACGCCTCAGAGATGTCTGATAGGGAGTTACCACGGAAAAAATATTCTCTTGGGAACGCCGCTTCTCAAGTGGTATTTAGAGCACGGTTTGATAGTCACCAAAGTGCAGCTGGTGGTAGAATACCTACCTAAACGCGCCTTTGCCGGTTTCGCGGACGAAGTGACGGCGGCGCGAAGACGTGGCGACGTGAACGAGAACGAGAAAATTCTGTCAGACTGTTACAAGTTAATGGGAAACGCTACGTACGGTAAAACAATCTGCAACAAAGAAAAACACACGGCGGTGAGATACACTGACAGTCGGAAGTTCGAACTATTGGCCAATTCGTGGCGCTTCAAAAAGGCGTCCGAGTTGACTTCCGATCTGTTTGAAGTCGAACTACAACCGAAAACGGTCAAGAACAACCTCCCTATTCAGATAGGGTTCATGGTATACCAGTACGCGAAGTTGAAAATGTTAGAGTTCACATACGACTTCTTGGATAGATTCGTCGATCGGCGCGATTATGCCCTTTGTCAAATGGACACCGACAGTCTTTACATGGCTCTCAGCGGTGCCACGTTGGATGACCTAGTGAAACCTCGCCTGAGAGAGACGTACTTCAGAGAGAAACGAAAGTGGCTTCCGACAGCGGTGTGCGACGAGCACTTAGAGCTTTTCGTGAAGACAAAAACGGAAAGAGTGCGAGAATGGTGTGCGCCGCCCGGCGGATGTTGTGAGAGACGGTACCTTCACGATCTGAGAACTTCGGGGCTCATGAAAGCGGAGTGGGAAGGTGACGGGATCCTAAGTCTCAACCCTAAGACTTACATTTGCTACGATCGAGTCAGCGACACCGGTGAAAGAAAATCCAAAAAATGGAGTGCAAAAGGCGTACAGAAGAAACAAAACCCCCAGGAACCAGACGCCTTCTTGGATGTTCTTCGCCAACGAAAAACTCTCATTGCTGTAAATAGAAATTTCAAAGTGGTGCGAAACAAAATGGTCACCTACACCATAGAGAAAGACGGCGTGCGCTACTTGTATTATAAGCGTCGCGTGCATTCTGACGGTGTGACAACGAGTCCTTTAGAGATATGAAAAAAAAAAAATAATAAAAAATAAGCGTGTGCATCTTTTCAAAAATAGAGTGTTTATCAAGATTGAAAAAAAAATAAATAAAAAAAAATTAAAAGAAAATATTGTTGTGTTTTTATTATCATACGGCTTCTTTTACTAGTAAGTCGCGCAGTCTCTTAAAGCGTCACTCATGTGACGACGTCGCTTCCAGTCACGGGATCCTAAACAAAAAAAAACTTCTTCTTCTTCCGGTCACGTGATCAATCAGGTCGCTTCCGGTTGGCCATTAAGTCGTGTGACGTCACTTCCGGTCACGTGACTCATCAGGTCACTTCCGATCACGTGATCCTAAATTAGGTCATATGACGTCACTTCCGGTCCCCTAAGTAGGTCAGTAGGTTACCCAGAATGCACCATCCCCTAAGTAGGTCACTTCCGGTCACCCAATGGAGGCCTCTGATTGGCTGCAGGGTTACCCAGAATGCACCGCTAATCCCCTAAGTAGGTCACTTCCGGTCACGTGACCAAATGGAGGCCTCTGATTGGCTAACTAGGTCACGTGACGTCACCACTAATCCCCTAAGTAGGTCACTTCCGGTCACGTGACCAAATGGAGGCCTCTGATTGGCTGCATGTCGATTGAGTAATAAACAGTACTTAACTATAGTCCCGTTCCGATACATACTATACTACTGGGGCAAGACGGGCAAGACTACTTCTCAAAATAGACAATGGACAAGACCTAGTTCTTAAATTTGACAAGGCCCATTGGCATCTCTTATATTCGACAAGTGACACATGTGCCCCGTCTGTGGTCCTAATATAGATTTTCTAAAAGTAAATTTTCTGCACCGTGTGCTAGATAGCAGTGATTTTCCCCAACCTATTTTGGTTATTTTTCTATTCAGTTTTTGATCAGCGCTCTATATTATCGTGTTTTTTAAAATTTTTAATCATAAATAATATGTAGACTTGGAAAAAAAAAAGAGAGCTGACACGCAAACTCCAACTCTCCCCCCTCCTACTCCCATGTCGCTGTTTTGTCACTAAACCCAAAGACCCACCCACCCCGTAGGAAGGGGTGACGTTTGTGAACGTTCCCTTAGTCTTCTATTCTTTATTTATTGTGTGGCCCCTAAAGAGGGGCCAACCAACTCTGATCGAGTTGGTTATATGCTGCGCAACATCGGCGTAATTAATTACGCCTCATGTTAAGCAGCATGGATCACTCTGACAGACTGGCCTCAAAAGCCCCGTTGGACGGGGGCCCTTGTGGCACAACGAGTCAAAATGAGTTGATCCGTTTTTCAGATTACCGACTCGGTGAGAGGTTCTGACTATGTATATCTTTTATAACGCCTTAGATATGGTGTGGTATTTTTCATCTCGCTATAGTTTAGTTGGTATTTAAAGAAACTGTCTCATTTCTATCAGAAATACACAATATTGAATTGTTTTTTATATTTTAATATATTAGAAGCGCGCCTTGTTGTCTATATAGCTCATTATGCGTTAAAATGTTCGTGAGCATCGTAGGAATGTACAAAATTCCTATTGTGGCGCCATCTGACGAAAGAGCGGGGAACTATACTAGCGCGTTCGTTATTCGCATCTTTGACAGCGACTAAGAGACGCTCAAACTGTCTCTTATTTAGTTTGAACTTATCACCAAATTGTCTTTGATAGGTCGTAGATTGACTTCTGACTTTTTTTTCTTTTTTTTAGTTAGAATAAAAAAAACAAAAAAAAACAGTGACGCCGACACAGATCTGCACATTAACGCGCTCCACCGTCTTCAGAGGGTTAAGTCTATAGTACAGTAGATTCTACTGTGTACTTACACTAACAGTGCTACATATACATACCCGAGTTCTAAGTGGGTTTTTTTTTAGGAAAAAAAAAAGTGATCTACTCACCCAAACCGCTATTAGTAGGTAACCTGTATGAACCATACCGCAAACATCTGCCTCGTGACTGATAGTGTACCGGTGGTGAAGTGCTGTTGCAAGAACAATTGAGGCTCTTTATATAGCTGAGAGAGCGAATGTCCTAATCTTGTTTTCACCTTGAGCCCCACCCTCTTCCAGAGAGGAAATCAAAAATCACATGTACATGTATATGGGCTTATAGCTGGTGAATAGATAAGGCGGGACAACTGTGTATACAAAGACTACAGGGGGCGTTTTAACGACAGGTGTGACGCGCCAGCCCGTGGACGGAGCTTTTCACCTAGAGAGGGGATCAAGAGTGTATACAAAGCCTACAGGGGGTGATTAACGCGGCCGGATGACTGCATGTTTTTGTTCTAAGCCTGTTTTGTTTTCAGCTAGATCCCCCCCCACCCTCTTCTAGATCCTTTCCACCCTTAAATCAATCTGATAATTGTCATAAAGGGGAGTAATGCGCGTTACATGTATATAGGATTATAGCTGGGTAAGAGATTAAGACGTTAGTGAAGAGATAAAGCGGGTCAACTGTGTATACAAAGACTACAGGGGGTGATTAACGACAGGTGTGACGCGCCAGCCGGTGGACGGATGACTGCATCTTCTAAGCTTTGTTTTCACCTAGAGAGGGGATCAAGAGTGTATACAAAAAAGCCTACAGGGGGTGTTTAACGCGGCCGGATGACTGCATGTTATGGTCTAAGCCTGTTTTCAGCTAGAGAGGGACCTAATCACCTAAGCCCTTTCCACCCTTAAATCAATCTGATAATTGCCATAAAGGGGAGTAATGCGCGTTACATGTATATAGGATTATAGCTGGGTAAGAGATTAAAACGTTAGTCAACTGTGTATACAAAAAAAAACTACAGGGGGTGTCTAAGGCCGGGTGTCATGCACCAGCGGGCGGACGGATGTCTGCCACTCTAGCTGTGACTACAAGCGCGTGCGTGTGGTAGACAGCTTAAATCAAAAACAAGTTAAGCTCCTTATAGCTTCCTACTGCCTGCGGATTCGAGTGCTTGAAAGATGGTCTTTTGTTTTTTTCATCTATTTCCTCGGGGAGTCGAACAGGATTAAGGATGTAACGAACCCGCACCTACACAGGTAGACAGCCGGTCGCCTTCCTAGTGAGAGTTTTTCTCATGAGTTAAGAAGCTTATCTCGGAGCCTAGTACATAAGCGAGAGTGAAACATGGATCCCACACACTTCTTCTACCACCTTCAGCATGGCGTCATCAGGAATCACTCTACGTTCTACCAAATGTGAGCATCCCAACACTACTACAGAGCCGCGACAACACCACACGGAGGAGACGACCATGGTTACTGATGAGTTAACAAGTAGCAACGCGGAGGTTCGTTTTTATCAAGATTCGTACGGGTGGCTGGATAGTGTGAGGGCTACTTCTGCAGCTGTTACTGCTGCTCGTGCAAGACGTGAAGCTCTTACCGCCGTTCGTGCTACACATGCTGCATACGAAGTCGCTAATGTTGCTAACAACGCTGCTGTTACTCTCGCCACTGCTGCTCGTGCTGCTAATGTTCTTGCTACTGTTACCGCTCTTGCGGCCGATGCTGCTGCTGCTGCTGCTGCAGCGACTGCTAACGGTGACGCTGTTGCGGCTGCTGCTAGGGCTAGTGCTATTAATGCTTGTACAGCTGCTAAAAACATAGCCTGTTTCGCTGATGCTAGTCGCAATGTCGCTGTTGCTGCTATTGCTGATGCATATGATGCTGGGTTACGGGCTGTTGCTTTTGCTGATATTGCTGTTGATGCTAATAGGGTTGCTCAGAGCACTGTTACTGCTGCTGAAGATGCTGCTGCTGCTGCTGCTGCTGCTGAAGATGCTGCTGCTGCTGCTGCTGCTGCTCTAGACACCTATGACGCTGCTGCTGCTGCTGCTGCTGCTGCTGCTGCTCTAGACACCTATGACGCTGCTGCTGCTGCTGCTGAAGATGCTGCTGCTGCTGCTGCTCTAGACACCTATGACTAAACTTAGTAGGTGTTATTTACAAACAAAGAGGGCCACGTGGTGTTGTTGTGGCTTATTATGCAAATGAAGAGGCCGCGTGACCACGGGCTGTTGCTTTTGCTGTTGATGCTGCTGCTGCTGCTCCTGCTGCTACTGCTGCTGAAGATGTTGCTCCTGCTGCTACTGCTGCTGCTGCTGCTGCTGCTGCTGCTGCTGCTGCTGCTGCTGCTGCTGCTCTAGACACCTATGACTAAACTTAGTAGGTGTTGTTTACAAACAAAGAGAGCCACGTGCTGTTGTTGTGGCTTATTATGCAAATTATGAAGAGGCCGCGTGACCACGGGCTGCTGCCTGCTGCTGCTGAAGATGCTGCTGCTGCTGCTGCTGCTGCTGCTGCTGCTACCTATGACTAAACTTAGTAGGTGTTATTTACAAACAAGAGAGCCACGTGGTGTTGTTTACAAACAAAGAGAGCCACGTGGTGTTGTTTACAAACAAAGAGAGCCACGTGATGTTGTTGTGGCCTATTAAGCAAATGAGGGGGTCACGTGATCAAGGGGGCGTGGCCTATTATGCAAATGAGGGGGTCACGTGACCAAATGGCGGCCTCTGATTGGCTGGTGATCAAGGGGGCGTGGCCTATTATGCAAATGAGGGGGTCACGTGACCAAATGGCCTCCTCTGATTGGCTGGTGATCAAGGGGGCGTGGCCTATTACGTAATTATGCAAATGAGGGGGCGTGGCCTATTACGTAATTATTCAAATGAGGGGGTCACGTGACCAAATGGAGGCCTCTGATTGGCTGCATGTCGATTGAGTAATAAACAGTACTTAAGCATAGTCCCGTTCCGATACATTATATACTACTTACACCCTGCCGAGTAACTCACCAGTGCTGCATTCAGGCACCATGCTGATCCTATGGGATTGAGACATTACTGAAGGGTCGGCATGATGCACCAAAACAGTGACTATATACATGGGTAAAATTCGACACACGTGACACGGGGACACGGGGGGTTCTTAAATTCGACACGGGCGACACAGAAAAATGGACCAGAATGTATAGAATAAAAATTGACACGGCGACACGGCACCTTAGCTAAAAATCGACACGGCGACACTGTGATAATTCTGACTACCCATGTATAGTCACAAAACAGCCCAGGTCCCCAGGTCGCTTTTGACCCATCTGGAGCCACATTAAGGACATTGAATATTTAAGTATGATGCTCCCCTTACATTTACAGAGACTGATATATACCACTGATTAAGGGAGTCTAGATTCTGACTACTGCTATGGCTAGGTGCTGAGCAGGTGCTGACGTCTATAGATGGACCAGGGTCCGTGTGTACAGGCAGGGCTGTCCCCAGAACTGGCGGTAAGGTGTAGACCAGGGGCTGATTACTCACTAATGCCAATCTGTGCAGAGTACTCGTACTATTGTAAATTCTTTTGTATAGGCCTACACCTACGTCATGATCATCGACCGTGTATCATAATCTGACAAGTTGAAGAGCAACTAATCAATGAATCTAAATCATTGTGCTTCAGGTGACATTAGAATACTGTCCATCAACTTTACTGCCTCGTATTTTGCAGGGGTGGGCAGCTGTCGCCATGTCGCCAAAAAGTGGCGACACTGGGCTTGAATTTGGGGACAGTGCTCTGAGACAAATCTCTACTCTCAGACAAAGGTCAGGCACTACTGGACTATAATAGATGGGTCAAGAGCTATTCTAGTGAGGGTCAGGCTACGCCGGACATTCAATAACAAGCCGGAGTTTGGCAAACTTGCTTGAAAGTCTGACCATGCGGGATCCTCATGCCATAGTCTGGCAATGCTGAACTCTTGGGAGAGTATGCTGGACTCTTGCTGGCCAGACTTTCAAGCAAATTTGCCAAAGTCCAGCTTGTTATTGAATGTCCGGCGTAGCCTGACCCTCAGTAGAATAGTCCTTGACCCATCTATTATAGTCCAGCAGCGCCTGACCCTTGTATGAGAGTAGTATTGGCGACATTGGCCGACTCTGATATTTACCCGTGTGTACGGTGGGAGGAGGGGGTTCACAGCCACAGCTTGCGCTTATAGAGCGCTACTAGCGGAGGTCTGGATGAGGAGACTACGGCGTTTGTCTTAAAAAAAAATAGCCATGGCACATGTCGATGTCGCATAATTATGCTCATATCTCATGGCGATTTTAAGAATTGCTCATGTCACCTGTCACTATGTTTTTCAAGCTTCATGTCAAATGTCACTAGGTCTCATGTCGAATGTCGATGCTAAGAAACAGACATGACGTCATCTCGAATTTAGCGGTCTACACTACCGCTGCTGCTGCTGCTGATGCTTGTGCAGCTCGTGCAGCTGTTGCAGCTGCTGACAGCTGCAGCTGCTGTAGTTGCTGACGCTGTCACGGATGCTGTTGACAGATGCTGCTGCTTGTGCTGCGCGTGCAGCCGCTGCTGCGGCTGCTGACGTTGTCACGGATTCCGCTGACAGATGCTACTGCTTGGGCTGCTTGCGCTGCTCGTGCAGCTGCTGCAGCTGCTGACGATGTCACGGATACTGTTGACAGATGTGGCTGCTTGTGCTGCTTGTGCAGCTGCTGCTGCTGCTGACGATGTCACGGATGCTGCTGACAGATGCTGCTGCTTGTGCTGCACGAGACTGAGTAGCCGCTATTACTAATGCTACTAATACTAGTATGAGAAAATACATTTAGTCAGTTGATTAAATCAAGGAGGTTTTCTGACTTCAGTGGATCGTTTAGCCATCGGCCACGGGCAAAACTTGAAACCATTTTATACATGGGACAATTGGCAGAGTCGAAACGTGTTGGTACGATGGGGTCGATCATGTTCATCATCAGTTCAGGCAAAGGAAGTGTGTCGACAGCACGCGAAAACTTCATGTCTGAATGTTTCAACACAAGACTTTTTATCACACTCACACAGCTGCTTTGAAGAGTGAATCCTTGACCAAACTTGTGCTTTTCCAACACAGCTTTGGCCTCTTTCTGTGCAGTAAGGGATCTCTCTTTCGGGTTCATCTCAGTGCTGTCTAGCATGTCCTCAAAGTCTTTAACATAATGTTCCAACGGGCTACAAATGATGGACTCCAGATCATCGTCCGCATATGTCGTCTCCTCGCACCATATTGTGTCTTCGCCTGTTTCGAATTCCGTCATTTTCTTGACAATCTCCTCCTGAGTGCCTTGCATATATCGAAGCTCCTTCAAGGAGCTGATAACTTGTATGGCGAAGACTGACAAACTTGAAGGAATTTCACCACAGTCAGGCCAAGTATACGGAGCTAAGAAAAATAGCTCTAACAAAATCTTCTCCCTCTGTCCAAATGAAACTACTGTTCCGATGAAGTTGAAGCATGCTTCTATCCATTGCTCCTTGGTGACGTCCTTCCAATGTTTCTTTACCTCACATGCATCATAGGGCACTGTTTCTCTTCTTGCTTCAAGTGGGAGTTGCTTTTTCTTTCTTGGACTCATTTCGAGAGGGTTTCGATGCTCTGTAGCGTCAACACTTTCATAAATAAAGAAAATAGCAGAACTAATCATCGTAACGTGCTGAGCGAGCGTAGAGTGGACGATGCTACGAAGATGAAGGGCGGGTGGAGAAAGTGTGACTGGTGAGAGCGGCGTTTCACTCCTTATGTACCCTGTCCTAGATAAGCCTCTTAAACGGCTGAAAAGACTCTCTCAGTACAGAGCTTCTACCGCAGGTGGGTTTAGACTTAAGCAGCTTAGTTCACACACGTGTCTGTTAGAAAAAGCTACTTGCACACCTGCCTTCCCTTTTCACTAGTATTCACCCTCTGCCGACTTATAAGACACCTATACACTCCTTCTCGTGAAATCTATGGAAGATGATGGAAGGACCACTGACTAGATTTTCTTTGATCAGAGCGTGGAGGACGGCGTCGAATGGAGGGAACGTTGTGAACACAGCTTATAGGTTTTTGGAAGAGGACCTGTAAAGTCAAACTGGCGAGAGAGATCTCGTCTTTCAACATGACAATGCTGCTATCTTGGAAAAAATTAGCGTGATTTTTTCAAAAGCTTCTATGAAAGGTTTGACGTCTTCGTTGTTGTAGTGGATCAAGTAATCTCTCATAGTTTGCTTCTTCTTGTCATACTAAACTTTCTGACATGTGGCGTAGTCGGATTTCGGCCATTTTGACGCCCGTCAGTTCGCTGTCAAAAGCCGATCTCGGTGGCATGGTTCTGTTTACCAGTTTCTTGGTATACGTCATCCATTCGTAAGGAAAGCAACCTTTCTCTTCGTTTCTGGTGAAAGCTCGCAAATAATTCGCGTAGCTGTAACCAAGTGCCAAATAGTTGACTACTACGTCCAAGAAAACTGTGTGTAAACCGTCAAGTATTGATTGCTTCTCTTTATGACGCTGAATTGTTGGTTTCTTCGGTCTCCGGAGGCAAAGAACGAGTGAAGGCGTATTTTTGATCAGGTTCAAGTCGTAACGCTCTGAGTTGAAGCCTACGACTGGAGCTTGACGGATGTATCTCAGAAGCCGCTTCTTCAGTTGAACTAACGGTTGTCTGGTGTGAGCTGCAGCGAAGCCGCCTGGAGAAGGGGTGAATGTCACTTCCTCTAGCAGGAGAGCTTCACCTATCGCCACATGTAACTTCGCTAACGTTGGTCGGTAAACTTCTAGCACAGCTTTCTCGATGACTTTGGCGTTCTCGTTTATGTGATTTTAAACTCGGTCTAACAAGGGGTCGGAATCTGCGTCGGATTCTCTGACGTACACTGCCCCTCCTACCCGGGAAAGTCGTATGCGACGCTAGCCGACAAAGGGACGTGATCCCACAGCAGGGACACGTGTTCGGTCGACGGTCATCTGCACGGTCTGAAGAAAGCCTCGAAATCGAAGGTAATGTTGTAAGGGTAGATTCTGGAATGTCCGTCAGGAGGAAAAGTTTCACGTGTGGCAGCGGGACAGAACTGACGTAACAAATTTGAAGCGCGCTTGCTGGTGTTGTATAAGTGAAAGGAAATGTGGCGGAAGACGCAGAGGTTGTCCTTGTTGGGAAAATCTAACACACGGCTTCTCTTTCCAACTCGACCGTCCTGACTGTTCCTTCCGCCTATGGGAAAACCCCCCGGTCCCATGTAAACGCAAATGTTCAAAATTAGTAGGAAAAAGAGCGCACCGCTTGGTGTCAGCGTCGCAAAGTTTCCGTACTTCCTCGCAAGCGACGGTGTTTTCCATGTTTGAGAGGAGCTCTTCTAAAGTTTCTGAATTAGTTATAGTAGGGAGCGGTTGTAATGAGAGTTGCGTTGTTCTGGGAGACGTGAAAGTAGCGCAGTATGCTCTTGTCTTCTCTGTGTTGTAAGAGTAAGCCTACCGAGAAACCCACTTTTATCATTGTGTGAAGCAGATTGCGACGCATAGTATCTACAGCGTCACTCAACTCGCCGGTTGGTAGTTTGACGTTTGTTACACTCACGCGAGTCCCGTGCATCCTGACACTCGTTCGTATTGCAGGCCAATTCGCCGTGAACGTTTCCTCACCGTTCGGTACAGCGCATGTACGTAGAGGGATAGTCACCTCGTCCAGAGATTCGCGTCGACAGGTGATCTTTTCAGCAATCGACATCGCCGCATAGAGGGCAAAACTTAGGTATTGTTCTTCATTTTTCTACGGGTCACTCGTGATTGTACGGTCTTTTAAAAATTTTGAAACACTTTTCGCAAACGTCCTGCGTCATGTTTTTCTTTTTTTTTGTTTTTTCACTTATTTACCAATTATTAAAAAAAATAAACGTTATTTATCACTTCGAATACTAGACGCCTCTTACCACACGATACTATTAGCATAGTGAAAGGCGACTGTAGTCTAGGATCGAATTCAACAGATGTCCATCTTACTGCAGGGATCAGACGAGAGTGGTCAACACTGGAGTGTCACAGCTCACTTTTATGTCTTTGGGTACAGCTGCATACAACCCTTGAACATACATTGCGACGTCGCTGCGACCCATGTCGTCTTGCAACACTTTCATCAGAGCCATAGGCTCAGACGTCTCGTTGTACTTCCAAGCTCTCAGCACTTCATAGACAGGGTTCTTCACAGTCCTGTCAGAAGGCACAGGTTGAGAGATGAAAGCTACTTCATGAGAAGTCAACCCTAAGTAGATCCCTATGGTCTTCCAGTCTCTAGGGCAGAGCTCAGCTAAAAGAGAGAAATATTTCTGCACTTTCCACTCCATGTCTCCACTCTCTAAGCCATCCCACATGTCATGCTTGTCCATGTACTCACGTGAGAATTTGATGAGGTCCATACGGTAAGATTCTTCCAAGGCGGCGGCTAGGTCTTTCCACCTAGTAGTACAACTTTTCTGGTACCAAGTAGTGAACATTTCTCTAGCTTGAGTTATGACACTTGTCTCACAACTGAGATATCCCATATCCTTCAAGTTCACTTCAAGGTATGAACCTAACCGTATGTAATCTGATGTCGGCAACTTACTACTTATTTTCAGTAGCATAGCGTCTGACAAGTATCCTAACGGCTCTGCTTTGAAGTATGATGATACAGGTACTGCTGCAGCAGAACCAATAACAGGAGCAGCGTCTGCGCTGGTATCCGACGACTCGTTGTCGGAACAGGGCAACCACACGACTTCGTAAGGTGGTGGTGAGGGCAGTCGCCACGGACCGGACGCGCTACCAGTGGAAATGAGGTCGAAAAACGGACTGTGCGCCCGTAACCCTTCGGGTTCCTCGTACGCCTCGTCGTCAGCGTCGTTCTCTGTCTCACCCTGTTGCTTTAGGGCATGTATGTCTACTACGCGCTGCTGGGGCTGAGTGTCCGAATAGCTGTAAGTCTCAGCGCGAGCGGCGTTGATGGCGTCGGTTGATGTAGCGGTGGAGAGGTTCTGTGCAACGTGCTGCGTGTCAGTACTAGTAGCGGCAGTCGCAGCAAGAGGTGTAGCAGCAGCAGCAGCAGCAGCAGCAGCAGCAGCAAGCGCAGCGCTAGCAGGTGCAGCAGTAGCAGGCGCAGCAGTAGCAGGCACAGCAGTAGCAGGCGCAGCAGCCTCAGCAGGCGCAGCAGTAACAGGCGCAGCAGTAGCAGGCACAGCAGCAGCAGCAGCAGCAGCAGTAGCAGCAGCACTAGCAGCACGAGGATCACCAGCAGCCGCAGCAGGCGCAGCAGTAGCAGCAGCAGCGTGCTTAGCAGCAACAACCGTCGCGAGTGTAACAAAGTCGCTACCACGACGACTACTACTACCACTACTACTGCTGCGTGCGCTCGCTACAGCGGGAGGGTGATAAGACCAAGCGGTTGCGGCGGTAGTCTCAATTTCAGTAGCAAGAGGAGACGCTGACGGTAAACGATCACCGTTCTGCGTACTCTTCTTGTTCTTGAACTCGATTAGATCCTTGGACGACACTAGTTGTTGTGTTTTGCTCATGGTGGTGACTGTAGAGAGCAGCAAAAGACTGAGTGAGTGAATGGGTGTTTCCAGCCCCCTTATATACTCCTTCTCGCTTCTAGAGCTAAGCTACTTACGGCTCTGTTCAGCTGCCGCCGGCTGACCGGCGGCCATTCACAAAGAGAAACAAAAAGACATAAGGCATGACGTTTTCAGCTGGAGCCCTTTCCCCCTCCCCTTTGAGAGATCGACTGACATGAGCTAAGCTACTTACTGCCTTGTTCAGCAATTCAACGTGCGTTAGCTGTATAAAGGATTAAGCAGTTGCTGCCGCCGGCTGACCGGCGGACATTCACAAAAAGAAACAAAAGACATAAGTCATGACGTTTTCAGCTGGATCTCTTTCCCCCTTTTTTTGAGAGATCGACTGCCATGAGCGGGCGGTGTACCGACTGTGCTAATTCAACGCGCATTAGCTGTATAAAGGATTAAGCAGTCATGAGCTTAGAGTGTGTATACAAAAAACTACAGGAGGCGTGTAGTGTGAAGCAGGACCCCCTAAGACGGGTGTGTCTGTCTGTGAGTAGAGTCGTGTGCATGTGGTGAGCGACTTAAGTGTAAAACAAAAAAAAATCACCGCCTCCTGCCGTGGTGAGTAGACCGGCCGGCGGCGGCCGGCTAGTTCAATAGGGGTGACAGCTGACTAAGGCTGTGCATGAAAATCCGATTTTCACCTGACCTCTGACGTTTGTTACAATGAATGCCAAAGGGGGAGAGAGTCGTCCTCAGGTAGGGGGTAGGAGGTAAGGCTAATGGATAAGGAAAAAACACCATTTTCAGCTGGCCACCACAGATGGCGATGACATACCCCTCGTCATCTAAGCTCTTAAGAAGCTCTTACGGAGCGGAGCGGCTGCTGGACAGCTGGGGTGCTGTTGGAAATAGGATTAAACTCCCTCTGTATAAAAGCTCTGATTTCTGTTGGAAAAAAACCATATCACCTCTGACCACAGTAACGTCTACTACCACCACCACCAGCACCACCGCCGCCGCTACCGCCGCCGCCGCCAGTCACAGCTGATCGCCTCATTAAAGCATGTGACGTCGTCACTTCTAGTCACATGCTTCATCAAGTCGCTTCCAGTCACGTGATCCTAAAGACCCTCACTTCCTAAACAAAAAAAATGAAGAGACACGCTTCTTCCTCTCGAGAGGAAGAAGCGTGTCTCTCGATTGAAATCTTTTTCTTTTCTTTTTTTCTTAAAAGAGACAAACGCCTCTTAGAGTGCCCCCCACCCCCCTAGAGTGCCCCCCTCCCCCCTCCCCCCCTCCCCCCCACCCGCCCCATGCATCTTAAAAGCGCCCCCCTCCCCATGCATCTTAAAGGGGCCCCCCTCCCCTTCCCTCCCCTCCCCTCCCCTCCCCTCCCCCCCCCCCTTATACACTCTAAAGAACGCTTCTACCTAGTTCAATAAGTCACTTCCAGTCGCTCGTAAAACAATAAAAAATGAAAAAAAACAACAACTTATATCGTAGTGTTTTTTATTAGTTTACCGAAAAAAATAAGAGACTCGCCTCCTCCTCCTCTCCTTCTCCTCCTCCTCCTCCTCCTCCTCCTCCTCCTCCTCCTCCAAAAAAAAAGATATCACATTTTAAAGCGCGTGACCCCTTAAAGACGCTCATCTCTTCATTAAGTCGCGTGACGTCACTTCTTCTTCTTCCGGTCACGTGATCAATCAGGTCACTTCCGGTCACGTGATCCTCAATGAGGTCACTCACTTCCGGTTGGCCATTAGGTCATGTGACGTCACTTCCGGTCACGTGACTCATCAGGTCACTTCCGGTCACGTGATCCTAAATTAGGTCATATGACGTCACTTCCGGTCCCCTAAGTAGGTCATATGACGTCACTTCCGGTCCATAAGTAGGTCATATGACGTCACTTCCGGTCACGTGACCAAATGGCGGCCTCTGATTGGCTAACTAGGTCACGTGACGTCACCACTAATCCCCTAAGTAGGTCACTTCCGGTCACGTGACCAAATGGAGGCCTCTGATTGGCTGCAGGTCGATTGAGTAATAAACAGTACTTAACTATAGTCCCGTTCCGATACATACAATACTACTCGCCATGTTGTTTTGACCTCCCACCAACCCTGCTCGCTCATTGGTGGAGCCTGGTGACGTCATACCCTCAATCTCCAACACTGAGTTCAACATGGAATTTGTGAGGGGGCCAGCTTGGGGCTATGTTATATACTAACCAGCGTTTCCCTCCACATTCACCACAGCCGGATAGGCATGGCCGCTAGCGTCTCCGCCTCACACACCAAGGGTACCCGTATCGATCCTGGGTGGAAACGAACCATTTTCAAAATGCCTATTTCTATGTGAAAAAAAATCCCTAGAATTATTTTAACGAAAGGCTAAGTAAAGTCCAACTTTTACCTTTATAGTAAAAAAGAAATTAGAAAAAAATATTGATTTTCAAAGAAACTATACCAAAATATGCCTTTTCTTCTGTAACTCGGTAAATAATGGTCCTACAGGGCTGGAAATCCGCCTGTAGACTCCTTGTTTCGCCACCTACCTCTACCAGCGCCTTCACGGCGTGGTGGTTAGCACATGGGACTTCAAGTCTTGATGTAGCGTGTTCGAGTCTCCATAGAACCTCGGATTTTATGGCTGCCGATTCCCATTCAGAATCGTTCTGATATTCAGGATATCAGAACGATTCTGAATTCCCCATTCAGAATCGTTCTGATATCCAGAATATCAGAACGATTTCACCCCCCCAAGTGTGCGGTATGCACCAATATCAGAACGGGAATATCACCTAAAAAGCACGGTGTAAGCCCATATCGTATAATAATCATATATACACACCCCAAGGTCGGCGATATTCATATATTATTAGGTTTATTATACGATATTTCCATTCAAATGTCTTTAATTACCTTTTAAACGTCCTAATTTCGCCATTTTGAAGGATTATTGACTGAATATCACTCGTACACCAGTAGCGCCATGTTGTTTTGACATCCCACCAACCCTGCTCGCTGATTGGTGGAGCCTGGCTACGTCATGCCCTCAATCTCCAACACTGAGTCCAACATAGAATTTGTAAGGGGGCCAGCTTGGGGCGGTGTTATAGCATAACCAGCGTTTCCCTCCAGATTCACCACAGCCGGATAGGCATGGCCGCTAGTGTCTACGCCTCACACACCAAGGGTCCTCGGATCGATCCTGGGTGGAAACGAACCATTTTCAAAATGCCTACTTATATGTGAAAAAAAATCCCTAGAATTATTTTAAAGAAAGGCTAAGTAAAGTCCAACTTCTACCTTTATAGTAGAAAAGAAATTAGAAAAAAATATTGATTTTCAAAGAAATTATACCAAAAAATGCCTTTTCTTGTGTAACTCGGTAAATAATGGTCCTACAGGGCTGGAAATCCGCCTGTAGACAGTGTAGACTCCTTGTTTCGCCACCTCCCTCTACCAGCGCCTCCACGGCGTGGTGGTTAGCACGTCAGACTTCAAGTCTTGATGTAGCGTGTTCGAGTCTCCATGAAACCTCGGATTTTATGGCTGACGATTCCCATTCAGAATCGTTCTGATATTCTGGATATCAGAACGATTCTGAATGGGGAATTCAGAATCGTTCTGATATCCAGAATATCAGAACGATTTCACCTCCCCAAGTGTGCGCTATGCAGGAATATCAGAACAGGAATATCACCGAAAAAGCATGGTGTAAGCCCATATCGTATAATAAATATTATTACAACAATCAATAATAAGTATAAACGCGGATTGAATGTATTTATTGGTCTAACGGACAACGACTAGTCTTACCGGGTACATGTAGAGGAATCCTGCTAGATACTTATATGAATACCTTGCCTAATCTAAGGCCGTCTCATATGATTATCGGTGCAAGCCCTGGAGCAAACTGACACTAATGATATACATATCGTTATATATATATATGGAGAAGGCTGTGATTGGGAAATTACCTGTGAAATTGCTCTATGTTTGCTATAACATCAACAACCCCATAATAAACTGGATCTCACTACCCTTGCGTTATCTTTGGGCGGAGGCCTACCTCTGACTAGTTTACCCCACAGAGTAGTAGTAAGTACGACAGATATTGAACCCCATTTAAATATATGAAAACGCTATATATCAAGAGGACATTAACAATAGCCCAATATTGTATGCAAAATTTTGGCCCTCCCCACTACCTGCCCTGCCCAAAAAAGGTATTGATTTTGTGAAATGGACTTATCTCCTGACCCCGATCCGATCTTGGAACGCTGGACAGGGTAGAGGATGCACAACCTCAGGTCTCCCCTCATATAATAATAAGGATATTAATAAACCAGTAATCGTAGATCACTTTGAGCTATAGCAACGTGCAGGCTTTACCCCTAAAAAGGGGTGTAATTTTGTTGGTCCCCCCCTCAAGAGGGGTCCAACATTTTTGGTTCCCCCCCATTCAAGGGGTCCAAATTTGTTTGGTCCCCCCCCAATCCACCAACACCCCCCCCCCCTGTTAAAAATGACCACTCCCTTAGGAGGTTATAATGGTGTTGGGAGGGGAGGGGGGACAAATCAGTTTCACCTGGTTTCAGACTTTGAAAAAGACGTAAAAAGGTCTGACCCCCTTGAGGGGGGGGGGCATAAACCCATATGCCCATTTTTAGCCAAAAAGCTCTACATTATTATAGTTCAAAGAGGGGGGGCAAAAAGTTTTTGAGGGGCGAGGGGGGGGCACACAATCTTCCACGCACTGTCGAGTGGGGGAGGGGGATAAAAGATTTTCGCATCTCTGCGTGAAATCTCACCACCCCCACCCCCTGTAAATAATAAATGAACACTCCCTTAGTGTCTCTGTTGTGTTGTATCATCCTAGTTTGATTCAACCCACTGGTTTTGCTAGTGCATTTGAGGGGACCTGAGCATGGCAAAATTATGTTAATTGTAATAACAGAAATTTAAAGGTTGAGAAATAACAAAGAGAACAAAGTAATACACATAGGCCTGCTGTCAGACATAGGCCTGCGAATAGAACTCATAAAATGATATGGGGGAGGGGGGGGGGGGGTACAGGCCTGTGTTACGTAATTATGGAGGGGGGGGGGTCTGGCATTTTGTTACAGTGTGTTACAAGGGGGGGATCAAAAAGTGGCCAAAATTGTGTCACGTAATATTTGAATGGCCCCTAAATAGTATGTCACAGACCCATTGATAAAGAAAAATATTTGGGCTTTAACAATTTTTGTTGTGCTAAAATGCACCAGATTCCATGATTTCAAATCTAGACTTTCCAAATGTTCTATGCCATAATATATTAGTGCCAAGATGCATCATAATCCGTTATTCAGTTAGAGCGAATTTGACCGAAGTTTGGGCTATAATGCATCAGAATTCACCATTATAATTCTAATATTTCAAAATTGTCCTTGTGTGATCCTCTCAGCAACGGATAATTCCCACTTGGCTACAGACAGTCCTGTATTGGCTCCAGGGCTCACATATATGCCAACCCCTGTTTTGTCAAACTCTCCTGGTGTGGAATCCCGGTGTGGACTTGTCAAGTTTACAATTGTATTTTCTGTGGTGGTGGTGTCATGCTTTGGCGTTTATTGAAGGCATCTACATGTAGTGAACATTATGCCAAAAAATAAATCAAAACTCAAAACTCAAACTCAATATGCATGACTGACCTAGCTCACGCAAGTGCACGGGCAAACATTTTGAGTGAGTCTTACTGATGTCTTACTGGAAAGTCTTAATATAGATGGGGGGGGGGGGGGGGCTCCGGCCCAACCCCCATTTTTCATTCCCTTTGTTCCCCTTCTTTAGTAATGGCAGAACCCCAGTTAAATACCCTTTTAGGATTTTTTAAGACATGTTTAAGACAACACATGAACTGTGTCATGGTACATTTTAAGAGTAAGACTGATAAGACTTCGGTAAGATTTCATTAAGACTCACTCAAAACGTTTCTGCGTGTCATCGAGTGAGTTCGGTGCCATCTGCCGCCAATATGTAGCAGCTATCCCTTTAATGGCTGCATTTAACTAATTTTATACTGAGGTATTTGCAGAAATCAATAGAATATCAAGATCATCTAACGGGCAGCAATTCCCTTTAATGGCCGCATCGTGCTTTAACCCTTTTAGGGCCGGTATGACGCATTAATGCATCATACCAGGGGGTAGAAGTCTCTGATCATACCCATGGTTGGCATGATGCATGAATGCAGCCCTGGCGAGTAACTCATCAGGGCTGCATTCAAGTATCATGCAGACCATACGGGGTGATACATTCTCAAAGGGTCGGCATCGCCTGGGCTGCATTAATGCATTATGACGACCAATGTCATCTTTTAACGACATGCCATCCTTAAAGGGTTAATACAAGTGCTGCATTTATACGTCATACCAATTCTACCCTACAGATATGATAGACTCCCGTGGGGTCGGCTTGATGCATGTATGCAGCACTGAATGACTCGTCAGGGCTGCATTAAACCGCTATAGGGTAGATTCACCACTTTCGGACGCTCGTTGCCACTTCCAAAGCAACCCTTTTTCTATTTGCTATAGGCACTGCACTATTTCATCTACAAATGTATATGACATACTAATGGATAGGGAAGGGTTACTACTCTATGATGCGTGTATAATTAAACAATTCTAAAGTATTTTTCAACTAAATATTTTCTGTCAAAAACTGGAAAGTTGAAAGGCAAATTTCACCTGAAGTCGGACACTTTACTATTCCTTTATTTCTGTAGGGAAGTTAATGATAGAGCACCTACTTATTTAGACAGGAGTGATCTAATAGTTCAAGAGTACAATTCTCATCAAAGATATATAAGATATTTTCAAAGTAATTATGTCTTAAACATCCCTGAACCTCACAGTTATCAAAAATGTGTACATTCGCAATTTACCAAATAATAAATAAGTATATTTTCATATTTTCATGATAGAGGCCCGCATAGAGTATTCCTCCATTCATAGATATAATATTGAAGTCAGAAATTAAATCACTCTAATATCTGGAGAGTGAAGAAAACCAGGTTGAAAGCATTGTCCGACTTCAGGTGAAATGGCACTACCTCTTAAAAATGGTCTCACATATTTATTCAAGGTAGTTATCTTCATTTCTTTTCTATTATAAAATTCGAAATATATATGGCTATTGCCCAGGTCTGATATAGCAACCATAGGTATCAATAATCTGCGCAATATAACATGCTAATAACCATGTCTGGTATGTGGTCCTAGAGAAATCTACAGATTGCAAACCCGCTACTTCACACAATACAGGGCCACTTGGGGGTACTATTATACATGTATATGATCTGTGTGCATGCTTGGTTTTACTTTTATTGTAAAGTAGAACACTTAAATGTTACTTCACTATTCACACACATACATATGATGTATGCATACTTATGAAATATAGGTCTAAAAGTGTCCGACTTAAGGTGTGTGTCCGTCTTTGGGTGAATCTACCCTATGCGACCCTAAGACTAAAAAGTGCAAAGTCCACATTCATCAGTTCCCACATCGATTTGTGCTTGTTGAAGTTTGGGACTATCCTCATCTCTGCCCGCTGGTACCAAACATGTTTTTAATATGCTTTAGATTATCTATTGATTATCCAAAGACATTGGCCAATGTTGAGTGTTTGGTGGCAAATCTAACTTATGATGCAGTGAATGTTTCTTTTACTGAGGCCAAAATTACATTTGCTGTTTCATGCAAAGACCATTTCAACAGATTTGTCTGCCCGTTTTTGGCAATCGCCGCTTTTAGGAATATACCTCATGATTTCGGTATACTTTTAACTACTTTTAGAATCAACTGCCAACTGATTATTTATAAATAAAGAAAATGAACAAGATAAGGTGCAGTTTTACCTGACAAGGGCCAAATAGAGCTTTAATACAGTCCATACATGCCGTTTGTCGTCATAAGGCAAACAATGGGTTAGATATTTACGTTTACCTAGTATGATGATGATATAGTTTTTAAACCAACACAGCCGAAGGCTGGTCAGCAGGTCAACAGGGCCCATACGGACCGAACCTGGGATTTACCTAGTATCTGCACTATACCTAGAAATAGGGATACTAGTATCCTGAAACACATGCACTTCTCTGTTCTTACCCGGGCTCGTGTTTGCATGTTTACTACACCTTTAAGGGCCGCATGATGCTTGATTGCGGACCTAACTCCCCGGTGTTGCATGTACTGAGGAAAAAGGGAGTGTCACTGTCGCCAAAAGCAGTTACGCCTCACTCACTGCCTGACTTTCAGGTGAGAGTGCTTTTGGCGACAATGACGCTCACCATGTCCTCAGTGTGAATGCATAATGCAGACCTTACAAGGTTAAGGAAATATTCCAAACCGTTGGTATGATGCACGAATGCATCCCCAGGGGTGGGCATCTGCCGCTATGTGGCACAAAATGTGCGACAAGGGCCTTGGAAAATGCGACAGTGACATCAGGGATAGTTTGGGCTTTCTACATCTGAAAGAATTTTCTAAATATTCCTATTAGAACCAAAATCCCCCTTTTGCATATGACTTAACTCACCTTTATTAACCCTTTAACTCCCTCACTATGGCATTCTACACAATTTGTCACTGTTTTTCTCTGCTTCAAAAAGCTACGCCCTAAGCTATTATAGGTATCTCGGCTGACTAGAAAATATTTGAATAAATCCCAAACAGTCCTTATTTATAAATGAATCACTTCTCTTTTATATTGCAAAATGTATCTTTTGATCCTATGTACAGATGGCTATCGTTTTGATTACAAAATGTTGGCCTATTTTTTTTCTGTGTTACAAAATGTAGAGAAAATACAATTTTTTGATTTATGTTTTTTTCCTAAATATGTCATGGCTCATTGATTTAGGGCAGATTGAGATATAAATGGGCTACTAACTACTAATGTAAAGTGTTGTAACATCCATTAACCTTTTCAGCCAATTTTTATCTTCAAATGGCCTTAATAAACCCTTTTCTATCAAGCCGGTCAAAGCTGGCATCCGGTCAAAGCTGGCACCCGGTCAAAGCTGGCACCCAGTCGAAGACGTTCACACTTGGCCCCATCTCATGAGACACAGCCTTAACTCAATAATTTAGAGAAATTCAGCCCAATCCACTCATCTCTCACATGTGTTTTCATTGTTTAAGGCTATCTGAAGTGCAACTGCAAGGCTCAGCGATAACTCTTCAAGGACTTTTGTTCTTTGAAACTTTTCAAATGCTCATGTCACATTGAGAAGATCCTCTCATCTCTTAATGCTAATTTACATTATCTTTATTTTGTCAAAAGCTAAGAAGAGATATGTAGCTCAATTTTAGTTTATGAAAGAATTTATTTTTCAAGTATGGGATTTATTCACCAAAACACAGCAGAAATGTCTAAGTTCATGGACTCTGGCCATAGGCTGCAATAGTTAACATGTACCTCTTAGCATTGGATACACTTTTTTAATTCATATTTTGATTCCCGATATCTAAAGAACAAATATTTCGAGTTAGAAAAAATCTTCTTCCATTAATTCTGATTGAGTGACCTGGAGCCGTTGTCCTATTAGGTGACCTTACAGGTCACAGTGACAAGATGAAGATGAAGATGGACTACTGATGAATCTTTGGTTCATCCCTTTTACTCCCCTTTTAAAGGGCTGATGGCTCTGGACTACCAACTATATTATTTCCAATAGGAATGACTTCTTAAATATGCATAAAACTATAAGTGATATAGTGTATCTGTACACATAGTTTCATAAACAAAGGTTAAACAGGAAAAATAGGTAGTGTATTTTGTAAAAGTTTATTACAAATGGCTCGATGCCGTTCTGGTGTTCACATCACATGACTATGTCTGTGTGTAATTAAATGCTGCCTAGAAATCATAAATCGTCCATCTCTTGACGTAGACAAGTGATGCATTTCTTTATTTCATCTATGATGACTATTCTTGATTCACATTGCTCATACTTTTTTTATAACATTTATAATAAAATTATTGCACTAGATATCCCTGGCTTTCAGGCTATCACAATTCCCATGTTCCAAATAAAAGTGTTATTTGTGAAATTCCTAAATAACATAGATCACCGCATTATGTTTAAGAGAACCATTCATTAGCAATGCCTAGGGCACAAAATCACTTATATTCAGCATAGAATGAAGGTGAAAAATACAATGGGAAACACTTTGATATAACACTGAGTAATGTGTCTCTAATTACATGTATAGTAATGGAACAGTTTCAAGGCATTCTCAAAACATTTCTGTACAAAACTGTCTGAGCTTAGAGCCCTCCTTTAGAATATATGTTTTTCTAACTCTACCATTAATGGCAGTTCAGATCCTTTCTACATATATGAATCCTTGTTCATGTATGAATAAATAAAGCCCTGAGTGAATGAAATCCCCATTACAACGATCAACTACTTAGAAATGAAGATGTGCTTGACATACATCTAGACCTAGTACGGTAGTCATTTTTGATAAATGAGAGATGAAATCTGTGACATATATGTACACGAGAAAATAATGAATGAAGTGTCTTTTACAATACTCCGAAATTAGAAGTCATTACTCCAATTTCACGGGGTGCAAATAGAGTTTTTGTTGTGGTTACTATGGAAACCATACCTGATGGTTCCCAGTGATCACTCCTTTACAATGATGTAGAGATGATAGGTAATAAGTGTCTTATTTAGCTTCATGAAGCTACAATCATGTATGGCGGACGGCACAGTCGGAGTCCCTCGTTACGACTGCACCGGATGCCAACAGCTTGGTGACTCTGCGGAAGGAGACGGCGTTCCTCCTCTGTCGCATCCTGCGTCCCTCAGTGACCGGCGGGGGTGACACCTCCTCGCTGTCCTTGACCGGGGCTGCCAAGGGTATGATGCCCTCTGTCATGTCCTCTGTGCACTTGTAGATGGTCTCAAGGTCAGACACGGTGCAGCCCTGGAGGACGTGCGGCAGGCCGTTACGCCGGGCGCCGCGATGGGGCGAGGAGGAGGAGTCGCTGTTACCAGATGACATCCTGTTCTCAATGCTGTAGAGCATGTTGAGGCTGGTTGTTTGGTGTGTTGACGTGTTTGGTGGCGAGTGCTGGAGGGTGTGGCCTGTGAGGAAGAGAAGAATTGAAATCGGAATAAGTCATGTGTTATGACGAAGGAAGCAGGAACAATAAGTATTAGGTATTAAATTCACCATGCATGCAGCCAAGACAACAGATCATCCTCATTAATTTGTAATTGTGTTTATATGAACATATCCAGGGGCGGACCCAGGAATTTGAAAAGGGGGGGTCCACCAAACACCAAAGTACCGAAAAGTGACGCGCCGCGACTCGCGGCGGATCAAATTATCATTAACATTTTTAAATTTTTTTTCCAAAAGGGGGGGGTCCTGACCCCCAGAACCCCCCCTCTGGATCTGCCCCTGATATCCACTGTTTTAATATAATGGACATATCTTATGACACTCGCCAACCTGTCTTGTTTGGTATGCATTACACAACAATGTATATAAATAGTCCCTATAGTCTATTGCAGGAATTGATGACCATTGGTGGAGATCGTTGTCGAAAAGGGAGCAAGGTCACGGTCATTGATAAGGGAGCAAGGTCACATGATATTGATGAGAACACGCGTCACATCGAACTAGGATTTCCATGAAGACGAGTAATCTCACTTTACAACATGATTTAATAATGTGACCCTTTAAGGGCCGCATAGTGTTTTAATGTGCCGCGTTCTTTGTTATAATGATCAGATAACGATGCATGAATGCGAGTAACTCGCCAGTGCACTTAAATGGTGCAGGGGTCTAGTTTTATCAACCCTTTAAGGACGACATTGTGCTAAAAGAATGCATTTGTCATCATGATGCATGATGTCGACAAATGAATTAAGGCATGATGCCGTCCTTAAAGGGTTAAGGACGGCATGATGCTTAAATGTGCTTCATCATCATGATACATGAATGCAGCTCTGGTGAGAGACTCACCGGCACTACATTGGTGCATGAAGCCAAACGACACTGTGGACAGTCGCCATGATGCACTGGTCAATCCGGTGTCGGCTAGTATCTGAGATCCACGTGTGTCAGTCACACGTTATCTTATCACGCTACATGCCACTTCACGTCGACCTAACACAACAGGTGTTTGTGCACTTGACTGCTTGAGGCACATCCTTCCAAGAAAGGTGATAGCATGTAGCGATTCTGAACCCCCACCCCTCCTAACACCCAGTTGTGTGGCAGGTGTGATACTTAGACTTTGAAAAACGTTTTTGAACAAAAGTGCATTTTCAAACACATGTTGATTCTAAGATGGTCATATTACTACTAGGAGTAACTCACCTCAATGCAAGTAGTTGAACACTGTGCACAGTAGGTAGGAGTGCAGGCGTAGTGATAAGTGGTGTAGCTGTGGTGGAGGTAGTAGAGTGTATGTCCAGTGGACGTGGTCAGGTGGCTAGTGTTGTGTGTGATATGTCCTACAGAAGGCTGAGGTGCGGCTGTCTGTGTGACTCTCTGTGCAGGAGGGGTGTTGGTGTGCTGTGGTGGTGGTGGGTTGTGGTTGTACACTCACAGCCCAACCTTATATACACCAAGCAGGTATTGAGTATCGGGATGGCTACCTGGAAAGACGCCTGTTTGTAAGCGGGCCGACTCGGAAGAGCATCGAGCGTTCTTGGATCTACATCTAAGACAAATCTGGGAATCAATAGGTCGCGGAACTCCCACTGCGTCAGCGGACATGTACAATGTATCAGAACCAGTTCGCCACTGTTATCACGTTATCATTCACAGTCCTCACGAAAAGTTTTTGCGTCATGTTGGACATTCAGTCCTGCAGATCTCTTCTTTTATTTTTTTGCAAGTCTGACTTAATCTTTTGTAGGCCCGGACAATTTTCATGTATTGAAAAAAGTAAAAGTAATTACTCACTTTGAATGAATACAATTTTCCCTTGAAATATGGCAACATGTACAATTTTTGAGGTATCTCATTTAATAACTAATATTGATGGAATTTTTTTTTCTCTCTAAAAACCTTTAGAACTGGCATGTAGACTACCATTAGTAGCGACAGTTTCATGTGGCCTATTTGGCAGTTACATCCGTTTGCACAAATATTGCATTTACTTTGTCAAACACATACATGTCCCAGCTAACAAAAAACACTAACGTTTAAAAGTGTATATAACGTTATGCCATAGTAAGGAGCCTTAGAAAAAACTTTATATACTGTTATAATATGTTGTATAACATGTTTTTTTGGGGGTACATCAGTTTAAAGTCCCGCATGGGCATAATAGGCCTTATATTATATGCCTATTATGCCCATGCCATATACAGAACCTTTTCCCTTCTTTCTTTCACGTGACTTAAATCGTCATTCCCCGTCCCTTCCTTCATCATTTCCTCGTTGCTAAGGCCCTCAAAAAATGGTTTCTCATCACCAAGGACTGAAAAATATGACGAAGGAGTCTTATTTATTTATTTATTTATTTATATTTAGTTGGCGGGTTAAAATGTATATGATAATATGTTTTTCGTGACAAAAATTAACATTTCAGTAATAATTTCAGTAAAAAAGAATTTATTGATCTTAAAAAGTCTGGACATGTATGTTATTTCTATCCCACTGCATTGTAATTATACATTAGCAGCATTTGCCTTAATTTGATATTAAATATCCCAATAATTTGCCATTGTTATCATGGTTTTCACTTTTTTTTAAATAGCAAAAAAAGCTGTCAAATCGTGATTTTTATGATGTGCTCGGTGATGAGAAAACTTTTTCTTTGAGCGGCCTAACTGACGTTCATTTCTTCTTTTTTCCTTCTTTTTTAGGGCATGTGGTATTTTCAAATATTTGCCATATAGCTCAGAAACACAAAGCATTAAATGACAACTGCACGGTAAATATGCAGAAAGCAGGGAGATCTACTTTATGACTGCTTGTGTCAACTTTAAAAAAAAGGTTGGTTTCTAGTCTTATGGTCAAGCACTATTCGGCCAAGCCGGTCGGATTGTTTGTCTTTTTTTATCGATAAAAAAAATCCGTTTTTGCATTCACTCTTTGTAGGCCTGATTTTGGAGTTTTCAGTCTAAAATCATAAATAATTGTCCAATTTACGAACCGTAAAATCTCGCACATAAAAAAGGGGGAGAGGGGAGAAGAGGGTGACCCGGCACTGTTTTGCAAGACATGGTCAGGTGACTATAGAATCCAATCTCCTGGTTTGGCCTAGTCTGAAGAATGACCGCATGACGACAGTCAGATAGACAGGATTCTGCTGGTCACGTGACCTCCCCCCACACCTTTCATGCATTGAACCCGACATCCCAAAATTGTGAACATTATATTTACGTAGTTTATTCTCACTCAATCTTAGCCTCCCTATAATAATATCCTTTTAATGCGCTATTACTAGGACAATGAGTATCCCATGGACTGCTGCTGCTCTCAATTTTATCGACACATTCTAATTAGTGTATCATGATAGTTGTTAACAATCAAATGGACTTCTTAAACGAACTGGGTTCTTTGACCCACCCAAGGACATAATGCTACGTGTACGTGATGTCAGTGACAGTGATGATCTAAATCATTAATCATTTCTTTTTATATTTTGTTTTATTTATATCAATTCACACATTGATCGTTATACATAATTTGTACCGTCCCTGTTTCGCCATGACTTCTTTGGAGGATCGTATTTTTTAAATGTAAAATAAGGTCAATAAATAGAGAGAGAGAGAGAGAGAGAGAGAGAGAGAGAGAGAGAGAGAGAGAGAGATGTAGTTACCATGATGCATAAATTACAGCATTGGTGAGTTACGCACCACTGCTACATCAGAGCACCTTTAACCAGATAACTGCAGTCTATATATAGCCATGCTGAGTTGTGATTAACATTTGTTTATTGACGAGCCTATTTCTGGGTACAGCTATCTCTCCCCCCGAACATTGTTGATCTAGGGACCCCAGAAATAGCGGCCACGTGCGAACTGCCGACAGATTACTACCTAACGCCAATATGACTAACCCAGTAAGGGCCGCACAGTGCCGTTTGTCTTCTTCATGCAGCCATAGTGAGTCTTTTCGCCATGCATTCATGTATCATAATGACAAGGGGCATAATTCAGTAAAGCACTATGCGGCCCTTAAAGGTTTAAACCTGGTTAGACAAAAGGTCAATGGTTCTGAATAATCTAAAGCTGTCCTCATTCTGGCCCATTGTTTGTTAACCCTTTAAAGACGGCATGATGCCTTAATGCATCATGCCCTTGGTCATCTTGATGCATAAATGCAGCCCTGGTGAGTAAGTTGCCACTGCTGCATTCAAGCATCATTCCGACCCTACAGGGTAGAGACACTCCCCACTGTCGGCATGATGCACTAATGCAGCACCAGTGAGTTACTCGCCAGGGCTGCATTGGTGCATCATGACAACAAATGTCATCTTTTCAACATCCGTCCTTAAAGGATTAACTGGATCATTGAATATGACCGTCGTTAACCCCTTAACCCTTCGGGAGTGTCTCAACCCCATAGGGTCGGTATATGATGCGTAAATGCACCTGGCGAGTTGCTCGCCAGGGCTGTATTTATGCATCATAACGACCAAGGCATTATGCAGGGTCGGCATGATGCTTGAATGCAGCCCTGAAAAGTTACTCGCCAGGGCTGCATTCATGCATCATGACGACTAAGGGCATGATGCATTAAGGCATCATGCCGCCCTTAAAGGGCTAGACAACAACCCGATCCAGCTCAAATCGCCAATTTAAACTGCCGAGATAAGTACCCCAGTAAACAAAAAACGTCACACAGCATTTTATAACGTTTAATATATAACGTTTCTCTAAGGCTCCTCACTGTGGAATAACGTTATATAACGTTTTGAAACGTTATTTTGACGTAAAATAACTTTTTGTTGTTAGATGGGACACTAGAAAACTGACATTGAACTGGTAGGCAAATTTTTAAACATTTCACTCTAGAATTCTTAATAATTCTACAAACTTTAAAAACTGGCATGGAGCAAAATGAAAAAAATGAAATCCCATTTTGCGGGCTATTTAGGTTGACCCGGTCGTGTGAATGGAGACCAATCACCTGATCATTTTTTTGGCCATGGGTATCATTTTCCTCTCATTTTCTTCACACTCCCGTTTTCGTTTTCTGCCTATCGACACACCATTCCCTTCTAAAAGACAATTTTGGTGAATCAACCTGCCAAATCGTTTCTATGAACTGCTCAGGTTCCACTTTGATCGAATATACATGTAATTATGAAAAGAGTCATCAGGGGGCAACCAGATTTGAACTAGTGACCTCTCGATCTGCAGTCGAATGCTCTACCACTGAGCTATACCCCCGATCTGAGTGTAGGGCCGCCGTTAGCGCTATATGTGGTACACGTGTCTACATAGAGGTGTGACGTGGTGGTGGTGGTGGTGGTGGTGGTGGTGAAATATGGGTGCAGCCGGGGCTGGCCTCACCGCGCTGGGTACTCTTGATAGTAGGGACCTTTTAATAGCAACCACGTAAAAGCTCATTAAACGCAGACGTAGGCCTACCCAGTAAACAAATAACGTTATACACCATTTTATAACGTTATATAACGTCAACGTTTCTCTAAGGCTCTTTAATGTGGCATAACGTTATGTAAAGTTAAAAACGTTATTTTGACGTAAAATAACGTTTTTTTGTTAGCTGTGCAGCCTATCCCTTTAGCACTACTACGTCTGCGTTTAATGAGCTACGTCGGGTTTGCTAAAGGTCCCTAGTAAGAGCGGGCCGGTAATTTTCATTCAGCAAACACTGTATTAACGAAATTGTTTTTGGGCTATCTGCAACTGTATTTCCAAATGTATCATGGTTATCATGTAAGAAATGACACAAACACGTGCCCTCTGTACACGCGTGTCATTACTGGCTCCTGAGTCAAGTACATGTAGACACTGATAACGTAATAAACTGGGCACAGAGTCTTCTAGCTGACAAGCATATCACTGATTCTCACGTGATGTAAAATATGAGGGTCAGCTAAACGCAGGCTCCACTGAATGTGACTGCAGAGGGGTTGTCGGCGACCTGGCGACCTGGGCCGTCATCGGCCGTTTTCCAGGCGACTTTTCGACCTGGGGCAATAATTTAAGCGACCTGGCGACTTTTGCACAAAATTGATTATAGGATAAAAGGTCTAAAAAAACGACCTTGCGACCTGAGGGGGGGACCCCTCTGCACCCCCCTGAATGCTCCACTGGCAGTCAGTATTATTCTTTCCTATTTCTATCAATGTCAATTGGAAGACATATCAAAATGCTACTCAGGAAAACACTAATTTTACGCATGATGCAGTCCATTCCTCCTTCCCAGGCACCTTGAAATATGACATTTTCTCAGGGTTTTTTTTCAGTTATATTTTCACTTTCAGTGTCCTGAAATATTTCCAAACTTTGCATGTTTCTCATGAGAAACCTGCCATATATGTAATTGTGAATTTTGGTCTATAACATCACCCAACTCTTTCATTGGGCCGCGTGTAAACTACATTATGCTATTGGGATTGATGATATTTTTGTTATTTTGTCCCATTACAATCACATATTCTCACTATAACATCAATCATTCAATTCAAAACAAAAACATGTTATACAATGTAACTGAATATTTAATATTGAGCATCTTATAGACTAGTGTAGGGACACGATTTCCGGGTGTGCCATAACCGGAAGTCATTGTGCATCGTGCCCTATATGTCCATGGGACTTGTCAATGCAATCAAGTAACGTAGGAACGGAGAGTAGTCAGACACGGGTTGGTAGTGTAACAGTTAGCACACTTGTCACCGGTGCGAGAGGTCTGTGGTTCAATTCCAGGTTTTCCGCGACCTCTACACTAGTAATATAAACTCTCACATACAATTACTCTTCATTTATAACAAAGTTCTTCAAAATCCAATGGATACATGCGTTGGCACCCCAAACACACTGTAAAAAGTTGGTTGCCATTTTTGTAGGTGTACGGTAGATTCTACTGAAGGTGTATAGTTGCTTGTAGGTAACCAGTAGAATTTTCTGTAAATCTACAATAGATTCTACTGTAAATCCATTCTACAGTAGATTCTGCTGTGTACCTATACACTAACTATTTACAGTGCATGGAGTGGCTCATCGTCTTCCCTGTAGGTGGTCTTTTATGAGACAACGTATAACGTGTTTAATAATAGGGTCTTCTCATATGACAACCTTTAATTATAAAATATGAGGACCTTACAGGTTCTGATTTTCTGTGTGTGCATGGGAATAGTTACTTAGGTCAAGTACATGATAAAGAAGAAATGTGAAGTGTCAATTCATAATAGTGCTGGTCACGCCACCCCGTCCCTTACATGTGTACCCCTCACCGGGGGGGGGGGGGGGGCACTCTACCATGAACTGGATAGCCCTGCAGGCACGGCTCTAAAAAGTGGGAGATCCTGCAAAGGGGTATCATCATCACTAATTAATGGGTCTTAATATCATTAGAAAAATCTATATCTTTTCCCAAAAGGGTGGAGTCTCAGGATCCGTCCTCTGGATCCGCCCCTGCAAAGAGTTAGTGCCCCCTGCCACACACCCTGCACGTGAGCCCCCTACACGTGCCCCGAGCACTGACACTACTGACAGTGGCACTGCGGCATTGACCCTTGAGTGCTGACACTCTCATGTCTCCCATTGACAAGATGAACTGCTGCCTATTTACAGCCTGCTGATTAACCATGTCAATAGCCTGCACAGTGCTTTAACCCTTTAAGGACAGCATTAGGCATTAATGTGTTTGGTCATCATGATGCATGAATGCAGCCCTGGTGAGTTACTTGAAAGTGCTGCATTCAAGCATAATGCTGACCCCTCAGGGTTGATACACTCCCAGAGGGTAGGCATGATGCACCAATGCAGCACCAGTAGTTACTTGCTGGCGCTAAATCATTGCATCATGATGACTAATGTCACCTTTAAACGAGATGCCATCACCTTTTGCCATCACGATGCATGAATGCAGCCCTAGGTTCCATTCATGCATCATGACGAGAGATGGATACCATCCCAATGGGTCGACATGATACATTAATGCAATACCGTGAAGTGAGTCACTGGCGCTGCATCAGTGCATAATGATGACACACAAACTTTGAGGCACCATGCCGTCCTTAACGGGTTCACGTACAGCTTATTTCTGGCTACTCCTATCTTTCCGGGAAGCATCGATGCTCTAGGGTCGGTGAGCAGATAACGCCCCTTCAGCCCCGAACCTGGCGGCCAAAGGGTAAACTACACACTGATTTAAGAGTAATGCTACGTAGAAGAAACTAGGGCCTCCAAACAGAACTCAAGAATGACACTTGTACGTTAGAAACGTGTGTATTTCCTGGGAAATGGACAAACTGTATACACAAGATAGACATGGGAGATTCTTGGGAATAGTGAACCTTCCTAGTGATATGTTCAATGGTGATTGTATTGCCCATGCTTTACATGTTAAAATAATTCCACATGTAGAATGAAGATGTGCATTTCTCAAGTTTCACTACGAGAAATGACAGGGAATATGACAAAAGAAAATTTCCAAAAAAACTTCCAGAAACGTTCTAAAATTCTCAAGTTTTGACATGAGAATGGCATGAGTTCCACTTGAGATTTTGTTTGCAGGATGCCTAGGATAAACAATAAGTTGGTTTTTTTCTAAATATTCTTATATTTCTAAATTTCAGCGTTTTTTTCGTATCAGGAAAAGGAATTCCTGACTGATTCCAGTGGTATTTCTTGTTACTGGAGGAATTAGTGAGTCAACCTTTTGAATTGTCGGCATTGACTACATTATACTTGTGACCACAAATGAACAATGGTAGCCTATTGGGGCTATCGTCTCCACCATCTTAATTATGCTTAATTAACCTTGTTGTTTTTAACCCTTTAAGGGCGGCATGTCGCTAAAAGAGGACATTTGTCATTATGACGCACCAATGCAGCCCCGGCGAATGACTCGCCGGTGCTGCATTCATGCATCATGACGCAAGGACATGATGCATTAAGGCATAATGCTGTCCTCAAAGGGTTAACGCATTTCTAGCAGGGCTGCATGTAAATGTATCATACAGGCTTGATATACTTCTGAAGGATCGTCATGATGCACAAATGCACTTAATACAGTGCAAGTGAGTATATATATCCACCCCATATAGTAGGGTAGGCATGATGCTTGAATGCAGCGATCGTTCATGCACCATATTGACAAAGGGAACAGCTTATTTAATCCCTTAAGGACGGCATAATGCATTCATGCATCATGCCCTTGGTCGTCATGATGCATGAATGCAGCCCTGGTGAGTAACCCGCCAGTACTGCATTCAAGCATCGCGAGTTACCCGCCAACAAATTTTACCTTTTAGTGACAATAGAGGGTAATACTTTTCTTTTTGATTCAAGACTAAACTGCTTTTAATTTAGGCAGACACCTCACATTATACTATTGAAACAAGACGAATTAGAACGCTGGGATTGGTACACTTACGGGTACAGATGGGTCAAAAGCGACCTGGCGGCCTGGGCTGTTTTCCAGGCGACCTGGCGACCTGTTACAATAATTTAAGCGACCTGGCGACTTTTGGAAAAAAGGCAATTCATCTAATTGTAGTATGAATTGTCTAAGGCCCAAAAAAGGTTTGTTTCAGGTCACCCGACGGACCCTATCAAAACAGGGCCGACGCTGCTTTTTTTAATGTAATTTTGAAAACATTTTCATATTTTTACACTTCATTTGGGTCAATCTTATTTTTACAAACATTTTGAAAAAAAACAACATTTTTACACTTTTTATGATTAATTTAAAGGTATCATAGAGGGCTGTAAAAAATATTATTTTTAATCCTACCCACCCTAGACTTTCTGCCCATGTTACCTGAAACAACCCTTTTTTTTCTAGATTTGGCCTAAACAGGCGACTTTGTGGCCATTTTACATACACCAAACACATTATAGTCAGAAATGTAATTAGCACCACATAATTAACACAATTAACCCAACCACACCGACATAAAGACGAGTCACAGAGCACCTATTAGATACATTACTAGTGTGTGGACATCTGTCCAACTCCAACCCAACCCCAGACAACTCTAGGGTAGTTCACCATGAGTCGGACACTGTTATTTCTAATTACCCATGTATAATAAGACTTGTATTAGTTATTACTTGGAAAAAGTGACACCTAAACTTCATCATTTTTCACAAATAAATAAGTTAGACTGTTTGAATAAGTCCAAATTCAACTCCAAACCCCACAGACAACTATAGGGTAGTTTCACCAAGAGTCGGACACATACCCTGAGACGGGAACTGTCATTTCTAATTACCCATATATGATATGAGTTGTATTACTTGTTTATTGGAAAATGACACTTAAACTTTACCATTTTTCACAAATTTAAATAAGTTAGAATGTTTGAATAATCTCAAATTCACGTGTCCGTCTCAGGGAATGTGTCCGACTCAAGGTCAGTCTACCTATGCCACACACAGACACATGAACACACTGTATTTTGGCATGTGCCTGGCATGTTTATTGTAATTAGTAGGGTGAGTCCTCGGGATAATTGGGCAGTTATGAATTACAATAGAACAATAAGGTATAATTAGAGCTAGACACAGACAAAGAGGCCGCCATCATGGATGCAGATATAGAAATGAAATCTATACATGGATAACTACCACTCACTCTATAACCCTATAAGGGCCGCATGTTGCGTTAATGTAAAATACCCTTAAGAGGTGAAGATGCATGCATGAGTGCACCACTGGAAAGTAGCCTGCCAGGTCTGCATTCATGCATCATGCCAATCCTATGGGGTTGATACACTCCAGACTCAGGACGACAAATGAGTATGAAGCATTGACGCATCAGGTCGTGTTTAAAGGGTTAAAAGCATGTCGCCAACCAACCATGCAAATGGTTCATATAGCACAAACATAGGTAACCCCATGGAGGCAGCCATATTGTACCCTATAGCACTGTCACGGGTAACCCATGGAAGCGACCATCTTGTCCCCCTATAGCACTCTCATGGGTCACGCTGTGTAGGCAGCCATCTTGTTCCCCTAAAGCACTGCCTTGAGGCACTCTCGTAGGCCGCCATCTTGTCCATACAGAACTGTCATGGGCCACCCTGCGTAGGCCACCATCTTGTCCCCCTATAGCACCGTCATGGGTAACAATGTGTATGCAGCCATCTTTTTTCCCCTATAGCACTGACAAGGGTCACCCTGTGTAGGCAGCCATCTTGTCCCCCATATAGCTCTGTGACGAGTGATCCTGTACATCTTTGCTATTGAAAGGAGGAGTCGAGCAAATTGCAATTTCTTGTGCCCTGTTACACCCCTATAACTAAAAATATATTCGTCTGTAATTGGCCACAGCAGAGGCAGGTGGCGCCATCAGGCGGAGCTCCATGGAACTAAACTATCAGTTCCACCCCAGCGTCCAGCAGTGCCTGCTGCCTTATGGGGTGTGTCGGTGGTGTATATAGTTAGTGTATGGTTTGTTATAAGAGTCTATTTGTGTTAGTTTGTTGTGAGTATGGTACAGTACCATGGAGGTGACGGAGGCAGAGGCTGAGGAGACCACTGACACCTACACACCTGTCACTGCTGCCAGGATCTGGTAAGTACAGCTTGATACATGGCTTAACCCTTTTATGATGGCAGAGTGCTTCAATGTGCCTATACATGGGTAGCCACATTTTAGACTGTGTTGCTGTGTTGCATTTTAGAAAAGTCAACGTGTTGCCATGTAGATTTTTATCTAGTACATCCTGCTTTATTTTTCTCGTCCGTCGACTTTTAAAAGTGGCGTGTCGCCCGTGTTGATTTTTTTAAGTGCTGTGTCGTAATCCCTTTATCATCACGACGGATAAATGTAGACCTGGTGAGTAACTCACTAGGTCGACATCCAGGTGTTATTCCAACCCTATGCGGTTGATATACACACCTTTAATACTGGAGAGTTACTCAGCATTACTGCATTGGTGCATCATCAGAACAAATGATTGGTCGAGGCAACAGGCATGCCGTCTTCTAAGATTAAACTTTTCTGCTTAATTATTGAAGGTAGAGTGATATCGGAGTTGCTATCTGACTATACTGTGTGTCAATTTTATAAAGTAGTGATCACATTTCTCAGAGAAAACCAGAGTATAAACATGTAACTTAATATTTAATTGGTTACCAGTGTGTACATAAGCTTGTGTTTTCAGAATGCAAACTTTCGTTCAAATGAATTGAACTTGAGGCAGGTGGTCTTGTAGCCTGTGGAAATAGTTATGTGCAGCTGCGGATTGATGCTCCATTTGCTGCCAATAGAATATGACTATTATAATTAAGTATAATATACAGTCCTAAGGTAAATAATGAAGCCTTTATATGTGGGTACATTGTATTTATGTTACCCACTAGCAGCATACGGCATGGTTTGCTTAAATCTAATTCCGGGGTACATACGTTAGGACATAGACGATACTTGTTGCTGAAAGAGCGAGGAATTATTATCAGTGTATTATTAGTGAGGTGATTATTAGTGTATGGTTGCGTGTCATTAGGTGAGGGTTGGGGGGGGGGGGGTAAATATCACCACCTCCTCTACCATCCACACATTTCATATTGAAGCAATAGTTGTTCAACTTGTCTGTCATAAAAATGACCAAGGCACGATTCGACCATTTTAACTTCAGGAACCATAGAGGATAATACACTCTCTCATTAAGGTTTGCTATACCATGACTGATGTATATCGATATTGTTCTAGAACAGATAAACTCAACATGAGCTATATATATAGTCATAGTACAGTTGTAGTACTATATACATGTACATGTAGCTATTATAGGGAGTGCTCATTTTATAACAGCAGGGGGGGTGGTGAGATTTTGCGCGGAGCGTGCGAAATTTTTCCACCCCCCCCCCATAGAGTGGTAGAAATTTTTTACCCCCCCCCCTCCCGCAAAGGCCGAAAATCGTGGTGTTCGCGCCCTTTTGTAGCATAGTAACGCGCAGGTTTTTTCCCCTCAAAACCCAAGAGGGGTCTAAATTTTTACCCCCCAGTCAAGGGGTCCAAATTGTTGACCCCCCCCCCCCCAATCCACCATCCCTCCCCCTGTTGTTAAAAAATGAGCACTCCCTAAATGCACTGTCCATGCGTGCATGAGCAGCCTTATAAAACACACACACACCCCTAACTGTCTAATAAGGGGTCATGAAATACCAATAATGGGAGGCACATGCACACAATGGAGACCAGTCATGCTCATGTGACTTATACAAATACATACATTTAGAGAGCGTTTTGGTGTTGTCTCTCAATAATTAATGCGAACTGTACTATTTTATATCATATTATCCTTAAATTATTAGAATCATCCAAACAAGGATCGGTGCAGATTCGCCTGATGAGATTCATGGAATCGCAACAAAATGAAATTATTATCTTCTAAAGGTTGTAAATAATTGGAGTTACTATAGTTGTACCGAACCGATCCATTCGATATCAGTTGAAACGAACCGATGACGTGTCTAGCCAAATAATATCAGAATATATCTAAAAGCTAATTCAACACAGATAAAAGTGTCACAATCACGTTTGATTCACTGCAAAAGGAGTCGATCGTGTCTTGATTCTCTTGTGCAGAGAATATAGCTTTGGAAACATTTGGAACCAGGCTGATTCAAAATTCCACATAGTTTGCGAGTTCTGGCTCGCTCAGTTGGGACGGGGTGTCTGCTCTGGTACGAAAAACCTTAATTCTAGCCGTTTTCAACGGAAGTAGTATAGTATGTATCGGAACGGGACTATAGTTAAGTACTGTTTATTACTCAATCGACATGCAGCCAATCAGAGGCCTCCATTTGGTCACGTGACCCGTTGCCATGGTAACGTGACCTACTTAGGGCTCTCAGCCAATCAGAAGCCAGCATTCTGGGTGACCTACTGACCTACTTAGAAGCTCTCAGCCAATGAGAGGCTGGCATTCTGGTAACTATGGTAACGTGACCTACTTACGTCACGTGACCTACTTAGGCTCAGCCAATCAGAAGCCGGCATTCTGGTAACTAGGGTAACGTGACCTACTTAGGGTTTGTTTGTAAACAACACCACGTGGCTCTCTTGTTTGTAAACAACACCACGTGACACGTGCCTGTTTGTAAACAAACAACGTATATATAGAAAAAAACACAACAAGTTCCATCTTATGTTAAAATTATATTTTCGAATAAAAAAGCACATCTGTAACAGCGTCTATGTGTAACTACGCGCGTTCTCATTCAAACACTATAACACTATCATACCGTAGCAGCAGCAGGTAGGACCGGAAGAAAAGCAAGCGCACGAGCAGAAGCGACGACACCATTTGCACCATCCGGCCGTCGCGTTGGTAGCCCTACTACCCGTCGCGCGTTCCACTGGAGCGGCTTTAAGAGTGACAAATGACGATTCTTTGTCGACGCGACTGCTAACATCAGCATCGGCAGCAGCATCGGCAGCATCGGCAGCAGCATCGGCAGCAGCGGCAGCAGCCTCGGCAGCAGCGGTAGCAGCAGTAGCAGCAGCGGCAGCAGCAGTAGCGTGAGCATTAGCAACAACAGCAGCAGCGACAGTAGCAAGGGCGGCAGAGCGGGCACTAGTAGCGTTATCAGCGGCGTCATCGGCAGCCGCAACAGCATCAGCAGCAGCAGCGTCGGCATCGGTGGCATGAGTAGCTGCATCGGCGGCAGCAACAGCAGCAGTCACAGCCGCAGCGGCAACAACAACAACGTCATCACGACCCGCGTCACTAACAGCCGCAGTAAATGCAGCAGTAGCACGCTGAGCAGCACTAGCAGCAGCAGTAGCAGAGGCTACAGCATCAGCTTCACATTCGCGCGCCGCTTCGTCATTCCGCTTCATGTCACGGTAGCAACTTTCCATCACGAGGATCTGCAAATTGAGGCGCGGTGCTGGTGGTGGTAGTAGTAGTAGTAGTAGTAGTAGTAGTAGTAGTAGTAGCGTGAACGATGATGACGATGCTGAATGTGGTTTCACTCCCCTTATATACCCTTACGCCCCGCCTTTTTTCAAGCCACCGGCCAGCTGCCCCTTCACGGCAGGTCTTTAGATCAGCCTTAAGTCGCTTACTACGTGGCTCATCATCCCTCTAATCGCATTTTCCAGCCGCCAGCCGGCTGTCTGCTGATGACAGGCGAGGGTGATTTGTTTTTTTCTTTAGATATAAGCCGCTTACCACACGCGCACCCTCTAGTCACAGACAGAGTGACAGAAAGGGAGGGGGTCGCTTTGTTCACGCTACCTGTAGTTGTTTTTCTATACACACGCTGAGCCCATGACCCGTTAATCCTTTATACAGGTAACACGCGTTCAACTAATTACCCTATTGTATGACAGTCGGTACACGGATTTAATTTTAAACCGCCTTCCCATCTGGGATCCATGTCTGGCGGGGTGGAAGGATCCAGCTGAAAAGTGTGATTAGGGCTTTTGTTTCTCTTATGCTAGCAGCAGGTCAGCATGCGACAGCTGAAAATGTCAGACTCGCCGCTCCTATAAAAGACTGAGATGCGTCTCTCTTTCCACACACCCTTCTACCATCGCCGCCGACACCGCCACCGCCGGCCAGCCGACCGCCGCCACCGCCTGCAGTCACCGCCATCACGCCAGCAGGGAATTTCGAGCTGAGTCTGCTTATTGCTTATTTTTTTTCTTTGAGCTTTTTGTTTTCTTAAATTTGTATTTTCACTCAGTCTTTTTTGTTTCGGAGGAAAGAAATATGGCGCTGCAGAGGGCGCGAGTTTCTAAAAGACGGTCGCGCGAACAAAGCGCTCTCCTCAACTGCCCGGCTATTTTTTTATCTCAAAGGAGAGAGCGTCACGTAGTTGAGGTTCACGCTTCTCTTGAGGCGTACCGAATTCTCGAGAAATGCAAAGCTGAGCGCCATCGTCGTTATACAAGAGCGGAAAAGGAAAACGTAGCGACATGGCCGAGAGCCGTCTTCTCAGAACAGCATTTACTCTACTATTGCATAACAGCTGCTCTCAGCGCCCCCACTCGTTGGGCGTTTCATGAAAAGAAAGAGCGCCGCTACTCTCCTCACCCTGCCTCCTCTTATAAAGTGAGAATAAGTGCTATGAAACGATTCGACAAGCCGATCGGTTTCTTGGGAGCGACTGCAGCTCCCACTCGGTGGGCGCGCGTTGTGGCCGACGTGAACACGGTCTCTAAACGTTTCGACGTCGTCACTTGTTATCCCGCATATTGCAACGCAGCCGAATTGAAGAAGATAGGGACGCACTATTTTAAACCATACGCTCCAATATGTATTTGTCACCGCCGCGCTCACACGCCTTATTGCTTTTTCGAGACGATCGTGTCACAACACAGAAATAGAAAAAAAACCGGCAAAGCGACGAGCTTTGCCTAAATGATCAAAAAAAAAAAAAAAAAAAAAAAAAACTAATCTCCTCCTCCTCCTCCTCCTCCTCCTCCTCCTCCTCCTCCTCCTCCTCCTCCTCCTCCTCCTCCTCCTCCTCCTCTTCTTCTTTTTTTAAAAAAAAATAAATATTTGTATCAGACTCCTCTGGAGTCTGATACAAACATTTATGACTATTGAGTGAAAATAGAATTTTATCGCAAAAAAAAGTCACTTCTGCCGCCGCTACTGTGACACCGGCCGGAATCAATAAAAAGGTCGGCGGACTTTTCTCCACAACCATTCACCACCGACCGTTCGAGTGAGAAACACAGCAGACAGTCAGACACACAACCGCTCTCTGACGCGTCCTGAAAAAAAAACAAAAAAAAATGTCCAGTAGTAAAAGCAAACTCTTCACAGAAATTCATTTCGACGCTCGACTACAAGGACCCTTTAGTTGTATCATTAGCGGTCCGTCGGGTTGTGGAAAATCGCGCTTGGTGGATCAATTTCTGAGCGACGTGAACAATTTGGTCACGCCGCCGGTGGAAAAGACTTTTTACCATTACGGCGAGTGGCAACCTCTGTTTGAAAAAATGGCAAATCGGTACGGTGTGGAATTCAGAGAAGGTCTTCCTAGCAAAGAGTCTATAGCGGGAGACGTGGAAGTAGCAGAAGACGCTGTACGACCCCACACTCTACTGATATTGGACGATCTGATGAGCAGTTCCAATCAGCAAGTGGTAGCCGACATCTTTACTAAATACTCGCATCACTGGAACGTGAGCGTCATATACATCACTCAGAACCTCTTCCAGAAATCACCCGACTTTCGAACTATGAGTCTGAACGCTCACTACATGATCGTTTTCAAGAACCCGCGCGACATGGGGCAAATAGCTAGTCTGTCTCGCCAGGTGTTTCCGTCCAACGCGGCGGCCCTCTCTAGTATATTTACCCATGAACTCAAGCGACCTCACTCATACCTCCTCCTGGACTTCAAGCAGTCAACACCTGACGATCTGAGAATACGCTCCTCTTTGACGGCCATACACTCTCAGCTAGTGTTCGTACCGCTAGACAAAAAAAAGAACAACAGAAAGCAGTAGCAAAAAAAAATGTCTTCTCATCTACTCGAAAGACACTTTGGTACTCTCAAGCACTTAGCTAAGTGCTCGCCAAAGGACTGCTCGCATCTAATAGACTCTGGAAGCGACGAGCTGATCGCAGCGTTGAGTGAGATCTGTCACAATTTACTGGTAGGGAACATCCCGCTCAGCGACAAACAACTGGACAAGCTTCGAGAATCGGCTGACGTGTTGAGGGAGGTCGGCAAAAAATCTACGCCCATCAAAAAAAAGAGACGCGTCTTGGTACAAGAGGGAGGTTTCCTCATTCCGGCTCTCATAGGGATGGCCTTACCGCTTATAAAGAGCATTCTCCGTATATGAGACACGTCATTCGACACCTACTCGCCGACAGCACCACCACCACCACCACCACCACCACTACCGCCACCACCAGCGTCATTGCCACCGGCGTCCCCATGACGGACTCAGAGCAGCAACAACACTACAAACGTTTAGCGCTCGTGGATCCTGAGACGCTCTACAAATCATCACGAGCAGGTCTACTTCATCATGTGCCCGCTGCTGCTGCTACTACTAGCGCTGCTACTACTGCAGTCGCTGCTGCTAGTACTTCTACTGCTCCAAACCTTCCTCCTCTTCCTGATGAGCGCACTGAAAAGAACGAGAGTTCCGCTCCTGCCACCGCCGCCCGCCTACCCGCCGACATGGCCTATTACCACAAGCAGGCAGAGCAGTCCCTTCATCCCGACGCGGCCTTGCACCAGGTGCTACAGTTTATCTACAGGGACTTGGATTTAGTGTTGAACGACCCCACTTTGGAATCGCGCGAGAAAATGTTGAAATACCGAAGGTTGTTGAATAGATTGCAATTTTTTCTCGCGAATCCCCACAACAGCAACATCTCTTCGTCCTACTCTTCTTCGCCCCCGGCTCACCTCCGTCAGTCTGCTGAAGAGGCCAGCGCGTCCCTACTCGAGCGGTTGGCGAACCAAGTTCCCAAGAGGAGTCGCCGCCGGACCGTGGAGCTGTACAAACAATTGGAGAAATCCGGAGTGATCAAGTGGAACGAGGACGGGGCGGTGCGCGAGATGTCGGGTCGGAGAATACCACCTGAGCATCGCATCAACATAGTGGACTTACTGAACGACGCCGCCAGGTTCAGGAAGACGGCGCCCAGACCGGCGGGCTACTCGCCGTTCACGAAAGCGCTGCGCGAAGCGGTTCCCACCACAGACGCCTTGATCGGAAACCATCTGTATAAAGCGAGCGGACCTGGCCAAAGTTTGGACACACGGCTTGCTGACAGAGGTCGGAAACGACCGAGCTTCGAATCGGAAGAAGGAGAAGCAGCAGCAGCAGCAGCAGCAGTAGCAGCAGCAGACTCTTCTCTGCAGGTGGTGGACGATCAATCCTCTGACGACGAGGAGGACGACCGTGAACTTTTCCAAACTCCGACTTCCTATAGGAGCGCGCCGCGTAGTAAGAAAAGGAAAGCGCGCAACCGCCTAGCGGCGAGCTCGTCTTTCACGCCCTCAAGAGACCCGCGATGGGCAAACCAGTGAAGAGACTGACCAAGAAGGAAAAAGAAAAGAAGCGCGTAGTAGCTAGATATACCGACGTCAAAGCGCCCTCCAGTTTCACTAGCGTGACTAAACTCCAGAAACAGCATTTTCGCCACCTGAACCCGGCCGTCATCCGAGATGCTTTAGTGTCGCTGGACGCCTACACTAAACATAAACCCATTCGGAGAAAATTCGCAAGGAACAAGACTATAACCGGCGCAATCGATCAGCAGTGGCAGATAGATCTGATGGACATGCAAGCTTTGGCGTCTCACAACGACCGCTTCCGGTACGTGGTGACGGCGATCGACGTTTTCTCTAGGTACGCGTGGGCCGTTCCCATTAAATCCAAGAGCGGCGCTGATGTCACCGAGGCCTTCCGAGAGATGACAGGCCCTGGCGAGAGACGACCGCGCACTGTTCAGACAGACAAGGGGAAAGAGTTTTTGAACAAGATCTTTCAAGATCACTTGAAGAGCGAGGGCATAGAGTTCTTCACTGGCGAGAACGACGACATCAAAGCTAGTCTAGTGGAGCGCTTGAACCGCAGTCTGAAGGAGAAGCTGTGGCGTTATTTCACACACAAGCGCACGTATCGCTACGTAGACGTGCTGCACCATGTAGTGTCTTCTTACAATCGCACTCACCACAAGACGTTGAAAATGGCGCCGGCTCAAGTCAGCTCGGAAAACAGCGAAACAGTTTTCTACCGACAAGATCTCCCAACTAACAAACAAATCGACGAAATATGGAAAAAGAAGAAAAAAACAAAGACGTCCGCCGTCGACGTCATCGCTCCGGGTGACAGAGTGAGGATGTTGAGAACCAAAGGCGCCTTCGACAAAGGGTACGAGGGAAACTGGCGCGAGGAAGTGGTGGACGTTGCTAACACGTTGGGAAGCAGAGGGTTCGAGCTGAAAGACGACAAGGGCGAGGAGATAAAAGGCGTCTTCTACCCGGAAGAGGTTCAGAAGGTGTACAAGAGTCGTTACAACAAGAACTACCTGATAGACGAGGTGTTGCGCCGCAAGACCGTCGACGGTAAAGAGTTAGCTTTCGTACGTTGGTTAGGTTACGACGACAAGTTCAACGAGTGGATCCCCGTCAAAAAAATAACGTAACAAAATGAACATCACTCTACCTAGCAACAGCTCTATGGAGTATTATCCTGACAACAGCTTGACGTCTTTCCGAACTCACTTCGACTCGCCGCTCCTTCTGCCCGAAGCGTACGAAGCGGCTCTGACTGAGATCATCCTCCCTACAGAATGGACTAACGTGCACGACGACGACTTGATCATCGTTGTTCCTCTGCGCACCAAAGGTTCGCTAGAGGAGGCGATCCAGGTTTTAAAAGAAACTAATTTCTCCGAAGGAAAAAAACCACAGGTAGACTGGAAGAGAATGAAAAACGCGAACGGTCTGAGCAAGCTAACGTTCAGCTCAAAATTCCCGCTGAACTGGAAGGAAGCGAGCTATGTAACGGTGGAAGAGATATCAGACACGTCGGAAGAGCAGCAATTGAAACCGGAAACAAATAGGTTCAAGAGAGAGGTCGACTTGAGACAGACGAATGCCGTATACAAGCAGTTCTTGTCCCCGGCGGTGAAGAAGAAGACGATCAGCCATCAAGCAAGACAGATGATCGAAAAGATGGAGAAGGACATGGGAGTGCGCAGTTTCATGCCAAACATATTCGAGATACCTCCTATTTTCACCGGAAGCAACCACACCCTAATCGAGCGCTTGAGTGAGACGTTGCGAGATGACAGACTAGAGGGCGACAGCTTCTTGCTCAAACCGATGCGGATCTTATCGTACGACGCCAAGACGAAACGCGTCACCATCAAACCGCCGAGACACTGTGCTGTCCTGCTGAGTCAGCATCTCGCATGCGTTCTAGGCTTCGGAGAGAAGACGTGTTTCGCGTCGCCGACTACCGGCGCCTACTCGATGGATGTTTACGGGGACGTGCACTCTGTGTACATATACACCGACATGATCCAGGAGAGACGTGTGGGCGACATGCAAGTGCCGCTGTTGCGCTGCGTGGCGGTGGACAGAGGCGGAAAGCGTCGAGGTGGCGTGCAAGCTATCAGTTTTCCCCATTTGGATTATTTCCCCTTGAAATCCAAGAGGTTTACCGAGGTCGGCATCTATTTAAGAGACCGATCCGGTCATTCCATCCCATTCGGTAGAGGCGAGGTGACCGTGACACTTCATCTGAGACCTATTGAGCGCTGAAAGAGAGAAAAATGATGCGTCAACGCGTTCCGTACTTTCCACCCAGGCGCACCGTCGGCAGAGGGTACAGCGATTACTACAACGCGCAGCTGGGCAACGGCGTCAACGTGTACAGCGGGCGCTCTTTCCAGAGCGGGCACGGTTTAGGCGGCGCTCTGTTAGGTCTGATGCGCTCGGCTACCCCGCTATTGAAGTCGGTGGGAAAAACGCTGCTCCGCGCCGGTGTGGGCGTAGCTAAAGATGTGCTGGCGGGTCGGACTTTAAAGAGCAGCGTGAAAGACCGAGGCGCAGGCGCTCTGAAGAGACTGGCGAGTACGGCGTTCTCGGGAGGAAAGACGCCTGTCGCGTCTAAGAAAGGGTCGAAACGTCGCCGGCATTCTCCTCAGACGGGCGGTGGCTCTTGCAAGAGACGTAGAGGGGATGTATTCGACCGGTAAGCGCCTAGGCGTTCAGGTATAAATAAAAAGACTGGAGGGGGCCGGCGTCAGTCTGTCGGCCGCATGAAGAGAGAACACAATGGCTTACGTACACGAGAGCAGTAACGAGTGCGCGCTCTCTGAGCTCGACCTGCACACCGTAGCGCCGACTCAGACTACTATCTTAAAGTCGTCTTTCCTGGGGATAGAAACAAAAAACTCTTTAGAGGATGGAGGTAACATAAATTTCACCATCAACAAGTCGCAAGAGTACACAGACCTGAACGAGAATTACCTTCATCTGGAATGTCAAGTGCTAAAGGACGGAGCGGCGATCGAGGACACCGACGCGGTAGCTCCGGTGAACAACTTGGCTCACTCGCTCTTCAAAGACGTCCAAGTCTCCATCGGCGGTTTCAAAGTGTCTGGCAACACCGAGACCTACCCTTACCGAGCTTACTTGGAAGGGTTACTCAACTACAACAAAGACGTGAAGGACGGCGTCATGAGCGCCCAGGGGTGGCATGAAGATACGCCCGGTCAGTTTGACACGTTGACTGACGCGAATGCGGGGTACAAAGCGCGCAAGAAGCTAATCTCCAACAAGCGCTTTTCGCTGATGGCGCGACTGCACTTTGACCTGGCTCATCAACCGAAGCTCATCGTTGGAGAGACAGAAATCAATCTCACTCTGAAACAAGCGGCGCCCTCTTTCTATCTGATGTGCGCCGCTGACGGAGGCTACAGCTTGAAGATCTACAAAGCAAAGCTCTACGTGCGACGCGTGCTGGTGGCGGACGCTGTAGCGGAAACGCACGAGAGAGCGGTGATAGAACACGGGCCCTTCGACTACCCGGTGAACAGAGTGGAGGTGACGACCTACGCCATCCCTCAAGGTAACAGAGATCACAGCTACACGCACTCCAACACAGGCCAGCTTCCCAAGTCGATGATGATTTGCTTCCTTGACCACGACGCCTTCAACGGTAGCTACACCAAGAACCCGTTCGAGATGAAGCATTACGACATCAGCTCGCTTCAAGTGATAGTGAACGATCAGAAAGTGCCGAACGACGCCTACGTGCCCGACTTTAAGACCAAAGCGGCCGTGAGAGAGTACTTGGCGCTACACACGGAAACGGGGATGTACGAGGGCGCGCGCTCCTGCGGTATTTCATACGAACAATTCCTGAACGGTTACACGGTGTTCCCCCTCGACTTAACCCCAGACAGATCGCACGACGGGTGTCGCGTGAACCTTATAAGAGCGGGTCAGCTGAGGGTGGAAGTCAGTTTCCGCTCGGCGCTACAAGCGACAACAACGGTGCTACTCTACTTGGTGTACGACAACGTCGTCGAGCTGACCCGAGATCGACACCCCGTCACCGACTACCACATGAACTGAAGACAAGACGGCGGTACTTGGCGTATCGTATGAACACGCTTGAAATAAGCAGAGTGTTGAAGGAAAACGTTCACACAAAACATCGTTTCCTGGGCGTTTTCTCTTGTGACACTATTCCGAAGCACCCTATCAAAGACACTTGTTTCGTGAGCAACACAGATCCGCAACATTTACCAGGTCAGCATTGGGTGGCGTTTTACGTGTCGAGCACGGGTGAAGTGTACTACTTTGATTCCTTCGGCTTACCGCCGCTGAGTGCGGAGTTCTTGTCTTTCGTGGAACGCTCTGCTCCGTTCAAGTGGCAAAGAAACCGCATTCAACTACAAGACACTTCTGCTGACACCTGTGGACCTCATTGCGTTCATTTCCTAATTGAAGCATGTCGAACAAGAAACCCCAAGAAGTGCGTCATGCGCATGAGCAAAATCCCAAAGCTGAGCGACCGGGTCGTGAGTCAGAAGCTATCGATGATGCTGTTGTGACGGGTTGTTGCGATGGCGGCCGTTTCATGGAGGCAAAGATTCTCTGCCTTGCCGAAATGGTGTTGGATTTATCCAAAGTCGTGCAATGTCTATTGGAGAAAAGTCGTCCGGGGTGTGGTGGTGCGAGTGACGGCGGCGTGAGACTTTGCGGCCTGTTGAGTTGCTGCAAATCGAAGAAGCAAGCTAAAAAAGCATAAACTTGTGTGTTTTTTCTGATTGAAAATGAAAAAATAAAGAATAAAATGAAAAGAAAAGAAATTATCTTGTTGTGTTTTTATTTCTATATATAAGTTACATAACTTTTTTTTGTTTGTTTGTTTACAAACAGTCACGTGTCACGTGGTGTTGTTTACAAACAAGAAAGCCACGTGGTGTTGTTTACAAACAAACCCTAAGTAGGTCACGTTACCCTAGTTACCAGAATGCCGGCTTCTGATTGGCTGAGCCTAAGTAGGTCACGTGACGTAAGTAGGTCACGTTACCATGGTTACCAGAATGCCGGCCTCTGATTGGCTGAGAGCTTCTAAGTAGGTCAGTAGGTCACCCAGAATGCTGGCTTCTGATTGGCTGAGAGCCCTAAGTAGGTCACGTTACCATGGCAACGGGTCACGTGACCAAATGGAGGCCTCTGATTGGCTGCATGTCGATTGAGTAATAAACAGTACTTAACTATAGTCCCGTTCCGATACATACTATACTACTAACGGACTACCATGGGAAAACTATCAGGGTTACAGGTCCCTGTGTGATGACACTACTTATAGGGTAGACTGACCTAAAGATAACCACGTACCATGAGATGTCCACCTTAATTATGTAGTTATTGGTGTATGGTATTGTACTTATTTGTCCTTTTCTGGAAAGAATATCACTTAAAGTGTATTGTGATACACAAAAACAAAGCTTATCATGAATGAATGACTACAAAATTGAGGGGGTTATCTCATGGTACGTGGTTATCTTTAGGTCAGTCTACCCTACTAGAGAAAAAATGATCAAACCATACCTCAGTACTCGGAAACTGTGTGGAGTTTTGATTGGAAACTTTGGGGGGTGGGGGACAATATGGATACATAGGGCAATCAGAAAAAAAATTAACATGGAAATTGGAGATGATCATCTGGGAGCCTCTGGTTGAATTGACACGGAAGTAGCCAGCATATATACATGTATACTTATATAGTGTCAGATTCTTCGAGAAATGTAAAAGTCTACTTGCAATGCAACGATCGAACTCTCTGAAGTGACTGTTCCCTATGGCCATACTTGATTTGCTACCTACTTAATATAATCGCATTTCCTAAGGTTAAGCTTGCAATTCAACTTATTATCAGATTAAGGCTCAATTTACTAATTTTGGAGTGCACGCTATAATTCCACCCATTGAAAACACGCTGTAGAAATGATATCTGGACCACATATGGGACCCTCCATTGAGTGTCCAATTGCCCATAGAGGACATTTTAGTGTGCTGTATCTTTAAAATATCATATTGTACTAGCATTTGGAACACATTTGAATACGATTTAAAATATGGAAAAATATCGGACCATGTCACTTTCAGGTACATACCTTGCGGGATATGGATATTAAAACCCAGCTGAAATTGATCTTAACCTTTACAGAGGTGCAAACAGACTCTTTAAGACGTATTTCTGTTTGTGAGACGCTTAGACTAAGAGATAAAAGAGTCATATAAACACATCATAGATAGCCTTTAAGATCGGATTTACAATTTCTGGTCTGGGGGAGTCTTTAAGGACCTGTTGTCGCTATCATATTGCAATACACTGACACCGATTGGATTCTTCTGGATGGGGTATTTTGACCAAGGTGTAGATCACACAATTAATCTCTATGATATCTGCCCTTATTTGAGGTATGAAAAAGGAATGATATTTAGATTCCAATACCCTGTTCTAACTACTTATAGATACTTGACGGGACAGACTCACACGGGAGCGTCAACTAAATAATCTGTCCAATCTTAAAAGGCCACTCTTAAAAACGTTACTATCTTAAAGTCAATGGACTATCTTAAAAAAAACATTTACTTAAGATAACCGCTTCTACTCCTCTCTTCCCTAGATGGCGCCAGTGATGAACCACTGGTTAGACTACACAGTCCATTGTAGGATAGGCTAGTCGACTATAATGGGGCGTTCTGCCCCCCAACCCCCGTTTTTTCTCTTCTTTTATTTTCTTTTAGATGCTTATGTTGTCTCATCTGGGTGTAAAGGCAGACCCCAGCTAGCATAGTGTAGGTATGTGACACTACGTGGCAGTTACAAGTCTCAAGATTTTATAAGATTAAACAGTACACTCTTAAATCAATGTTAATAAACGTTTTTAAGATTGGACAGTTTAAGAAAGTTTAAGACTGGACAGATTATTTTGTTGACGCTCCTGGCTGAGTGTGTCCACTTGTGCCTTATAAATGTAGAAGTGAGACCTGATGTTGTGTTTGTTGCCCTGTGTCAGGAGGAAGAGTTACCCCAAGTACAAGGTGGTCATCATCTTCCTGGTGCTGCTGCTGCTGGTGGTCTTTGTTATCTGCCTCCCCATTGGCTTTTCATTGTCACGTGGTCACCGCAGGGGTCATGTGATCCGCTACCCGGCCAGCTCCCGAATGTTCCGATTCAGCTCCGTCCAGGCACCCACAGAGACATGCAGAGAGATAGCTGTGTAAGTAGAAGAGGTTCAATAATTTGACCATTTAAGGACTACACACTACATTTTACTTCATGTGAATTTGTTGACTTACAAAACCAAATTTAAGATAGCTACATGAAACTTTAAGGTATCCTTAATTACCCTTCATGCAAAGCCACCCAGGAGTTACATCCCTATGTGTATCAAATTACTGGTATATTGTTAAAAGTCAACTAAATCCTACTACATAATTTAATTTCTCATTGTAATAATTTGAGTTGAGAAGTCAAAATAAACTGGTTTAAAATGCCCACTTTTTTTTATTACTGATTACATACACAAAAAGGCTTTTCAGTCATGTATTTATGTGTTTCTTTATCCCGGCAGGGTGATACAGACTCAGTATGGCGGCGGGGCGGTGGATGCTGCTATAGCGGCTGCCTTCTGCTCGGGGGTTGATGCGATGGATGCCTCAGGACTGGGGGGTAGTCTGGCAGCTGTCGTCTACAAACCGTAACTACAATCTATGTTAACACTTCTACTCTACATATTTCTACTGCAAGCTTTCTAAAAGCCTATGAAAAAGCATGATTAACAATAAGATGTTGAGACTATAAGAGATAAACCTGAGAGCCGACCGTTCATTGATTTCTTTTGTCAATTTCATTATTTGCTGTATGGTGACTGTTGTCAATGTCAGTAAAGCAAAATAAACTCTCTAAATCAAGCAGTATTATTGGTTTGAACAACATTAGGTATATACTGCTATATATTGGTTAAGATACATGTACTAACCTACAATCTAACATATTCTGTATATTTACAGTAGCAGTAACAGTACAGACACAGAGGAGGGCCCGCTCTCCGTGGTGGCTCAGGCTACAGCACCACAACTCGCTAACCGTCTCATGTTCTACAACCATCCTGACCCACATGCCTCCTCACATGGTAAAACATTGATTCCACCATCCAAATTCAGATGTTATATTGAAAGTCCCACTGCAGTCACCATGTAAATAACATCAGATATAATAATAATAATTCCACCACTGTCACCTTTGAAATAAGATTAGATTTAATAATGACAATCCCACCGCTGTCAACATTTAGATAAATTCAGATGTTACATAAAATATCCCACTGCTGTCACCATGTTCAGATATGATATTGAAAATCCCATCACTGTGACCATTTAAATAAGTCAGATCTTGTATTATAAATCCCACTGCTGCACCATGAAAATGAATTGAGATGTAATATTGAAAATCCCCTCACTGTGACCATGTTAACAAATTGAGACGTAAGCTTAAAGATCCCACCACTGTCACTATGAGAGTAATTTGAAATGCTATAGCAAAAATCCTACTGCTGTCACAATGTCGCAATGTCGTAATTTCAAAATCCCATCACTGACACCATGTAGATTACTTCAGATCTTATATCAAAATTTGAATAGCTTGAGATGTTATATTGAAAAACCCATACCTGTCACTCTTATTAAACTATTTCAATTTCACCAGCTAGTATTGGATGCCATTGTGCATGCCCCCTAACAATCATTAATTCTGTTTGATAGCATCTTTAGTACCCCTTACCTCCCCCAGGTGGCCTGTCGGTAGCAGTCCCTGGTGAGCTGGCAGGCCTGTACTCCCTCTGGGGTCAGTTTGGTACACTACCGTGGGCAGACCTGGTGGCTCCCTCTATACTCCTCCTACAGAACTACATAGCCACTAACAACACAGAGCCATGGCCTCATAGACAGTAAGCATGACACATCTATCATATCAAATGTTAAATGCAGAACAATCATCCAACTTCTACCAGTTACTGCTCTGGTTAGAAGTATACTTGCACCACAGTTTGATCAAGCTCTAACCACGACCTGATCATTTCCCTGCAAACAAAATCTTAAGCGGAACTTGTGCCATTCTTGTGTCAAAACTCGAGAACTTTAGAACGTTTCTGGGATGTTTTTTGGGGAATTTTCTTGTGTCACATCCCTGTCATTTCTTGTAATGAAACTCGAGAAATATACATCTTCATTTTGCTTTTGGAATTTCTGGTTATTTGCACAAGTACAACTCGGTAAATACACCTAAACGTTAAACATGTCACTAGGAAGGTTCACTAATCTCAAGAATCTCCCATATCTATCTTGTGTATACAGCTTGTGCTTTTCAATACACATCTTTCTAAATTGTGTCATCATTGAGTTCTCTTTGGAGAGTAGTTACAGCGTTATCAACGCTTTATATTAAGATACAGTTCCAAATACATGTGGAATACAATTATTATACAGATCAACAGGAAGTACACAACTGAAACCAAAAGTGCCTCCGACTGTCCAACTGCCACTGCTTCTACAGACATTGTTCAGGGTTTCTGCTGACCCTACATCATTTTACAATGGAACGCTTGCAGATGGCATTGTAGCCGACATACAAGATAATGGTTAGTATACACTTGGGAGGTAGGGAGAGTCAAATGCTTAGCTGTATACCCTAGAGTGTAGCATTACCTGACTCTCCCTCCAATGTCCAGCATTGCCTGACTCTCTCTCTAATGTCTAGCATTGCCTGACTTTCCCTTTAATGTCTAGCATTGCCTGACTTTCCCTCCAGTGTCCAGCATTGCCTAAATTACCTCCAATATCCAACATTGCCTGACTCTCTCCCAATGTCTAGAATTGCATGAATCCCCTCATATGTTCAGCATTACCTGACCTTCTGCAGATTTCAGCATTGCCTGACCCTCCCTCCATATTGCAGACTTTCCAATAGGTATTCAGACAATGCTGGCCTTTGGGAGAGTGCTTCCCCTCATATATTAGTATTTGATGGTCTGCCCTATGACCCTAGCATGTACTTAACTGGCCTACTGCATTTACAGTGAATGCCCCACCACTATTTATTTATAACTCACTGTAGCGTCCTCCTGTCTTTACCTACAGGAGGTATAATGTCGGCGGGTGACCTGGCCACGTACCGGCCTCTGATTAGTCCTGCCGTGTCGCTGCACCTCCCTGAGGTCAACCTCAGCCTCCACACCACTCCACCCCCCTCTGGTGGCAGCTTCATCAACCACGTCATCAACAGTCTCAATAGTAAGTTTACTTTTTTATAATGAAAGCAGTAAGGAGTGTGTGAGCCCCACACACACTAACTTACCTTTGTCCCCAAGCAGAGTCAATTTGTTTTTAGGGGGTTATAGTAGGAATTTGTGAAAAACAAACACACCATTAGATAGATATTGTGGAAAGTGATTTATTGAGACCATGCAAGATCCAAACAGTGAAATATTGAGCAAATGGGAGCAATATTCATTTTTCAGGGAAAAGAGGTGTCCAGAATCGTCTCACTTGACTCAGGGGAGACCCTGAGTCAACCAACTCAAATGCTTAATTTCTGATTGTCTATCAGAAACAAAACAACTACATGGCCTTCAAACTCACCTTTAGAATGCTTTTGAGATTTGTACTATAATCAGGTTTGTTTACACTCAAAACCTCAGGGTCGTCATTTTGACAATACCAAAATTAACAACTTTAGGTTGTCAAGGTGACGACCTTAGGTCATCATTGTGACTACCTAAGGTAGTCATATCTGATCCATATAGACCAAAGTTGTCATAATGACAACCTTAGGTAGTCACATGGATTGGGTAGTCAGAATTACTACCTTAACCCTTTGGGGCCGAGCATCGCTATAGTCGATGCCATGGCTGGCAGAGCATCGACTATAGTCGATGCCATGGCTGGTCGAGGATCCACTATAGTCAACATAACTCTATGGGAATCAGCAAAGGCTCGGCCCAGGGAAAGTTCCTGTGAAAATGTATCGCCCGCATCACCAGCAAATACTTTTTTTGGTCGGCCTTAAAGGGTTAAGGTTGTTGTTTTAGGTATTATAAAGCTGACCTAACTGAACGATGATGATAAACAACAACAATAGATAATTGATTGACCAATTTGGGTAGAATTAACCATCCCTTATTTATTAATGTAAAAAATAAAAATAAATACACAGGTGTGGATCCCTGTTAGTTGGTTATGGTCCAGTGAACAAGGAGACCTTGACCCTGACCTGGGGCATACAGAGCCAGCAGGCCAGGAAGGCTTAGTAGAAACCTAAGTAATACATATAAACCAACTGTGACTAATCATTCCGGTAGCATTATACTTATATAATTATGGGGTAATTATATACACAGTAAATTTGAAGACCTAAAGTCATCAGCAATGACAAGTCTCAACACCATTGGGTAGTCATTCGGACAACCTCGGGTATATCTGGGTGTTGGATATGGAACATTCCCTGTCACGTGCTGCCCCCCAGGGTAAATTGATTGAAGTAAATTTTCAGCCATGAGATATAAACTGGTGACAGGGAGCAGAGTAGTCTCTATACCTTCAATGTCATCATTCTCACCCATACACAATTTATTTATAACAAGTAAAGCTACTTAGTTTAATCAAGAGTAAACCAAATATGTGAAAGGGATGCCTCTCGTATGGAGGTGAAATAATTAGAGACTATATTCATACACCATTCTCCAGAGCACTTTCCATTAGTCATTATGACAACCTAGGTCGTTATAATGACTAGGGACCTTCCTCTGGGTTTTCAGTGTAATTTCAGTTGTGCACCAGTTAAATTTCTGCTGTGGCTTCAGTGCTTAACTTTACAACAGTTAAATGAATCTTTATCTATATTTTAGAAACATTATACATATGGTCTAGAATTTAATTTTCTCTAAATTCAATCAGCATAATACCAATAGCTGACAAAAACAAAATAAATGTTTCTACATGCCCGTAGACAGGCTAGCTTAGGTCCGGGGTCTCCCTGTAAGATCAATGCAATACTCACCCTTTGCCATTTTCTTTTTAAAATTTATGATTTAATCATATTTGTTCATATTCCTTGTATAAATGCAGTATTCCACTGTTGATGATTTAAATAATGGACGCTCATCTGTTAATTTTCATATCCATTGAACTTGAACAATTTTCATATCCATTGAACTTAAGTTTAATGTATAGCCTATAATTGTCGAGTAAAACATACATACAATATATACTCCGAAGTACAACACATTTTTATTCGTCCTGCATTTCATCAGAGCAATCTACCAATAATCAACAAAAAGATGATCGCTTCGAAAAGGATGCAGCCAATATTACTTATAACCAACCTTTAAAGTTTAAAAAAGAGGGTGTCCCTACTTGGATAATGGTTAATGATATATAGTATCTCGCTACCTGTTATAGGTATGAGGGAAACGCATAACTCTTCGATCTCATCTGTGATCTTACTATCCTGAGTTATCTCTACTCTGAGATACACTATAATGGGGATCTTGATTTGGGGGGGGGGGGGCTCCCCATGTTGCATGTTGATTTTAAGAAATGGCCATGTCGCATGTCTATGTATGCTCATGTCCCATGTCGATTTTAAGAACTGTCCATGTCCCCTGCCACTATCTTTTTAAGCCTCATGTCCCATGTCACTAGGCCTCATGTCGCATGGTGATTTTTAGAAATGCCTATGTTGCCATATCAGATTTAGGGGTCTAGAGCCATTATATCAGGCCCGGGGATATATCAGGTATCAATGGAGTTGGCTCAGAGAACCAGTGTAAGCTGAGAATCAATAACTCTCCAAGCATTGGTACATATACATGCAACTGATCCTAACCCTGAAGTGTGCCAAGCACTATGCTGGGAGGTTGAGCAAGGTGGCCAGCACACACACTTCCTGTATTTCACCACTCCAGTAGGAGTTGACTTGGTCAGTATAAGACCATGTTCTACCTTCCTCCATAGCGGGTGAGCCGTAGTCCAGTGGGTTAAGTACTGAGCCATAAGCATTGCTAACACTGTCCCATCCAAACCTGGCTTGAACCTGCTTCAAATTTGGGGTGTCCAAGTCAGGGGGACTCCCTCTGGACCAACTCGATACTCACCTTTAGACCACTTTTGAGCTTTTCAATCTAATCAGACTTTTTCCCTGGTTTAAAGGCACTTTTCCCTTTGGGTGATCTGATCAATGGATGTCACTTCTTTTTGTATATCTCACCGATTGATGGTCAGTCAGATTGTCTCCAGTGGACTACTGCCTTTAACGAGAGGTCCTGCATTTTACAGTACAAATGTAATTATGTATGTAGATCTATCTACCATTAAATAAATCTCAAGTAGACCAAAGTTTCCATTAGGGGCATATAAATTGATAGTAATAGCTAGCCAATTAAAATTGGCCATGTGATTTGAACTAAAGTCGGACACCAATTTCAGCATGAGACGGATAGTTATTTCTAAGCATTCCCGTGTATATTGATAAAGATATAACCTCTTATCTTATTAACGAAAATAGAATATAGAACACACAGAGTAATTTATGATGTATGATCATGTAAGGACATATCTACCTTTTTTGATGAGATGCTGTAGGTCTCCATAGGGAATTGTCCTGATCCATCGTACCAAACCAATTTCATGTATTTTATCACGACAAGAATTACAGTAGTTGGGTTGGAATAAAGACTTCATAATGTTTGTTTCATTTGCATCAATGTGTTATAAACCTCCCGCCACAGAGGTGTTATTAATCTAAATCAATGTTTTGCATATCTATCATCAATAACCTATACATCTGAAAATAAAAAGGGTCACGTTCACACTCAAAAAGGGAACATACAGAAGTGGTGAATCTACCCTACTGTAAAACCCCACACACAAGAGGTTAGAGTCTCTACTGGGTACAATAGATACTACTATTAGAATTCACTTGAATTACACTTATAAACCTACGTAAGCATTGAATGGTTACCATTGTTTGGTAAATATAGGTGGATTTACATTTCATATAAGCTAGAGAGATAAAGGAAAAGCGAGAAAAAAAAAAAAAAAAAAAACTCCTTTTATACTGTGCAGCTACACTATTCACAGTTTACCCAATCAATAAAACAGAGAAAATTGGCTAGGAAAGGCTGCAGCCTACATTATATAAAGGAGTGAGTCCCTTCTTTAATAATGTTTAATGGTTTATTATATCTCATCTCCCTATTATAGGTAAGAGGATGACGTCATGTTACTTTTAGGTCTTATCAAAATCTAAGTGACTTGTCTTTAGTGGTAGGGAGCTAAAACATTATCTTATAACACAAATCCAAACGTGTCCCTACCCTGTGTTTTCTCTGCTCTGAGATACACCTGGGATACAAGGTATACATTAAGTTGGCTCAGAGAACCAGTGTACATTCTGAGAGTCAATAACTCTCCAAGCATTGGTACATACACTGCAACCCTGTACCAGATGTGTGCCAAGCACTATGCTGGGAGAATGAGCAAGGTGGCCACCACACACACTTCCTGTATTGCACCACTCCAGTAGGAGTTAACTTGGTTAGTATAAGACCATGTTTTACCTTCCTCCATAGCGGGTGAGCCGTAGTCCAGTGGGTTAAGTACTGAGCCATAAGCATTGCTAACACTGTCCCATCCAAACCTGGCTTGAACCTGCTTCAAGACGGGGTGTCCAAGTCAGGGGGACTCCCTCTGGACCAACTCGATACTCACCTTTTGGTCATTTTTGAGCTTTTCAATCTAATGAGACTTTTTCTCTGGTTTAAAGGCACTTTTCCCTGTGGGTAATCTGATCAATGGACATCACTTATTTTTGTATATCTCACCCATTGATGGTTAGTCAGACTAGTGGACTACTGCCTTTAACGAAAGGTCCTGCATTTTACAGTAATCATGTATGTAGATCTATCTTCCATTAAATAATTAGTAGACCAAAGTTTCCCTTAGGTGCATATATATGGATAGTAATAGCTAGCCAATTGAAATTGACCTTGTGATTTCACCTAGGGTCGTACACCAATTTCAGCATGAATCGAACACTTATTTCTAAGCATTCTCGTGTATATAGATAAAGATATAAGCACTTATCATTTGCCATAACAAGGACCCTTAAAGAAACATTATACAATGTTGTTTAACGTTCTTTGTTTACTGGGGTAGGTCTCCATGGGGAATTGTCCTGATCCATCTTACCAACCCAATTTCATGTATTTTACCATTACAAGAATCACAGTAGTTGGGTTGGAATAAAAACTTCATAATGTTTGTGTCATTTGCATCAATGTGTTATAAACCTCCTGCCACAGAAGTGTTATTAATCTAAATAAATGTTTTACATATCTACCATCAATAACCTATACAACTGAAAATAAAAAGGGTCACGTTCACACTAAAAAAGGGAACATACAAAAGTGGTGAATCTACCCTACTGTAAAACCCCACACACAAGAGGTTAGAGTCTCTACTGGTTACAACAGATACTACTATTGGAATTCACCTGAATTGCACTAATAAACCTACGTCAGCATTGAATGGTTACCACTGTCTGGTAAATATAGGTGGATTTACATTTCATATAAGCTAGAGAGATAAAAAGAAACCAAAAATACCTCCTTTTATACTGTGCGGCTACACTATTCACAGTGTACCAATCAATAAAACAAAGACAACTTGCGAGGAAAGGCTGCAACCTACATTATATAAAGGAGTGAGTCCCTTCTCTAATAATCTTTGATGGTTTATTATATCTCATCTCCCCATTATAGCTATGAGGATGACGTCATGTTACTTTTAGGTCTTATCAAAATCTAAGTGACCTCTCTTTTAGTGGTAGGAACTAACACATTATCTTATAACACAAATCCATACGTATCTCTATCCTATGTTTTCTCTGCTCTGAGATAGACCTGGGATACAAGGTATGCATTAAGTTGGCTCAGAGAACCAGTGTACATTCTGAGAGTCAATAACTCTCCAAGCATTGGTACATACACTACAACCCTGTGCCACACCTGTGCCAAGCACTATGCTGGGAGAATGAGCAAGGTGGCCACCACACACACTTCCTGTATTGCACCACTCCAGTAGGAGGTGACTTGGTTAGTATAAGACCATGTTTTACCTTCCTACATAGCGGGTGAGCCGTAGTCCAGTGGGTTAAGTACTGAGCCATAAGCATTGCTAACACTGTCCCATCCAAACCTGGCTAGACCCTGCTTCAAAGACGGGGTGTCCAAGTCAGGGGGACTCCTTCTGGACCAACTCGATACTCACTTTTTGACCACTTTTGAGCTTTTCAATCTAATGAGACTTTTTCCCTGGTTTAAAGGCACTTTTCCCTCTCGGTAATCTGATCAATGGATGTCACTTCTTTTTGTATATCTCACCCATTGATGGTCAGTCAGATTGTCCCCAGTGGACTAATGCCTTTAACGAGAGGTCCTGCATTTGAGAGTAATTATGTATGTAGATCTATCTACTTTAAAGACTTCTCAAGTAGACCATAGTTTCCATTGGCTGTATATATTGCTAGTAAAGGCCAATTGGAATTGACCATTTGATTTCACCTAGAGTCGGACACCAATTTCGCCATGAATCGAACACATTTTTCTAAGCATCAATGTGTTATAAACCTCCAGCCACAGAAGTGTCATTACCCTAAATCAATGTTTTACATATCTATCATCAATAACCTATACATCTGAAAATTAATTGGGTCACGTTCACACTAAAAAAGTGAACGTACTGAAGTGGTGAATCTACCCTACTATGAAACCCCACACACAAGAGTTTCGAGTCTCTACTGGGTACAATACATACTACCGTAAAACCTTGGTTATGAGCCAACCTTGGTTATACGCCGAATGTGAGTTTGAGAGTAAAAATTAGGCTTATAACAAAAGTGCTTGAAATAAATTTTCACTATGTTCCTACGTTATTAAAAACTCGCCTATAGGCTGAATGGGAGTTTGGGGCTTAAAATTCAGCTTATAGCAAAAAACAAAAACAAATAAAATTTGGCTTATAACAAAAGTTTTAAGGTACTATTGGAATTCACCGGAATTACACTAATAAACCTAAGTAAGCCTTGAATGATTACCATTGTTTGGTAAATATAGGTGGATTTACATTTCATATAAGCTAGAGAGATAAAGGAAAAGCGAGAAAAAATGGAACCAGAAATACCTCCTTTTATACTGTGCAGCTACACTATTTACAGTGTACCAATCCTTAACACAGAGAAAACTGGCTAGCAAAGGCTGCAGCCTACATTACATAAAGGAGTGAGTCCCTTCTCTAATAATCTTTGATGGTTTATTATATCTCTTCTCCCCATTATAGCTATGAGCATGATGTCATGTTACTTTTAGGTCTCATCAAAATCTAAGTGACCTCTCTTTAGTGGTAGGAACTAACACATCATCTTACAACACAAATCCATACGTATCTCTATCCTATGTTTTCTCTACTCTGAGATACACCTGGGATACAAGGTATACATTAAGTTGGCTCAGAGAACCAGTGTATATTCTGAGAGTCAATAACTCTCCAAGCATTGGTACATACACTACAACCCTGTACCAGATGTGTGCCAAGCACTATGCTGGGAGAATGAGCAAGGTGGCCACCACAATCACTTCCTGTATTGCACCACTCCAGTAGGAGTTGACTTGGTTAGTATAAGACCATGCTCTACCTTCCTACGTAGCGGGTGAGCCGTAGTCCAGTGGGTTAAGTACTGAGCCATAAGCATTGCTAACACTGTCCCATCCAAACCTGGCTTGAACCTGCTTCAAGACGGGGTGTCCAAGTCAGGGGGACTCCCTCTGGACCAACTTGATACTCACCTTTTGGTAATTTTTGAGCTTTTCAATCTAATGAGACTTTTTCTCTGGTTTAAAGGCACTTTTCCCTGTGCGTAATCTGATCAATGGACATCACTTATTTTTGTATATCTCACCCATTGATGGTTAGTCAGATTGTCCTCAGTGGACTACTGCCTTTAACGAAAGGTCCTGCATGTTACAGTAATCATGTATGTAGATCTATCTACCATTAAATAATTAGTAGACCATAGTTTCCCTTAGGTGCATATATATGGATAGTAATAGCTAGCCAATTGAAATTGACCTTGTGATTTCACCTAGGGTCGTAGACCAATTTCAGCATGAATCGAACACTTATTTCTAAGCATTCTCGTGTATATAGATAAAGATATAAGCACTTATCTTTTGCCATAACAAGGACCCTTAAAGAAACATTATATAACATTATACAATGTTGTTTAACATTCTTTGTTTACTGGGGTAGGTCTCCATGGGGAATTGTCCTGATCCATCGTACCAACCCAATTTCATGTATTTTACCATTACAAGAATCACAGTAGTTGGGTTGAAATAAAAACTTCATAATGTTTGTGTCATTTGCATCAATGTGTTATAAACCTCCTGCCACAGAAGTGTTTTTAATCTAAATAAATGTTTTACATATCTACCATCAATAACCTATACAACTGAAAATAAAAAGGGTCACGTTCACACTAAAAAAGCGAACATACAAAAGTGGTGAATCTACCCTACTGTAAAACCCCACACACAAGAGGTTAGAGTCTCTACTGGTTACAATAGATAATACTATTGGAATTCACCTGAATTGCACTAATAAACCTACGTCAGCATTGAATGGTTACCACTGTTTGGTAAATATAGGTGGATTTACATTTCATATAAGCTAGAGAGATAAAAAGAAACCAAAAATACCTCCTTTTATACTGTGCGGCTACACTATTCACAGTGTACCAATCAATAAAACAAAGACAACTTGCGAGGAAAGGCTGCAACCTACATTATATAAAGGAGTGAGTCCCTTCTCTAATAATCTTTGATGGTTTATTATATCTCATCTCCCCATTATAGCTATGAGGATGACGCCATGTTACTTTTAGGTCTTATCAAAATCTAAGTGACCTCTCTTTTAGTGGTAGGAACTAACACATTATCTTATAACACAAATCCATACGTATCTCTATCCTATGTTTTCTCTGCTCTGAGATAGACCTGGGATACAAGGTATACATTAAGTTGGCTCAGAGAACCAGTGTACATTCTGAGAGTCAATAACTCTCCAAGCATTGGTACATACACTACAACCCTGTGCCACACCTGTGCCAAGCACTATGCTGGGAGAATGAGCAAGGTGGCCACCACACACACTTCCTGTATTGCACCACTCCAGTTGGAGTTGACTTGGTTAGTATAAGACCATGTTTTACCTTCCTCCATAGCGGGTGAGCCGTAGTCCAGTGGGTTAAGTACTGAGCCATAAGCATTGCTAACACTGTCCCATCCAAACCTGGCTAGACCCTGCTTCAAAGACGGGGTGTCCAAGTCAGGGGGACTCCCTCTGGACCAACTCGATACTCACCTTTTGACCACTTTTGAGCTTTTCAATCTAATGAGACTTTTTCCCTGGTTTAAAGGCACTTTTCCCTCTCGGTAATCTGATCAATGGATGTCACTTCTTTTTGTATATCTCACCCATTGATGGTCAGTCAGATTGTCCCCAGTGGACTAATGCCTTTAACGAGAGGTCCTGCATTTGAGAGTAATTATGTATGTAGATCTATCTACTTTAAAGACTTCTCAAGTAGACCATAGTTTCCATTGGCTGTATATATTGCTAGTAAACGCCAATTGGAATTGACCATTTGATTTCACCTAGAGTCGGACACCAATTTCGCCATGAATCGAACACATTTTTCTAAGCATCAATGTGTTATAAACCTCCAGCCACAGAAGTGTCATTACCCTAAATCAATGTTTTACATATCTATCATCAATAACCTATACATCTGAAAATTAATTGGGTCACGTTCACACTAAAAAAGTGAACGTACTGAAGTGGTGAATCTACCCTACTATGAAACCCCACACACAAGAGTTTCGAGTCTCTACTGGGTACATAACATACTACCGTAAAACCTTGGTTATGAGCCAACCTTGGTTATACGCCGAATGTGAGTTTGAGAGTAAAAATTAGGCTTATAACAAAAGTGCTTGAAATTAATTTTCACTATGTTCCTACGTTATTAAAAACTCGCCTATAGGCCGAATGGGAGTTTGGGGCTTAAAATTCAGCTTATAGCAAAAAACAAAAACAAATAAAATTTGGCTTATAACAAAAGTTTTAAGGTACTATTGGAATTCACCGGAATTACACTAATAAACCTAAGTAAGCATTGAATGATTACCATTGTTTGGTAAATATAGGTGGATTTACATTTCATATAAGCTAGAGAGATAAAGGAAAAGCGAGAAAAAATGGAACCAGAAATACCTCCTTTTATACTGTGCAGCTACACTATTTACAGTGTACCAATCCTTAACACAGAGAAAACTGGCTAGCAAAGGCTGCAGCCTACATTACATAAAGGAGTGAGTCCCTTCTCTAATAATGTTTGATGGTTTATTATATCTCTTCTCCCCATTATAGCTATGAGCATGATGTCATGTTACTTTTAGGTCTCATCAAAATCTAAGTGACCTCTCTTTAGTGGTAGGAACTAACACATCATCTTACAACACAAATCCAAACGTATCTCTATCCTATGTTTTCTCTGCTCTGAGATACACCTGGGATACAAGGTATACATTAAGTTGGCTCAGAGAACCAGTGTATATTCTGAGAGTCAATAACTCTCCAAGCATTGGTACATACACTACAACCCTGTACCAGATGTGTGCCAAGCACTATGCTGGGAGAATGAGCAAGGTGGCCACCACACACACTTCCTGTATTGCACCACTCCAGTAGGAGTTGACTTGGTTAGTATAAGACCATGCTCTACCTTCCTACGTAGCGGGTGAGCCGTAGTCCAGTGGGTTAAGTACTGAGCCATAAGCATTGCTAACACTGTCCCATCCAAACCTGGCTTGAACCTGCTTCGAATTCGGGGTGTCCAAGTCAGGGGGACTCCCTCTGGACCAACTCGATACTCACCTTTTGGGCATTTTTGAGCTTTTCAATCTAATGAGACTTTTTCCCTGGTTTACTTATTTTTGTATACCTCACCCATTGATGGTTAGTCAGATTGTCCCCAGTGGACTACTGCCTTTAATGAGAGGTCCTGCATTTTACAGTAATCATGTATGTAGATCTATACACCATTAAACAATTCTCATAGACCATAGTTTCCATTAGGTGCATATATTGATAGTAATAGCTAGCCAATTGAAATTGACCTTGTGATTTCACCTAGGGTCGTAGACCAATTTCAGCATGAATCGAACACTTATTTCTAAGCATTCACGTGTATATAGATAAAGATATAAGCACTTACCTTTTGCCATAACAAGGACCCTTAAAGAAACGTTATATAACGTCATAAAATGTTGTATAACATTCTTTGTTTACTGGGGTAGGTCTTCATAGGGAATTGTCCTGATCCATCTTACCAACCCAATATCATGTATTTTATCACGACAAGAATCACAGTAGATGAGCTGGAATAAAGACTTCATAATGTTTGTGTCATTTGCATCAATGTGTTATAAATCTCCTGCCACAGAAGTGTTATTAGCCTAAATCAATGTTACATATCTACCATCACTAACCTATACATCTGAAAATAAAAAGCGTCACATTCACACTAAAAAGCGAACATACAAAAGTGGTGAATCTACCCTACTGTAAAACCCCACACACAAGAGGTTCGAGTCTCGACTGGGAACAATAGATTATACTATTGGAATTCACCTGAATTAGACCAATAAAACTTCGTAAGCATTGAATGGTTACCATTGTTTGGTAAATATAGGTGGATTTACATTTCATATAAGGTAGAGAGATAAAGAGGAAAAGGGAGAAAAAAGAAACCAAAAATACCTCCTTTTATACTGTGCAGCTACACTACTTACAGTGTATCAATCAATAACACAGAGAAAACTGGCTCGGAAAGGCTGCAGCCTAAATTACATAAAGGAGTGAGTCCCTTCTCTAATAATGTTTGATGGTTTATTATATCTCATCTCCCCATTATAGGTATGAGGATGATGTCATGTTACTTTTAGGTCTCATCAAAATCTAAGTGACCTCTCGTTAGTGGTAGGGAGCTAACACATTATCTTGTAAAACAAATCCAAACGTATCTCTATCCTATGTTTTCTCTGCTCTGAGATACACCTGGGATACAAGGTATACATTAAGTTGGCTCAGAGAACCAGTGTACATTCTGAGAGTCAATAACTCTCCAAGCATTGGTACATACACTACAACCCTGTGCCACACCTGTGCCAAGCACTATGCTCGGAGAATGAGCAAGGTGGCCACCACACACACTTCCTGTATTGCACCACTCCAGTAGGAGTTGACTTGGTTAGTATAAGACCATGTTTTACCTTCCTACATAGCGGGTGAGCCGTAGTCCAGTGGGTTAAGTACTGAGCCATAAGCATTGCTAACACTGTCCCATCCAAACCTGGCTAGACCCTGCTTCAAAGACGGGGTGTCCAAGTCAGGGGGACTCCCTCTGGACCAACTCGATACTCACCTTTTGGTCATTTTTGAGCTTTTCAATCTAATGAGACTTTTTCCCTTGTTTAAAGGCACTTTTCCCTCTGTGTAATCTGACCAATGGACGTCACTTCTTTTTGTATATCTCACCCATTGATGGTCAGTCAGATTGTCCCCAGTGGACTACTGCCTTTAATGAGAGATCGTGCATTTTACAGTAATCATGTATGTAGAACTATCTACCTTAAAGACTTCTTAAGTAGACCATAGTTTCCATTCCGTGCATATATTGCTAGTAATAGCCAATTGAAATTGACCATATGATTTCACCTAAAGTGGGACACCAATTTCACCATGAGTCAGACAGTTATTTCTAAGCATTACCGTGTATATTGATAAAGATATAACCTCTCATCTTTATAGAATTAATGAAAATAGAATATAGAGCACACAGATTAATTGTATGATGCATGATCATGGAAGGACATATCTACCTTTTTTGACAAGATGCTGTAGGTCTCCATGGGGAATTGTCCTGATCAATTGTACCTAACCAATTTCATGTATTTACACACTCAGAAAAGTCAGCGTCATTGCCGCTAAAACTACTCTCATTTGAAAGTCAGGCACTGCCTAACTTTCATGTGAGAGTGGTTTTAGCCTCATCAATAACCTATACATCTGAAAATGAAAAGGGTCACGTTCACACTAAAAAAAAGCGAACATACGGAAGTGGTGAATCTACCCTAATGTAAAACCCCACACACAAGAGGTTAGAGTCTCTACTGGTTACAATAGATACTACTATTGGAATTCACCTGAATTGCACTAATAAACCTACGTAAGTATTGAATGGTTACCAATGTTTGGTAAATATAGGCGGATTTATATTTCATATTAGCTAGAGAGATAAAGGAAAAGCGAGAAAAAAAGAAACAAAAAAAAACTCCTTTTATACTGTGCAGCTACACTATTCACAGTTTACCCAATCAATAAAACAGAGAAAATTGGCTAGGAGAGGCTGCAGCCTACATTATATAAAGGAGTGAGTCCCTTCTTTAATAATGTTTAATGGTTTATTATATCTCATCTCCCTATTATAGGTAAGAGGATGACGTCATGTTACTTTTAGGTCTTATCAAAATCTAAGTGACTTGTCTTTAGTGGTAGGGAGCTAAAACATTATCTTATAACACAAATCCAAACGTGTCCCTACCCTGTGTTTTCTCTGCTCTGAGATACACCTGGGATACAAGGTATACATTAAGTTGGCTCAGAGAACCAGTGTACATTCTGAGAGTCAATAACTCTCCAAGCATTGGTACATACACTGCAACCCTGTACCAGATGTGTGCCAAGCACTATGCTGGGAGAATGAGCAAGGTGGCCACCACACACACTTCCTGTATTGCACCACTCCAGTAGGAGTTGACTTGGTTAGTATAAGACCATGTTTTACCTGCCTCCACAGCGGGTGAGCCGTAGTCCAGTGGGTTAAGTACTGAGCCATAAGCATTGCTAACACTGTCCCATCCAAACCTGGCTTGAACCTGCTTCAAGACGGGGTGTCCAAGTCAGGGGGACTCCCTCTGGACCAACTCGATACTCACCTTTTGGTAATTTTTGAGCTTTTCAATCTAATGAGACTTTTTCTCTGGTTTAAAGGCACTTTTCCCTGTGGGTAATCTGATCAATGGACATCACTTATTTTTGTATATCTCACCCATTGATGGTTAGTCAGATTGTCCCCAGTGGACTACTGCCTTTAACGAAAGGTCCTGCATTTTACAGTAATCATGTATGTAGATCTATCTACCATTAAATAATTAGTAGGCCATAGTTTCCCTTAGGTGCATATATATGGATAGTAATAGCTAGCCAATTGAAATTGACCTTGTGATTTCACCTAGGGTCGTACACCAATTTCAGCATGAATCGAATACTTATTTCTAAGCATTCTCGTGTATATAGATAAAGATATAAGCACTTATCTTTTGCCATAACAAGGACCCTTAAAGAAACATTATATAACATTATACAATGTTGTTTAACATTCTTTGTTTACTGGGGTAGGTCTCCATTGGGAATTGTCCTGATCCATCGTACCAACCCAATTTCATGTATTTTACCATTACAAGAATCACAGTAGTTGGGTTGGAATAAAAACTTCATAATGTTTGTGTCATTTGCATCAATGTGTTATAAACCTCCTGCCACAGAAGTGTTATTAATCTAAATAAATGTTTTACATATCTACCATCAATAACCTATACAACTGAAAATAAAAAGGGTCACGTTCACACTAAAAAAGCGAACATACAAAAGTGGTGAATCTACCCTACTGTAAAACCCCACACACAAGAGGTTAGAGTCTCTACTGGTTACAATAGATACTACTATTGGAATTCACCTGAATTGCACTAATAAACCTACGTCAGCATTGAATGGTTACCACTGTTTGGTAAATATAGGTGGATTTACATTTCATATAAGCTAGAGAGATAAAAAGAAACCAAAAATACCTCCTTTCATACTGTGCGGCTACACTATTCACAGTGTACCAATCAATAAAACAAAGACAACTTGCGAGGAAAGGCTGCAACCTACATTATATAAAGGAGTGAGTCCCTTCTCTAATAATCTTTGATGGTTTATTATATCTCATCTCCCCATTATAGCTATGAGGATGACGTCATGTTACTTTTAGGTCTTATCAAAATCTAAGTGACCTCTCTTTTAGTGGTAGGAACTAACACATTATCTTATAACACAAATCCATACGTATCTCTATCCTATGTTTTCTCTGCTCTGAGATAGACCTGGGATACAAGGTATACATTAAGTTGGCTCAGAGAACCAGTGTACATTCTGAGAGTCAATAACTCTCCAAGCATTGGTACATACACTACAACCCTGTGCCACACCTGTGCCAAGCACTATGCTGGGAGAATGAGCAAGGTGGCCACCACACACACTTCCTGTATTGCACCACTCCAGTTGGAGTTGACTTGGTTAGTATAAGACCATGTTTTACCTTCCTCCATAGCGGGTGAGCCGTAGTCCAGTGGGTTAAGTACTGAGCCATAAGCATTGCTAACACTGTCCCATCCAAACCTGGCTTGACCCTGCTTCAAAGACAGGGTGTCCAAGTCAGGGGGACTCCTTCTGGACCAACTCGATACTCACCTTTTGACCACTTTTGAGCTTTTCAATCTAATGAGACTTTTTCCCTGGTTTAAAGGCACTTTTCCCTCTGTGTAATCTGATCAATGGATGTCACTTCTTTTTGTATATCTCACCCATTGATGGTCAGTCAGATTGTCCCCAGTGGACTAATGCCTTTAACGAGAGGTCCTGCATTTGAGAGTAATTATGTATGTAGATCTATCTACTTTAAAGACTTCTCAAGTAGACCATAGTTTCCATTGGCTGTATATATTGCTAGTAAACGCCAATTGGAATTGACCATTTGATTTCACCTAGAGTCGGACACCAATTTCGCCATGAATCGAACACATTTTTCTAAGCATCAATGTGTTATAAACCTCCAGCCACAGAAGTGTCATTACCCTAAATCAATGTTTTACATATCTATCATCAATAACCTATACATCTGAAAATTAATTGGGTCACGTTCACACTAAAAAAGTGAACGTACTGAAGTGGTGAATCTACCCTACTATGAAACCCCACACACAAGAGTTTCGAGTCTCTACTGGGTACAATACATACTACCGTAAAACCTTGGTTATGAGCCAACCTTGGTTATACGCCGAATGTGAGTTTGAGAGTAAAAATTAGGCTTATAACAAAAGTGCTTGAAATTAATTTTCACTATGTTCCTACGTTATTAAAAACTCGCCTATAGGCCGAATGGGAGTTTGGGGCTTAAAATTCAGCTTATAGCAAAAAACAAAAACAAATAAAATTTGGCTTATAACAAAAGTTTTAAGGTACTATTGGAATTCACCGGAATTACACTAATAAACCTAAGTAAGCATTGAATGATTACCATTGTTTGGTAAATATAGGTGGATTTACATTTCATATAAGCTAGAGAGATAAAGGAAAAGCGAGAAAAAATGGAACCAGAAATACCTCCTTTTATACTGTGCAGCTACACTATTTACAGTGTACCAATCCTTAACACAGAGAAAACTGGCTAGCAAAGGCTGCAGCCTACATTACATAAAGGAGTGAGTCCCTTCTCTAATAATGTTTGATGGTTTATTATATCTCTTCTCCCCATTATAGCTATGAGCATGATGTCATGTTACTTTTAGGTCTCATCAAAATCTAAGTGACCTCTCTTTAGTGGTAGGAACTAACACATCATCTTACAACACAAATCCAAACGTATCTCTATCCTATGTTTTCTCTGCTCTGAGATACACCTGGGATACAAGGTATACATTAAGTTGGCTCAGAGAACCAGTGTATATTCTGAGAGTCAATAACTCTCCAAGCATTGGTACATACACTACAACCCTGTACCAGATGTGTGCCAAGCACTATGCTGGGAGAATGAGCAAGGTGGCCACCACACACACTTCCTGTATTGCACCACTCCAGTAGGAGTTGACTTGGTTAGTATAAGACCATGCTCTACCTTCCTACGTAGCGGGTGAGCCGTAGTCCAGTGGGTTAAGTACTGAGCCATAAGCATTGCTAACACTGTCCCATCCAAACCTGGCTTGAACCTGCTTCGAATTCGGGGTGTCCAAGTCAGGGGGACTCCCTCTGGACCAACTCGATACTCACCTTTTGGGCATTTTTGAGATTTTCAATCTAATCAGACTTTTTCCCTGGTTTACTTATTTTTGTATACCTCACCCATTGATGGTTAGTCAGATTGTCCCCAGTGGACTACTGCCTTTAATGAGAGGTCCTGCATTTTACAGTAATCATGTATGTAGATCTATACACCATTAAACAATTCTCATAGACCATAGTTTCCATTAGGTGCATATATTGATAGTAATAGCTAGCCAATTGAAATTGACCTTGTGATTTCACCTAGGGTCGTAGACCAATTTCAGCATGAATCGAACACTTATTTCTAAGCATTCACGTGTATATAGATAAAGATATAAGCACTTACCTTTTGCCATAACAAGGACCCTTAAAGAAACGTTATATAACGTTATAAAATGTTGTATAACATTTTTTGTTTACTGGGGTAGGTCTTCATAGGGAGTTGTCCTGATCCATGGTACCAAACCAATATCATGTATTTTATCACGACAAGAATCACAGTAGATGAGCTGGAATAAAGACTTCATAATGTTTGTGTCATTTGCATCAATGTGTTATAAATCTCCTGCCACAGAAGTGTTATTAGCCTAAATCAATGTTACATATCTACCATCACTAACCTATACATCTGAAAATAAAAAGCGTCACATTCACACTAAAAAGCGAACATACAAAAGTGGTGAATCTACCCTACTGTAAAACCCCACACACAAGAGGTTCGAGTCTCGACTGGGAACAATAGATTATACTATTGGAATTCACCTGAATTAGACCAATAAAACTTCGTAAGCATTGAATGGTTACCATTGTTTGGTAAATATAGGTGGATTTACATTTCATATAAGGTAGAGAGATAAAGAGGAAAAGGGAGAAAAAAGAAACCAAAAATACCTCCTTTTATACTGTGCAGCTACACTACTTACAGTGTATCAATCAATAACACAGAGAAAACTGGCTCGGAAAGGCTGCAGCCTAAATTACATAAAGGAGTGAGTCCCTTCTCTAATAATGTTTGATGGTTTATTATATCTCATCTCCCCATTATAGGTATGAGGATGATGTCATGTTACTTTTAGGTCTCATCAAAATCTAAGTGACCTCTCGTTAGTGGTAGGGAGCTAACACATTATCTTGTAAAACAAATCCAAACGTATCTCTATCCTATGTTTTCTCTGCTCTGAGATACACCTGGGATACAAGGTATACATTAAGTTGGCTCAGAGAACCAGTGTACATTCTGAGAGTCAATAACTCTCCAAGCATTGGTACATACACTACAACCCTGTGCCACACCTGTGCCAAGCACTATGCTCGGAGAATGAGCAAGGTGGCCACCACACACACTTCCTGTATTGCACCACTCCAGTAGGAGTTGACTTGGTTAGTATAAGACCATGTTTTACCTTCCTACATAGCGGGTGAGCCGTAGTCCAGTGGGTTAAGTACTGAGCCATAAGCATTGCTAACACTGTCCCATCCAAACCTGGCTAGACCCTGCTTCAAAGACGGGGTGTCCAAGTCAGGGGGACTCCCTCTGGACCAACTCGATACTCACCTTTTGGTCATTTTTGAGCTTTTCAATCTAATGAGACTTTTTCCCTTGTTTAAAGGCACTTTTCCCTCTGTGTAATCTGACCAATGGACGTCACTTCTTTTTGTATATCTCACCCATTGATGGTCAGTCAGATTGTCCCCAGTGGACTACTGCCTTTAATGAGAGATCGTGCATTTTACAGTAATCATGTATGTAGAACTATCTACCTTAAAGACTTCTTAAGTAGACCATAGTTTCCATTCCGTGCATATATTGCTAGTAATAGCCAATTGAAATTGACCATATGATTTCACCTAAAGTGGGACACCAATTTCACCATGAGTCAGACAGTTATTTCTAAGCATTACCGTGTATATTGATAAAGATATAACCTCTCATCTTTATAGAATTAATGAAAATAGAATATAGAGCACACAGATTAATTGTATGATGCATGATCATGGAAGGACATATCTACCTTTTTTGACAAGATGCTGTAGGTCTCCATGGGGAATTGTCCTGATCAATTGTACCTAACCAATTTCATGTATTTACACACTCAGAAAAGTCAGCGTCATTGCCGCTAAAACTACTCTCATTTGAAAGTCAGGCACTGCCTAACTTTCATGTGAGAGTGGTTTTAGCCTCATCAATAACCTATACATCTGAAAATGAAAAGGGTCACGTTCACACTAAAAAAAAGCGAACATACGGAAGTGGTGAATCTACCCTAATGTAAAACCCCACACACAAGAGGTTAGAGTCTCTACTGGTTACAATAGATACTACTATTGGAATTCACCTGAATTGCACTAATAAACCTACGTAAGTATTGAATGGTTACCAATGTTTGGTAAATATAGGCGGATTTATATTTCATATTAGCTAGAGAGATAAAGGAAAAGCGAGAAAAAAAGAAACAAAAAAAAACTCCTTTTATACTGTGCAGCTACACTATTCACAGTTTACCCAATCAATAAAACAGAGAAAATTGGCTAGGAGAGGCTGCAGCCTACATTATATAAAGGAGTGAGTCCCTTCTTTAATAATGTTTAATGGTTTATTATATCTCATCTCCCTATTATAGGTAAGAGGATGACGTCATGTTACTTTTAGGTCTTATCAAAATCTAAGTGACTTGTCTTTAGTGGTAGGGAGCTAAAACATTATCTTATAACACAAATCCAAACGTGTCCCTACCCTGTGTTTTCTCTGCTCTGAGATACACCTGGGATACAAGGTATACATTAAGTTGGCTCAGAGAACCAGTGTACATTCTGAGAGTCAATAACTCTCCAAGCATTGGTACATACACTGCAACCCTGTACCAGATGTGTGCCAAGCACTATGCTGGGAGAATGAGCAAGGTGGCCACCACACACACTTCCTGTATTGCACCACTCCAGTAGGAGTTGACTTGGTTAGTATAAGCCCATGTTTTACCTGCCTCCACAGCGGGTGAGCCGTAGTCCAGTGGGTTAAGTACTGAGCCATAAGCATTGCTAACACTGTCCCATCCAAACCTGGCTTGAACCTGCTTCAAGACGGGGTGTCCAAGTCAGGGGGACTCCCTCTGGACCAACTCGATACTCACCTTTTGGTCATTTTTGAGCTTTTCAATCTAATGAGACTTTTTCTCTGGTTTAAAGGCACTTTTCCCTGTGGGTAATCTGATCAATGGACATCACTTATTTTTGTATATCTCACCCATTGATGGTTAGTCAGATTGTCCCCAGTGGACTACTGCCTTTAACGAAAGGTCCTGCATTTTACAGTAATCATGTATGTAGATCTATCTACCATTAAATAATTAGTAGGCCATAGTTTCCCTTAGGTGCATATATATGGATAGTAATAGCTAGCCAATTGAAATTGACCTTGTGATTTCACCTAGGGTCGTACACCAATTTCAGCATGAATCGAATACTTATTTCTAAGCATTCTCGTGTATATAGATAAAGATATAAGCACTTATCTTTTGCCATAACAAGGACCCTTAAAGAAACATTATATAACATTATACAATGTTGTTTAACATTCTTTGTTTACTGGGGTAGGTCTCCATTGGGAATTGTCCTGATCCATCGTACCAACCCAATTTCATGTATTTTACCATTACAAGAATCACAGTAGTTGGGTTGGAATAAAAACTTCATAATGTTTGTGTCATTTGCATCAATGTGTTATAAACCTCCTGCCACAGAAGTGTTATTAATCTAAATAAATGTTTTACATATCTACCATCAATAACCTATACAACTGAAAATAAAAAGGGTCACGTTCACACTAAAAAAGCGAACATACAAAAGTGGTGAATCTACCCTACTGTAAAACCCCACACACAAGAGGTTAGAGTCTCTACTGGTTACAATAGATACTACTATTGGAATTCACCTGAATTGCACTAATAAACCTACGTCAGCATTGAATGGTTACCACTGTTTGGTAAATATAGGTGGATTTACATTTCATATAAGCTAGAGAGATAAAAAGAAACCAAAAATACCTCCTTTCATACTGTGCGGCTACACTATTCACAGTGAACCAATCAATAAAACAAAGACAACTTGCGAGGAAAGGCTGCAACCTACATTATATAAAGGAGTGAGTCCCTTCTTTAATAATCTTTGATGGTTTATTATATCTCATCTCCCCATTATAGCTATGAGGATGACGTCATGTTACTTTTAGGTCTTATCAAAATCTAAGTGACCTCTCTTTTAGTGGTAGGAACTAACACATTATCTTATAACACAAATCCATACGTATCTCTATCCTATGTTTTCTCTGCTCTGAGATAGACCTGGGATACAAGGTATACATTAAGTTGGCTCAGAGAACCAGTGTACATTCTGAGAGTCAATAACTCTCCAAGCATTGGTACATACACTACAACCCTGTGCCACACCTGTGCCAAGCACTATGCTGGGAGAATGAGCAAGGTGGCCACCACACACACTTCCTGTATTGCACCACTCCAGTTGGAGTTGACTTGGTTAGTATAAGACCATGTTTTACCTTCCTCCATAGCGGGTGAGCCGTAGTCCAGTGGGTTAAGTACTGAGCCATAAGCATTGCTAACACTGTCCCATCCAAACCTGGCTTGACCCTGCTTCAAAGACGGGGTGTCCAAGTCAGGGGGACTCCTTCTGGACCAACTCGATACTCACCTTTTGACCACTTTTGAGCTTTTCAATCTAATGAGACTTTTTCCCTGGTTTAAAGGCACTTTTCCCTCTGTGTAATCTGATCAATGGATGTCACTTCTTTTTGTATATCTCACCCATTGATGGTCAGTCAGATTGTCCCCAGTGGACTAATGCCTTTAACGAGAGGTCCTGCATTTGAGAGTAATTATGTATGTAGATCTATCTACTTTAAAGACTTCTCAAGTAGACCATAGTTTCCATTGGCTGTATATATTGCTAGTAAACGCCAATTGGAATTGACCATTTGATTTCACCTAGAGTCGGACACCAATTTCGCCATGAATCGAACACATTTTTCTAAGCATCAATGTGTTATAAACCTCCAGCCACAGAAGTGTCATTACCCTAAATCAATGTTTTACATATCTATCATCAATAACCTATACATCTGAAAATTAATTGGGTCACGTTCACACTAAAAAAGTGAACGTACTGAAGTGGTGAATCTACCCTACTATGAAACCCCACACACAAGAGTTTCGAGTCTCTACTGGGTACAATACATACTACCGTAAAACCTTGGTTATGAGCCAACCTTGGTTATACGCCGAATGTGAGTTTGAGAGTAAAAATTAGGCTTATAACAAAAGTGCTTGAAATTAATTTTCACTATGTTCCTACGTTATTAAAAACTCGCCTATAGGCCGAATGGGAGTTTGGGGCTTAAAATTCAGCTTATAGCAAAAAACAAAAACAAATAAAATTTGGCTTATAACAACAGTTTTAAGGTACTATTGGAATTCACCGGAATTACACTAATAAACCTAAGTAAGCATTGAATGATTACCATTGTTTGGTAAATATAGGTGGATTTACATTTCATATAAGCTAGAGAGATAAAGGAAAAGCGAGAAAAAATGGAACCAGAAATACCTCCTTTTATACTGTGCAGCTACACTATTTACAGTGTACCAATCCTTAACACAGAGAAAACTGGCTAGCAAAGGCTGCAGCCTACATTACATAAAGGAGTGAGTCCCTTCTCTAATAATGTTTGATGGTTTATTATATCTCTTCTCCCCATTATAGCTATGAGCATGATGTCATGTTACTTTTAGGTCTCATCAAAATCTAAGTGACCTCTCTTTAGTGGTAGGAACTAACACATCATCTTACAACACAAATCCAAACGTATCTCTATCCTATGTTTTCTCTGCTCTGAGATACACCTGGGATACAAGGTATACATTAAGTTGGCTCAGAGAACCAGTGTATATTCTGAGAGTCAATAACTCTCCAAGCATTGGTACATACACTACAACCCTGTACCAGATGTGTGCCAAGCACTATGCTGGGAGAATGAGCAAGGTGGCCACCACACACACTTCCTGTATTGCACCACTCCAGTAGGAGTTGACTTGGTTAGTATAAGACCATGCTCTACCTTCCTACGTAGCGGGTGAGCCGTAGTCCAGTGGGTTAAGTACTGAGCCATAAGCATTGCTAACACTGTCCCATCCAAACCTGGCTTGAACCTGCTTCGAATTCGGGGTGTCCAAGTCAGGGGGACTCCCTCTGGACCAACTCGATACTCACCTTTTGGGCATTTTTGAGATTTTCAATCTAATCAGACTTTTCCCCTGGTTTACTTATTTTTGTATACCTCACCCATTGATGGTTAGTCAGATTGTCCCCAGTGGACTACTGCCTTTAATGAGAGGTCCTGCATTTTACAGTAATCATGTATGTAGATCTATACACCATTAAACAATTCTCATAGACCATAGTTTCCATTAGGTGCATATATTGATAGTAATAGCTAGCCAATTGAAATTGACCTTGTGATTTCACCTAGGGTCGTAGACCAATTTCAGCATGAATCGAACACTTATTTCTAAGCATTCACGTGTATATAGATAAAGATATAAGCACTTACCTTTTGCCATAACAAGGACCCTTAAAGAAACGTTATATAACGTTATAAAATGTTGTATAACATTTTTTGTTTACTGGGGTAGGTCTTCATAGGGAGTTGTCCTGATCCATGGTACCAAACCAATATCATGTATTTTATCACGACAAGAATCACAGTAGATGAGCTGGAATAAAGACTTCATAATGTTTGTGTCATTTGCATCAATGTGTTATAAATCTCCTGCCACAGAAGTGTTATTAGCCTAAATCAATGTTACATATCTACCATCACTAACCTATACATCTGAAAATAAAAAGCGTCACATTCACACTAAAAAGCGAACATACAAAAGTGGTGAATCTACCCTACTGTAAAACCCCACACACAAGAGGTTCGAGTCTCGACTGGGAACAATAGATTATACTATTGGAATTCACCTGAATTAGACCAATAAAACTTCGTAAGCATTGAATGGTTACCATTGTTTGGTAAATATAGGTGGATTTACATTTCATATAAGGTAGAGAGATAAAGAGGAAAAGGGAGAAAAAAGAAACCAAAAATACCTCCTTTTATACTGTGCAGCTACACTACTTACAGTGTATCAATCAATAACACAGAGAAAACTGGCTCGGAAAGGCTGCAGCCTAAATTACATAAAGGAGTGAGTCCCTTCTCTAATAATGTTTGATGGTTTATTATATCTCATCTCCCCATTATAGGTATGAGGATGATGTCATGTTACTTTTAGGTCTCATCAAAATCTAAGTGACCTCTCGTTAGTGGTAGGGAGCTAACACATTATCTTGTAAAACAAATCCAAACGTATCTCTATCCTATGTTTTCTCTGCTCTGAGATACACCTGGGATACAAGGTATACATTAAGTTGGCTCAGAGAACCAGTGTACATTCTGAGAGTCAATAACTCTCCAAGCATTGGTACATACACTACAACCCTGTGCCACACCTGTGCCAAGCACTATGCTCGGAGAATGAGCAAGGTGGCCACCACACACACTTCCTGTATTGCACCACTCCAGTAGGAGTTGACTTGGTTAGTATAAGACCATGTTTTACCTTCCTACATAGCGGGTGAGCCGTAGTCCAGTGGGTTAAGTACTGAGCCATAAGCATTGCTAACACTGTCCCATCCAAACCTGGCTAGACCCTGCTTCAAAGACGGGGTGTCCAAGTCAGGGGGACTCCCTCTGGACCAACTCGATACTCACCTTTTGGTCATTTTTGAGCTTTTCAATCTAATGAGACTTTTTCCCTTGTTTAAAGGCACTTTTCCCTCTGTGTAATCTGACCAATGGACGTCACTTCTTTTTGTATATCTCACCCATTGATGGTCAGTCAGATTGTCCCCAGTGGACTACTGCCTTTAATGAGAGATCGTGCATTTTACAGTAATCATGTATGTAGAACTATCTACCTTAAAGACTTCTTAAGTAGACCATAGTTTCCATTCCGTGCATATATTGCTAGTAATAGCCAATTGAAATTGACCATATGATTTCACCTAAAGTGGGACACCAATTTCACCATGAGTCAGACAGTTATTTCTAAGCATTACCGTGTATATTGATAAAGATATAACCTCTCATCTTTAAAGAATTAATGAAAATAGAATATAGAGCACACAGATTAATTGTATGATGCATGATCATGGAAGGACATATCTACCTTTTTTGACAAGATGCTGTAGGTCTCCATGGGGAATTGTCCTGATCAATTGTACCTAACCAATTTCATGTATTTACACACTCAGAAAAGTCAGCGTCATTGCCGCTAAAACTACTCTCATTTGAAAGTCAGGCACTGCCTAACTTTCATGTGAGAGTGGTTTTAGCCTCATCAATAACCTATACATCTGAAAATGAAAAGGGTCACGTTCACACTAAAAAAAAGCGAACATACGGAAGTGGTGAATCTACCCTAATGTAAAACCCCACACACAAGAGGTTAGAGTCTCTACTGGTTACAATAGATACTACTATTGGAATTCACCTGAATTGCACTAATAAACCTACGTAAGTATTGAATGGTTACCAATGTTTGGTAAATATAGGCGGATTTATATTTCATATTAGCTAGAGAGATAAAGGAAAAGCGAGAAAAAAAGAAACAAAAAAAAACTCCTTTTATACTGTGCAGCTACACTATTCACAGTTTACCCAATCAATAAAACAGAGAAAATTGGCTAGGAGAGGCTGCAGCCTACATTATATAAAGGAGTGAGTCCCTTCTTTAATAATGTTTAATGGTTTATTATATCTCATCTCCCTATTATAGGTAAGAGGATGACGTCATGTTACTTTTAGGTCTTATCAAAATCTAAGTGACTTGTCTTTAGTGGTAGGGAGCTAAAACATTATCTTATAACACAAATCCAAACGTGTCCCTACCCTGTGTTTTCTCTGCTCTGAGATACACCTGGGATACAAGGTATACATTAAGTTGGCTCAGAGAACCAGTGTACATTCTGAGAGTCAATAACTCTCCAAGCATTGGTACATACACTGCAACCCTGTACCAGATGTGTGCCAAGCACTATGCTGGGAGAATGAGCAAGGTGGCCACCACACACACTTCCTGTATTGCACCACTCCAGTAGGAGTTGACTTGGTTAGTATAAGACCATGTTTTACCTGCCTCCACAGCGGGTGAGCCGTAGTCCAGTGGGTTAAGTACTGAGCCATAAGCATTGCTAACACTGTCCCATCCAAACCTGGCTTGAACCTGCTTCAAGACGGGGTGTCCAAGTCAGGGGGACTCCCTCTGGACCAACTCGATACTCACCTTTTGGTCATTTTTGAGCTTTTCAATCTAATGAGACTTTTTCTCTGGTTTAAAGGCACTTTTCCCTGTGGGTAATCTGATCAATGGACATCACTTATTTTTGTATATCTCACCCATTGATGGTTAGTCAGATTGTCCCCAGTGGACTACTGCCTTTAACGAAAGGTCCTGCATTTTACAGTAATCATGTATGTAGATCTATCTACCATTAAATAATTAGTAGGCCATAGTTTCCCTTAGGTGCATATATATGGATAGTAATAGCTAGCCAATTGAAATTGACCTTGTGATTTCACCTAGGGTCGTACACCAATTTCAGCATGAATCGAATACTTATTTCTAAGCATTCTCGTGTATATAGATAAAGATATAAGCACTTATCTTTTGCCATAACAAGGACCCTTAAAGAAACATTATATAACATTATACAATGTTGTTTAACATTCTTTGTTTACTGGGGTAGGTCTCCATTGGGAATTGTCCTGATCCATCGTACCAACCCAATTTCATGTATTTTACCATTACAAGAATCACAGTAGTTGGGTTGGAATAAAAACTTCATAATGTTTGTGTCATTTGCATCAATGTGTTATAAACCTCCTGCCACAGAAGTGTTATTAATCTAAATAAATGTTTTACATATCTACCATCAATAACCTATACAACTGAAAATAAAAAGGGTCACGTTCACACTAAAAAAGCGAACATACAAAAGTGGTGAATCTACCCTACTGTAAAACCCCACACACAAGAGGTTAGAGTCTCTACTGGTTACAACAGATACTACTATTGGAATTCACCTGAATTGCACTAATAAACCTACGTCAGCATTGAATGGTTACCACTGTTTGGTAAATATAGGTGGATTTACATTTCATATAAGCTAGAGAGATAAAAAGAAACCAAAAATACCTCCTTTTATACTGTGTGGCTACACTATTCACAGTGTACCAATCAATAAAACAAAGACAACTTGCGAGGAAAGGCTGCAACCTACATTATATAAAGGAGTGAGTCCCTTCTCTAATAATCTTTGATGGTTTATTATATCTCATCTCCCCATTATAGCTATGAGGATGACGTCATGTTACTTTTAGGTCTTATCAAAATCTAAGTGACCTCTCTTTTAGTGGTAGGAACTAACACATTATCTTATAACACAAATCCATACGTATCTCTATCCTATGTTTTCTCTGCTCTGAGATAGACCTGGGATACAAGGTATACATTAAGTTGGCTCAGAGAACCAGTGTACATTCTGAGAGTCAATAACTCTCCAAGCATTGGTACATACACTACAACCCTGTGCCACACCTGTGCCAAGCACTATGCTGGGAGAATGAGCAAGGTGGCCACCACACACACTTCCTGTATTGCACCACTCCAGTTGGAGTTGACTTGGTTAGTATAAGACCATGTTTTACCTTCCTCCATAGCGGGTGAGCCGTAGTCCAGTGGGTTAAGTACTGAGCCATAAGCATTGCTAACACTGTCCCATCCAAACCTGGCTTGACCCTGCTTCAAAGACGGGGTGTCCAAGTCAGGGGGACTCCTTCTGGACCAACTCGATACTCACCTTTTGACCACTTTTGAGCTTTTCAATCTAATGAGACTTTTTCCCTGGTTTAAAGGCACTTTTCCCTCTGTGTAATCTGATCAATGGACGTCACTTCTTTTTGTATATCTCACCCATTGATGGTCAGTCAGATTGTCCCCAGTGGACTAATGCCTTTAACGAGAGGTCCTGCATTTGAGAGTAATTATGTATGTAGATCTATCTACTTTAAAGACTTCTCAAGTAGACCATAGTTTCCATTGGCTGTATATATTGCTAGTAAACGCCAATTGGAATTGACCATTTGATTTCACCTAGAGTCGGACACCAATTTCGCCATGAATCGAACATATTTTTCTAAGCATCAATGTGTTATAAACCTCCAGCCACAGAAGTGTCATTACCCTAAATCAATGTTTTACATATCTATCATCAATAACCTATACATCTGAAAATTAATTGGGTCACGTTCACACTAAAAAAGTGAACGTACTGAAGTGGTGAATCTACCCTACTATGAAACCCCACACACAAGAGTTTCGAGTCTCTACTGGGTACAATACATACTACCGTAAAACCTTGGTTATGAGCCAACCTTGGTTATACGCCGAATGTGAGTTTGAGAGTAAAAATTAGGCTTATAACAAAAGTGCTTGAAATTAATTTTCACTATGTTCCTACGTTATTAAAAACTCGCCTATAGGCCGAATGGGAGTTTGGGGCTTAAAATTCAGCTTATAGCAAAAAACAAAAACAAATAAAATTTGGCTTATAACAAAAGTTTTAAGGTACTATTGGAATTCACCGGAATTACACTAATAAACCTAAGTAAGCATTGAATGATTACCATTGTTTGGTAAATATAGGTGGATTTACATTTCATATAAGCTAGAGAGATAAAGGAAAAGCGAGAAAAAATGGAACCAGAAATACCTCCTTTTATACTGTGCAGCTACACTATTTACAGTGTACCAATCCTTAACACAGAGAAAACTGGCTAGCAAAGGCTGCAGCCTACATTACATAAAGGAGTGAGTCCCTTCTCTAATAATCTTTGATGGTTTATTATATCTCTTCTCCCCATTATAGCTATGAGCATGATGTCATGTTACTTTTAGGTCTCATCAAAATCTAAGTGACCTCTCTTTAGTGGTAGGAACTAACACATCATCTTACAACACAAATCCAAACGTATCTCTATCCTATGTTTTCTCTGCTCTGAGATAGACCTGGGATACAAGGTATACATTAAGTTGGCTCAGAGAACCAGTGTACATTCTGAGAGTCAATAACTCTCCAAGCATTGGTACATACACTACAACCCTGTACCAGATGTGTGCCAAGCACTATGCTGGGAGAATGAGCAAGGTGGCCACCACACACACTTCCTGTATTGCACCACTCCAGTAGGAGTTGACTTGGTTAGTATAAGACCATGTTTTACCTGCCTCCACAGCGGGTGAGCCGTAGTCCAGTGGGTTAAGTACTGAGCCATAAGCATTGCTAACACTGTCCCATCCAAACCTGGCTTGAACCTGCTTCAAGACGGGGTGTCCAAGTCAGGGGGACTCCCTCTGGACCAACTCGATACTCACCTTTTGGTAATTTTTGAGCTTTTCAATCTAATGAGACTTTTTCTCTGGTTTAAAGGTACTTTTCCTGTGGGTAATCTGATCAATGGACATCACTTATTTTTGTATATCTCACCCATTGATGGTTAGTCAGATTGTCCCCAGTGGACTACTGCCTTTAACGAAAGGTCCTGCATTTTACAGTAATCATGTATGTAGATCTATCTACCATTAAATAATTAGTAGGCCATAGTTTCCCTTAGGTGCATATATATGGATAGTAATAGCTAGCCAATTGAAATTGACCTTGTGATTTCACCTAGGGTCGTACACCAATTTCAGCATGAATCGAACACTTATTTCTAAGCATTCTCGTGTATATAGATAAAGATATAAGCACTTATCTTTTGCCATAACAAGGACCCTTAAAGAAACATTATATAACATTATACAATGTTGTTTAACATTCTTTGTTTACTGGGGTAGGTCTCCATGGGGAATTGTCCTGATCCATCGTACCAACCCAATTTCATGTATTTTACCATTACAAGAATCACAGTAGTTGGGTTGGAATAAAAACTTCATAATGTTTGTGTCATTTGCATCAATGTGTTATAAACCTCCTGCCACAGAAGTGTTATTAATCTAAATAAATGTTTTACATATCTACCATCAATAACCTATACAACTGAAAATAAAAAGGGTCACGTTCACACTAAAAAAGCGAACATACAAAAGTGGTGAATCTACCCTACTGTAAAACCCCACACACAAGAGGTTAGAGTCTCTACTGGTTACAACAGATACTACTATTGGAATTCACCTGAATTGCACTAATAAACCTACGTCAGCATTGAATGGTTACCACTGTTTGGTAAATATAGGTGGATTTACATTTCATATAAGCTAGAGAGATAAAAAGAAACCAAAAATACCTCCTTTTATACTGTGTGGCTACACTATTCACAGTGTACCAATCAATAAAACAAAGACAACTTGCGAGGAAAGGCTGCAACCTACATTATATAAAGGAGTGAGTCCCTTTTCTAATAATCTTTGATGGTTTATTATATCTCATCTCCCCATTATAGCTATGAGGATGACGTCATGTTACTTTTAGGTCTTATCAAAATCTAAGTGACCTCTCTTTTAGTGGTAGGAACTAACACATTATCTTATAACACAAATCCATACGTATCTCTATCCTATGTTTTCTCTGCTCTGAGATAGACCTGGGATACAAGGTATACATTAAGTTGGCTCAGAGAACCAGTGTACATTCTGAGAGTCAATAACTCTCCAAGCATTGGTACATACACTACAACCCTGTGCCACACCTGTGCCAAGCACTATGCTGGGAGAATGAGCAAGGTGGCCACCACACACAAGTAGTATAGTATGTATCGGAACGGGACTATAGTTAAGTACTGTTTATTACTCAATCGACATGCAGCCAATCAGAGGCCTCCATTTGGTCACGTGACCGGAAGTGACCTACTTGGGGGATTAGTGGTGACGTCACGTGACCTAGTTAGCCAATCAGAGGCCTCCATTTGGTCACGTGACCGGAAGTGACCTACTTAGGGGATTAGCGGTGCATTCTGGGTAACCCTGCAGCCAATCAGAGGCCTCCATTGGGTGACCGGAAGTGACCTACTTAGGGGATGGTGCATTCTGGGTAACCTACTGACCTACTTAGGGGACCGGAAGTGACGTCATATGACCTAATTTAGGATCATGTGATCGGAAGTGACCTGATGAGTCACGTGACCGGAAGTGACGTCACACGACTTAATGGCCAACCGGAAGCGACCTGATTGATCACGTGACCGGAAGAAGAAGAAGTTTTTTTTTTTGTTTAGGATCCCGTGACTGGAAGCGACGTCGTCACATGAGTGACGCTTTAAGAGACTGCGCGACTTACTAGTAAAAGAAGCCGTATGATAATAAAAACACAACAATATTTTCTTTTAATTTTTTTTTATTAATTTTTTTTTCAATCTTGATAAACACTCTATTTTTGAAAAGATGCACACGCTTATTTTTTTTTTTTTTTTTTTTTTTTTTTCATATCTCTAAAGGACTCGTTGTCACACCGTCAGAATGCACGCGACGCTTATAATACAAGTAGCGCACGCCGTCTTTCTCTATGGTGTAGGTGACCATTTTGTTTCGCACCACTTTGAAATTTCTATTTACAGCAATGAGAGTTTTTCGTTGGCGAAGAACATCCAAGAAGGCGTCTGGTTCCTGGGGGTTTTGTTTCTTCTGTACGCCTTTTGCACTCCATTTTTTGGATTTTCTTTCACCGGTGTCGCTGACTCGATCGTAGCAAATGTAAGTCTTAGGGTTGAGACTTAGGATCCCGTCACCTTCCCACTCCGCTTTCATGAGCCCCGAAGTTCTCAGATCGTGAAGGTACCGTCTCTCACAACATCCGCCGGGCGGCGCACACCATTCTCGCACTCTTTCCGTTTTTGTCTTCACGAAAAGCTCTAAGTGCTCGTCGCACACCGCTGTCGGAAGCCACTTTCGTTTCTCTCTGAAGTACGTCTCTCTCAGGCGAGGTTTCACTAGGTCATCCAACGTGGCACCGCTGAGAGCCATGTAAAGACTGTCGGTGTCCATTTGACAAAGGGCATAATCGCGCCGATCGACGAATCTATCCAAGAAGTCGTATGTGAACTCTAACATTTTCAACTTCGCGTACTGGTATACCATGAACCCTATCTGAATAGGGAGGTTGTTCTTGACCGTTTTCGGTTGTAGTTCGACTTCAAACAGATCGGAAGTCAACTCGGACGCCTTTTTGAAGCGCCACGAATTGGCCAATAGTTCGAACTTCCGACTGTCAGTGTATCTCACCGCCGTGTGTTTTTCTTTGTTGCAGATTGTTTTACCGTACGTAGCGTTTCCCATTAACTTGTAACAGTCTGACAGAATTTTCTCGTTCTCGTTCACGTCGCCACGTCTTCGCGCCACCGTCACTTCGTCCGCGAAACCGGCAAAGGAGCGTTTAGGTAGGTATTCTACCACCAGCTGCACTTTGGTGACTATCAAACCGTGCTCTAAATACCACTTGAGAAGCGGCGTTCCCAAGAGAATATTTTTTCCGTGGTAACTCCCTATCAGACATCTCTGAGGCGTGCTCAACAGCTTTTCTTCCTGCGCAAAGTCTGACATGTGAGGGCCTATGTCCGATTTTGAAACGGTCGCGTTCTTGAAAACGGGGGTCATTTCTTCGAAGTACTCTCGTAGGTGAGGCGGCGTAGTGATGTCCACTTGAACTAAACCGAACATTTTCTCCTCTTTCACAGCGGAAAGGATGTCGCTCTCGCTCATCGCGTTTCGAGACACTTTCAAAGCGTCAACCTTCCAGCGTTGTTGGGAGGCCTTGACCCGCTCATCTCGACGCTTCATCTCTCGCCATTCGCACTCCCACACGACGACCAGCTTGTAACCTAACGCTTTCAAGTAAGCGCTTACTCTGGTCGTTCTGTCGCGTCTCTCCTCTCTCAGTGAAGCGCACTGATATCGGTGCGACGGTATGCACTCGTGAGCGTGGAACCAACACCCGTGAAACTGGAAAACCGTATTAGAGGCCGCGTGAAATCCGTCCACGCGAATTCTCCGACAGCCTACCGCCATCTCGCCGCCGTTCAGAGCGTGGCGCAGTTTCACGTCGCGGTCGTGCTCTACGAAGCGTAACCACTCCAAAGCGCTGTGAGAGTTTCTTTGCCTGATTTCGGGCTTGAACTCGGTCTCGGGCCGTCTCACCGCGTAATAGCCCGTGCAGTGCGCTTCGCTCATGCAGCGCAAGTACAGTGAGTTAGCGTCTAGTCCTAGGATGTGTTGGCACGGTCTCGCTTCTTCGCCGTACTTGTGCTCCCTTATCCGCGTGGTGCCCTTCTCGTGAAATCTATGGAAGATGATGGAAGGACCGCCGACTAGATTCTCTTTGATCAGAGCGTGGAGGACGGCGTCGAACTGGGGAAACGTTGTGAACGCGTCTTCTAGGTTTTGGAAGAGGAAGCGTAAAGTCAAACCGGCGAGAGAAACTCCGTCTTTCAACATGTCGATGCCGCGATCTTGGAAAAAGTTAGCGTGATTTTTCAGAGCTTCTATGAAAGGTTTCACGTCTTTGTTGTTGTAGTGGATCAAGTAGTCTTCCATAGTTTGCATCTTCTCGTCGGACCAAACTTTCTGACATGCGGCGTAGTCGGATTCGGACATTTTGACGCCCGTCAGCTCGCTGTCGAAAGCCGATCTCGGCGGCAGCGTTCTGTTTGCCAGTTTCCTGGTAGACGTCATCCATTCGTAAGGAAAGTGACCTTTCTCTTCGTTCCTGGTGAAAGCTCGCAAATAGGTCGCGTAGTTGTAACCGGGTGCCAAATAGTTGACTACGTCCAAGAAAACCGTGTGCTGTGTGTAAACCGCCAAGTATTGATTGCTTCTCTTTATGACGCTGAATTCTTGGTTTCTTCGGTCTCCGGAGGCGAAGAACGAGTGAAGGCGTATTTTGATCAGGTTCAAGTCGTAACGCCCCGAGTTGAAGCCCACCACTGGAGCTTGACGGATGTATCTCAGAAGACGCTTCTTCAGTTGAACTAACGGGTGTCTGGTCTGAGCCGCAGCGAAGCCGCCTGGAGAAGGGGTGGTGAACGTCGCCTCCTCCAGCAGGAGAGCTTCACCTATCGCCGCATCTAACTTCGCTAACGTCGGTCGGTAAAGTTCTAGCACAGCTTCCCCGATCGCTTTGGCGTTCTCGTTTATGTGATTTAAAACTCGGTCCAACAAGGGGTCGGAATCTGCGTCGGACGCTCTGACGAAGCAGACGGGCCCCTCCCACCCCGGAAAGTCGGATGCGACGCTAGCCGACAAAGGGACGTGATCCCACAGCAGGGACACGTGCTCCGTCGACGGTTCTTTGCACGGTCTGAAGAAAGCCTCGAAATCGAAGGCGATCTTGTAAGGGTAGATTCCGGAATGTCCGTCGGGGGGAAAAATGGAGAAGTCTGCTAGCGCTTCGAAAATCGTTCTCGAATTTTGGTAGATGCCACCTACGTAGCGCAACTTGACTTGTCGGCAAGAGGAAAGCTGGTTCCTGTGTCTCTTCAGCAAGAACTCGGTGGTGAACGCCGCCTTACACTTGCAACATTCGTATATGCCCGCGTACGCGTTGAAGTCCGTGACGAGAGAGACGTGCAAACCGCCTTTCGCCGTCAGGTGTAGGTTGACTTTACCTCGGGCGGCCACAGTTCTGGAAGGCGGTCTGATCAGAGTAACGCGTCTTCTCAACTTCCGCCCCGGCACTTGACGCGACGCGGTGTAAACCGCTATTTGTACGTCAAACAAGTTCTCTAACGCGGGTAAGTCGCGGATGTTCAGACCCGGAAAGGATTCAGGTGTGGCAGCGGGACAGAACTGACGTAACAAATCTGAAGCGCGCTTGCTGGTGTTGTATAAGTGAAAGGAAATGCAGCGGAAGATGCAGAGGTTGTCCTTGTTGGGAAAATCTAACACGCCGCTTCTCTTTCCAACTCGACCGGCCTGCGTGATCCTACCGCCTATGGGGAATTCCCCCGGTCCCATGTAAACGCAGATGTTCAAATTGGTAGGAAAAAGAACGTGCCACTTGGTGTCAGCGTCGCAAAGTTTCCGTACCTCCTCGCAAGCGACGGTGTTTTGCATCTTTGAGAGGAGCTCTTCCAAAGTTTCTGAATTAGTTACAGTAGGGAGCGGTTGTATGAGAGTTGCGTTGTTCTGGGAGGCGTGGAAGTAGCGCAGTTTGCTCTTGTCTTCTCTGTGTTGTAACAGTAAGCCTACCGAGAAACCCACTTTGTATCTGAATCTTTGTGTCAAGTGAATGCGACGCATAGTATCTACAGCGTCACTCAACTCGCCGGTTGGTAGCCTGAAGTTTGTTACACTCACGCGAGTCCCGTGCATCCTGACGCCCGTTTGTATCGCAGGCCAATTCGCCGTGAACGTTTCCTCCCCGTTCGGTACAGCACATATGCGCGGAGGGACGGTCACCCCGTCCAGAGATTCGCGTCGACAAGCGCTCTTTCGGCAATCCCCTTCGCCGCATAGAGGGCAAAACTTAGCTACTACTCTACAATTTTCTACGTGTCTCTCGTGGTTGTACGCTCTTTTAAACATTTTGAAACACTTTTCGCATACGTACTGTGTCATGTTTTTTTTCACTCGGTTACCAACTACTTAGCCGTCTAACTATCTATCTATCTATCTAGCCATCTATCAATCTGTCGTCTATGTAACTATCTTTCTGTCTGCTGTCTGTGTATCCGTCTGTCTGTCTGTCTGTCTGTCTCATACAGCGTACGTCAAACGCTGTGTGTGTGTGCGCGCGTGAGCGTTGAGCGTCTCTCATTCCGAATCTATGCCGAGATATTTCAGAATGATCTCTGTTTTGTCATCCAACTCTTTGAGCGCTCTGGCGGACAGCGTCACCCCCTGCTGTGTGGGTTTTTTGTCAGGACCTTCGTACTTGCGCACGTGGACGAGGTTCTTACCGCTGTAGTAGCTCACAGCTGCGTACACTTCGCCCGCCTCATCCAGCACTGCGAACCAGGGGGTGTGATTAGGTTTTCCTTGCGCGGCCGCTGTGTCGCGTATGCGCACCACTGCGCGGATATCGGCGATGCGTGCTATGAGCTCGCGCAGCGCGTCGGCCGTGAAGTGCACTCGCTTGCTTCTGGTCAGAGACGCCTCTTTCACCTGGCCGTCTTTTGTGTAGCGCGGCCTCCTAGACAGTCTAGCCACGTCCTCCCAGATCTCCAGCGTCAAAGCTCCGTCTAAGCAGAACTCTAACCCGAGTGTTTTCTCTGCTTCTTCTCGTCCATCTCCTTCTTTTTCTTGTATTTTTCTCTTCTTAGTGGGCCTTGTTGTTCTGGAACTCACCTTAGAACGTTTCACACCCGCAGGATGAGTAACACCATCAGCGTGAGCTGAATCAGCAGCAGAACCGATAGCAGGAGCAGCGTCAGCGCTGGTGGTATCGGAGGTCTCGTTGTTGGAACAGCGCAGCCACACGCCGTCCGTGCTGTGTGTAGCGGTAGAAGATGAAGCGCCGCCGCCGCCCTCGTAAGGTGGCGGTGAGGGCAGTCGCCACGGACCGGACGGGGGGGCGCTAGCAGTGGAGGAAGTGAGGTCGAAAGGTCGAAGAGGGAAGCCGAAAAACGTACCGCTCACCCCTTGCCCTTCGGGTTCTTCGTACGCCTCGTCGTCAGCGTCGTTCTCTGTCTCACCCTGTTGCTGCTCCTCCTCCTCCTCTTCTTCTCGGTTCAGGGGCTGAGTGTCCGAATAGCTGTAACTCTCAGCGCGAGCGGCGTCGAGGGCGTCCGTCGATGTAGTGGTGGAGGAGAGGGGCTGTGCAACGTGCGGCAGGTCATCAAAGTCATCAACAGTAGTGGGGAGGTAAAAACCCGGTTGCCAGTACTGCGCTGTGCCAGGAGCGTTGTCGTCAGTAGTAGTAGCAGTAGCAGCAGGTGCAGCAGAAGCAGCCGCAGCAGGCGCAGCCGCAGCAGACGCAACAGTAGCAGGCGCAGCAGCAGCCTCAGCAGGCGCAGCCGTAGCAAGCGCAGCAGTAGCAGGCGCAGCAGCAGCAGCAGCAGCAGCAGCAGCGGCAGGCGGGACGGCGGTAGCAGCGGCAGCGCGCTTAGCAGCAACGTGTACCGTCGCGAGTGTAACAACGTCGCTAGCACGACGACTGCTACCAGTAGTACTACTAGTACTACTACCACTACTACTACTACTGCTACTACTAGTGCTACTGCTACTACTACTACTACTACTGCCGCGAGCGCTCGCTACAGCAGGAGGGTGATAAGACCAACCGGCTGCGGCGGTAGTCTCATGTTCAGTAGCAAGAGCAGGCACTGACGCTAAACGAACGCTGTTCCGCGTAGTCTTCTTGTTCTTGAACGCCGCTAGCTGTTGTCTTTTGCTCATGGTGGTGACTGTAGAGAGCAGCAAAAAAGAATGAGTGAGTGAATGGAGGTTTCCAAGCCCCTTATATACGCCTTCTCGCTTCTAGAGCTAAGCTACTTACCGACCCTGTTCAGCTGCCGCCGGCTGGCCGGCGGCCATTCACAAAGAGAAACAAAAAGACATAAGGCATGACGTTTTCAGCTGGATCCCTTTCCCCCCCCTCTTTTGAGAGATCGACTGTGATGATGAGCTAAGCCGCTTACCACCCTGTTCAGCAATTCAACGCGCATTAGCTGTATAAAGGGTTAAGCGGTTGCTGCCTGCCGTCGACTGACCGGCGGCGGCCATTCACAAAGACATAAGGTATGACGTTTTCAGCTGGATCCCTTTTTGAGGGATCCACTGTGGTGAGCTAAGCCGCTTACCACCCTGTTCAGCCATTCAGCGCGCGTTAGCTGTATAAAGGATTAACGGTAACGGTGATGAGCTTACAGTGTGTATACAAAAAAAAACTACAGGAGGCGTGTGGCGTGAAGCAGGACCCCCCTAAGACGAACGTGTCTGTCTGTGAGTAGAGGCGTGTGCATGTGGTGAGCGACTTAAGTGTAAGACAAAAATCGCCACCTCCTGCCGTGGTGAGTAGACCGGGCCGGCCAGGCGGGCGGGCGGCCGGCTAGTTCAATAGGGAGGGGTGACAGCTGCCTAAGGCTGTGCATGAAAAAAAATCCGATTTTCACCTGACCTCTGACGTTTGTTACAATGAATGTCAGAGGGAGGGAGACGTCCTCGGGTAGGGGGTAGGAGGTATTAAGGCTATGAGTGAGGAAAAAACACCGTTTTCAGCTGGTCTCCACGGATAGCGATGCCACACCCCCTCGTCATCTAAGCTCTTAAGGAGCGGAGCGGCTGAAAAAGCGTCATGCGGACAGGGCGCTAGACAGCTGGAGCGCTGTTGGAAATGGGATTAAACTCCCTCTGTATAAAAAGCTCTCATTTCTGTTGGAAAAAAAACATATCGCCTCTGACCCCAGTAACAGCTACTACCACCACCACCGCCACCACCACCACCGCCGCCACCGCCGCCGCCGCCGCCGCTGCCGCCGCCGCCAAGACGAGACGAGATGGCTCAAGCTATTCCACTTTCAAGCTCGCCTTCACCGCCCGGTGCGCCTGAAAAAAAGTTAATGCGGCTTGACGACGTGAGACGCGGCGCGAGGCAGCAGACCGATGATGGGGAGACCCGACAGGTAGGACAGCGGCGGTTAGCCTATAGCGACGCCTTGCTTCGTCAACTAGGTAAAGAGTTGAGCGGCTGTTGGAGAGAGTTGGGCAGTAGCTTAAAAGTCAGCGCCGCCCGTATGGATGCTCTAGTAGAGCGCAGTGTCAAGACACCGGAGGAGCTGTGTACGGCGATGTTCCGAGTGTGGTGGGGTGAAACCCCGCATCGTCATAGATGGGGCGAGCTCGGTCGCGTCTTCACCCGCATTAGACGCATGGAACTGTTGGCTCAGTGGATGGCCCTTCTCCACAGACAGGGGTTGGATTTCGAAAACCCCGACTCGCGCGCGATGCATAAGCACTTGGGCACCCTCGGCAGACGTCTGGGTAGCAGGTGGAAAGAGGTGGGGGACCATTTAAAATTGTCGCCTGAGAGGTTAGATAAGATCGCTGAAGAATGCGAATACGGAGGAAGTCCCGCTGAGTGGGCCTTCCGAGTGTTGAAAATGTGGCAAGATGAAGCTGACGGCGCCGGCGGTACGCCTTTTGAACTCCTTCGAGTGTTGACTGAGGACATGGGAAAGTTTGGCCTCGGCATCGCGATATTACTTGACTTTATCAAGCAAGAAACAACGAGAACGACGGACATGTGAATTGTTGTGTTTTATTTTCATACGTCTTCTTTATTAGTAAGTAAAAAAAAAAAAAAAAAAAAAAAAAAAATATATATATATCATAACAATTAAGACGCGCGATCTCTTAAAGTGTCACTTCCTCCAGTCGCAGCTGATCACCTCATCGCAGCCCGTGATAAACAAAAAAAAAACACGAAGAGACACGCTTCTTCCTCTCGAGAGGAAGAAGCGTGTCTCTCGATTGAAAATCTTTTTCTTTCTTAAAAGAGACAAACGCGCCCCTTAGAGTGCCCCCCCCTAGAGTGCCCCCCTCCCCCCCCCCCCTCCCCCCCTCCCCCACTCGCCCCATGCATCCTAAAAGCGCCCCCCTCCCCATGCATGTTAAAAGGGCCCCCCTCCCCCCCTCCCCTCCCCTCCTTCCCCTCCTTCCCCCTTATACACTCTAAAGAACGCTTCTAACTAGTTCAATAAGTCACTTCCAGTCGCTCGTAAAACAATAAAAAATGAAAAAAAAACTTATATCTAGGTGTTTTTTATTAGTTTACCAAAAAAAAATAAGAGACTCGCCTCCTCCTCCAAAAAAAAAAGATATCACATTTTAAAGCCCGTGACCCCTTAAAGACGCTCATCTCTTCATTAAGTCGCGTGACGTCACTTCTTCTTCTTCTTCTTCTTCTTCTTCTTCTTCTTCCGGTCACGTGATCAATCAGGTCACTTCCGGTCACGTGATCCTCAATGAGGTCACTTCCGGTTGGCCATTAGGTCATGTGACGTCACTTCCGGTCCCCTAAGTAGGTCAGTAGGTTACCCAGAATGCACCATCCCCTAAGTAGGTCACTTCCGGTCACCCAATGGAGGCCTCTGATTGGCTGCAGGGTTACCCAGAATGCACCGCTAATCCCCTAAGTAGGTCACTTCCGGTCACGTGACCCAATGGCGGCCTCTGATTGGCTAACTAGGTCACGTGACGTCACCACTAATCCCCTAAGTAGGTCACTTCCGGTCACGTGACCAAATGGAGGCCTCTGATTGGCTGCATGTCGATTGAGTAATAAACAGTACTTAACTATAGTCCCGTTCCGATACATACTATACTACTCACACACTTCCTGTATTGCACCACTCCAGTTGGAGTTGACTTGGTTAGTATAAGACCATGTTTTACCTTCCTCCATAGCGGGTGAGCTGTAGTCCAGTCGGTTAAGTACTGAGCCATAAGCATTGCTAACACTGTCCCATCCAAACCTGGCTTGACCCTGCTTCAAAGACGGGGTGTCCAAGTCAGGGGGACTCCTTCTGGACCAACTCGATACTCACCTTTTGACCACTTTTGAGCTTTTCAATCTAATGAGACTTTTTCCCTGGTTTAAAGGCACTTTTCCCTCTGTGTAATCTGATCAATGGATGTCACTTCTTTTTGTATATCTCACCCATTGATGGTCAGTCAGATTGTCCCCAGTGGACTAATGCCTTTAACGAGAGGTCCTGCATTTGAGAGTAATTATGTATGTAGATCTATCTACTTTAAAGACTTCTCAAGTAGACCATAGTTTCCATTGGCTGTATATATTGCTAGTAAACGCCAATTGGAATTGACCATTTGATTTCACCTAGAGTCGGACACCAATTTCGCCATGAATCGAACACATTTTTCTAAGCATCAATGTGTTATAAACCTCCAGCCACAGAAGTGTCATTACCCTAAATCAATGTTTTACATATCTATCATCAATAACCTATACATCTGAAAATTAATTGGGTCACGTTCACACTAAAAAAGTGAACGTACTGAAGTGGTGAATCTACCCTACTATGAAACCCCACACACAAGAGTTTCGAGTCTCTACTGGGTACAATACATACTACCGTAAAACCTTGGTTATGAGCCAACCTTGGTTATACGCCGAATGTGAGTTTGAGAGTAAAAATTAGGCTTATAACAAAAGTGCTTGAAATTAATTTTCACTATGTTCCTACGTTATTAAAAACTCGCCTATAGGCCGAATGGGAGTTTGGGGCTTAAAATTCAGCTTATGGCAAAAAACAAAAACAAATAAAATTTGGCTTATAACAAAAGTTTTAAGGTACTATTGGAATTCACCGGAATTACACTAATAAACCTAAGTAAGCATTGAATGATTACCATTGTTTGGTAAATATAGGTGGATTTACATTTCATATAAGTGTAGGGGCTAGGGTTATACGGGTATGTTATATGACGAGTGCTGTTGGATGTTGTGTTGCGAGCTCAGTCCGAACCCTTCAGTCCGACGGTAGGTGGCAGCACCTACCTCGGGCTTGGGGTATGGACAGAGGTCGCTATAGGCTTCCGGTCTGCGTGTGCGCGCGCAGGCTGGCTGCCTATATATACCCAGCATCTGGCGGTACTCGTCGGTTACTCTGAGCCACGCTGGCAAGGAGACCCTGTGATCAATACGGCTGATTAGCCTACTGACCCGTTCCGAACTCTATAGGGAGTTCGCACACATAGATACTGCTTGTCTAGGTTCTCTGAATAAACCTGATTTGCAACCTGTAACACTTGATCCGAACTGTGTCGACTTTGTTCTTTAATTGATACTCTACCAATATCATAAAGAGACAAAGTATCGTTTATTACACTGGTGCCGTGACCAGTTCTGAGTGAAACGCAGGTTAGCCTGTGCAGTAGCACAGACCTCCTGCTCTGGACGGAGCAGCGAGGTCTCCCGATGAGGCGTCAGCCTCATCCCCGGAGGGGTTAGATGCCGTGAAGGAGGCAGATACCCGCAGGAGTGCGAATGTTCCATCCAGGACAAGCGCATTTTTGGGACACCAGGGTCCCGGAATAATGAATTACTCATTAGATGAAATGAGCCTGTCAATGTTCAACGTTGGTGGGTCAAGATCAGCCGCTCCGAATCCACGGAGGGCTACTATCTTGGAGGAACGTCGTTTCGACGACATGAGAGAGGCCAGAATACAGGAGCGTGTGCAAATGGCCCAAATGGAGTTGTTGACCATTCAGAAACAGTCGAATGAATGGAAAAGCAGTCTGATTGCATTGGAAGGTGCAGTCACACATAGAGCTTCCAAAATCAAGGAGAAAGACGCAAGGCTTTCAACTTTGTTGGAGGAGAACGAGAAGCTGGTGCAATCACTTAGCAGGGTTCGAGTGGAGTTCGATCAGAAACAAGCTGATCTACAGGGACTCCGTTCCGACTTTGTTCAGGCGAACACTGATCTGAATCAGATTTGTGCGGCCCGAGATGCCGTCATCCATGAAGCAGAGGAGACCCGATCAGAACTTGTTCGGGACACTGAAGACTTGCGGGAGGCTCGCCAAAGTCTACTGTCAGAATGTGACATTCTGAAGGCAAAAAGAACTTCTTTAGAGAAATTTTTGTCAGAGACCAGGGAAAGTATACAGGATAGCAGTACCTCGTATGCTTCCGCTGATAATGACAGTCCGAAAGGTCCTCATTACAGGAGTTTTACAGACACCCCAAATCTTCCTATGGGACGTGGGATGACTGTAGAAGGTGCCTTGTCTACTTCAACGCCAGGACGACCACTAAAGGTTGGCCGATCAAGGGGTAGAGGTAGGGCGAGTGATTACTCACCTAGGGTGGGTATCAGTGGTATCCGGCCAATTCCGAAGAAGGTCTTTTCGGCTCCGACGGGTGTAAACACGGCGGGCAGGGGAAGGTCATTATCGGAGTTGGTGCGAAGTCCACGTTCTCAGTTGAAACTGGATGAGCAGCAACTGGATTCGGAACGCTTGAAGAAAGCATCCGAACAAGATAAGGCGGCCAAGACCGACTTAACTCCCTCAAGTTTGTCGCAATGGCGAGAATGCCAAGCAAACATACTGTTCAATGAACAGAAAAACTTGGAATTGGAGAGGCGAGATGTGTATCGCAAGCAGCAGGCTGCTCTTGAGCAGCAACAGGAACGCATGAAGGAAAATGCAGCCCTCGCTGAGGAATTAGCAGAGCAGGAGGCGGCGGTTTTGAGAGCTCGACAAGAAGGGCTCCGAGCGGCCGGTGAAGCTGCGAAAGCTAAATTGGCGGAGGCACAGCAAGAGGAGGAGGCTGATAGACAGGCCAAGGAACTGGAAAAAGAAAAAGCGGCGCATCAGCGATTGCTTGCTCTGGCCCAGCAGTGTCAGTATATGACTGACCAGGAGAAAAATTGGTGGTTCGCTCAAGGTGTGGACCCCACTAAGGATTTAGTGTCGTATGGTACCTACCAGACCTATCTGGAGAGGCAGAATAACGTGCCTACCAGAGGCGCTACTCCGGGGACGACTCCGGGCACAAAGAGTCCGAGGAGGGCTCCAAGGAGAACAATTCTGAGTACAGAGTTGCAAGAGTTGTACGATACAAACCCAGCAATAGCTGGGATCGGAATGCACAACGTGGGTACAGAAAAGGACGCCTCGGCTTCCATTTCTAAATGCCTGGCGATAACCTCTAAAATTAGGGGGTCATCCAACGCTGCTAGACGCATTGCTAGCGAGCCTTTTCCCTACTGGCAGAAAAACTCTTGGGAAGAGTGGTTGGGAGCCACCGTTGAGGACATCAACCTCAGTGGGTGGGATCAACAGGATGCAATTCCGTATGTCTGTAAGGGATTGCGCTTGGGAGATGGCCTGATGGCCGTGGAGCAGTGGAAAGATGAATGCGGACCCCGCGGCACTTTCAAACAACTGGTAGAGATCGGAACTATCCTATACGGAGACTCCGCTCGGATTGACCCGATGGTTGCTTTTAAGAAGCGAGTGCAAGGCAAGCACGAGGCCCCGAGGGTTTTCGGACTTGCACTGATGAGACTCCTGAAGAAGGTACATCCAGCTTCAGGAATCCATGATGCCTTATTCTCTAAGGAATTGTTCTCTCAGTTTGTTGCTGGACTGAGGGACCCAGAAATACAACATGTGGTGTATGATACCTGGAGAGCTGATACGTCATTAGATGACCTTTTTAAGGCCATCGACATACATGCTCTCAAGAAGTCACTGTTAGGGGACCGGGTGCCCACCCGGGCCTCTGCCATTACAGAGTGTTCTCCGGAGCAGTCTGATGGTTCGGGCAGTGAGGAAGAGGGGGCGATAGCTTCTGCAGCTCAGTTTAAGAGGAATGGGAATTCCTCTAAAACGCCGTGGAAAAATAGGAAGCCGGAAGGGGGTGGAAACCCTCCTCCGAAGAAGGAATCATCGGACCCAAAAGCTCCGATAATGGACGCAGCGTTTTTCACATCGCTGTTTGAGAAGATGACGACTTCCATTCAGGGGGCTACACAGCCTAACAGGAGGAAGATCAATCGGCGGACCGCCAAGTGCTATAGGTGCCTGGAGATCGGTCACTTTGCTGCGGAGTGTACGGCTCCGACTCCGAAAGTTCCCGGGAAGGAGGGAAACTAGAGGGGGTGGTCCGAGAAGGCGAGCGGACGACCCCTGCATATGATGTACGCCAACATACCAGAGAGGTAGAGCCTAGTGAAATTCCGAAGGCAGGAAGGGAATCAGGGGTGGCTTCGAGCTTGAGGGGCTCGGATGCCGGCCTGGTTAACATTCCAGTCCAACAGTTGCCCGGCAATGAGGCAGGGAGGCCCATTACGGATCGGAACGAGGAAGTTGCGGCTGTCACAGACACCGTGTGGGTAGGGAGTACCCAGCTTTCCCCGGATCATCCATGTTTCGACCATTTGAAGAAACATGGCCTTGATTTGGCTGCTCCGAAGGATTTTAAACGCTTTACTGTAAACCCGTCTCCGCTGGGGGGGAGGCGGTGGTATGTGTCTGTTACTGTGGCCGGTAGAGCGGGCGAATTTTTAGTAGATACGGGAGCTAGCCACTCCTTTATCTCCTCTAACTTCTATGCTCTTATGCCGGATAGTCGTGATAACTTCAAAACGAGGGTAAACGCCTGTTCGGCCGATGGGTCAAGTATGCAGACGTATGGGCACGCGTTCATACCGCTCCGAATTGGAGGGAAGGAGTATGTGGCTTCTCCCACCATTGCGGATATTGCAGACGACGGTATACTCGGATTGGATTTTTCGGCGTTGTATGACGCGGTCCTGAATCCGGGTACAGGGGTACTCCTGATAGAGCACCCGTACCGTGCGGTAGAGCAATGTGTGCTCCGACAAGTGTCAACAGTGGCAACGGTGGTCCAAACTGTAAAGATTCCTCCCGGACAGACGTGTGACGTGCTGGTCCGAAGCAAGGGGCTTAGGAGAGAGGAAGAGGCAGTTGTGGAGCCGGATGTGGCCATGTTGGGTAGTATCGGTTTGACGGGCATGGACACCCTGGTGGGTGATGGTGCTTGGACCGTTGTGCCGGTTTCTAACCCCGGGTTGGAACCGAAGTATCTAAGGAAAGATACAATACTGGGGAAGGTGTTCACCAGTGAGGCAGTGATGCCTGCTGGACAGGTGAGCATGAAGGGTGACCCTTCTCCGACCGTTCTGAGTGAGGGACTTGAGAAAATGATCTCCGAAACGGATTTGACGGATCGGAGGGATCTCGATTCCCTAAGGAGGCTGGTAGTGAAGTATCAGGATGCATGGCAGGTGGAGGGGGAGCCTTTGGGCCGAACCGACAAAGTGTTGCATTCTATCAATACGGGTGATGCACAGCCTTTCAAGATGCCTTACCGACACTTGCCTTTGGGTAAGAAAGCGGTGGTAGAGGAACAAGTGAAGACCATGTTGGAACAGAAGGTGATCGTGCCTAGCACTAGCCCCTGGTCCAGCCCGGTCCAGATGGTTACTAAGAAGGACGGGTCTATCCGATTTTGTATCGACTATAGGCGCCTGAATGGGGTAACCAAGAAAAATGCATATCCTCTCCCCCGGATTGATGAGACTCTGGACTCCTTGGGTGGGAACCAATGGTTCTGCACCCTGGATTTGCAGTCCGGATATTGGCAGATCGGGATGAAGGAGGAGGATAAGGAGAAAACGGCTTTTACAAGTCACATTGGACTGTATCAGTTTGAGCTGATGCCCTTCGGGTTGTGCAACGCCCCGGCCACTTTTGAGGCTATGATGGAAACTCTTCTGAGTGATCTGTTGTGGCGCAAATGTTTGGTATACTTGGATGATGTTATTGTCTTTGGCAAGACTTTTGAAGAGTGTGCGTTGAACCTCGGAGAGGTTTTGGAACGAATTCGGTCCAATGGCTTGACATTAAAGCCGAAGAAATGTGAACTTTTTCGGAAGTCCATGGTCTATTTGGGCCGGATCATCTCCACCGAAGGTGTGCAGGCTGATCCGGCTAAGTTGGAGACTGTGGAGACTTGGGAAGTTCCAAAAGGACCAAAGGATATCAGATCCTTTTTAGGGTTCTGTTCCTATTACAGGGACTTCATCCCCGGATTCTCTAGGGTGTCTCAGCCATTACAACGGTTGAGCCATTGGACTCCGGGGAGGAAAAAAGAACCCTTCCCATGGGGGATGGAACAGAATGAAGCCTTCAAAGAGATTAAGGCGTTGTTCCGAACCACCCCGGTGCTGAGATACCCTACGGAGAAGGGGCATTTCATCCTTGACACTGATGCGAGCAATGAGAGCATCGGGGCCGCATTGTCCCAAATCCAGGACGGAGTAGAGGTCCCGCTGGCGTTCGCTAGTAACAGTATGAACAAGGCACAGAGAAATTATTGTACTACCAAGCGAGAGCTGCTCGCAGTAGTGGTGTACACGAAGAAGTTTCGGCACTTCTTATATGGAGGGAATTTCACACTCCGTACCGATCATTCGGCCTTGAGATGGCTTCTTAATTTTAAGGACGCCGAGGGAATGATTGGTCGGTGGTTGAATCACCTCAGCGAGTTCGGACTGGAAAACTCTCATATCCAGCACCGAGCAGGCACGAAGCATATTAATGCTGACTGCCTGAGTAGACGTCCGGTACGCCGTTGTGTGCGTCCGGAGTGTGGGGATTGTGGTGCTCACAATGCTGTGGTAGCGAGTGTGCGTTTGCCTTATGATGGGTTGTTGCAAAACCTGTTGGATTGGTCCACCGACACTATAAGGACGTACCAGATGGCCGATCCTACCATAGCACGACTGAGGGAGCTTGTCCCTACTGGGGTCTGTCCAGTGAGACCCGAAATATCGCTGGAAAACCGTGAAATGCGACGTTTCTTGGCTCAGTTCCACGAACTGGAGGTCCGAGACTCGTTGTTGTGCAGGTGGAAGACTTGTCCCGGAAAGCGGAGGGTGTTACAAATGGTAATCCCTGCTGCTATGAGGAAAGACATCCTGTACTACTGCCACGGCCATTCCACTAGTGGGCATTTCGGAAAGAAACGCTCGTTGGAAAGGCTAAGCCGGAGATACTACTGGCCCGGCATGTCAGGCGACCTTTTAAGGTGGATCGAGACCTGTCCGGCCTGTTGTTTAGGCAAACCTGGTCCTGGATTAGGAAAATTGCCACTGCAACAAGAGCTATTCGGAGTGAGATTTGCTCGAATAGCTGTGGACATTATCAGTGGAGTTAAACCAACTCCAAAAGGTAATACGTGTATGATGGTGGTCTCGGACTACTATACGAAATACACCCGAGTGTACCCACTCGAGGATCATACCGCTGCTACTTGTGCGGAAGCATTGGTGAAGGGGTGGATCCTCCATTTGGGGGCTCCTTTGATGTTACATAGCGATCAAGGGAGAGAATTTGAGTCCAAACTATGGGCAGCTATGTGCCATCAGTTGGCTATATGCAAAACTCGGACCAATCCGTACCGACCACAGTCCGACGGGCAGGTGGAGCGGTTCAATCGGACCTTGATCCAGGTTTTGAAGCCATTAGTGAACTCCCATATGGATGATTGGGATGATCAATGCGAATTTGTGGTGCATGCGTATAACAATACGGTCCACACTTCGACAAATTGCACACCGAACCTCTTGGTGTTCGGAGAGGACTTGATCATGCCGGCGGATTTGGTATTCGGGGTGGTAGGGATCAGTCCGGAAGCACCATGTACGGTGCTATTTGTGGAATCTCTACGGGAGAGGTTCAAATTTGCCTACGAAACAGTTAGGGCTCATTTGCTCAAAGCTGCGAATTGGCAGAAGGTGGGTTATGACACCGGATTGAAGTTGCGACGATTCGTAGTGGGGGATAGAGTGATCCGCCTACAGGAACCGCTCTGCAACGTCAAACTGGCGAATAACTGGGATGGACCACACACTGTGGTTAAATGTATCAGTCAAACGACTGTGTTGATTCAGTCTGAAGCAGGACGCATCCGGACGAGCCATGTGGCTCGGTTGCGTGCTTGGGCTGGAAGGGAGCTCACCCCGGAAACGGAGGTGGAGAAGGGAACTTCGGACGCTAAATTTGTACCTTTGGAGGGGGTGTCAGTGGATACCCCTAAGAGAGTGGTACAAAAGAAGCTCCGGAAGACCGTGAAAAAGAAAGTCTCGGCAGGCGAAGGAAGAAGGGCACGGAAAACTAAAATCAAGGCTGGAGTTTTAGTTAAGAACGAGTGTCCTTCGGCCAGGTTACGAGAGGTGGACGGGAAACCCGTTCGGCGAAGCCCAAGGCTGGTGGCTAGAGGGGCCGTAACCTAGCTTGTTTACACGAGTGTGGTGTCCTGTGTTGTCCTATATGTTATATGTATGTTACCAACAGGGGCGCTCAAAGTCAATATGAAAAGAATGTAAGAGTGCTCCCCGAGGGTGGTGGACGGATAATCCGGTGGGGTAATCTTCGATTTCCCATAAATATCCACTAATACTCCTGATGAGCTCTTTATTCGAAGTATATTTTGACTTTTGTGAGCCGCCTACGTAGCAGTGTGATCCCCCGAGCCCGAGCTGCGGGCGGGAAAGGTCGTGACCTGATTAAACAGTAATTGGGTCACACCGGGTAACGGGATCGCGTCCAATCACGCGAGACGCTGCGCATGCGCTTTGTTTTAAAAACAAAAGCGAGGGAACGCCATATTGATTTTGGGCTCGCCCCGGTCAATAGCGGTGTTGGTCGGCAGCGTGGAAGTTGGTGTTTTGGGCGTCTAGAAGAGGAGAAAAGTCAGTTAAAGAGTTGTAAGCAGTGAGTACTCTTTCCTGGTGCGTCTGAGGCAAAGAGGGAGACGGGGAACTAGTGTTTTCCCCGTCAAACTCCCGTCGAAAGACACTTTGACGAAGTGAGGATGGCCGAGCAACAGCTCCGTCAATCCGAACTTTCCGGACACTCCGAGGTGGCATCCGCCACCGAGGAGGCAATGGATGCTCAGAGCCCTAGTGGTGATGAGTTGAGCCAGACACTGTCGGAACTCCGTGTAGATCCGGCCGTGTCCCCGATCCGAAAGTCCCCGTCGCCGGACGGCAGCGAGGACTCCGGAGTGCTGCAAGGACTCGCCTACACCCAGGTAGCGGTGGATCCTTCCGAGACGACTGCACGTCCCTCCCGGATATGCAGTCTCAGCATATCACCGAACCTCAAGCAGACGGTTGCTCGCAAACTGTCTATGGGGAGTGGAAGTGATTCCGACACTTCACGTCCGAGGACGCGCGGTGGGAAGGGTGCTACCCGAGATCGGTCCAAGTCGGCCGATACTAAGGCTAGCACTAAGGCTATCAAACACTCTGGTGTGGGAAAGAAGCCTCCGGGAAAGGACGAGCCTAAAAAGCCCGCTCTGAAGAAGGAAAGTACTGCGAGTACAAAGAAGCCGGGTTCCAAGGCTGCCACTGCAGCGGCCTCCAAGGATCCGAAGACGGTGGACCCCAAGGCTCCTGCTACGAAGGCGCCTAAGGGTCAAAAGAAAGCTGATCCGAAGCCTGGAGCTAAGGACCAGCCAGGGAAGGGGCCGACGTCTGACAGCACGAAAACTGTCAAGACTCCGGGTCCCAGTAAGTCCAACCTACCGATTCCGGCCAAGGGGAAAGGTAGTGGGAAGGCAGTTGTAACAACAGCTGCTCCGACCTCAGCCGTTGACGTGTTGTCCTTCTCGCGAGGGTTAGACAACAGCTCAGCAGTAGCTGCTACAGCCGCTGCGATGGCTAGTACGAAGGGACATGGGGGAGCCCGTCCTAAAACGGTAGTTCCCCCCGAGGCACCTCGGACCGAGGAAGCTATGGATACAGCATCCGCAGCCCATACGGTCCAGGTAGTGCAGGATGTGCTGTCTGGCATCACATTCAACCTCCCGACTCCCCTGGAGCCAAGGAAGGAGGTACCCGTTCGGGTGGAGTTACCTCCTCCAAAAGAGGTACCCGTCCGAGTGGATACTCCTCCACAGTCGACCGAGCCTGCTCTGGAACCATCCAATACCATGGATATTTCAGAGGAAGCCGGGAAACTGGATCAGGCTGCAGGTGGTGGTCCGACTGGATCGGGGGTGCAAATCCTCGCTCCACATCGGCATGACGCATGGGATAAGGAGGAAGCCGACGTCCCATCCCTGCTCCGAGGTGCTATCATCGAACAGATGAGCGCCACAGAGGTCAGATCCTTCGATCTGTTCCAAATGCGAACCTTCCGGGGGCTGGACGAGTTGTCTGCCAGGTTCCCGGCTTGGTTCCCAGATCGCCTAACGGCTGCAATGGAGGATCTTACCAAACATTCAGAGACGGCTCGCTTAGTTGCTGAGACCGAGGGACGTCCCGAACTTATCGCGGCCTTGGAGTACGACCTGCAAACTGCAGCGGAATTCAAGACCGTGCATAGCCGGCGGGAGAAGAGGAGACATCTGACGCCAGCAATGAAGCTGGCTCGGAGTATGGAGCAGAAGACCAAAGAGTCCATTCTGGATGCCACTCTGGAGGGTGAAATGATCCAACAGAACACAGCCACGGCTAGGTCTGCAGACACTAGTCAAATGGAAAAGGCCAATCGGAGGGACCAATACCTACGAGAGACCATCAAGGTGACCTCTCGGAAGGGGGGTCGATCCGACGAGGAGGTAGAAGCGGTTCTGAAGGGATTGGATGAAAATTCTCTCCCGGACGACGAACTTCAGGTTCTGGTCCGGAATGCACTCCGAGCCAATGCTGCAAGTGGGTTTAAATATTTTAAACCCATGTGTGTGAATGACTGTGTCAAGGACAAACGGGCCTCACACATTCCGGAAGAGGTGGGTCCTGACGGTCTCTCCGATGACGAGGAGTGGATTAAGACCGATCCACTCGAGAAGTCGGTACAGTTGTACCACTTTGAGCTCCTGGACAAGGTTCGCAATGGTAGTACCAAGTACCATTCAATCTTCCAGAAAGCTAAGTTGGCATGGGCTATGTCTAGATGGCATCCATTTAGCAAGTGCCCCTTTGAGCCTTGTCTCAACATCGACGAGACACTGGAAACGCCCCGAACTTGGCCTAGCAAGGTTCGGTACGCAAGACATGTTACCCGCTTTCATTTGCGTCACTACATGCGGTATGACTGCTTGAGTGTGGGTCCAAAGCAGAGCAAGGGTTGTCCGAATGGTGGCTGGTTCTACACTAGAGCCGATATCATCAGGCATCTTGCTAAGCAGCACGGGTTGGCTCTGGATGTCGCAGCGGAACGCATCCAGACAGCCCATCAGGAAGTCTACGCCCACTTCCCTCCAGTAGTGGGCCGGAACGAGAATCTCGAGGTGGATTTTGGCACCAACGAGAGAGGAAAGGTCCGGGTGTTTTACAAGGTAAACCCGGACGGCAACTACAACCGGGTTCCGGAAGGTGAGCTCTTCGATGAATTCGAGGAGTATCAGAAGCGTACCAGCACGCGAAAGGTGCGGCACGCTCAGAAGAGACCTAGTGGGTCTTCCGAACAGGCCAACTCTAAGAAGGCCAAAACGGATGAAAGGAAATCCGTTATGGAGAAGGCGGATCCGGGCTATAAAGGACCGGCATTCACCTCTCACACGACTGACTGGAAAAAGGGTCCCCAGGGCAGGCCACCTCGGTCTGAACCGGAGGATCCGAACTCCAGCACGATGGGGTCCTTCGCAGAGGAGTTCCCCGAAAGTAACCTGGTTCCGGGTGATGAGTCGCAGACTCTAACCCAGACCGGTAAGACCAAGGCTCCGGCAAAGAAAACGCCGAAGCCAGTTCAGACCCCGGATCTCCCACCCGAGACCGCAGAGGAGGGGCGTCTAGTCTTGCGACTGAAGAGCCCTCCTTCGTTCCCTCCCGCCGACTTCACTTCCTATGAAGCCGGACAGGAGGCCTTCGGTCAATGGCAAGACAATTTTCATCGATTGCTTGCTGGCCTGAGTCAGGAGGTGGCGATGTTGTCGTTAAACACGGTGCATCATCTCCATCAGAGGGAGGTCGCTACCCATAAGGCAGCGGCTGCGGAGTCCGTACAGGAAGAGCGTGAAAACGCTCGGACTGAACGATGTGCTGCTAAAACCGAAAGGAAGAAGCAGAAGCTGGCAGTTAAGAACGCCGAGGAAAAGCTGGACCACGAACGTCGTCGGTTCCGGGACTGCTTCGCGCATGAAATGCACGAATGGGATGGAACTCGGGCTCAAATCGAGCTCTGGCTCCAGGAGCTGACTCTGGCGGAAGCAGCGTCGGACTCCGAGGAGGAGGAGGAGCCGGCTCCACCCGGTTCCGGAGACGAGTCGGGCTAGATCATCTTATTCTAGGAGCCGATTAGGAGAAAAGGGGGGGTATCCTAAGTATACCAACCCTACAAGCAAAACCCTGATGAAGGGTTTAGGAGTGTCCGGGCAGAGGAACGCGGCAGGCTGGCTACGCAAGGATCCAGTCTGCCAGGTGGTACTGACGGAGGAGGACAAGGAGATCCGGAAGGGACGCTGAACTCGGGATTGGAGCACTTTACCAACATGGATCCGATACAGGATGTTTTTTTTATATAAACTATGGATATCAGGACCGAGTGCTCCTAATTATAAGTCCGAAGATCGCCTGGAGGCAGGACTATATTTTTTTCTCTCTATTTATCATCTAAAAAGCTCCCGAGTATGAGCTATGAACTTTCTCGTTCCGGTGAGTAAGAGCTGAACGAAGTAGGTTCTGAAAGCCGGGCGGAATGCGACACCATCAACAGAGGATCCGGATCTTCGCTACAACACCACGTATGATGTCTTTTTGTAATAATACTTTAATATGTCTTTATAACTTTAAAAGAAGTGATATTGTTTATCACTTATAAGTATTATTCATTACGAGTTTAATTAGCTCGGGGTCCTGAAGGGACGAAATTTTTTACTGTGATATTGTACTTTTTCAAGTGTTTGTATACTATATGTATAGATTAACTCCATCTATCCTAGGGAATGGGGCGTAATTTTCATTACGGTCTATATGTGTAGAAATGTGTGTAATTAATACCTTTTTGTGTTCAACAGTATACGTCATATTGTTTGTAAGGTATAACTTTAATAAACCCCTAAGGTGGTATTTATAAGATAATGCCAGTCCGAAGTGTTTTCGGACTTTAACCTTAATTAATTTTTTACCTCCCGGTTATTATCTGGTAGGGGGTAGTGTAGGGGCTAGGGTTATACGGGTATGTTATATGACGAGTGCTGTTGGATGTTGTGTTGCGAGCTCAGTCCGAACCCTTCAGTCCGACGGTAGGTGGCAGCACCTACCTCGGGCTTGGGGTATGGACAGAGGTCGCTATAGGCTTCCGGTCTGCGTGTGCGCGCGCAGGCTGGCTGCCTATATATACCCAGCATCTGGCGGTACTCGTCGGTTACTCTGAGCCACGCTGGCAAGGAGACCCTGTGATCAATACGGCTGATTAGCCTACTGACCCGTTCCGAACTCTATAGGGAGTTCGCACACATAGATACTGCTTGTCTAGGTTCTCTGAATAAACCTGATTTGCAACCTGTAACACTTGATCCGAACTGTGTCGACTTTGTTCTTTAATTGATACTCTACCAATATCATAAAGAGACAAAGTATCGTTTATTACATAAGCTAGAGAGATAAAGGAAAAGCGAGAAAAAATGGAACCAGAAATACCTCCTTTTATACTGTGCAGCTACACTATTTACAGTGTACCAATCCTTAACACAGAGAAAACTGGCTAGCAAAGGCTGCAGCCTACATTACATAAAGGAGTGAGTCCCTTCTCTAATAATGTTTGATGGTTTATTATATCTCTTCTCCCCATTATAGCTATGAGCATGATGTCATGTTACTTTTAGGTCTCATCAAAATCTAAGTGACCTCTCTTTAGTGGTAGGAACTAACACATCATCTTACAACACAAATCCAAACGTATCTCTATCCTATGTTTTCTCTGCTCTGAGATACACCTGGGATACAAGGTATACATTAAGTTGGCTCAGAGAACCAGTGTACATTCTGAGAGTCAATAACTCTCCAAGCATTGGTACATACACTACAACCCTGTGCCACACCTGTGCCAAGCACTATGCTGGGAGAATGAGCAAGGTGGCCACCACACACACTTCCTGTATTGCACCACTCCAGTAGGAGTTGACTTGGTTAGTATAAGACCATGTTTTACCTGCCTCCACAGCGGGTGAGCCGTAGTCCAGTGGGTTAAGTACTGAGCCATAAGCATTGCTAACACTGTCCCATCCAAACCTGGCTTGAACCTGCTTCAAGACGGGGTGTCCAAGTCAGGGGGACTCCCTCTGGACCAACTCGATACTCACCTTTTGGTAATTTTTGAGCTTTTCAATCTAATGAGACTTTTTCTCTGGTTTAAAGGCACTTTTCCCTGTGGGTAATCTGATCAATGGACATCACTTATTTTTGTATATCTCACCCATTGATGGTTAGTCAGATTGTCCCCAGTGGACTACTGCCTTTAACGAAAGGTCCTGCATGTTACAGTAATCATGTATGTAGATCTATCTACCATTAAATAATTAGTAGGCCATAGTTTCCCTTAGGTGCATATATATGGATAGTAATAGCTAGCCAATTGAAATTGACCTTGTGATTTCACCTAGGGTCGTACACCAATTTCAGCATGAATCGAACACTTATTTCTAAGCATTCTCGTGTATATAGATAAAGATATAAGCACTTATCTTTTGCCATAACAAGGACCCTTAAAGAAACATTATATAACATTATACAATGTTGTTTAACATTCTTTGTTTACTGGGGTAGGTCTCCATGGGGAATTGTCCTGATCCATCGTACCAACCCAATTTCATGTATTTTACCATTACAAGAATCACAGTAGTTGGGTTGGAATAAAAACTTCATAATGTTTGTGTCATTTGCATCAATGTGTTATAAACCTCCTGCCACAGAAGTGTTTTTAATCTAAATAAATGTTTTACATATCTACCATCAATAACCTATACAACTGAAAATAAAAAGGGTCACGTTCACACTAAAAAAGCGAACATACAAAAGTGGTGAATCTACCCTACTGTAAAACCCCACACACAAGAGGTTAGAGTCTCTACTGGTTACAATAGATAATACTATTGGAATTCACCTGAATTGCACTAATATACCTACGTCAGCATTGAATGGTTACCACTGTTTGGTAAATATAGGTGGATTTACATTTCATATAAGCTAGAGAGATAAAAAGAAACCAAAAATACCTCCTTTTATACTGTGCGGCTACACTATTCACAGTGTACCAATCAATAAAACAAAGACAACTTGCGAGGAAAGGCTGCAACCTACATTATATAAAGGAGTGAGTCCCTTCTCTAATAATCTTTGATGGTTTATTATATCTCATCTCCCCATTATAGCTATGAGGATGACGTCATGTTACTTTTAGGTCTTATCAAAATCTAAGTGACCTCTCTTTTAGTGGTAGGAACTAACACATTATCTTATAACACAAATCCATACGTATCTCTATCCTATGTTTTCTCTGCTCTGAGATAGACCTGGGATACAAGGTATACATTAAGTTGGCTCAGAGAACCAGTGTACATTCTGAGAGTCAATAACTCTCCAAGCATTGGTACATACACTACAACCCTGTACCAGATGCCAAGCACTATGCTGGGAGAATGAGCAAGGTGGCCACCACACACACTTCCTGTATTGCACCACTCCAGTTGGAGTTGACTTGGTTAGTATAAGACCATGTTTTACCTTCCTCCATAGCGGGTGAGCCGTAGTCCAGTGGGTTAAGTACTGAGCCATAAGCATTGCTAACACTGTCCCATCCAAACCTGGCTTGACCCTGCTTCAAAGACGGGGTGTCCAAGTCAGGGGGACTCCCTCTGGACCAACTCGATACTCACCTTTTGACCACTTTTGAGCTTTTCAATCTAATGAGACTTTTTCCCTGGTTTAAAGGCACTTTTCCCTCTCGGTAATCTGATCAATGGATGTCACTTCTTTTTGTATATCTCACCCATTGATGGTCGGTCAGATTGTCCCCAGTGGACTAATGCCTTTAACGAGAGGTCCTGCATTTGAGAGTAATTATGTATGTAGATCTATCTACTTTAAAGACTTCTCAAGTAGACCATAGTTTCCATTGGCTGTATATATTGCTAGTAAACGCCAATTGGAATTGACCATTTGATTTCACCTAGAGTCGGACACCAATTTCGCCATGAATCGAACACATTTTTCTAAGCATCAATGTGTTATAAACCTCCAGCCACAGAAGTGTCATTACCCTAAATCAATGTTTTACATATCTATCATCAATAACCTATACATCTGAAAATTAATTGGGTCACGTTCACACTAAAAAAGTGAACGTACTGAAGTGGTGAATCTACCCTACTATGAAACCCCACACACAAGAGTTTCGAGTCTCTACTGGGTACATAACATACTACCGTAAAACCTTGGTTATGAGCCAACCTTGGTTATACGCCGAATGTGAGTTTGAGAGTAAAAATTAGGCTTATAACAAAAGTGCTTGAAATTAATTTTCACTATGTTCCTACGTTATTAAAAACTCGCCTATAGGCCGAATGGGAGTTTGGGGCTTAAAATTCAGCTTATAGCAAAAAACAAAAACAAATAAAATTCGGCTTATAACAAAATCTTTAAGGTACTATTGGAATTCACCGGAATTACACTAATAAACCTAAGTAAGCATTGAATGATTACCATTGTTTGGTAAATATAGGTGGATTTACATTTCATATAAGCTAGAGAGATAAAGGAAAAGCGAGAAAAAATGGAACCAGAAATACCTCCTTTTATACTGTGCAGCTACACTATTTACAGTGTACCAATCCTTAACACAGAGAAAACTGGCTAGCAAAGGCTGCAGCCTACATTACATAAAGGAGTGAGTCCCTTCTCTAATAATGTTTGATGGTTTATTATATCTCATCTCCCCATTATAGCTATGAGGATGACGTCATGTTACTTTTAGGTCTCATCAAAATCTAAGTGACCTCTCTTTAGTGGTAGGAACTAACACATCATCTTACAACACAAATCCAAACGTATCTCTATCCTATGTTTTCTCTGCTCTGAGATACACCTGGGATACAAGGTATACATTAAGTTGGCTCAGAGAACCAGTGTATATTCTGAGAGTCAATAACTCTCCAAGCATTGGTACATACACTACAACCCTGTACCAGATGTGTGCCAAGCACTATGCTGGGAGAATGAGCAAGGTGGCCACCACACACACTTCCTGTATTGCACCACTCCAGTAGGAGTTGACTTGGTTAGTATAAGACCATGCTCTACCTTCCTCCATAGCGGGTGAGCCGTAGTCCAGTGGGTTAAGTACTGAGCCATAAGCATTGCTAACACTGTCCCATCCAAACCTGGCATGAACCTGCTTCGAATTCGGGGTGTCCAAGTCAGGGGGACTCCCTCTGGACCAACTCGATACTCACCTTTTGGACATTTTTGAGATTTTCAATCTAATCAGACTTTTCCCCTGGTTTAATGGCACTTTTCCCTCTGGGTAATCTGATCAATGGATGTCACTTGTCCAGGCCTTCATCAGCGAAAAAATTGGCTTTAGTGAAATCCACCTTTTATGCAAGTGTAAGGCCCAGCTGAACATCTCCCTTCCCATAACCCTTAAAGGACAACACGATACCTTAAGGGTGATGTTTATTTGTGGTCAATATACACCAATGCTGCACTGGTGAGTAAACTACAGCATTGCATTGGTATTCCATGCTGAGCCTTCCGGAGTGTAAAAAGGTAGTCGCCGTGGCTGCATTCATGCACCATGATGGCAAAATGCCAAAATGCCTTAAAGCACTATGTTGCCCATACGTATGTTAACAATTAACACAAAATCTCCCTTTCCCAGGTTATCACCGTAACCACACAGTACCAGAGGACAACCTGAAGGGGTTATACAGTGAAATGATGGACGCGTTTAAATTTGGATTCTCTGAACTCCTCAGATGGGACTCATCTGATGACAAGGTAAGGGTAGAGCAGACAGGGAAGGGATGGTGAAGGAAGGTAAATAGGTTTGGGGGAAGGAGGTAAGGAGAAAGGGTGGGGGGGGAGGCAGGGGAGAGGTGGAGGAATTAGGGATGGCGGGAGAGGGTGGGGGGAAAGGAGTGATTGATGGAGGGAAGAGGGAGGGAGGTTGCGAGGTGGGAAAAGAGATAAAGGTTGGGAGGATGAGGGGAGGGAGTCGGAAGGAAGGGAGATTTAAGGAAGAGAGGATGATAGGCAGGAGGGATTTTATGGAAAGATGAGAGGAAAATGGAAGCAAGGAAATGATAAAGGAAGGAAGGAAGAAAGAGTTTGGTTCTTGCACAAACTGTGGGTACTGGTACATGTACATACAAATTTAGTTATTTTGGTAATATGTAAGATTTTCTGATGACGATATTTCTAACATATAGCTTTACTTGATTGCACTTATGGTCTATATGTGTGATTCCCATTGACTTTAATATCTCCTCAGGACCTAACTTCAATCCACGATGGTACAGACTCAGACTACAGATATTCAGGGGATAATGAAGAAGCTCTAGATGAAGATAACATATCTAACGAGATCACTGTGATAGGTCTAGATGGCACCTGTGTTGTGATAACTTTATCTCTTAACTCCAGGTAAGTGGATACATACCTACTATACTTGTAAAAACACAAATTCACTTGAAAATAAATGAAAAAACACAATGAGATATACGTAGAATAGGAAACACGGCTGGCAGCAATGGTATAGGCTATTTCTTAGAATCCCCATATCTACCCTGGTTTCAAGTCTCGCTGATCAAGAAGGACATCGATGATCTGAGGCTCATAACAGACTAAACTTTCCATGGTGTTAATGCTAGCATTACAAGAAATAACTTCCAGGAAATACGACGATCCTGCACACTGCCCTTGACATCCAAACTCAATACCCTTGTCCAGCATGAGGGCCATGGAGCTCTGCTATGGAAAGCAGATTTATCTAGAGCATATCGCCAGATAAAGGTCGTCCAATTTGAGTGGCCACTCTTAATTATTCTTACTGCTGAAGACTACTTTGTCAAATGTCTGCCCCTTATCTGGATGAAGGCTGTGTCTCACGACCTTGGGCCAATGTTTTTGTCTCTGACTGGGTGCCAGCTCTGACCGGGTGCCAGCTCTGACCGGGTGCCAGCTCTGACCGGGTGCCAGCTCTGACCGGCCTGAATAAAAACAGGTTATTTAGGGCAAATGGCCCAAGGTCGTGAGACACAGCCTGAAGACTGTCTGACCAAGCCTCCCAGAGCATGACCAATGCCATGTGTGAGCCGCTATGTAAGCAGGGATGTCATGCCCTTGCATACATTTGTTGCTTCCCTGTGATCGGCCCATTAGTGCAAGCTCTCCCTCATCTCTCCTGTATTCTTAATTTCAAGTTTCTGAATTCAAGTAAAAAGACCTAGGTCCAATCCTTCGCCGTTTGTTTATTGGTAAAAAATTGTCAATTTTTGTGAAATACCCGGTGGTACCAGTTCCACAGCTCGTGCTCTCATGCTATAGTCACAGGGTTTTTGCCCCGTGTTCCAGTTTTGACTCAGAGTTGTGGGCGGCAGAAAGGAGCTAGTATATTAAGCCATTACCCTAGTAGCAAGCCCGCACAGGGCCAATTTGGTTTTAGCTCGGATTGGCTGTTTGATGTCGGGCAAAACTGAGCTGGGTTTCATGTTGGGCAGATGGCTGGGCTGAAGTGTGGCCCCGATCGGGCTGCCCATTTTGGGCTCAGATCAGTTTCAAAGAGGGCTACCCGCTTTGGGGTCATGTTGGCCAGATGACAGGAAACCCGTCCAAAACCCGTTCTGAGCCCAATTCGGGCAGCCCAATTCGGGCCACACCAAAACCCAGTGCCCTAAACCAACGGGCGGCCGTCGGTTAGCCCACTCCGGGCCGATGAGGGCTGAGGTTGGGTTTGGACAGGGCAACTGGTCTAATAGTTCTGATGATTGACACCAGATGTCACTACTATACAATATCTAGAGTTTTCCAACAAAGCCAGATGAGATTGACATTATATAATAATACAATAAAATGTTAAAGTGATGTAGAATAGGAAACAATAAATAGATGTTCTCACAGTTTGGAAATAAGATAAAACACTATTTCTGTGGCATTAAAATCTTTATACAAGACTCATGTGCCCCATGTAGGTATGAACTATGTCTTTGAAGGCCAATGTGCACCATAGACACTTGTCTATGCTGCATGTGGCTCAAACCTGATGATTATAGGCCTGCTTGATACTTCCATTATTGGGTAGGAAGAGTATGATTATGCCTTGGGTTGATTAGCAGGACCTAGGATATCTGGTTCAACAAATACAAGAAATCATTGGAGAATGATTGAATAGATTCTAAAAACCCATAATTATCCAATCTTAGCCCGCTTTCAACCCGTCCAAAAACCAATCTAAGCCCGCTGTCAACCCGTCCAAAAATCTGAACCCACTTTCAGCCAGTCCAAAAACCAATCTGAGCCCAAAGTGGGAAGCCCGTCCAAAAACTGATCTGAGCCCAAAGTGGGCTTCCCGCCCAAAACCCGATCTGCGCCCACCATGGGAAGCCCGCACGGGGCCAGACCAAAGCCCAGTGCCTTAAACCGAGGGGAGCCCGTCGGTTAGCCCACTCCGGGCCAGACTTGCAAACACAGTCTGGGCCCGTCCGGGGCCACAGTGTGTTTGCTACTAGGGTATCCTGCTATTTGTTCCAGGTTTGGCCCAGGATAGTGGGCAGCAGGGCAGGAATCCTGTTTAATAACACCATGTCCAGCTATGTGTTTTAGGTGTGGTTCTGGTGTTGTTCATCCTTTATTTACCCATTTTCCTGTTACGCTATGTGTTCCAGGATTGGCTCTGGTGTCGTGGGCAGCAGGACGGGAATCCTATTTAATAACGCCATGTCCAGCTTCAGCCTCATCAGGGAGCAGGAGGACTTTGACGCCACGTGGCACAACCACCACATCTCCCCCCGCGCCATGTCCCGCTCATACATGGCACCCACACTTAGTACAGACGCTGCCCACCAGGTGGTGTGGGCGTCTGCAGGTGGCGCTGCGCTGACAGCTTTAACAGGCCTCACACAGGTAAATTATGTCATAAATCATGTAGGGATTACTGTTGAGCTGATGGTAATCCTCCACTGTATATTCAATGGTACTTTTGAGTGGTTTAAATAGTTTATTGTCTCATAAAATAGGGAGATGATGTGTAGAACTGTTCTTTTTTAAACAAAAAGTAAGTTGAAACTACCTTCAACATCACTGGTTTTTTAGATGTAGAACTAATAATGTTGCTACTCTACACAGGTAAATATTATGTAGGGATTAGCATTGAGCTTATGTTGATCCAGTGATGTGTATATTCAATGGTGCTTTGCAGTGGGTTAAATGGTTTGATGTCTCATGCAATAAGAAATGGTATGTATAACTGGGTTGCTATATGTTAATCATATTTGACAGCAAAAAGTACATTGAAACTACCCATACTTTTCAACATCACTGGTTTTATAGATGTACACAGAACTAATAATGTTGCTACTCTTTTTCGACACCTAAATTCCACGGTAAGATAGTAAAAACGATATCTTTATTGGGCAAATCCAAGACATATCATCATTTATAAATTATTCTTTACAAGGCAATTCCTGCTATCCATGCCTTAACCTTTTTTCCTCTGCAGGTCTTACATTACTGGTTATACAGAAATAAGACCCTGGAGAAGGCAGTCGGCCTTCCCAGAATGCATTATAATCCTGCCAATGGACATCTCATATATGAGAATGGATTTGATTGGGTGAGTGAAATAGATCCCCATGGATGTCTTCATAATTGTCAGACCAAGATCCATCTATCTTCAGCTTAAGCTTTTAATGTCTGTTCCTCTCACTCAAATATGTGCACATGTTGCCAGATTATAGGTTTGTGTAGTTTTAAATGGATCCATGTTTCAAACTATATAGGGCATAATAGTCAGATTATATTGAACACAAAACAAGCCTAAATTCTCTATTTGCAGCAGTACCTATCTGACTACGAGAGGTACCATAACTACCCCAAGGCCCACTTCATCTCACACGGGGCTGCGGTAGATGCCATCCACATACTACATCATCACACATACTGGTCACATGACTGGTGGGACCGCAGGGATATCTACGTCGTCACTGACGGCCGTCACAAGGATGTGACACCTGACGGGTTCTGACAGACCTTTAATCTACTGTCATGAGGCTGTGACACCAGTAATCTGACAGACTGCAGTCACTAGTGTGTGACACCTAAAGGACTTTAATCAGTCAGACTGCCGTCACAAGGCTGTGACACCTAAAGGACCAGTAATCTGTCAGACTGCAGTCATGAGCCCATGATAGCGTTAATCTGTCAGACTACAGTCACTAGCTGTGACGCCATCAATCTGTCAGACTGCAGTCACGAGGCTGTGACACCTAAAGGACCATTAATCTGTTAGACTGCAGTCACGAGCCCATGATAGCGTTAATCTGCCAGACTGCAGTCACGAGGCTGTGACAGCATTAATCTGTCAGACTGCAGTCACGAGGCTGTGACAGCATTAATCTGTCAGACTGCAGTCACGAGGCTGTGACACCTAAAGGACCATTAATCTGTTAGACTGTGGTCATGAGGCTGTGACGCCTAAAGGACCATTAATCTGTTAGACTGTGGTCACGAGGCTGTGACACCATTAATCTGTCAGACTGCACTCATGAGGCTGTGACAGCATTAATCTGCCAGACTGCAGTCACAAGGCCATGACAAGGACCATGAATATGACAGACTGCAGTCATGAGACTGTGACACTTGAAGGACCATTAATCTGTCAGACTGCAGTCACGAGGCTGTGACACCATTAATCTGTCAGACTACAGTCACGAGGCTGTGACACCATTAATCTGTCAGACTGTAGTCACGAGGCTGTGACACCTAAAGGACCATTAATCCGTCAGACTGCAGTCACAAGGCTGTGACACCTAAAGGACCATTAATCTGTCAGACTGCAGTCACGAGGCTGTGACACCATTAATCTGTCAGACTGCAGTCACACCAGTACTCTATTAGACTGCAGTCATGAGCCCATTATAGCATTAATCTGTTAGACTGCAGTCACTAGCTGTGACAGCATCAATCTGTCAGACTGTGGTCACTAGGCTGTTACACTTAACGGGTTGGCCTTGGTGTATTATGACACATTGTACACATTGTGGGCTAGCTGGCAAGTAACCTACAAACTTACCTTCTGGGTAACGGCCAAAAAAAATAATCTGTCTGGCAGCATATACCCTGATATACTTAATTGTGTAATTAATCAATGAGAGGGAAATGGGAAAGTTTCTGAATCTATGTTCCTTCATTTGTTTGAAAGAAGTGGTGAATACTGTGATGCTTTGTTTAACCCCCTTCTATAAAGGCCCACAGTGCTGGTCCTAGCTCAGCTCTATTACCAAAGGGACAGCAAGTGTTTCACCTTAAAGCGCTAGGTCTTTGAATATGCGCCAGTCTTGTTTAAGCTTTATCATTAAAATTCAATTTTTTGTCATCATTTGAATTGAACACTCAGACCCTGGGTCATTTGTGATGTATTTCACACGACCAATCGTAATACACATTTACACCACAGTTGGCTGAGAACACAAAAGAAATGGCCTGACTGTATTTTACATACATGGCTGTGTAGGGGCTTAGTAGTCCCCGCACCTGAGTGGTAGGCCCGCAGGGGTGGCCCGCTCAGGTAGTCACTGCGCCCCTCCCATACCGATCCAGTAACGTGAGACACGGTCTATCTGATAGGACATGGGGATGTAGCTCAGTGGTAGAGCAGTCGCTTGGCAAGCGGAAGACCCCGGGTTCGAGTCCCGGTGTCTCCGAAAACGTCATTTTCGGAGAAACCGTGTCCCTCACAGCTGTATGTTGAGCACACTCTCCTACTGTGAGTGTAGGTCAGATATGATACATGTGACTAGCTGCATAAGTGTTATAAGCCTTGGACAATTGTAATCATCCGCAGCTGGCACCTTGGACAATTACCCTGTCCTTGTCTGATATCACTTATACAGCAAGTCACTTGTATCATATCTACTACAACAAATATGGACGAGAACATAGTTGGTGTTGATAATTTAGTTTATTCTAGACTTCACAGCCTACAGCGCGGTATCTATCTATGAAATGAAAATGGATATAAATGAAATAGTTAATTGTAACAGAAGTATTCTACTGGTCAATCATTATTTCTACAAACTACAGTTAGGTTCATTGAGGGGAGAGGAATGTAGAATCTGGACATGGCGTCAACTTCATACATCAACAAAATAGTAAAGATCTTTCTTCCTTCCAAAAACATAACAGTAGGAAGGATGAAATCCCTCTGCACTATAAGTCAATATTTACAAAGTCATAACCCTTTAATGACAACATGATGCCTTTACAACAAAGGGGCAGAGCGCGTTGCCTTTAAAGAGGCCCTAGGGTTATTTGTAAAATAGTAGCATGCAATTACTTCTTACAAATCAAGCAGCGTCCATGTATTCCTCATTGCTCCTTCATGTACAATATCATTCTAACCGACTATTAAGCACCTTGCTGACATAACTTTTGCACTCGTTTAGTCTCAAGATGTACAACTGAAAGTGAAATAAGGCATATCGAATTCAGTTAATGCAAAAATGCAGGTTTTGGGAATGTCCCTGATTGATTGTATAGACACCATATTCTATTCACAATTCAACCAAACAGCAACTTAACTTATAGTGCCAGGACACTCATTATATCGCATGTACAGATCGGTGTAGTATCGCGTCTGCGAACATCTCAAAATCATTTAAACCCGGCTTAAATAATGTGAAAAAATTACAATGAAACTTTTACAAAAAAAATTGAAAATAAATGATTGGTTTAATCTACCGACCGCTGTCTGCAGTTGCTATAGTGATCACAGTTCCACTCCACTTGGTGCTATTCTATCACTCAGTGCTATTCTACCCAGTCAACCTACAGACACGGTGGTATTCACAGAGATACACATACTGTGAAAGTATTTATATTCACCGGTATACATTTCGCCAAAAATAAAGTAAAAAATTGACAATTTTGTGGTATCAATTTCATACCCTAGCATACAAAAATTCACGGATTCCGTGAAAATATATACCAGCGAAATAAAGAATGACCACAGTAGTCACAGACCATTAATACCGGTATATACTATTATTATAGTCTATCCTACTCACACGGCTACTGGTCTACTGGACATCACTGACGGTTAACTCAGATAGTTGTATTGGGTATGGGACGGCCCGCTCTGACGTCCTCACAGATTATGCCACCTACGTCGTCATCTACGTCACAAGCTATATGACGTCATAATGTACCAGAATGATGTCATCACAAGTCATACATTATGCCACCTACGTCGCTATCTACATAACAGACTATATGACATCATAGCTTGAATGACGTCATCACAGGTCACAGATTATAGCACTCACATCCTCATTTACATGTCACAGACTAAATGACGTCATAAACTGACGTCACCAGAACTAGACATATCCGGCGATCGCACTTGCGCATTCTAACTACCAAAGTGGTTTACATATTGTATAATAGTTTCATGTTCTATGCCAGATTGTTGCCATGACAACTAGCCACACTCATACAGACACTAACCCTATGGTACCCATCCATTGCTGACGTTGTTACCGTCACACACAGATCTAAGTCTTCATGTCATCCCGGAGGTTTTACTGAACAATGAAGGATCTCACCTTGTTACGTCATTATGCGGTTGTCATTTTGACATCAAATATTAAGTACCAGATCTGGCCATTTAATAACGCCAGCTAAAACATTACAAGTATGATGCATGTTGTTTGCATATTGTTTACCGTGTTGGTTATGGCTTGTTCTAGACTGGCGCCATCTTAATCAGTAGAGCGTTGTGTATTTGCCATTAAACATTACACAGGAAAAAATATGAATATCATCTACATCCCAGACTGAAGTCGTTATGACATCAGACATTGTAGATATTACGTCATGACAGATTGTAGAGTCTAGGTATTACGTCATAACGTCGTCACAGATGAGATATTACATCATGACGTCACAGATTGTTGATATTACATCATGACGTCATAGATGGGAGATCTTACGTCACATACTACATAAGACAAAGTGACATTAAAGCACCATGCACATCAGATCACCAATAATTGTAGAATTAAATGAGACTTACCAGGGTAAGGTGATATTTGATTATGATTTTGCCGAGGGCACCACTAGTGGTGCAGAGTATACAATAACTATTAATCTCTTTTCTTTGTTTTGCCAACACTTTATGTGCTTTTCTTTAAAATGACAATGCAGTTTTTCGTTGTTTAATTAATGAGACATGTATCCCCTGTGGATGTAACTAATTCTAATGTAACTAATGGCAAAAATAGTTCAATGATTACAATATATTTTTTATAGTATTGCTCGAGTCTCTAGGGTCGTCTTGCGTTATAGCGGTCTGGTATAACTTTCACACCCTATATTTTATTCACATCCAAACCATTACTAATTAATTTCACAAATTTGTAATTCTTAGTTCCTTCACATTATGGGGAAAATAAACTTCCATGATTAACTACATGGTTCAGAACAAACACACAGAAGCATCTAGAACTCATTAGGATGATGATAGCACACAGGGTGATATTATGCTGAGTCATGGTCAGGGACTGACGGTACCCATAGTGTAGGAAGCAGCACCAACACTCTGAGATTAACGACACTAGCGTCTCAAACATATTCTGTACACGCACACCGGGTAACTAGCATAAAACTCCGCATATAAGCCTAACTCGCATATTAGCCGCACCTAGACTTTGGGAATATCCTATAAAGCCCCGGCCACACCTAGGTGATTTCACCCGACCCGACGTGGTCCGACCTAGATCCGACCCGACCTGACCCGACAGTCGGAAGAGTTTGGCATGCACAACTCTATCAGACCGGCCAGGTAAATTAGGCCCGATTGTTGGGTCGGGTCGGGTCGGATCTGCTCAAAACAGCGTAGTGTGGCCGGGGCTTAAGCCTCACAGGGAATATGATTATGGCGACTTTAGTACTGTAGTATACATCTAAACACTCGTATATAAGCCGCACCCTGACTTTGTCCTGATCCTATATGCCGCACTAGCAATCTGACTAACATAATAGCCAATACAAGAGATTTGACGTTAAGTAACACTCATTGGATGATTGAATATACAAATCAAATGCCCAATTGTGCTCTACGAGAAAATCTTTTTGGGGGCAACTATTTTATGGTAAAACCCTAAATGAGGGAAACTGCACACGGGAAGGGTATCTTCATATTCAGATAACATTTTGTAATCATGCAAACTAAAACGTAGGGAAACGGGCCTTTATAAGGAAAATATGTATATTTTTGGCATACACTCCAATAATTATAATATGTTCTAAATGCATACCAATCATAGCACATGGGTAGTCTCACACCATAACTATGCCCCATACAACTCCTGCATAGTCTGCCGATTGATGTAACTACAAAGTGATCACACCTCGTACTATGAAGCCTCACGTACTACCCGCACCTAAACTTTTTCAAGAACCCTATAACCAGAGATGCCACTCTTCGATATACAAAAAGTAAGAAATCCTTAGATTTTGGTCAATTTTATGTAGAAATTTAACATACTGTAAACGTATATATTTTCGCGCAGCTAAATTTTCGCGCATTTGCATAAAGGGACATGTTCGCGCATTCATATTTTCGCGCAGCTGTAAGCACCACATCATTAGCTACATATCATTTTTTTACGGTTTGTAAATCGGACAATTATTAATTAGGGCCCAAAGACTAGGGGCTATGACTTACGGCCTACTGTGGTTGTAATATCACCAAGGAAGGAAAAGAAAAAAAGTTTATCCATACTACTTCACTAATGAAGATTATTCTGGCATCCATTACCATTATAAATACTAGTAGCAATATATAGTGCTACACATTATTGGAAAGCTAATTTCATGGGCATAATTTTCGCGCACATCACAATTTCGCGCACCTAAGCATGTGCGCGAAAAACGCGAAAATATGTACTGAGCGAAAATTAATACGTTTACAGTAATTTAATACAGAAATCCCAGCGAAATTGTAGGAATTCCTGCAAAAGTAGGAAAAGTGGCATCTCTGCAAAACCCACAGTGGGGTGTTAAAGTTGTCCACATTAGTACTGTAGTATGCTTTTTATAACGCTCATATAGCCCGCACTCCCACCTTGGGAGAACCCTAGAACCTGGTCTCGTATAGCCCGCAGGTTGTACGCGAGACTCTACAGTATCGCGAGGTACTGGCACATAATAGGTCCCATATCACCCCCCCCCCCCCGACTTCTCAAACTCTGCCCTTATAATTTCACTCAAACTGAGGCGGTGTAAATTTTTCTTACAAAAGCTCCTCCATAACTTGTATAATTGTCATGGTATATGTATATAAATGCCTTTTATAAGTTATAAACGTTTTCGCCTACCTATTATTTGTAATATCTCATTTATATAATATAGTTTTATATATCAAAACAAACCATATATCATAGTATTGCGCTCATCTAATTGCATTTCACATTTTTAACAAACCCTACACTTTGTGCACGGGCTGGCTGGCGGACCTGTTGCCAACGACTCTGGGTAACTTTATGAGCAAATTCCCTGTAAATAAAACATTTCCCAATCCCATGTCCTCTTGCTCCCTCCGAGTTGTGATTATTCCATATATAATTGTCTATCCCTGGTCGGCAAGTAGGTTGTGTAATAGATACACAATGGTTATGAGAGGGTATATAGAATTAACCACAGCTTGCTGGTGGGCCAGACGATTTAAGTGTACTTCTCCTATCTAACACGTTGAGATACATGTGTATTCTAGTTGTCGTGTATAATTGTCCTACTACGTTGAGACCGCTCGTCGGGACACACTCACGTGTGGGAGCATCAACGAGAAAATCTGTCCAATCTCAAAACGACTAATCTTAAAAACGTTGCAAAGTTAATAACATATAAGATTATAACATTTGTTTAAGATTATCGCTGCACATCATCACCATGCATACTGGTAAGATGGCGCCATTAGTGACTACTAGCACTGGTAATGTTATTGTATACATAAGGGGCCCCAAACCCCCGTTTCTTTCTTTTTTTCCCCCCCTTTTTTTTTTGGAAAATGACAACACATCTATAACCAAACCCAATTGCCTTCAGCTTTACTGATGTAGGCTCATCATAGCCTAGTTAGGCTATGTGGAAGGAGGGGGCCAACTATGTGCATTCTACGATGACAGTGGTGCCCTCTAGTGTTAAGATTATCCATTTTAAGATCGGAAAGATTTTCTTGTCGCCGCTACCACTTGAGTACATCCCCTTGTGCGTTGAGACGCGGGTGGTGGCGCCCCCTTACAGCCCCTTGTTGAAGTAGACCGTGTCCAGCTTGGGGTACTTGTGGTGGATCTGGTCCTGAAGCTCCTTCTCCAGACTCGTCACCTTGATGGAGCTGCAACACGACACAACGTTAACATGGGTCAGACAGTGACGACATCGGTAAGGCACTACCGTATTTGATGCAATAAACGCACAGTGCGCTTAAAGAAATGTTAACTGAAAAAAAACCTTTTTTAATAGTTTATAGTTAATCTGGGCTAAAAATGTGACATATTTTGGGGGATTTACAGTCTGAAATTGGCCCAAAAAGGGGTGGGTGCGCTTAATAGGGGGTGTGCGCTTATTAGGTCGAAATACAGTATGCCTGTTTGTCGTCATGATACATGAATGCAGCCCTCTCAGTGCTGTATTCATGTTTGAGACGAGCGTGCAGGTTTGATGCACTCTCAAAAAGTTCTGTATCACGCAGTGTCTACATCATGACAACAGATGAACATTAATGCTAAATTTGACATATTATATTTAGTTGAGAGAGAAAATAAGCTTTATCAGAGGATATTCTAAAGATGAAATGGTGTAGTTTCCGAGCGTGTAATGAGTGCTGGTATCCAAGTGACAGTTGACGTACCTTCTTTGTGGGAAGATGGCGCAGCAGAGCGGTGTGGCGAAGATCAACCTGTCAGAGAAGACAAGAGTTTACATGTGTTATTTTAATCTGTTCAGGGCCATGGCCCCTATGACGCTACAACTCTGCATCATGCCAGCCCTTCTGGGGTGTATCAGCTACTCAGCCACGCAGGGTTGGTATGATGCATGAATGCACTATGTGGGCCTAAGGCCAGTTCAAGTTGATTATCAGCTTTGCGGATATCGCGCGCACCCTTTAGAAGAGGCTGCATTGGTGTTTTTTTCACCCCTTTCGAAAAAAAAAGTCCAAAAATAGTGCATGGAGGAAAACACCAGCAATCCAATTACAATATTATCAATAATATCTATTATTGAGAGTAGAGACGCAATTCAAAAGGTTTTATTATGGACGCCATGATACTTACATGAAGCCGACGATACCGACAGTGATGGGCGCGTTCATCTTAGGGTTTTTCTGTAAGGTGAACACAACAACAATTAGAATCATGACATTTAGAACCACTCCATTTTTATATGTACGGATTTATAGAGTATTGAGTCACTAATTTAATATACAATGATGATGGGGTTTGCAGGCTCACAGGGACTAGGATAACCCAGGATTTTATTTCAGCTTGTGTTTTAATGGACGGCATGATGCTTCAAGCATCATATTATTTCTCATCATGAGGCAGCAGGGTATATTAGTGGATCATGGTATTCAACCTTCCCGCTGATAAGGGCTCCTAATCAGCACACAGTCCCCTTTTTGGGCCCATTTTGGACTATAAAACCCCAGAAATAACTTATTAACCCTTTAAGGACGCAGGTCGCTAAAAAATTACATTTGTCATCATGGGGGGTGCAGAGGGGTCCCCCCCTCAGGTCGGAAAGTCGCTGAAATTAAGTGCCCAATGTCGCAAAGTCGCTTTTTTAGACCATCTTTACTATAACTAAATTTGTCCAAAAGTCGCCAGGTCGCTTTAATTATGCTACCAGGTCGATAAGTCGCCTGGAAAACAGCCCAGGTCGCCAGGTCGCCGAAAACCCCTCTGCAGTCACATCATGATGCCCCAATGCAGCCCCGCCGGTGCTGCATTGTTGCATCATGCTGACCCGTCAGAAGTGTCTAAACCCTGTAGTCAGCATGATGCATCAAGATATCATGCCGTCCTTAAAGGGTTAAGCATACTGTGCGCTTATTAGGTCCAATATAGTAAAGCGTAAAACACAGAAGGTCGTCTCACCTTGAGGAAGTCTCCCTTCTCTAACCGCTGCATGATGATGGGCGGGATGGCTGAAAGGTACAACTCGTTAAGTTAAGCCGCAGACAGATGAAATAACGCCCGTTTTATTGGTGTGTTTTTTCTGAATAATGTAATCTTAAGTATATCATTTCGTGCTGTACGTATTTTCGTGAATTTCACTGGGGAAAAAAATAAATCCACGAGAATATGTACAATGTGAATACTCATCGAGTAAAAAAGTACCAAATTCCTAAATTTAAATACACGTGAAATTGTACTTTTTATTGAAACGGGAAAATATCAATGTTTACAGTATATATTTGACTTCACCAACATGATCCAAATCCTACATTTTACATACAAGAAGTGAGATGGCAAAGAATTAGTGTGTGACAAATTGTTAAAAATGATATCTCAGTCGCTGACTTACCCATGCCGGGGGTTGCCATGACAATACGTGAGAAGACGACCTGCATGATTCCCTTCTTGGCGGCGGTGGACGATGTACCGAGAACCTCTCCCTTCTCCGTCTCTACCGGGATGCCATCAATGATCTCTCTGAAAGTTACAAGTTATTAAAACATGAAATTCTGTTTTGCTATATCTGACTTTCAGTTTGTTTAGCACGTTTAATTTTACTTGCTTGATGCTTCATTGGATACCCGAGTCTTTGGGAACCGGGTAACACTTCTATAGTACACATCAGTTCACCATGTCAAGATGATTTTATATGCAATACATGTTTATATACAGCTTGGATCTAGTCTGAATCAGGGGTTCCTTTCACGGCCAAGTTACTACATTGTTATGTAACATACTAATTATTTAATTGTTAACCCTTTAAGGGCCGCATAGCACTTTGATGCATTATGGCACAAGGTGTCAAAGAGCAGTTAGCCCGTGTGTGTGCTACAAGTGGTACATGTTAGTAGACTCGCCAGGGCTGCATTCATGTGTCATGTCTTCAAATGGCATAGCACATTAACACCCTTTAAGGACGGTATGTCACTAAATTAAAAAGTTACTATTCGTCGGCATGACACACCAATGCCTACCCTTTGCGGGTATATTGATCCCGCAGAGTCGTCATGGAGCATGAATGCGGCGCTGGCGAGTTACTCGCCAGGGCTGCATGAATGCATTATGACGACCAAGGGCATGATGCATGAATGCATCATATGTAGACTGTATGAGGTGTGAGAGGTTCCTTACTTGCTCCTCATGAAGGGGATGTTGATGCAGTTAGCAGCGGCCACCGCAGCAAACGGCACGTAGCGACCCGCGATCTCCGGCAGTTTCTGTCAACGACAAAAATGGTGTCAAAAGTAGCCTTTTTAACAAGACGAGGACGGAAAAATGAATGTTATAAAGAGAAATTTGTGGGGAAATCACTTATTCATTTTTAATTTTTTTTCACTTATTTACATTTACATTCAGCGTAATTAATTTTATTCAAGAATTAGTTTTAATGGAAAGATCTATATTGTGGATATCAGTTTCCAGGGTTGTATCATTATTTTGATAGATTTATCTGACTTACGACGACAATTTTGTTTAGTCCCAGTGCTGTCCCTGTTGCCGCTCCAGTTGCGAGTAGATACGAGATTCCTAATTGTCTGCAAGAAAGAGAAAAAAAGTTATCCAATCACGAAAAAACATAAAATCCCAAACAGAGAGTTTCAAAGCTGACATCCTGGTGATCAAACCGGAGCAGTACGTATGCATCATGACGACAAAATATCAAACATTTAAATTTTTTAGATAGAATATTTACTATCCCTAAGTAGTGGCAGTGCCGTATTAAATGCCCCGTTGAATAATATGTGGCCGTATTCAATGGGCTAAAGGTATTTTCTAATTAAATGACAAGACATGAATGCCCACTACCTTGATACCATCTGACATATTTCATGGGAGCGGGGGCCATATCCCACTCAGCCTGTGGCTTCGAGTGATATGGCCCTAGCCCCCCACACATGAGCGTATCAATGGGCGTTGGCATTTGTCTATTTTCCATGTGGTGGGAGTCCTTACTTGGAGGTGATCTCGGAGGACCCTGACCGGTTGGTGTGGTTCACGATGGCGTTAAACGACTGGTTCAACCACTGCCAGAATACCACCGCCGACGTCGTCCTGAAAACACACCCAGCTATGAGGATCAATACAAGAATTTCAGCACATTTGTATCATTTGTATCATTCAACTATAGAATTTGTTCTATTGGTCTTAGCTGACACATATTACCATCCAGTAATTATTTACTGGTACAAATGAATCCAAAATATATTTAGTTAACAAGGACTAGTAAAATTGATGAAGAATGTCTGATCTTCTGTGACATGTATCATACCTCAGTTACCGTAAAACCTCGCGTATAAGCCTAACTCGCGTATAAGCCGCACCCCCAGTTAAGGCTGATCCTATAAGCCGCACTTGCGATCTGAATGTGCCGATTTTAGTACTGTACCATAGTGGCAAAAACTCGCGTATAAGCCGCACCCCGACCATGGGCCGATCGTATAAGCGGCACTGCCGATCTGATTCGCGTACTACCGTAAAACCTTGGCTATAAGCCGACCTCGGTTATAAGCCGAATGTGAGTTTGGGAGTAAAAATTCGGCTTATAACAAAAGTGTTTGAAATTTGTTTTCACTATGTTCCTACATTATTAAAACCTCGCCTATAAGCCGAATGTGAGTTTGGGGCTTAAAATTCGGCTTATAGCAAATAAAAACGCCAAATAAAATTCGGCTTATAGCCGAGGTTTTACGGTAGCCGCGGCTTATACGTGAGGTTTTACGGTACTCTAAATTCCTGTCACCAATCCTGTCCCCGCAGACATTGCATCCCTTAGGCCACACCAAAGAATAGTTGGTCAATGAATTTCAATTTCGAAAAACGAGCGCATATGAGTGACATTTTTACCTTTATAGTCTTAAGGTGGGTCGCTACCCTTTGATTTCTTTAAATTCTAAAATCTATCAGAATGGGCCAATATTGCATAGCCAGATACATGTATACCTTCCCTAAACTGTGTTAAAAATTTAGATAATTTCAAGCAAAATTGTGCATTTTGTAACACTTTGAATATTTGATTTAGTGGTAACTGATAATATTTCTAATTTAAAAAAAAGTGCTAGTAAATTGCAGATATTTAATATTTAGAACACTATAGATGCTATGATATTGCTCGAAATAACCAAGGGTATAAATCAGGACAATTTTAGATATAGATTTTTACCATTTTACCCATCATGCAGTGCCATATTTAATTAATTTAGTCGTTTTTGGGCATTATTTTTCATTTTCAAAGGTCCAAAACCCTAAAAATATGCCCGGGACCCCCTATCAAAATTACTTCTATATGTTAGCAAATGATCTGAACTATTTTCTGAGTGAGTTTAAAAAAATTCTGTTTATATGGAATACTATTTTTAGCCAATAAGGCTACAAATAATGGTGATTTCTTTGTACTCTTTCCCGAAACATCATATTTTTACCCAGAATGCCATGGTGTAAAACTGTAAAATTAATTTTTCATTAAAGAGGCACATATAGGCGTTTCACAGGTGATGTTTTACATTTCTGCACATAATCGTTGATATGAAAAAAAATATTGGAAGTTTTCATATTTTTTTCTTATTTTCAGAAAAAATCAAAATACTTTATTTTTTCAAAATTCTATATCTAAAAAAGTAGTTCGGGACCCCCTATTTTTCTTTAAATTTTCTGATTCCATATGATTTAAACTGCCTGTGAAAAAAATATTAGGAGATTCTGTTAACTTTTAGTGATTTTGACCCAAGGGTAGCGACCCACCTTAATGATTTGTTATTTTTATCATTTTTTCACCAAGAAAAAAAGTAAATTTTTCAAAAACAAAGGAACCGAGTGAAATCCATCGACTTGAAAAAAAGATGAAAATATTGCATTTCCTAAAATAAGGTGCTGAAGTCATTTATTTTCCCTTGTTAGTCTTATAAAGGTAGCTCTGTGTTAGAGTGCTGGTACTCACGTCCTGAATGCCATCATACAGCCGGTGATGGACATGTTACAGGGGACCTGGGCCGACATGCGGCCCGCGATGAACATCTTCTCCCCTGTGTCGGGGTGGAAGGCTGAGTCGTACACGGCCTTGGCCTTCCACAGCTGGTCGGGCGTGGTGCCCAGCGGCTCTGTGCGGTTCCTGTACGAAACAAACACAGGGTCTCATTAGGGCAGGTTATCTTACTGAGCACAGTCACTAACCTATCCCCGGGTAGGGGTAGACACTTACGCTGACCCATGAGCCCTGGAGACCCACAGGGATATTTACTAGACAACTGAATAAAAATTATAATGATGTAAAATATTGTTGTAAAGAGGAAATATCCCGAAATTATTCATTTTGGTTCTACCCTATCATTAACCAATCAGGAACATTTGTGTTTTTCTCTTAAAAAAAAAAGAGGTAAATTTTGACGCTTGGCCCACAAGTCTAGCTATGGGCCTGTAGCTCCAGGCCTGTAGGGGATTTAATAAGTATTGAATATTGATAAATAAGGTGATCTTTTAATGATCACTGCCTATATGTATTGAGAAATGTGTAAATTCATTGAATAATGGTTACATGGCTATAACTTCACCTCTACTAGGTCTATCTGAAAAATTCTTTCACTGCTGGGAAGCTATTAAAGGTCATGGCCGGCTATTGTGGCCGATGTCTGATGGCCTCACATCGGCCATTACGATTTTACATCAGCAAAAGCCGATGTGCCGATGTCATTTCGGCTGCACTGCTACCAATCACCTGTAGGCCACGACCAGCTCCTTTGCCGCGTCTAGTTCCTTGCCGCCACAGAACAGGTTGAGCGGGTTGGTGACGATGAAGAAGTGCTTGGCGCGTCCTGAGAAGGTGCTCTGGTCATAGCGGGGCCGGTCCAGGTTGATCCGCTCCCCCTGAGGTACTTCAGCCATCTTGGATGTCTGTAAGCACAACATTTTACGGTTAATTAGTTACTACATGTAATAGATCAAGAAAGGGTGACTTTTCAGAAAAGTTGCTTATGAAGTTTTTGAACATTTCTGAAGCGTGACAGACAAATACCTAAATATAACCTCAAATTCCTACATTATAATATGTACGATTTGAAAGATAATTGTCCTGTGAATCTCCTGACGTGAGATCTTTGCCAACATAGCCATTACAGAGTCAATGTTATGAGGATTCTGCTAAAATGAACATTAACATAACTTTATCATGAAAATTTAAGTCACCCTTTCTTGATGCATGGGTCTAAGACTAGTTATGAGGCAGTCTGCTCTGTGAGAGGGTGAAATATCAACAATAGCAGGTATGGCCGACTGAATACTTGTAGTGCTCTAGGACAGAAACCTTGTATGGTACTATAAGGACGTGGCGTGGTCAATTGATACTACCGTAAATTCTCGCGTATTTATGTAAGCCTTATTCGTGTACTGGCCACACCCCTAGCTTTGACAAATCATGTAAGGCTCAGAGAGTCTCTGAAAATTGCTACTGTAGTGTACTCATAAATACTCCCGTATAAGCTGCAGCCCAACCTTGGGCCGATCCTACAAGGCGCATCTGACTTATGTATTAGCCGCGGCTACAAATGGGTATATCATAGACCCCTAAATTAGACATGGCAACATGGCCATTTCGTAAAATCGACATGGCGACATGGCCATTTCTTAAAATCAACATGAGACATGGGGACCCCCCCATCTACACCCCGTCCCCCCATCTACCCCCCTCCCCCCCATCTACCCCCCCCCCTATTACACGAGAATTGACGGTAGCTTACATGATACCAGGCTATATACCGGATTGGGTCGCCCACCATTTAAAAACGGCATTACTTATATATATTTTTAGGTTTAATGAAAAAAAGTGGAATCCCAACAATTGAAACGGAATGGTGTTTTTTACACTAAAATGGCATGGATCAAATTATTCCCTTTATTTCGTTAATGTATTGTAATACATTAAATTAGGGGTATTGCAGTACATTAACGAAATAAAGGGAATCATTTAAATCATAACTGAAGTGAAATAGATCAACCTAACAATAACCTATTTAGTTTTGGGTGACCAATTCCGTTTTGGGTGACCTATTCCGTTTTGGGCGACCTATTCCGTTTGGGCGACCTATCTCGTTTTGGGCGACCTATTCCGTTTTGGGCGACTTATTCCATATTGGGCCACCTATTGCAAATACCTGAAAATTGCTTGCTATTACACATACCTGAAAGTTGCTTAACCCCCCCCCCCCCAATCAAGATTTTACCTTGAATCCCCCCCAAATTCCGAGCCCCTATTTCTATGTTTCTTTTCCCCATAAGGAAACCCTTTCCCCTGGGGGTCCTTTCCCCCCAAATGACTTAAGTTTGAATGGTAGGCTTTCCTATATAACAGTACCGCTTTAGGTCGCACAAAAGTGAGAAAGTTTTGATCCCCCAAAAAGGATTAGGTCGCATAGGGCGACTTATTCCTTTTGCTGATTACACCTTCCACTTTTTGCATACAACCTGTGGACGACCTAATCCGGTAGATAGCCTGATACCACACTAGCTGGGTCTGTGGTTGCTGCACTGGTATTACGTGTACACTGGTAGATAGCCTGATACCACACTAGCTGGGTCTGTGGTTGCTGCACTGGTATTACGTGTACACTGGTAGATAGCCTGATACCACACTAGCTGGGTCTGTGGTTGCTGCACTGGTATTACGTGTACACTGGTAGATAGCCTGATACCACACTAGCTGGGTCTGTGGTTGCTGCACTGGTATTACGTGTACACTGGTAGATAGCCTGATACCACACTAGCTGGGTCTGTGGTTGCTGCACTGGTATTACGTGTACACTGGTAGATAGCCTGATACCACACTAGCTGGGTCTGTGGTTGCTGCACTGGTATTACGTGTACACTGGTAGATAGCCTGATACCACACTAGCTGGGTCTGTGGTTGCTGCACTGGTATTACGTGTACACTGGTAGATAGCCTGACACCACACTAGCTGGGTCTGAGGTTGCTGCACTGGTATTACGTGTACACTGGTAGATAGCCTGATACCACACTACCCGGGTCTGTGGTTACTGCACTGGTATTACCTGTACACTATGTCAGCCCCGGCTTAAAATATGAGCACTCCCTTAGACTTCCCACCGCCCCCGTCTATGGCAAACGGGAGAGGGGAGGGAGTCTAGGAAGACGGCGTATCCTCTATTACCATATTAGACCTAATATGTGCCCTCCCCCTAATAAGTGCCCCACCCGTTTCAGATTTTTTCCAGATCTTTTAAATATGTTCCTCCGTTTTATTTTATTACTGTGTACATGTATTACACCTTGTATGAAACACTTCACACCAGCCCAGGTGTTAAGGCCACACTTAGAAAAAGTTGTTTCCGGTGGAGCGGCCGGGTGACATTGCTTAACCAGGCCACCCGGCCGGATTTTTTAAAAAGTTTATTTAATAATTTCTCTACCTGTTTGCCTGCCTCCCTACCTGTCTGCTTGGCTGACTCCCTACTTATTTGGTATTTCCTTAGGCTTACGTGACCCCATCCTTACCTCAGGGCCTCCCTGCCCCCCTCTCTGTCTCCCTGCCGGGTAATTTTTTTGATGATTTGTCTCTGATGTCTCCGGCTATGGTGACAGCTGTAATATGAGCTGATATGGGTCTGATGAGAGGGGATAAGAAATACCGATATCAGGTTAATACTAGGCCTATGTGTCACATTGAGCCTCACATCCCAGCCATCAAAAGGGGGGAAATATTTTGGGGGAAAAAAAAATTTGAAAAAAAAATTTGGAAAAAAAAGATTTTGCGGCCGCCCGGGTGAGTGATTTTTAGCCCACCCGCTCCACCGGAAACAGACTTTTTTTAAAGTGTGGCCTAAGGCCAAGCCAGGTGTGAAGGCATAGGGCTGAGTGAGAGCCTTATAGAGGTTTGCTGAGAAGGACCAGTAGTCTGTATAATACCCCCACGGGGACGCTTATTAAAATGGATATCTGGGGTCAATGTTTCCACTCAAAATGTTTTTTTATTAGCGCCCAGGACGCTTATTACGTCGAATACGGTATACAGACTTGAGCCAAGTCTAGTAGCTCATTAACAGGTGACATATCTGGCTTTAGATACAAAGTTTCTGTTTCTATTTCCTGATTACATCACATTAAGCATATGGAGTCTATCCAACAGTTACATTGTGGTTCTGACAGCCAAGAATGACTCAGCAAATATCCTGGGGCAGAACTGAGCCTCACACTGCAGGCCCGCCATTATAATTTCTCAGTGTTGCCGACAACTTTTTATGCACACAGGCCAATGTAGCTGGTGTAACGAGATCTTACACAGGCCATCTGTCTTCTACACAGGCCACATGAAACTAACATGTATACATTCATGTCTTATAGGGGATTTCATACTAATTTGCATTTATAAATATTGGTGTTCATTTAAACTAGCTGTGTATACCTTTTGGGCACCAGGGGGAACTACTGTAGCCATTATCCGATAAGGCCTCACTGCCCCTCCCCCTTTGGCTCCAGTGAACATACTAGGATGCAATGGTTTAGATCTAGGATTTGCACACCATAGGTGTGGTGACCGGCTTTTTATTAGTGTACAGGAGTCATGATGCATTAATGCATCAGTGTGTAGTTAAAGTAGTGTGCTGTCCCTGAAGGGAGAACAGGATAAACGATAAACGGATAACGGGATAAACGGGGAAAGGGAGAACGGGATAAACGGAGAGCGGGATAAACAGAGAACGCTATCAACAGTGAACGCGATAAACGGCGAACGCAATAAACGGAGAACGGGATAAACGGAGAACGGGATAAACAGAGAACAGGATAAACGGTGAACGCTATAAACAGTGAACGCTATAAACGGTGAACGGGATAAACGGAGAACGGGAGAACGGGATAAACGGAGAACGGAGAAGGGGATGAATGGATTAAGAGAGAACGGGATAAAGGGAGAAGGGGATGAACGGAGAAGGGGATGAATGGAGAAGGGGATAAATGGAGAAAGGGATAAACAGAGAACGCTATAAACGGCGAACGCTATAAACGACCAACGGGATAAAAGGCGAATGCGATAAACGGAGAACGGGATAAACGGAGAACGGGATAAACGGAGAACGGGATAAACGAAGAAAGGGATAAACGGACAAAGGGAAAACAGGACAAAGGGAGAACGGGAGAAAGGGAGAACGGGAGAACGGGATAAACGGAGAACGGGATAAACGGAGAACGGGATAAACGGTGAACGGGATAAACGGTGAACGCTATAAACGGTGAACGGGATAAACGGAGAACTGGATAAACGGAGAACGGGGTGAACGGGATAAATGGTGAACGCTATAAACGGTGAACGCTATAAACGGTGAATGGGATAAACGGAGAACGGGATAAACGGAGAACGGGATAAACGGAGAAAGAAAGAACGGGATAAAAGGAGAATGGGACAAACGGAAAGCGGAGAAGGGGATGAATGGATTAAGAGAGAACGGGACAAAGGGAGAAGGGGATGAACAGAGAGCGGGATGAACAGAGAACGGGATAAATGGAGAAAGGGATAAACAGAGAACGCCATCAACGACGAACGCGATAAACGGAGAACAGGATAAACGGAGAACGGGATAAACGGTGAACACTATAAACGACAAACGGAATAAAAGACAAACGGATAACGGGATAAACGATAAACGGATAACGGGATAAACGGGGAAAGGGAGAACGGGATAAACGGAGAACGGGATAAACGGAGAACGGGATAAACGGAGAACGGGATAAACGGAGAACACTATAAACGACAAACGGAATAAAAGACAAACGGATAACGGGATAAACGATAAACGGATAACGGGATAAACGGGGAAAGGGAGAACGGGATAAACGGAGAACGGGATAAACGGAGAACGGGATAAACGGAGAACGGGATAAACGGAGAACGGGATAACAGAGAAAGGGAGAACGGGATAAAAGGAGAATGGGACAAACGGAAAGCGGAGAAGGGGATGAATGGATTTAGAGAGAACGGGACAAAGGGAGAAGGGGATGAACGGAGAACGGGATGAACAGAGAACGGGATAAATGGAGAAAGGGATAAACAGAGAACGCCATCAATGATGAACGTGATAAACGGAGAACAGGATAAACGGAGAACGGGATAAACGGTGAACACTATAAACGACAAACGGAATAAAAGACAAACGGATAACGGGATAAACGATAAACGGATAACGGGATAAACGGGGAAAGGGAGAACGGGATAAACGGAGAACGGGATAAACGGAGAACGGGATAAACGGAGAACGGGATAAACGGAGAAAGGGAGAAACGGAGAACGGGATAAACGGAGAACACTTAGGTACCAATATAATCCGACAAAACGAAAATCGCGAATATCTTCGCTGTTTACGCTCCGATCGCCCCGATTTTCGGAGGGGTAGGAGAACTTCAAAATCGTTTTTGGATCAAAATCGTTTCGGGGCTCAAAATCGGTTTTGGGGGCAAAATCGGTTTTGGAGGCAAAATCATCTGCAGCTCACGCTGCCCCCCCCCCCGCCCCCCGCGGCCAACCCGACACGTCGAACCAGAAACGAAGCTGCAACGAAGATGGTGTCGCTGCTGACGCTCCGATCGACTCGCTTTTTCCGCCGAGATGTAAAACAGCGGTTACGCGCTTCCGGGCGCTGACGCCCACAGCCACCTGCTCGCCCCCAGCCACCTGCTTTCCCACAGCCACCTGCTCACCTACAGCCACCACCTGGAATTCGATTATATATGACTTCCAATATATGAAATTAGGGTAGCTTCTTCTGGCGATTACGATTCTGCTGTCAGAAATGAGAAATAACGTACTGTACTCAAATTAGATAATTCATTCGACTTTCTAATGACAAAAGCGGTATGTGTGAGGCTTGTGGTGGCCTGGTAAGTAGCAGAGAGCGCATAGGAAATAGCAGACGACATTCACCATATAGTTAACCCTTTGAGGCCAACATTACCCATTACTATATTCGTATTACAAGGTGTACAGTGTGTTGGGGATGGGTGTATATAGAAGGCCTTAAAGGGTTATTATCCAGGTGTCACAAACATGTTGCCACTTCCCTTTAAGGGCCGCAATGTACAGATTAAGCCACCGCGGTGGTACTGATTGATTTGATTGATTGATTGATTTGTTTAACGTCCAGACGTACATCAAGTACCTCACGGGACATCTCAAGTTGGCAAGGAGTCATCCACAAATAGTGGTAGTCTGCCTTGCAGTAGTAGGACAGATATTTATATGCTGCTTGCCCAATACAGCCGTGACCGCATCTATGGTTGATCGAATCTATGAAATGAACGACCGCATCTATGAGGTGAGGGAGAAAACCGCTACCGGGGCACGTCCCCTACTCTTTTCGAAGGATAGCAAGTGTTCTTTTATTTGCCTGGCCCTACATACTGTAGAATAGTGACATCCACACACAAAGGTAGGGCGCCAAAGTGTTACCCGGCGGAACTAGGTCACCGCGCATGCGCACACACAATAAACGAGATCTCTCTCACTCTCAGAGAATCTACTCACAAAGCAACATGTCGTCGTGTTCTTGTCCATACAAAGTATCAATCTAATAGGTTATGGGAAGCCCAGGAACTCTTCCACTGCGCAGGAAGGACCACTGAACTATGGACTAAGTTGTGAGCAGGTTGGAAAGTCGGATGGCCGCTAGAAGAAAAGTTATAGCTGCATGAAGATCGGCGAGTTGGTGGGAGCGCATCGTGAGCAGGTGGCTTGACGGATAGCCCCGGGTGGACGCACGAGGGACGCTATCATCGCCGACAACAAGTGAGGACTGTCCCGGGAAAAGTGACGATGTCGGCGCCGTGTAGATCTGCAACTAAACACGTGAAGGTGGTCAGATAAGTGTGCATTATTTCTCAATATAGACATGACTATGAGATTTAGTGTCGGCAGTCTGAAGGTCGGATGTGCTGTTGCTGTGGCTTTGAGCTTGAGGCTGTAGAAGTCGGACAACCACAGCAACGTGCCAGTGACTGAGTGAGGTGGCGTGGCTGCAAGCAGGTGGCCGGATAGCCAACACACCAGACAAGGTGCCGTGGCATGTCGGCATGATAGACACGCCGTGAGAAGCAGGGAAGTGTGCATTTCTTGTTTGTAATCACTGCTAATGTACGACAGAGATAGGGACTACTGTGTGCTGCAGTTAGAGGGTTGGATGGTCGCTAGAGGTGGAGTTGTGTCCACCTAGAAAATCGCCGTGGGAAAACGCATGTGTTGATGACGTCAGCAGCACAGTAGCCACGGGAAAACGCACGTAAAAGTCGGCGCCGTGTGGATCAGGTAGACCTACTATGCTAACTACAGTTATCAGATAGCTGATGGCCGCTGTATTTTACTGAGTGCTGTAGAAGACGCGACAGTGGCTGGAATGGGCACTGCAAGTACAGGTAGACCTACTACGCTAACTGCAGTTATCAGATACCTCATGGCCGACAGCTGTAGGAGATGTTAGGAAGGTAAAAGAGGAACATGAAGTTTTAAGAAGACCACCATCAATCTTATGTCAAGTCAAGAGAGAAGTTGAAATTTATAAAATCCAGAAGGAGTGAAGTCAAGCTAGTTAATGTTATCAGGTATCAACTAAGTGAGTTTCTATTAAGAAGTGGACTGATTATAGTGCAGCTTTAGAAGAGGATCTATCTATTGTGCATCTGTGGTTACAAACTGACTTTTATTATACACACTTTTTAGTTGAACTGTATATACCACAGCGGGTGTTGCACTGTAAGGCTCGTCGCAGCAAGTGCACTGTGTTTTTACAGAAGACCTGAAGAGGAACATTTTTGGCAGTTTTCCGGTAAATTTTCAACATGGCGGAGGCACCGAAGATTGAGCGGTTATCAGGGGCTCACAACTATTCGGCATGGAAACTTCAGGTGAAAGTTACGTTGAAGTACAAGGGCGTGTGGAAGCTGGTTACCGGAGAGGAGACTCTCGCGGTTGATGCAAACCAGGCCCTACGGGATGCTTTTGAAGCGCGGAGCAACAAAGCCTTCTACACGATTGTACTCAATATCCATCCAAGTTTGCTTTGGATGGTTCCCCCGGATGAGGAAGACCCTGCGGTTGTGTGGAGAAAACTTAAGGAGATGTTCCAGAGGGACACCTTTGCTAACAAGCGGGATCTCCGGAAGAAGCTGTGTACAGCCAAGCTTGCGTTGGGAGGGTCGGCGAACGACCACATCAAGAGCCTAACTCAGATCTTCGACGAGTTAGCCGTCATCGAGGCACCAGTGGAGGAGGAAGATAAGGTGACATATCTTCTCTCCAGTTTGCCGAAGACGTACGATGTCCTGGTTGCAGCCTTCGACACCTTAGACCAGGTTCCAGCGTGGACGACGGTCGTCGAGAAGGTCTGCAACCGCGACAAGAAGATGTCGAATGACAGGAAGGAAGAGAAGGCCCTGATGAGCAAGCCGGAGCGACACTCGGAGCGACTTTGCTTTGAGTGCAACCAGCCAGGACACTTCATAGCTGAATGTCCGACGTTAAAGAAGTCCAGTCAGGGGACTGGCGGGAAGTCCAGTCAGGCGACTGGCGGGAAGTCCAGAGGCAAGTCTGGCGGGAAGTCCAGTCAGGCGACTGGCGGGAAGTCCGGAGGCAACTCTGGCAGGAAGTCCAACGGACGAGGAAGACATAAGGCAGCGGCAGTGGCAGAGGAGTCAGAAGATGAAGTGGATGCCAGCCTGTTTGCACAACATGCGTTGTCGGCAACAGGAAAGGGTGGCTGGATCATCGACTCCGGAGCGACAGCACACATGTGCAACAACAGGAACCTCTTTAGGAAGATGGACAGCACGAAGACGTCCAGTGTGACAGTAGGAGACGGGCGCGGTCTCAGATGTGCTGGTGTTGGCGAAGTGGTGTTGGCCTTGCAGATCCCTGGTATGAAGACGCAGCGGACTGCGGTGAGGGATGTGCTGTACGTGCCGGACCTAGCTTTCAATCTGTTTAGCGTTCCGATGGCAAACGAGAAGGGATGTGCGGTTGTTTTCAAGGACCGCAAGTGCAGGGTGACAACAGAAGAGCGAGTGATGGCGACCGGAAGCAGGTCCGGGTCGTTATATTATCTCGACTTTGCGTCTGACCAGAAGGCACTTGTGACAACCGTCGAGAAGGAGTCGAAGGAAGACCTGTGGCACCAGCGATATGGACATCTCAGCGAGACGTCACTGAAGAAGCTGGTTAAAGAGGACATGGTTGATGGGCTCGACTACAATGCGTCAAAGAAGTTGACATTCTGCGGTGACTGTGCTGACGGCAAGAACCATCGACAGAAGTTCAGCGGGGAAGGTCGTCGAAGAACCGAGGTGCTGGAACTAGTGCACAGTGATGTCTGCGGGAAGATGAGCGTGGCGTCCAACGGAGGTGCATACTACTTCCTCACATTCATCGACGATAAGACGCGGTACACATGGGTGTACATCTTGAAGACCAAGGCTGCGGTCTACGAGAAGTTCCGAGAGTGGAAAGCGGAAGCAGAGAAATCACTCAAAATGGAACTGAAGACGCTGCGAACCGACAACGGAGGCGAGTATACCTCGAAGGAGTTCGAGCATTACCTCAAGGATGAGGGAATCCGTCACGAGACTACGATTCCGAAGACGCCTGAGCAGAATGGAGTGGCTGAACGAATGAACCGGTCGGTCGTCGAAATGGCAAGGTCGATGCTTGGTAGCATGCCCCGACGATTTTGGGCAGAGGCTGTGGCGACAGCAGTCCATCTACGGAACCGGAGTCCAACGTCAGCTCTCATGGGTATGACTCCATACGAGGCGCTCTATGGAAGAAAGCCGGATGTCAGCAACCTGAAGCCGTTCGGTTGTGTGAGTTACGCACATGTCCCGAAGGATGAGCGGAAGAAGTTCGACAAGAAGTCCAGGAAGTGCCTGTTCATCGGCTACGGTGATACGGTCAAGGGTTATCGTCTATATGACCTTGGTCGATCAAAGGTCATCTTCAGCCGAGATGTCGTCTTCAATGAGAAGAAGCACGGGGACAAGGAGTTTGAGCGTAAAGATGAAGACTCGGCATCGGAATCAGAGTTAGAGATGGAAGAAGATCAACTGGAAGATGTGGTAGAACCGGCTGAAGTTCAAGAGCTAGTGGAAGCTGAAGATCTAGCTGAAAATGAAGAGCTGGTAGAAGCTGATGATGTGGCTCAGGTGGAAGAGCCAGTGGAAGCAGCTGGACCACCAGAAGAAGATCCAGAAGATCAGCGCAGAGTTGGGAGACCTGTGCGACAACGTAATCCGCCTGATCGCTACGGTGAATGGGCGCTGATTACAGGAGAAGAAGATCCGAAGACCTATGAAGAGGCCATGGCTACAGACAAAGGGAAGTGGCGCGACGCCATGAAGACGGAGATGCAGTCTCTAAAGAAGAACAAAGTCTGGGAGCTAGTGCGACTTCCGAAGCACCGCAAGGTTATCGGAAGTAAGTGGGTCTTCAAGACGAAGGTGACTCCAGAAGGAGAAGTGGATCGGTACAAGGCACGACTTGTAGCTCAGGGCTTCAGTCAGAAGTATGGGACTGACTACGATGAGACTTTCTGCCCCGTAGTGCGAGCTGAAGCGGTGCGTGGTATCATCGCATTGGCTGCACAGAAGAACTTGCTGCTACATCAGATGGATGTGACAACCGCATTCCTGAATGGCAAGCTGGAAGAGGAGGTGTACATCAAGCAGCCGAAAGGGTTCGAGGAGAAAGGAAAAGAAGATCATGTGTGTCGTCTCAAGAAGAGCCTGTACGGTCTGAAGCAGTCACCGAGATGCTGGAATACTGCTCTGGACACGTTCCTCCAGAGTCATGGGTTACTTAAGTCTAATAGTGACCCATGTGTGTATACTAGCAAGAAAGGCGAGACCGTCATCATCGCAGTGTACGTGGATGACATCATCATCGCTACTGAGACCAGTAAGAAGATGGTGAAGATGAAGAAACTTTTATCAGAGAAGTTTGAAGTAAAGGACTTAGGGCAACTGGAGTCCTTTCTCGGTGTGAAGATCAACATCACACAAGCAGGCCCCATATGGATTGGACAACCGGGGTACACCAAGAAGATCCTGGAGAGGTTTGGAATGTCTGAAGCGAAGTCCGTTAACACGCCAGTTGACGTCAGTCAGAAGCTTCAGAGCAAGGAGGGTTCTACGGTAGACAAGTCAGAGTACCAGTCTGCAGTTGGAAGTCTTCTGTACCTTTCCAACTGGACACGTCCAGACATTACCTTCGCAGTCAACAACGTGGCGAAGTATGTCATCAGTCCAGGGAGTGAGCACTGGACAGCAGTGAAGCGGATCTTCCGGTATCTAAGAGGGACCATCGACCTTGGAATCGTCTACCAACCGGATTCAAACGAAGATATCATTGGCTATTGCGATGCCGATTGGGCCGGTGATGTAGGCTCAAGGAAGTCAACATCCGGATACGCATTCATGCTGGGAGGAGCCCCTATAAGCTGGAGAAGCAACCGGCAGACATGCGTTGCGCTGTCAACAGCAGAAGCGGAATACATCGCCCTAGCTGGAGCTGCACAGGAAGCCGTGTGGCTGCGAGAATTCATGAAGAACATCACTGAAGGTCAGCAAGCACCTACGACCATCTACGATGATAGTCAGTCAGCGATGGCTATAACTCGCAACCCTCAACATCATGGTCGAGCCAAGCATATCGACATAAAGTTCCACTATATAAGGGAACAGGTGGATAAAGGCACCGTTGTATTGGAGTACTGCCCTACAGACAACATGGCGGCAGATATTCTTACGAAGGGACTAGCACGTGAAAAACATGAGAAGTTCCGTGCTATGCTTGGTGTAGCTAGCTACTGTGCACAGAGGGCACAGAGTCACGATTAAGTGACTAGGGTGGTAAGAACTAGTGACCCTGCCACCTGATAGTGAGGTTAGCTAGCTACTGTGCACAGAGGGCACAGAGTCACCCCTAGGTGACAAAGGAGGTAAGAACTAGTGACCCTGCCTCCTGGTTAGTCAGGATACATATTTCAACTATATCTAAGTTTTTTGAAAAGCATTGTTTATCCATACTATCTTTTAAGTAAATTGTTCAGTAACATATATCTTGGACTTTGATATAAAAGGACTGCCGATATTCCAGAGACACTGGATTCATAAATGAACAGTTATTATACTATACAGCTGAACATTGAGAAACAATAAGAAAGCAAAGACGTTGCTAATATGTTTTAAGTTCATATACAGTATTGATACCATAAGTCTAGTTTATCCTAAAGTTTGTGTATGTTTGAGAAGGAGTGTAGAATAGTGACATCCACACACAAAGGTAGGGCGCCAAAGTGTTACCCGGCGGAACTAGGTCACCGCGCATGCGCACACACAATAAACGAGATCTCTCTCACTCTCAGAGAATCTACTCACAAAGCAACATGTCGTCGTGTTCTTGTCCATACAAAGTATCAATCTAATACATACCTGGGCTAGTACCATAGTAGGCAGGGCCGGACAAACCACGGCCTTTGATATCTCAGACGTGGTTCACTGAGGAGAGATCCCGTGTCAGACCACCAGCAAGAAGGCCCGGGCCCGCGCATATGGGCAGCGGATGCCAAAACAGCTTACGTGACTGATCACAGCAGTAAGGCACGAGACCCCTCAAGTTTTGTCGCCTTTTACGAATCCGGTATGCCCATTGGTATTATGGAAGGCTCCCGATGTAGTTATTCTACTCCTTCATGCCCCCATCATGAAGGTCCCCACTAACACAGGGGGAAGAGGTGGTACTGGGGAGCTTCTATGGGAGGTGTGATAACCTTGGGCGGGCTCCAGTGAGTTTTCAAATGCCACTAGACTTGCCTTGTCCATCATTCCAATGATACATAAATATGCAAGGGGTTAAATCAGTATCTAGGGCTATGTGTTTATTGGAAATTATTCAACAAATTTTCAAGCTTAGGCCTTGGAGTAAGGCCATCACGGTCTAGGTTGCGCACCATTGGTTCAGGGACAGGGGAAGGCTCTGCTGCTATGCAGGCTGTACTGTGCCTACGGTTCGCGGTCCCAGGGTTGAGTCAATGGTGCGCGTTTTCTCTCTCTGTGCTTACAGCGGGTTCACTTCCACTCATATAGACCGGATCCATGGAACATGGTGCCGGTCAATAAGGGCATGGGTCCTGATACTAAGGGATAATTGCATATGATCTGGTGGTAGGCGCTATAGGTGAGAAAACAATGACTTGTGACAGCCTGGGTCGGGGTTAGACTGGTCCTAACACTCAGGTTAATTGTACATAAGGTGGTAGGTGAGAAAACAAGGACTTGTTATGTCCTGGGTTGGTCAAATGTATAGGTGCTGGTGAGCTACAGACCACGGCACATCATAAGTAGGTGCCTCACTGTAGGCCACAGGCTTAAACTGAGTGGCATGCTTATACTAGGAGTTGATGACTGTATATAGCACAAGGTATGACAGAGCTGGGGCCCTTGATGGGGGTGTCCCCATGTCCCATGTTGATCTTAAGATATGCTCATGTCGCCATGTTGATCTGAAGAAATGACCATGTCGCCATGCCGATTTTGATAAATGGACCATGTCCCATGTCACTATCTATTCATTCATCATGTCCTATGTCACTAGGCCCCAAAAAGGCCCATGTCGCTGTGTCAAATTTAGGGATGTAGGGCCATAGAGCTCTAGATGGCCCTACTGTACCATGTATTTGGACAAAGACAGTAGTGCACCATCTGATTAGCAGTATACAAACTGATGTCTATGGGCAAATTCATGGTACAGTAGGGTCATCTAGCCTTGAAAGATGATGGTAGTCTAGCTTTGTCATACCTTGTGCTATATACAGTCATCTACTGAAAGTATGAGAGTGCTACTTAGTTAAAGCCTGTGCTGCAGGGTGAGGCAATGTCTGTAGTCCAACAAACGCAGTGTCCCGTGCTGGGTACAGTCAGTTGGGGCAGTTCATGTAAAATCAGCCAGTGGGGATCACTTCTAAACCATGGTTGGTTTTATGAAAGTTTTTAAAAATGAAATGTGGTAAGTGTCCCATCATAAGTTCACTTACCAGGGGCATCCAGGCAGGACTGTGGGTTTGGTTTGGTCTCCATATGCACTCTAAACTTGCACTAATCACCTATGAACAGTGGCCTAGGAAAAGGGGGGGGGCAAGGGGGGGCCGGTCCCCCCTAATCACTGAGGAGGGGGGGCCTGAATATATTTGGGCCCCCCCAAAATTTATCAAGATCTGTAGTATGACACACACAGTTTTCAACCCTTACCTTTCTCACATAAGGAAACGTGGGCTGGGCCCCCAAATCAGATCGAAAGGGGGCTCAAATACTTTTCCATGCGATCCAATATAAGTGTGTATATGATACATCATGCATAAAAAACGATACTTAAAGTTGGTTGGAGGGGGCCCCCCCGGGCCCCCCAATGAAGATTTGCTTCCTATGCCTCTGATGAATAGCGCTGACTGATCCCCACTGGCTGGTTTTACCTGAACTGACCCTATTGCCTGCACCCAGTACAGGGAATACAATTGTTTGATCCCCAATTACTCATAAATAGCACTGACTGGTAACTCCTATAGTGGCGGTGTGAGACCGCTCTGGGGTTGTTATGGTAAGGATATAAGTGGGTGGGAGGTGCATAACACAACCTGTGGGCGGATCCTATTGTGTGTTTACCAATCATAGCATAGGGCACAAGATGGACGTTCTCTTATGAGGACAGACCCCCTTTAATGAGAACTGCTAAAATGTATTGAGAAATGGGTAAATCCATTGAATAATGGTTACATGGCAATAGCTTCGCTTCTAATATGTCTATCTGAAAAATTCTTTCAGTATTGGAAAGCTATGATCATGGCCGGTCATTGTGGCCGATGTCTGATGGCCTCACATCGGCCATTACGATTTTACATCGGCAAAAGCCAATGTGCCAATGTCATTTCGGCAACGCTGTTTCTATACATTAGTTCGTTAAGAGCACTTATATCTGCAATATGAAACGACTTACAAACATAGCGCATTAAACAGGGATAAAACCAAAGTGCAAGAATAAATCGAACTATCCAAATGGAGGCCCTTACATAGAGGACTTCTATGTAAAAAGTATAGGTCTTAGGACCTTCCAAAATCTTGAAATCCGGGAAAAAAATTATAAATCTTTATCTATTTCAATCAGAAAACATGGGGGGGGGGGGGGTACCAGCAAGTGGTCGATATGACAGGTCCCGTACATGCGGGGGCTGGTAATAGGGGGGGGGTTATTGTTGTTGGTTTGTCAAACTTTGTGCACGTCTGCATGTTTAACACTGCACGCCCTGATTGTGCTATTAAAGGTGAGGACGGGACTCATTCTGAGGCGGACGGCTGCAGCAACATCCCTCTCTGAGAGCTTCAAGTCTGCAGCTTAGGCGTCACTCTCCTAGCACAAGTTTTTAAAAAAGACTTTATATCTGTTGCATGAATTATTATGCATTAGCTGCCAGTGTTTCAAAATGTCTCTACCCGTAGAGAGAGGTATGCAGCTCAGTGGCACCATCCCTGTTACAGAATGACCCTGATAACCGCAGTCTATACGAAACCCTGCCGGACACCGGCTATAGCCGGCAAAAAGTCTGCCGGTCCTGCAGAAAGGCTGGTACTGCAGGCCCGAATCTCAGGCTGTAACCTAGAGATCCTTGCCTACATGTCATTTTTTACGGCTTGTAAATCGGACCATTATTAAGGATTCTACAGTATAAAACAGAAACCTTGAATATTTTCTGTAATGTTCTTCAGTAATTTATATATCTAAATGATGAATATCATTGTAGAATACTGAGGAACCCTATTCATGTAATACTATCAGTATGAACACTTGCTTTATACTTAATTCTTAAATCGTAAAGATCGCACACCAATATCCGGGCCTGCAAAAATGAAGCCGGGCCTGCAAAAAGATATTTCTGCAGGACCTAATGTCCTGCAGGATGAAAAAGTTTTGGTATAGACTGTAATAACCCTACTTGTGTACATCAGCAGGGTGTGTGTGTGTGTGGGGGGGGGGGGGGGGGGGGGTTGTCCCCTGGTGCATTTCCTTTGATACTAGTACATGTAGTTACTGTAAGCCACAATGTCAGGAATATGCAGGCACTTGGCTACACCAGTAGACCTAGAATTATCAAATAGATATTCTTTTGTAGAGTTTTCATGTGCAAACAGAATATGATCAAGGACCTTTGAAACGCCCCGCACCCCTCTATCATTTTCTTTTGTTTTTCTGTAGCCTGCTATCTATGTCTAGTTATTTACTAGAGTGGCAGTTGTTTACTACAGTTGGGTGTAGTTGGATGGATGACCTGGTTAACGTGATGATGCATCATCCACTACCCTTAATGCAGCAGTCAGCTGTGACACCCTTTGGCGTTCTCATCCACAACTCACTCCGTCTACGGTTTATGTCCAACACCAGATATGAAAAGTACCGTATGTGTACTTGCATACAAGCCATGTGTACTTGCATACAAGCCATGGCCAGTACACGAGTCAGATCGTCGATGCTGCTTATAGGATCGGTCTAAAGTCCAGGTGCAGCTTATAAGCGAGTTAGGCTTATACGCGAGGTTTTACGGTATAATGTATTGACCTAGATAATGAGTACTGAGGGCGGCAGGCAGGGAGGTAGAGAGGGAGGCAGATAGGCCCTGAGGTAAGGATGGGGTCAAGTAGGAAATACTAGATAGGTAGGGAGTCAGCCAAGCAGACAGGTAGGGAGGCAGGCAAACAGGTAGAGAAGTGGCGAGGAAGGCGGCAGCAAGGGAGGCAGACAGGCAGACATATATGGATGTTGGGAGACAGGGAGGAGGCAGGCAGAGAGGGACGTAGTGAGGCAGGCATACAGGGAGGCACACAGGGAGTGAGTGAGTGAGTGAGTGAGTGAGTGAGTGGGGGAGTGAGTGAGTGGGTGAGTGAGTGAGTGGGGGAGTGAGTGAGTGAGTGGGGGAGTGAGTGAGTGGGGGAGTGAGTGAGTGAGTGAGTGAGTGATTGAGTGAGTGGGGGAGTGAGTGAGTGAGTGAGTGAGTGAGTGAGTGAGTGAGTGAGTGGGGGAGTGAGTGAGTGGGGGAGTGAGTGAGTGAGTGAGTGAGTGAGTGATTGAGTGAGTGGGGGAGTGAGTGAGTGGGGGAGTGAGTGAGTGGGGGAGTGAGTGGGTGAGTGAGTGGGGGAGTGAGTGAGTGATTGAGTGAGTGGGGGAGTGAGTGAGTGAGTGAGTGAGTGAGTGAGTGAGTGAGTGGGGGAGTGAGTGAGTGGGGGAGTGAGTGAGTGAGTGAGTGAGTGATTGAGTGAGTGGGGGAGTGAGTGAGTGGGGGAGTGAGTGAGTGGGGGAGTGAGTGAGTAAGTGAGTGAGTGATTGAGTGAGTGGGGGAGTGAGTGAGTGGGGGAGTGAGTGAGTGAGTGAGTGAGTGAGTGAGTGAGTGATTGAGTGAGTGGGGGAGTGAGTGAGTGGGGGAGTGAGTGAGTGGGGGAGTGAGTGAGTGAGAGAGGGAGGGAGTGAGAGAGGGAGGGAGGGAGGGGGTGAGGGAGGGAGGGGGTGAGGGAGGGAGGGAGGGAGGAAGGAGGGAAGGAAGGAAGGAAGGAAGGAAGGAAGGAAGGAAGGAAGGAAGGAAGGAAGGAAGGAAGGAAGGAAGGAAGGAAGGAAGGAAGGAAGGAAGACATGCGGACAGGGAGGCAGACAGGCTGGCAGCTAGACTGGGGAGCAGAGTTGGTGTGGAGAGAGTGTGATGGGAATGTGTGCCATCTAACGGTGTGTGCGTGTGTGTAGAGGGGGAGAGTGAGTGAGTGAGTGAGTGAGTGGGGGAGTGAGAGAGGGAGGGAGGGAGGGAGGGAGGGAGGAAGGAAGGAAGGAAGGAAGGAAGGAAGGAAGGAAGGAAGGAAGGAAGGAAGGAAGGAAGGAAGGAAGGAAGGAAGGAAGGAAGGAAGGAAGGAAGGAAGGAAGGAAGGAAGGAAGGAAGGAAGGAAGGAAGGAAGGAAGGAAGGAAGGAAGAGAGGAAGAGAGGAAGGAAGACATGCGGACAGGGAGGCAGGCAGGCGGGCAGGTACACTGGGGAGCAGAGTTGGTGTGGAGAGAGTGTGTGGTTAGAGGGGGTGGTTATCACGATGTAGGTGATGGGGATGTGTGCCATCTAACGGTGTGTGTGTGTGTAGGGGGGGGGGGGGGGGGTTCAGGTGCGTACAGGTGCGTGCAGCATGCATCAGGTCAGTGGGTGTGTTAATTACCCAGAGTGCATTTAACTAGATAATAAAAAATGTAGGTTACAAAATTATTCTGAGCAAATTCAAGGACACCAGAATGTACCATTTGACTACATGTGTACGGCTAAATGCAAAACACGGATTCTACACAGGAATTTACGGTATTAGATTTTATATACTAGTATATCACTTGCAAGAATTATCTGGCAGTTAAAAGTCAGCTATAATTGTGATAAATGAAAAACAGTGGAAACCCTGCACTCCTTCTACAAGCTACATGTATAAATGTTTTCTGTGGGTTTCCTCCCAGAAGAGCTGGATGCATAAATTTTCCATTTCCCTATACTGTAAACGTATATATTTTCGCGAATTGACCACAAAATGCACTTTCACATGTATTTAAATTCGCGGATTTTGGAGTATAGTAGTTGTATGACCATACTGGATAAATATTCACTCTGTACATTGCGAAAATAAGTACAGCGCGAAATAACATACGTGTACAGTATATGACGTTAGTCAGTAAACATCCCCCCCTCCCCGACGTGACTCCCTGCCACGTCGTGCCCGGGTCGTATCTTATCTACCACCATACACAGTAAACCCTTTGAGGACGGCATAATGCATTAATGCATCATGCCCTTGGTCGTCATCATGCATGGATGCAGGCCTGGCGAGTTACTTGTCAGTGCTGCATTTAAGCATCATGCCGACCCTAGTGGGTTGAGACACTCCCGAAGGGTCGGCATGATGCACCAATGCAGCACCAGCAAGTTACTCGACGGGGCTGCATTGGTGCATCATGACGACAAATGTCATCTTTTAGCAACATGCATCCTTAAGGGGTTAACACAACAGCTGACACTCAGACTGGTAAATTCTCACCCAGATTACTACCGTAATGTACCCGGTACTATACCTTGTCTGGGAGAACCTGGCCAGCACCGACTGTGACGGCATATATATAGGACCTTTTAATATTAGGCCTAAAAAAAAAGAAGCTGTGTTCTGGTATCCCGACCGACCCTAAAGCGTTCATTAGTACCTCAATTAAATACACTAGAGGAAGGGGCTCATTAGGTGAGAAGTCTGGTATAGTTGAGGTATCAATACAACCACTGACCACAGCTATAAGACTCCCACAGAGAACTCATTACAGTGTTGCCGAAAACTTTTTCTCCACGCAGGCCAAGATGGCCTGCGTTTTGGCATCTTACGCAAATCATTTCCTTCTCACGCAGGCCATATGAACTTTGATATTTCAAAGTACCTTCAAAACTTTGTTATGAGTTGTTTTTTACTATGAAAAACTTTTAAAAAAAGTGAATATATATTTAACATAAAAGAATTTTACAAATATGGCTCTATCTTCACTTCTAATTGGCCGATTTGAAAAATTCTTTCACCATTAGGAAGCTGAGATTTTGGCAGGCCTCTGCGTCCTAAGGCCCTGCGCCGGCCATTAAGATTCTACGCCGGCGTGACGGCGTCATTTCGGCAACACTGTCATTATCCATGCCCTTTGTCTGCCTCACCAGGTGCTACCAGATAAGGTATAGCACAGAGTAACACACCGGCTGTACAGGTCTAGGCATAGCGGTCGAGAATAGGGCATAGCTTCTAACTCCATATATAGCGTTGGTGGCCGTCCGGTTGTTATAGACTATGGTTATGAACGTGTAAGTAGAATTAACCAGAAAGCAGACTGGTGGGGCCAGACGAGGGCGAAGCCCAAGTCGCCCTATCACTGATAGTATCAGTGTGCTGTGGTTAATTCTCATACCTTTGTATAACCAGAGTCTATCTGACTTAACCCTCGGTTATGTGGGTTAAGTGAAAATAACCAAGGTGTGAAATGCTTTGTCTTACCCCTGCACCGTGGTTTAAGCAAAAATAAACAAGGTGTGAAAGTGTGGATAGACGCCTGGTATGCCTAGACCTGTGTAGTGAATGCAGTATATGTGGACAATGTTTCTAATGTGTTATCACAGAGCGGGCATGGGGCCACAGCGGACAGATTACTAATCTAACATATACAACACACACATTGAGCTGTCCCTATTCCCAATGTGTTAGCACGAACATGATTAGGGACGGTTAGGGTAGAATCTACTACATTGGTTTTTCAGTCAACTCGTGCGTGGGTGCGGATGGATCCCCGGGCAATCCCCTGGCAGCTCTCTCACACATACCAACATCTACCGTAAAGTCGCGGCTTGTACGTGAATCAAATCTGCTTTAATTTGATACCAGATATGCCTATTTAGGGTGCGGCTTATAAAAGGATTTTCTAGAAGTATACTACAGTATTTAGGTCGGCATATTCAGACCTCCCGTGCGGCTTATAGGAACATCCCAAATTAGGGGCGTGGCTTTTATGAGGGTTTGGCCTATGCCTCAGGTCTTACGGGTCTTTACGGTACGACCGAGGGAAGGTTCTGTGCAAATCAATACTATCGGGACTGGAGAAAGTGTCCACCTGTTCTCCTAATGGAGTACCGGGCTAAGGAGGTGGGTCAGTGGGAGGGGGTCTGGAGCAGGGGGAGCAGGGAAAGCGGGATTCAGGCAGGCAGAGAGGGTGGTGAGGAGAGAGAAGCAGGCAGAGGGAGACAGACAGGCAGACAGATGGGGAGACAGGCAGGCAGACAGAGGGGGAGACAGGCAGGCAGACAGAGGGAGCGACAGGCAGGCAGAGGGGGTGGTGGGGAGAGAGAGGCAGGCAGAGGGAGACAGACAGGCAGACAGAGGGGGAGACAGGCAGGCAGACAGAGGGGGAGACAGGCAGGTAGACAGAGGGGGAGACAGGCAGGCAGACAGAGGGAGCGACAGGCAGGCAGAGGGGGTGGTGGGGAGAGAGAGGCAGGCAGAGGGAGACAGACAGGCAGACAGATGGGGAGACAGGCAGGCAGACAGAGGGAGCGACAGGCAGGCATAGGGAGAGAGAGGCAGGCAGAGGGGGTGGTGGGGAGAGAGAGGCAGGCAGAGGGGGTGGTGGGGAGAGAGAGGCAGGCAGAGGGGGTGGTGGGGAGAGAGAGGCAGGCAGAGGGGGTGGTGGGGAGAGAGAGGCAGGCAGAGGGAGACAGACAGGCAGACAGAGGGGGAGACAGGTGTGGTACAGAGGGAGCGACAGGCAGGCAGGCAGAGGGGGAGACAGGCAGGCAGACAGAGCGACAGAGGGAGAGACAGGCAGGCAGAGGGGGTGGTGGGGAGAGAGAGGCAGGCAGAGGGAGACAGACAGGCAGACAGAGCGACAGGCAGGCAGACAGAGGGAGAGACAGAGGGAGAGACAGGCAGGCAGACAGAGCGACAGGTAGGCAGAGGGGTGCCTCTACATGGGTAAAAATCGACACGGGCGACACGGCCCCTTTAAAAATCGACACGGGCGACACGGCCCATTTAAAAATCGACGGACCGAGACATCTTTATAATGCCCTAGTATATTCTACATAAAATTCGACACAGTGAAAAAGCTCTTTTACTAAAGATCGACACGGCGACACAGTCGAAACTGTGGGGACCCATGTAGAGGCACAGAGCGACAGGAAACTGTTCACTGCACTTTGTATCATGCAGGTCGCCACCTGTGGCTGGACACCAGAACTATGTGTCAGATGTTGGCCAAGTCTGGCCCACAGAACAGATTAGCCTTCACCTGCGGGTACATACTACTACCCGCAGGCGTCCAGCATAGGATAGTTAAACACCCTTCGATGAATCATTGCGAGGAGCCTGAGTTCCGAGCCTATTGAGAACGCACGATGGGAAACTATTTTGACACACAGCCATCTTTGGCAGCATTCGGAACGTGTTTGGCCGTCCTCGGAGGTTTTCGGCGTCACCGGCCAGCCTACGTAGGTCAGCTCAAGTAGGTCAGGTCAGGTAGGATGCGACCCGCCAGAGGCCGAAGGCCTCTGGTAGCATATTAATAGACACAGCTGTTTCTAGTCTCTTTGAAATGTAGTGGTCATTTTTTTTAAACAAGGTGGATGCTTAAAGTTACAGCAGTAAAGTTACATCGTAATTGTATGTCAGGTGCGCGCAAGGTAAAAAATGTTGACCCCTCTTGAGGGGGGGGGGCTAAAAAGGATGAGCGAAAAATCCAGTGCGATACTATATACCGGGTAGTTCAAAGAACTTCAAAGTGTGTGTGTGGGGGGGGGGGGGGGAGGCATAAAAAATTTCACCCCCCCCCCCCTGCAATTAATGAATGAGTAGGGGAGACCGGGGCTAGTTGAAACACGGGGTCAGTTGAAACACAAGCTGTATAATAGAAGCAACATGTGTTTGGATTGATTTTCTTGATTCCCATGTGAACTTATTGTTATTTGTATCACCGGTGAAAAAATCAGAAAGATATTAGCTAAATTTTTTTATATATGGCCCAAACTATCTATAAAATCAAGTTTTTTATCGAAAAAGTGAAATTTCAGAAATTGAGTTTTTTTCTTCTCAAAATTTTAGTTTTTAAGATATCCATCTAATTTAACTTTTATATAAGGCCACACTTAAAAAAAAGTCTGTTTCCGGTGGAGCGGGCGGGTAACTTTTTTTCCCAAGGTTACCCGTCCGATTTTATTTTTTTATTTATTTTTTTTTTGTCAGAGTGGCTGATTTATTACTTTTTTTTGCCCGATTTCTTTTTCTCAGCGGCGGTTCCGTAATCCAAATTATTAGGATAAAACTGCCTAACAAACAGCTTTCATTTGATACCAAACATGCCTACCGTATTCGACGTAAAATCATTTTCAAGGTAGCTTTAGTACTTATAAGTTTAATTGTCTCAAAAAGTGAAATCTGAGCCTTTTTTTTTTAAAGGGGGGGGGGATATTTTGAAAATAAAAAAATATTTTGAAGATAAAAAGTTCTGGAAAAAAACTTTTTGGAAAAAAAAAAACTTTTTGAAAAAAAAAGAAAGATTTTGCGGCCTACCGGGTGAGTTATTTTTAGCCCACCCGCTCCACCGGAAACAAACTTTTTTTTTAGTGTGGCCTAATTAACCATGTATACTGGAATCACACATATTATAATGAATACATTAGCATAAAGTGATATTAATGTATAAGGGGACAGCACAATGCTATGTGGTGTGGGGTCGGTTGAAACACTTTTGCCGGGGTTAGTTGAAACAAATTCACTGGAGGCATAGGCGCCCCTATACGCCAGTTACTATCCAAACTGCACCTTTTAGCTTTAGTTGCAGCTGTGCATATGTGCAGGTACACAGTGGATAATATTCACACCACCATAGGTGCAGAATTCGTGTACAATTTCTGCAATAAATGTTACTTTAACCGAAATTGGATCTGGGGTTAGTTGAAACACCCGTGGGGCAAGTTGAAACATAATTGTTCTAAAGTGTTTCAACCAACCCCTATTAAAATCGGGTGAAATCTTGTGTTTCAACTGACCCCACCTGGGGTCTGTTGAAACACAAATTATGACTGATTGTGACAATTAGAGTATCATGAATCAAATATAACCTTTTCTATATTAGAATTGATGCCACTTCGGGGCATTATTCCAGCCATAGAAAGTTGCATAAAGGTGAAATCATTCATGTAAAAAATTGATTTTCACTAAAAATGTTTTAACTGACCCCACACATATTTTTGGAAAAAAATATTTTGCACCACCAAACTTTGGAAGCAGAAATCTTAACATGTACTCATAGCTGAGAGTAACTCTTCCTGTGGATTTATTTATTAATGAGTGTATCTACAAGGTTATTGTTTCAATTTTTACCTATTTTCAAGATTTCTTCTCATTATCATTCTTTCTTTCTGAATCTGAAGAAATAACATTTGTGTTTCAACTGACCCCAGCTGTGTTTTAACTAGCCCCGGTTTGGGGCTAGTTGAAACAAATCAAATAAATGGAATTTATTCCTATAAACATTGAAATGAAATGCAAATAAAATAGTCGTGCACATAGTACCATAGCTTGTTTTTGACTTTCCCCCCCAAAAAACTGTGGAAAAATGTTAACTGTATAGGAAAAAAAACGAAATTGCTTCATGTGTTTCAACTAGCCCTGTTCTCCCCTACTCCCTAAAATTGACTGGGCTAGAATCTAGATTAGAAATTCTTGCAGGTCTCAAATAGGGAATTCCCCGAGGTCAGTCGGTGCATCCTTACTGAAAGACTGACTCCGCACAGAATACCAGATGAGTTCTGGGTGGTCAAAATAGTTAGGGGATTTTCTAAAATTCTGTTAAAAATCACAGGTGCCCCTATATAAATTCTAAATCATATGACATGCAATAAAACATGGTTCTTGGAGGTAAAGGCCTTTGTTTTGGGGTCTATCTGAGTTGGGTCTGAAATGAATTTATTCACTGCAGAACTGGCCGGTCATGGAGGTTTGTAGACATTTGGGAGTGGCATTTCAGATTTTCGTGAACAAAGTCTCCTTATACTTTAATAGATTATGTATGAAGGTTCATTGTAGTGACGTATGATAGACTTTTCCTTCAATACCTCCTTATAATACAATTTATTGCATGTCATGCTATATTAAAGTATAGTGGGGGAGTAATTCCCTGGCTGAGACCTGCAGTAGTAATAGCCCACATTGTTGATGTTTTAATACACCAGGCCCAGGGGCAGGAGGTTACCCCCAGGCTATATACACCCAAAGAGGCTGAGTCTAAATGGGTCAAAGTCATTTATAATAACCAGCACATTGTAATATACATATGTCGAAATAGCATTGTGAGACCTTGTAACTGCTCATACCGGAAGTAGCAATAAAAGCGCGGCAAACTAGGTCAGTTGTGCCTACCCTGCAGAAGAAGTTAGACTTGCCTCAGTCTCTACTTTTTTCATCACTGAATTTCTTCCCACATACACCACATAATTGGCGACGAAGGAGCTTACCCTGTGGACAATCTTGCCTGGAATCTCTTGGAAGCTGTGAGTTTGTTCCATTTTGAGAACTTTGATTGTAATCTTTGGTGAACTTTGCTGGAAAATTCAGGGCGGTGATTTTGGGTCAGTTGTGCAGTCAGTCAGCCTCAGTCCATGTGTTGGCACTTTCTGCACAGGCACACACTCCTTTCACCAGTGGCAGTGGATCTAGGCTCTTTGGATCTGCACCAGCTGTGTCTTAACAGTCTGAACATTCACATCTGCATTGTGGAACATTTGCTGTTTAGGTGGCCTAGACCTATTCATCCTGTTGTAGGCCTACTTTTTGCCTTACAATGGGGGACTTCATTATGCACCCTTTCCAGTTGGAACCAGTGGAGTCTGCGGCTAAGAGGTGGGAGAGATGGCTTAGAAAATTCCCACACTTCCTAGTGTACAAAGGCATCACCAATGAGGCAAAAAAGACTGCATCATTGATGTTACTCTTAGGTGATGACGCTATGGATGTTGCTACATCTCTAGGCATTGATGCTACCACAACTTTTGATGAAGCAACTACCAAATTGACTGATTACTTTGCCCCTAAATGCATCAAAGAGTATCAGATATATGAGTTCAGGCAGGCTTATCAGAGAGATGACGAGATGATTGATCAGTTCCATGTTCGGCTGAAGAGTCTCGCTAAGTACTGTGAGTTCCATAATGAGGACGGTGAGATAAAATCTCAGGTTATTCAGAAATGTCGATGGCCAAAAGTGCGAGAGAAGGGACTCGATGAGCCAGACGTCACGTTGGCGGCTCTTCTAAAATTCGCACGCACTCAGGAGTCCACGGGACGACAAAGCAAGGTGATGTCGCAGTCTATGCCCACCGCTCCTGTGGAGTCAAAGGTCCACAAGGTGATGTCAAAGCCCATCTCCTGGGGTCGTGGCAAGAGGAGACAGTCTTCACCGCCACGCAGACAACATCAACAACGTCAACAGCAACAACAACATCGGCAGCCTTCCGACCAGACGGGCACGTGTTCTGGTTGTGGGGACGCATCTCATAACAAGCGAGCACGCGACTGTCCCGCGTGGGGGAAAATTTGTCACAAGTGTTCCCGATACAATCATTTTGGGAAAGTTTGTAGACAATCAACAAACTTTGTTGAGACTGACGAAGGCGCTACTGCAGCACCGCTGTGTGACGATGCTATCGAGTATCAGTATAATTTGTTCCATACCAATGCCATGCCTAGTAAAAGGGTCAAACCCTACATTGTATGTGTAGATTTACATGGTGTTGCCACAAACATGGAGATTGATACTGGTTCTGGTGTAACAATCTTGAACAAGGTTCAGTATGACAATGTCAAGAAGTGTAATCCTGGTCTGGTGTTAAGTAAAACCAATTTACCTGTACTTAAGATGTTTTCAGGTGCAAGTCTATTGCCACTTGGTCGTGTAACATTGAATGTGCAGCATGCAGGTCAGTCATTGCAACTTGACGCATTAGTTGTCGAGGGTCAAGGACCATGTCTTCTCGGAAGAGACTGGATCAACGAGTTACGTCTTGATTGGTCCGCAGTGCATTCTCTTTCAGATGTGGACTACAGGAAACTATTCCCTGACCTATTCAAACCCGAGCTTGGTAAGTTAAAGGGTTACGAAGCGAAACTGTATATAGACACTGATGCGCAACCACGTCAGTTCAAGGCGCGAACACTATCTTGGTCTTTCAGAGAAAAGGTCGAGGCTGAACTTGATCGCCTCGAACGTGACGGGGTCATAGTAAAAGTTGAATTTGCAGATTGGGCTGCTCCAATCGTTCCGGTAATGAAACCGAATGGTGACATTCGCATTTGTGGTGATTACAAACTGACTGTCAACAGAGCAGCAAAGGTGGACAAATATCCAATTCCGAATGTTGATGATTTGTACCAAAAGTTGGCTGGGGGTGTTTGTTTTTCCAAGTTGGACCTCAGTCATGCATATACTCAGGTAGTTCTCAGTGAGGATTCCCGTGAACTCACAACAATTAACACTACCAAAGGGTTGTACCAGTACACACGCTTGTGTTTTGGGGTATCTTCCGCACCAGGTATTTTCCAGAGAGTTCTGGAGCAGGTACTTCAGGGTATACCCATGGTAGCAGTGTATCTGGACGATATCTTGGTGTCGGGGCACACAAAGGAGGAGGCACATCAAAACTTGACGACGGTACTGGGTCGGCTGCAGCAGGCAGGACTACGTCTGAGAGGTGAGAAGTGTGTGTTTCTCCAAGATTCCTGTGTCTATCTAGGTCACAAGCTGGATGCAGAAGGAATTCACCCCACTACCGAGAAAGTAGCAGCTCTTCAGAACGCACCACCTCCTACCAATGTGAGTGAACTCCGCAGTTTCCTGGGAATGGTAAACTACTACCACAAGTTCCTAAGGAACCTCAGCTCGACACTCGCACCACTGAATCAGCTCCTACAGAAGGATGTTCCGTGGAAGTGGGGGCCAGAACAGGAACAAGCGTTTGCTAAATCAAAGGAACTATTGCAATCTTCGCAAGTGTTAGTTCCCTACAACCCGGCTCTACCATTGCTTCTTGGCTGTGATGCGTCATCGTACGGCCTGGGTGCGGTACTCTCTCATCGGATGCCGGATGGCTCCGACCGACCAATCGCGTTTGCATCCAGATCGTTAGCTCCCGCTGAGAAGAACTATGCACAAATCGAGCGCGAAGGGCTCGCCGTAATCTTCGGTGTGACCAAGTTTCATAAGTATGTGTATGGTCGCGAATTCACCGTGGAAACAGACCATAAGCCGCTGTTGGGCCCGCTGAAAGAGGACAAACTCATCAGTCCGATGTCCACTGCCCGCTTACAGCGTTGGTCACTGACAATGTCAAATTACCAATATCGTTTACGTTACAAGCCAGGCAAGGAGAACGGCAATGCTGACGGACTAAGCCGGTTACCTTTAACGACACCGTACTTCACCGTGCCTGTGCCTGCTGAAACAGTGTTGGCTTTTGAGGTTCTAACGTGTTCTGAGGTTTTGACATGTACTCAAATTGCTTCTTGGACTGCTCGAGACCTGATCATGGCTTCCGTCCAAAACTTTGTTTTGAAGGGTTGGCCTTATAGCGTGTCCGAAGAACTGGCACCATACTTTCGCAGGAGGGAAGAACTGTGTGCAGAACAAGGTTGCCTGATGTGGGGTTTGCGCGTGATAATACCACCGCAGGCTCGTGACTGTGTTCTTGAGCAACTCCATGAGTGCCATCCAGGAATTGTTAGGATGAAATCACTCGCACGCAGTTATGTTTGGTGGCCAGGAATCGATGCTGATATCGAGCTTAAAGTGAAATCATGTCAGCAGTGTCAAGTCCAATCCAAGTCTCCGCCGCATGCTCAGCTCCATCCTTGGGAGTGGCCTGGTAAACCTTGGCATAGGATCCATATAGACTATGCTGGCCCAATTGATGGACAAATGATTCTAGTGATTGTAGATGCTCATTCAAAGTACATTGATGCTCATGTCATGAACACATCCACTTCCAAAGCTACTATAAGGAAGTTGAGACGAACATTCTTTGTTCATGGAACTCCAGTTGTGCTTGTGAGTGACAACGGAAGTTGTTTTACAAGTTCAGAGTTTCAAGAGTTTTGTAAGAAAAATGCTATTAAGCATATCTGTACTGCTCCATACCACCCAGCCAGTAATGGTTTAGCTGAGCGAGCCGTACAGACGCTTAAGGAAGGTATCAAGAAAACGCCAGGTGAAGATCTGGAAACTAAGGTAATACGCTACCTTTCCAGATACTGTGTTACTCCACAGACGACTACTGGACAAGCACCAGCAGAGTTACTGATGAAACGTAAGCCACGTTTCCTGTTGGATGTACTTCATCCGTCTCTGTCCAGTAAGGTTATGGATAGACAATCCTATGCACGGCAGTACCATCAGCCTGCAGTCAGCCCACGTGACTTCTTTGTTGGCGATGCCGTGTGGGTCGTGAATTTTGCTGGTATGCCCAAGTGGATGCCGGGAGTGCTCCAATCAAAGACTGGTCCAGTCACGTATATTGTGCGTCTTGACGATGGACGAGTGTGGAGACGCCACATGGACCACATTCGAGCTCGTGTCCCAACTGAGCCTGAGTGTCGTGATAACGGTCGCACCATGGAGAATCGACCAATACCGCCTTACATTGCACCTGCACCTGCACCTCAGATCCCAGTGCCAGCTGCAATGCCGAAGCCCAGTACTCCTCCAAGTACCACTCCAGCGACTCCACAAGACCACCATGTGCCTCCTCTACCTAGTGCTACGCCACCTACACCAAGACCAAGTAGCCCTGCTCCAGTTGGTATTAGAAAGTCTACCAGAGTAATCAAGCCACCTACCAGACTGGACTTATGAGTACAAAACTAAAGGTGGAGGGATGTAATATACATATGTCGAAATAGCATTGTGAGACCTTGTAACTGCTCATACCGGAAGTAGCAATAAAAGCGCGGCAAACTAGGTCAGTTGTGCCTACCCTGCAGAAGAAGTTAGACTTGCCTCAGTCTCTACTTTTTTCATCACTGAATTTCTTCCCACATACACCACACACATCACAAACAATATGTCAAAACACCCCTCCATCAGTAACCACTGATCCAGTGCACATGTCACCCCTGCCCTACCACTGACAGCAACTCATTCTGACTGAAACACACTGACAACACCGTCAGCAAACCTGGATCATTTATAAAACTGGTCTATAAACATTGTACAAGTTCTGAGGGTATATAAAGTCTAACTTACGTATGAACTTGACCTCGTTACAACTCACTAACTTCAATGACACGCGACTTGTCCAGCTCCACAAAAAGCAAGTAAGCTGGGAGATGGATCTCTACCTGAGGTCGCTGCTGCACTGACGCAATACACAAACAGCAACCTGTGGGAGAGATTGTAGAGATTGATGCAGTCACGGATTTAAGCGACACTGATTGGTTAAAAATCAGAGACACACCTCCGCTCTCAGCCAATCAGAGGAGAGAAAAATAATAACTTAACTTGTTGCTGCGGAATCCAAAATGGAGGCCAGATACGAAGCTGCTGGGCTTCGCGCTAGACAAAAAGTCGCGGAACATCTTTACACGGGAATTTATGGAGGTAATTACCGTTCAGTGTTCGCCTCATGTGTTTGGTGGTTCATAATAACATAACTTGAAAAGAGTGAGACGAATGGTGACTTTGGTAGAGGCGTTTTTCAGCAGCGTTTTGCCACGGGTGAACGCTCGTGTTGTTGTGTCAAACGTCACAAAGTGGGGAGGGGCTGGTCTAAACACGACTTTAGTTGTATGCTTCCTGGTCGGTTACATCATAGAGTTACAGTCTTCTTTAAGTTCTTGATGATAGGACTTAAGACCAAGCATTGGGGAGGGGGGGCGGGGGGTGTGACCCCTGGCCTGGGAGGGCTTGGACTTTTTTGCTGAAAACAGGTGACATTTTTTTTGCCCCCACCCCCCAACTAAGTCTAAGGCAAGAGGGTTCAAAAAAATACTGTCAAGTGGGATTCACATCCTCCGCCAGGCCCAGGGCACGGGGTCAAAATACCTCAAATCCGCCACCCCTACCCTGCTGTTAAAAATTCTCTACCTGGTCTAGCAGAGATGAGACTGTACTGTGGAGACCACATATCCCTAGGCCTAGGCTGCTTGTTGATTTTAATTTAAGAATAGGTCTTGTACCTTGTCGTCTTATTGCCTTGTCGATTTAGGGGTTTGGGGCTCTATAGATAAATGAGACCTCCAAAGTGTAACTTTTTTAGTAACCAGTTGTTTCAGGCCCGGTTGTTTCAGACCCATGGTCGTTGCAGCCCCATTCGTTTCAGCCAAATGGTCGTTTCAGCCCATGGTTGTTTCAGAACCATGGCACAGTGTCAGTCATTTCAGACCCAGGAACAACAATTGTAAATTGACTGGTATTTTCGGAAGCAAGGACAGATCGGGTGCAGACATTTCAGAACCAGTTTATTTTGGTAGCAGACATTTCGGAAATGAAAAAGTAGATCGGAAGCAGACAATTTTTTAGATGGTAGTTATGAAAGATCTTGAAGAACAGTTTTGGTAATATATTAAACGTTTCACATAGTGTTATTATAGACATAGTTTAACCAGAAAGAAGAAAAAAAGAAAAAGAAAGGGGGGGGGGTCCCGGGGCACAGCCCCGACCATGGGGCTGGAACCAACTGCAAAGAAAAGAAAGGGAAAAAAACTAGGGGTTTGGGGGGGGGGCACAGCCCCCCATATTTGAATCCAAAGACAGGGTTAAAAAGACCTCACATCATCACTCAGTGAATGAATTGGAATTTTCTAATTTGATTTATTACCTTGTCAGTAGTGGTACTGTCACTGCAGAAACTATATTGAATCTTTTTGGTATTTTTATAGGTCTGAAATGACCTGGCCATGGGTCTGAAACGACCATGGGTCTAAAATGGCCGTGTGGCTGAAATGACTGGGGCTGAAATGACTATGGGGCTGAAACGACCGGGGCTGAAACAGCCACGGTCCTGAAACAACTGGTATTCACTTTTTTCATACACACCAATAAAACATTCAAGCTTATACATGTAGTAATATTAAAGGGGCAATCTCACCACTCGCACTTAACCACATAGTGGACTGAAACAGTACAACTTGTACTACAAGAAATGTGACTGAATGAGTTGAATAAATATATTAAGTAAAATAAAGTAATTAACCTTTGCCTTGCATATTAAAACCATGTTAGGAGTCATTAGAGAAAATAATTAGGATCAAGATGGATGCTCATGTTGCCTTGCAGCTGACGGTGAGTATGACCCGTACCGTCAGACTGACCGGGTGGTGAAGCCGCGTAAAGCCGAGTCGCCGTACAGCATCAACAATGTGTTGTGGATGATGGGAGCCATCGCCGTCTTCTACTACACCGACTTCCCCTCTGCCGTCCTGTACGACCCCTCCGTCCGCAGGTACGTCAATTGTTTTCAATTGTTGTTTTTGTAAAAACTCGGTGTTGATCAGGGAAATTTTGCTGTCGGCAAGGATTATTGAATTACAGCATATCTGATAAAATGGAAAGGCTAGTCCTTGAAATTGTTATGTTGTCTTAGAGATTCAATAATTTGGTAACAATTGAGTAAATTCAGCTGTTCGTAACCCTTTAAGAACGATATATATAATTTCTTAAATTAACGTATGGTATCATGTCCTTGGTCGTCATGATGCCTGAATGTAGCCCTGGTGAGTAACTCGCCAGGGCTACATTCAAGCATCATGCTGACCGTACTGGATTGAGACACTCCTGAAAAGTCGGCATGATGCAGCAATGCTAAGGCTGCATTGGAGCATCACAACGACATCTTTTAACGGCATGCCATCCATAAAGGGTTAACGATGTTGTTCGTTCTGGTTTTCTAGCCCAGAGACTTGGGGAATGCTCTGACTAATGGTGTAATTGCTGAATGTGACACCTAACCCTGCTCCTCATGTTTTCATTTGGTATTTACAGATTGTGGCTGAAGCTGGGGTTCACTTTAATCGGACTGAACGTCTTTATCGGAGGTTTCCTCATCCTGTACCTGTCCTTCTACCGCAAAATCCCCTCCGCTAACTGGGAACAACATTACCCGGCCGCCATCCCCATCGCCACCGCCGCCTTTATACTCGGAGCTGTGTGGTAAGGCCTTCTCTATTCTACACTCATTTCATAACAACTTGAACAGCATTTGAAAGTTACCATGCAAGCTTAAATTTGGTAAGGCCAAAAAAAGAGGGTTTGTTTCAGGTCACCCGACTGACCTTTAGTATGTAAATAGGGCCGACCCTACGTTTTTTTATGCAGTTTTGAAGACATTTTTGTATTTTTACCTCTTTTAAAAATCAATTTTAGGGTTTGCAGAGAGGCTGGCTAGTAAATTCATGTTTTAAAAAAAGATGAAATTATAAAACATCCGACCTACCGACCCTACATTTCCCCCCCATCTTACCTGAAGAAACTTTTTTTCTTGCCTAACCAACGTGTTAGAGGTCATTGTAATAGGAACATAGTATATCGATTCAGGTCCCTGTACATAATCCATGCCAATTTAACATTTTGCTATAAAACGGTTTATATTTTGCAAAAATAAAGATGTCCACATCGTTGCTAATACTTTTAAATGGCTTACACGGATCTATATAAGCCCTAGTAAAGTACCCATTGATATAATCAATATTAATTATAGAGACTACCGGGTAACTGTGTTTGTTTTGTTACAGTTTGACGGTGGCTCTGTGGCCGGTGTGGAACATCCTGACTCCTTTCTTCCTGTTCGTCTTATTTATGGGCGTCGTCGTCCTCATCGCCATGTTGCCTCACTTTTAGAAGAAATCTCAAGAGTTTAATAGAATGAGCATTTCATATGTAAAATGCTATTACATTCCTCGGGTATTCCGGAATGGTACTATTGTCCAATGTTACCCTGCAATGCACTTGATGTACTTTTAATCTGTATTGTAGTATTTGTATATTAGCATTTCATCTTCTTCTATTGTATACAGCTAAGTCAAGTTGTTTTTATTTGTTGAGACCCGCCAAGTTTTCCTTTCTGAATTGATTTAAATAAAAACAGCTGACTGTGATACAGTTACCGTGACTTGGTTTCTACTGGTCGGGTCTCAGATGTTCCCTGTGTTATATTTTGAGGGAGACTGATGTAAAGACGCTTCATACATCTCAAAAGGTATTCCTTAAACAAACTTTGTATAACTTAAAAAAATGTGTATACCTTTTGAACTGTTCTCTCGAAATATAAAACCCTTTTTAACGGATATTTGAAATAAATGTTGAGTACTGAAAAAAGCGTCGTGTCTTTCTTTCTGTCAGCACCAAAATGGTCTTCAAAAGCTAGTAAAAAAAGAATTAAAAAGAAGAAGAAATTCAAGCTGGTGGTCTAAGGGGAATTTTCGAAAAAGTGTCTCATGTAGTATAGACCCATGCATCAAGAAAGGGCGACTTCTTCATAATAAAGTTGTTTTTATGTTGGTTTTAGCAGAATCCTCATAACCTTGTCGGTTATAGCTATATTTGCAAACATGTAGCATGAGGAGATTCACAAGAGAGTTATATATCAAGCAGCTTATATTAGAAGGCAGGATTTTGAGGTTATATTTACTTATTTGTCAGTCACAGTTCAGAAACTTTATCAACAACTTTTTTGAAAAGTCAACCTTTCTTGCCGCATTGGTCTATAGTAGCTTTGTTAATTTTTTTTATTTTTTTTTGTGTTCTCAAATATAAGTACTTGGATCGTGTGGTTGCTATGGAAACTGATATATTTTTTGCGATTTCAAATAAAAGCAGTTGCTATGGAAACTAGGCTACGATCATTGACCAAAAAGTGGTTTGTTGCTATGGAAACTACTTTTTAGATTTCGTTCAAATGTAGCGTTCAAATGTAGTTGCTATGGAAACTCTACAGTGACAATTTCGTTGAAAAGTTATGGAAATCACACCCAGTGCTATGCAAACTATCTTCTATGGTCGTTGCTATGGAAACTAATTTTTTGACACCAACTATGGAAAGAAGGTGGTTGTGACTGAAAGATTCTTTTAGCTATGAAATTCTCTTTTTTTTTTACAATTTTGTTAATAGTTGCTGAGACTGCTATGGTCGTTTTGTCTCTTATTTTTACTGTTTATTTTTATTCTATGCATTCTTGCGTAACGCTTTTCCAGTTTGCCATTCTCATACCATCAGAATTCCTTTTTTTCTTTTTAGGTACACATGAGATGTAAAGTTCTAGAAAATTTCTGAGTCCGGATTTCTGGTGCAGAGAGTGGCTTCTGTATATGACATGTAAAGAAGAAGGAGACATTGAATTTGGTTCCAGATTGCACTTTTATTAACATACAACATAGTGCCTCACATACAGCGGTGGTCGCAGTTGATCACATCATCATCGTACATCAAAATGTTTATACAAAACATATAAAGACAAAAACAAACATAAAAAAACAGTACATGTATAATATGTATAAAAATAAACCGTGTCGGTGTAAATATCACAGTCTGTAAGGCAATCCGGTGTTTTGCATGCTATATTCGGTTAGGTCATCCTGGCTAGACTCAGGACCCTGTCCGTCTGGACAGTGGGGGTGTCCGTGTGGACAGCTTAACGCCTGCGGCGGCTGCTGGAGCGGCGACGACGGACGGTCTTCTTGGCGACCTTGCGCCCCTTGCGTCCCTTGGAGGCCTTCCTGGACCTGGAGCGCCTCCTCTTCTTGCCGGCCCTGGAGCGGGACCTGGACCGGGAGCGGCTGCGGGACGCACGGCGTCCACGGCTACGGCTGCGGCTCTGTCAGGGCAGGAGACAGCCAGTTAGTAACTAGTACAGCAAAGACACATGATGATGATGGCAATGCAGGTTTTTTTTATCAGTGATTTTCGAAAAAGTTGTTGGAATACAGCACCTCAATTTTTTTGGAATTTTAGACTGTTATGTACAACAGGCTATGAAATTAAGCTGCCCTCCAAAAAATCACTGAGTAAATAAAGCAAATTAGCACCTGGAGATTCCTCAACTGATCCGATGACGATATGTGGAGTATGAAAAAAAAATAACGGTAAATAGAACTCACCCTAGACTTGGACTTGGAGCGCCTCTTGCGGCCCTTGCGGCTGGCCGACCTGCGGCGGGCGCTGCGGCTGCGGCTCCTGCTGCGGGACTTGGAAGCCTTCCTGCGGCGCGACTGGCTGCGGCTTCTGCTACGGCTGCGGCCTGCCTTGGCCTGAGAGGAGGAAATGAACATGACAGGTTAGAAGGACATGGAGAATACAATCAAGAAACAAGGCCTAGACTTAAACCGCGCATCATACACTATTTCCTCTCCTAATTTGATCGGATTTGCTTAAATAAAACTGTTTTAAATGTTCTTTTGGATTAGAAAGAGAAATTTTATAATCTAAAAAGAAAGCTTCCAATTCCAGAAAATCGAATTCAGAATTTTCTACAAATACAATTTAATAAGGCGGTAGAAATAACACGGTAGAAATTAAGCCCGAAATAAATAACTGCTAAAGAAATAAAGAAAACAGATTTAACTTAGAAATAAGGAAAAGAACGTTTGTCGACAAAGCTTGACGTAGCGTTGCAATGATGCCCCAAAAAATGATATGACAGACAGCAGAATAAAAGATGAAAAGAAAAGAATCTTTAAAAAAGATACAATAAATAATGAAAGTGTGGTACTTACCGGAGCACTGTAGGCGTTTATGCGGCGGGACCTAAGAGCCCACACCATGATGACAACTGAAGATAATAACCAACTAAAAGGTTCAAATCATAAAATCAAAGTGAAGAAAACCTTCTTGCGGCCTACTTACGTCAACGTCAAACCCGGATTATAAACAAACGTTTTGATTGGATAAAATGTGTCCTTGTTCCATCCCACAATGCATTGTAACCAATGAAATGGACGTATTTCTGAACTTGTGACGTCACAGTACGTCCATAGTAACATGACGCCATACGTCGTCAGCCTAGCAACGTACTTTAGCCGTCCAAAATTCCTTGAGTAGTTTCGTATTTCACGAAAATAATGTTTGAAAATGTAAAAACTTAGTACACTATAATAGAATATTGATAATTGTGAAGTCAACAATCAAAAATGAGTGGAAATAGCCTTCAATGTGCCTTTATTTATGTCACGATTGATATTTTGGGAGATAGCGTCCGACTGAAGCAGACATCCGTCGCCGTTCGTTTGTTATGTTTTGCCATCGTACTTCAAATCAATGCCTACGACGTCAATCTAACGTGTTGTTGTATTTCAAATGGTAAAAATATTATTAACCTTCAATGTAAGTGGTCGTAGAGACATAATGCGTGCTTTTATTTGGTAGGAAACGTAGAAAATAGAAAATGATTTGAGACACTTGTTGGGCGCTATTCGCCAATCGGCGCAGTACGCCAATCCGCAGTGCGCGGTATACAAATAGATGCCAGATTCCAATCAAGTTATTTCAATTAGATTGACATTTCTATACATATTCCCTTTTACAGTGATGAATGCATACACTCCATCGATTTCCATGGCGCCCATCTCTTATTTAAGTTAATTACAATGTGATTGATTCGGAAACTTACAAATGAAACAGGTACTCGCCCATTGCCTGAAATTTGTTTTCCGCGCAGATTGGTGTTCTGCGCAGCGCCGATCCAGCGCTATTTACAAATTGCGCTGCGCAGAATGTCAATGTTGGCGTTCTGCGCAAATTGGTGAATAGTGCCCAACGAGACTACAGATTAACTCCCCAGGACTATATGCACCAATATTGTTGTGCACTTTTAGAATTCATTGTCAAGCAGAGGCATAGGCCCTTTATTATATGAAAAGGGGGCAGTAAGCAGCTCTAGGGTTGATTCAGGTAAAGTGGGACATCAGGTAAAGTGGGACAATTAACATTAAGGCCATTTTTAGGGGTCGATTTCTTTCCTGGGTGTACAATTTTTTTTTCTTAGAAATATATGTTTGACCCCTCTTAATTGTACCTATCTCACCAAAGTTAAGAGGTAATTATACCTTCTAAATTTTGACATGATATGGGTGGAGAGCTTTTGCCGCTATAAATTTGGAAGTACATAAGAAATAGTAAAATTATTTGTTAGTAGTGGTACTAAGAATAGTAACATGATATTTCAAAATGTATGTAAATATTAGATACATATATTGCTTCTTTACATCTTGATATTTTTTTATTAGTCAGATATGGAAATGAAGTACACTGAGACCATAAATGCAATTGTCCCACTTTAGCTGAAGGTGTTAGGTAAAGTGGGACAGGCAGATTCAGGTTAAGTGGGACACTATATTAATCCCCTTTCTCAGAGTAGCATGACCTGATATGCCTATATTTTGATTTATAAGGAGAAGAAATATCATAGCAAATATCATTACAATACTTAGTTGTGTAAATAATACCAAATTATTTAGTATAACAGCCAGAATAGGGCTTTGTTAGTACTCCAGATTGTGGTTTATCAAGTGACTTAACTGATGATCATTGACCCAGGGGACCCTGGGTCTCTGTGAGACGGTTTTCCCCCAGAAATTGTAGTTTGGTCAGCTGACTTTGCACATTCCCCCTACTTCTATTTTTGATTGTTTCTACACAAAAGAAAGCTGATGTGATTCTTTGGAACAATGTCTGTCTTCCTGTTTTGGTCAAAGTGTCCAGAAAAAAACATTTTCCCATGAAAAAGTATTTTTTTAAATAGTCAAAAAGAAGCTGAAAAGCAGGTCTGTGTGAACTAATGCTGAAGATAGGCCAATGACCTTGAATCCTGACTTTAAAAGAGGCACGTTCACACAGACACCCATAGAGCTCAGTGTTAAAGAGTTGGTGAGACGTTTTTATGAGACGATTTTGGTGCAGCTTCAACTCTAAAGGAAGGTCAGTGGGGACCAGGTGATCTGTAAAGGCCAAACCACCTGTACATTGCTTGTGGGGTTGGGGTGTCAGTAGGTGCAGTGTCAGTGGGTACAGTGTCAGTGGGTACAGTGTCAGTGGGTACAGGGTCAGTGGGTACAGTGTCAGTGGGTACAGTGTCAGTGGGTACAGGTACATTGGATACAGGGTCAACACTGTTTGTTATCATCGAAGTTACTTGATTTAAACCTTTATTGAATGTAGTTAGAGCTGTTAAATATAATTATATAAAAGTTATAGCTGATTACTGGCCGCTTACACACCCTGGGTCACTTGTGATGTATATCACACAATCCATCTTTATTTAGATGAGCGAACCATTGACTTCCATCAGCGAACCATTGACTTCCATCATAACTTAGATAATAATTGTGAGATTTCTTACCTTTAATGATTTTTAATCATGCATTATGATGTTAAATGGTAAAATCTGTAGCAAATTCATTTAGAATTGGTATTTGAGGCTAAACCCATAGAAATCATTAACCAATACTAATTTCTCACGATTAATAGAAATTATTGCCATTCACAGTTTTTTATAGTGATTAATATGCCCCTGAAATGCTCCTGCATTACCACATCATTAACAAAACATTTCATTTTAGATGCTTACAATTAAGAGTATGAGCTATATAATTGTGCATAACATTATTTAGCACTAAAAAAAATTGAGGATAGAGATTCAGTTAGGGTACAAATATGTTGTCATGTAACATAATGTAGTGTAGCCTTGCCCAAAGTTAAGCCCAGATGCACAGTATTTTGGCAGTTTTACATTTATACTCTATGTACTTGATTCATCCTGTAAAGGACCCTACATAAATGTCCTTAATGTTTTTGATGTAGTCCATCAAAATATATATCTCACCTTCAAAAATTGACATTTACCATTTTTGTCATATGGATTATAAAGCATGGGGGTCGATTCTTATCAATTGTCCCACTTTACATGAAGCAAGTGTCCCACTTTACCAAAAATACAAGTAAAGTGGGACACTTCAATTTTGAAATGGCATCTCTAAGAAATGTGCTATTTAGGCCACATTGGCTAAGGTATTTCATATATTTTTAATATTTTGGTTTCAAGGAATAGATACTGAAACTATTTGATGTGTTTGACATTTTCTACTTTAAGTACCAAATGTGTGAATGGCACATAAAGTCAGAGTATGGCTTAGGTGTCCCACTTTACCTGAATCAACCCTATGCTAAGTTTTAGTCCTGGGGGCAACAATCATAGTAAAGGGCCTGTTACACTGGCGGCATCTGCCGCACTGCATCTGCCGCAGAACGTTCTGTGCGGCAGATGCAGCTAGTGTAACAGGGTAAAAACTTGCTGCAACTTGCCGCAACTACTTGCTGCAGCAAAAGCTACCAGTGTTAGCTTTCCTGCGGCAAGCTGTTGCGGCAGATGCCGGTAAGCAAGTGCCGCTAGTGTAACAGGCCCTTAATGACATAGTCTTGTGGACTACAACCGTAGTCCTGGGGACTACAATTGTAGTCCTGGGGACTATAGTCTATACAAGTCCTGGGGTGGGGACTATATACATGGTCGAACCACATGCAGCCTTGCAGGCTATCAGAAGGATGTTGGGTGCAGAGGGGGGCAGCGGGGGGGGGGGGTAGGCGCGAGGACGCCCGTCGCAGGCGCGTAGATTACGCGTGCAGCAACTTTTCGCGCATGGGCATGGCAAGCCAATTATGTATGACAATCGATCTATAACCATAGTTGCCGATAAACACTGTTTTTCTATCTTTTGAGCCGAATCCTGGATATCGTTTGATAGGCATAGTTAATGGTCGATTGGCATAGTTACTAAGTGATTGGCATAGTTACTGCTTGATAAACATGGTTTATCGGTGATAAACACTGTATATCAAACGATTGGTATGGCTCAATAAACATGGTTTATCGTTGATAAACCGTGTTTATCGTTTGATAAACCGTGTTTATCGACAATAAACAGTGTTTATCAAAAGTTTACCCATTCGGCTTGCCATAGGCGCTGATCCTGCGCTATTTGTAAATGGCGCAGCGCAGAACGCCAATATTGGCGTTCTGCGCCGATTGGCGAATACCGCCCAACATGGTCACGTGTCACAACATTTATAGTTACAACTTATGCCGCTAGATGGCGCCACAAACAAATTAGTTCACGGATTTGACACTAGATGTAGTGGCCAAAGCCAATGATTGAGACAAAGTATTGTGACAGAAGTTGACTTGCTACTGTTTATTACCCTTTCCACATGAGAGCAGTTACAGGTGCATGGGTACTCTTACAGAGTTGATGAATGTCCTGCAATCACATAGAATAGCCACAGGAGATCTCTTGGGTAGATACTTATTTCCTATGGTTTGACACAGTAGCACACATACAGTCCATACACTCCTTATAATGTCTTAAAGTGTTGAAGTCCTTTGGTGAATGTAAATGGAACTGTGTATAACTCCAACTTTAACTGTACAAAGAATATTGTCTCCTATAGTCCTCAGGTACAAAGTCCAGCTTCAGCAAGTTCAATATAGTCCAATGTATACAGGTGGGATAATCCTGGAGCACTCTGACACAGTCTGCTCCCCATGGTGGTCTTGTAGCTACTGATTTCACCACCTCCACAGCACTGCCTTTTATAGGCCACAGACATGCTGATGTCAGACTCCACAGGCTGAGGTCAGCTTCAGAGGAATAAGTAAGATGCAATAACCCTAGGAGGCTGATGTCAGCTTCCAGAAAAAGAGATGATGCAATACCTTTACCTAAGTTCAATAGGGTCTGGAACATTCCAGAAGTATGATGTCAGCTTTACAGAAATAAGTACGATGCGATAACCAAACTGAGTAATGAAACATGCATAGTACACACTAGGAGGCTGATGTCAGCATCATATGGAAAGAGATTTTGCAAAACCTCTACCTGATTGCAACACATACACTACACTAGAGGACGCGCCAAAGACAATCGCGATTTTACCGCCAGTCAAAGATGAAAGTGGAGTTGAAATCCTTATAGTTCAGCCCTTAAAGCACTATGATTATGTAAAACCTGACTCTTTCTCGTTGCCTGCAGGTGCCCCACACTCATAATGTGTCAGCATTGGAGTTTCCGGATAAGACGGTGAGAGACGCGGCAAACTTCTGCAGGAACCCGGGTCCAGAAGGGACCGTGGTGTTACACTACACACCCGGGTACGGAGTGGGACTACTGTACCGTACCCCTGTGCTAATACCAGACATGTTTACTGACCTATGGCACCGAAAAGAATGTATGCCACCGAGAGAGTCCTATGCCACCGAGACAAACCTATGTCATCAAATGAATCTATACTACTAAACTTGAAAAGCTTAAATAGCCCTCTCCACCCCTGAAATAAGTAATTTGAAAAGAATGAGTAAACATTTGTGATGAAAAATGTTTTATATATGCCCATCTTTTGTGCTATTAAGACACTACAATATTGTCTGTTAAATTTAAAGTAAAAAATGTAAAATTGAAAGATTTGTATATTTACCTCACACACCAGAATCATATTGGAAAATGAATTCTACCAAGCAATGTTTGAATTAGTTTTTTTTAATTGCATTTATGCATCTTCCTTAATGACAATTCTCACAAAAACTACAGTGAGGAGCAATAAATGGAACAAGAAAGTTGTACTTCATGTAATGCCATGTAAACTGCTGAAAATTGGATCAGGTAAAATTTCATTTGTCATATTTACTTTCATTTGACTAAACTGATGAGATGATGAAATGAAATAATTGTTAAAGCTAAGTGCTAGACCATATGTATGTAAACATATACATGATTGAAAAAAGAATAAATTTACACCCCTGCTGTACATTGCATCCATATAGCTTTACAATTGCCGCAAGGGTACCTTCAGAAATATGCAGGAATGTTTAGATGCATCTATCATATTCTCGCACCAAATTATTTACATATAACCTGAAATTCATGCTTAAACAGGAACACTGATTGTGCCGCTTGTACCACTTGTATGCTTATTTTTATGTATAATTAAATAACAATTTACGATAATTGTAGAATTACAAATGGATGCCGTATCTGGCCGTAACGCTGACTGTATACTTGTTGTACCCCCTGAGTGATTAACTGGATGTCACGTCACACATCAATCCTGATGAGGGAAGCCGAGATATGTAAACAATCAACAATAAACAGCTTGTAATTTGATGTGATTGAAGCAGGTTGTTGTTTTCCTTTTGTAAAAAAGAAATGAGATAATTCTGTATTGACCGATTCAAATGACCTAATGTCATAAACTGCCCAAGTAGCCTTAGATACTGGCCTTATTTATAATATATAGCAAATATGCAGTAACAGGAATACTGTAGCACCTTGCATATAAGCCGCACCTTGACTTTAGGCTGATCCTATAAGCCGCATTGGCAATCTGATTATAATCCCTTTAGTACTGTATCATAAAAGCAAACATTCGCGTATACGCCGCACCTTTACTCTGGCCAGATCCTATAAGTCGCACTGGCAATCTGACTTACATAGTAGCCCCGGCTAGTATGTAAGCTTTTACAGTAGTTAGAAAATGAAATGATAATCATATTTAGAACATTCGGTTTTCATATATTCAAAGTCATTAAGAAATTAGGGAATATTCATGTTTCAACAACAGGGGGGACATGAAATAATCTGTTCACCCCCCTAGAGGGGTTAAAGAATTGTACCCTTTTATCTATAATAACACACAGGCGGATTTCTCCCCCCCCCCATGCCCCTAAAGGAGTCTAAATCATTTAAACTCCCCTCCCAAAAATAATCTGCAACCCCATTCCTTAAGTCACTTAAAATTGATAAGATGGAACTCTATTGTACAATACACCATCATTGGAAGTCATACTGTGTTTTACTATGAAAATTATATGAATTATGACAATAAAAGGGCCCTAGTGCAGTAGCTATTAAGAAAAGATATATAATAGGTATAATGCATTACTTGTAATTGTACTATTTTATCCCAATAAAACACATAAACAAAAAGAAGTTTGCAGACGCCTCCTGCATGTAGCTGGTCGTGTGACAAATGACTACCAAGACAATTTGACACATTGTCTCCAATTCTGAGAACACTCAAATTATTTCTAAAGTTTTCAGGGGAGTGTTTTTTACCTCTCTCTTTTTTTTCATTCGCTATAGCGGCTCTTTAGTGAGAAAGAATCCATAATCCAAAAGTAGGACTATAAATATATTCCGATACAATATGATGGTGGTGGTGATAAAGCCTGCAGGTGGCTGGTTCACTATCGTTATGATTAACAACAGTCAGCGCTCTGACCACCATACACTAATCTCAAGTATAACAGGAAAGGAGATGCAGGTGGTTTGCTCCTGATCTACCCCTTTAAGGACGGCATACTGCATTAATACAATGGCCCATAATGACTTAGATAGCAGTATACAAACAGCCCCTAAGAAGGCTTATTTTAAAGCATTAAGTAAGAAAGAAACTGGGTTCCAAAAGAAGAGAATTCAGGTTAAACTGTTGGCGCTGAAACCTCCAAAGGTGAAAAATAAGGTTCAACCAACATAAAGTTCAACCAAATTATAACATACTTCCTGTGAAAAATAAGTTGTTTGTTCTAAATATAGATTTGAATTGAAAAATTGAATATGTTGGTAATTGGGGGTCATCAAGTTGGTAGAAGGCGAGACGGAACTCCTCCTGGAGGTTTGCCAGCGGCATACACAGACAGGTGCTGAATTTGTTGTCCACACTCCCACAACAAGGGTCTGAATTTTACAGATTCCCCGAGCCAGGTTCAAATTATTTATGGCCTATTGCATTAATGCATGCATTATGAAGTGAAATAAACTTTAAGACATCATGCCATCATTAAAGGGTTAGCATCAGACTGATCAGCCGGCTTCTTGGTGTTGTTAATGGATTATGTAACTCCCTAACTGGTGCATATTGACCAACACATGTCCATACTCCAATAAAACATTAGTTGGGTCAACATCAAAGTTCACGTAACAGGGGCGGTAAACTCTGATTGGTAAGAATTAATGGAGCTATATGCAGACAGTAAATATCTATTTGACTCAGATATGTACAAGAGGAGTAACTACTATATATGAATCCTGACTTTAGGTTTTAGTTGATCAATGACGGCTTGTGTTGTAGCGCTTTAATGACTGCACAGATGGTAAATATCTAGACGATTCAGATATTGTATTTCCCCATTTATAAGCCCGGGCTTTTTCAATGTGTTAACAATCCGGGAGGATTGGCAGACGAGGTGTGGGTTGAACCCTGGCTTGACCGAATATGACACAAAACCAGAGGATAGATTTCCCTCCACAACTCGCAAGGTGCCATGTGACCAACCTAGAGCCAATCCAGGTCAGTGTTTACATTGTTGCTAAGGTGTGTCCCAGAACTAGGCCTATGATAGGTGTAGGTGTTGGGTCAAGGTCACTGCCTAGATGGGAGACCATCTGGCTGTAGACTTGTATAAGTCTCTGTGGTGGGAGACTTATTATTTAAATATCCTTGAATTTTATTCAAAAATATTTTTACACCTGTGTTTGTTTATTCCAGTGTGACTGTGGGGTAGACTGGGGTGTGGGTGAGATCTTACCCTCCACCCCCTACAGGGGTAACTGTAGGTAGAGCAACAGTCTAGGGTCACTTGTAGTGTAAACAAACATTCTTTGATGCCCAGAAAGATTTTTTCAATGAGCATACTTGAATAGCAACATGTTGATTCGGTTTCATCAATTGACTCATCAGAAGCATGTAGGGTACAAAATTTAATTTGTATGTATTTATTTTTTATTTTTATAAATAATAAATACAACAGTAGGCCCCATTTTTCAATCCTTTTGGAATGTAGTGGGGTAGGCCTATGGGCACTTGAGGGTGCTGGCCTAGGCAAAAATAGGTATATTTTAATACCCATATGTGCAAGATAGGGGGCATGCCCTGTCCCTGTCGGGGGGGGGGGCCCTCTTTTCTTGGCTTGGTCACACATATTAGTGAGATATGTGTGGTGAGTTATGGATAGATGGCAGTTTTTGTATAACAAAAATTCTGTGTCATCTACTGGTTTTGTGCGGTCATATCGTTAACACCAGAGTCAATACACGGGGTACACTTCTTTGGTGAAATTTCCTCACCCTCAACCAGCCTAATGTTTGACTACCTAGAATGTTGACTAGGTCACCTAGAGAGTCATGCATCTAGCCGAGATTGTGAGGGGAGTGGTTTTCCGCAAAAAAAATTTTAGGCTGTTTGAGGGTGAGGAAATTTCACCAAAGAAGTGTACCCAGTGTATTGATTTCAAGTGGTATATTGCCCAGGCGTATAAATGGGGCTGGCTTATAAATGGGGCAAACTTATGATATTTTGCAAAGGGAATTTCTCTAACATCCTGTCATATTTTCTGATTAAATCTGTACTATCTGTACCAACTGTAATATTTTGGAATAAATCTCAAAAACTCAAATATAAGTTGCTCACCCTTATAAATATTTCTCTGGTTTATGCATTTAACTATAATTTGTATAACCGCATGCAAGAATTATGTGAATACTCCAATTATAAGCAAAGCTAAGACCAGATAAGTGTTACCTAATGAATTTTGATTCCTTGTCCCGGCTTATATTCGGGCCCTGGCTTATATTGGACCTAGTGCCCTTTTTGACCAGGCTTATAAACGGGGCAGGCTTATATTCGGGGCCCGGCTTATAAATGGGGAGATACGGTATGTACAAAGGAGTAACCACTCTATCTGAATGGAATCCAATCAGACTCTGGATATATATATATATAAATGCAGTGACTCTCTGCTTAGCTGCTATTATATTTGTCTATAGATCGCTGTGTCTCACGAACTTGGGCCAATGTCAACGTCTCTGACCGGGTGCCATCTCTGACTGGGTGCCATCTCTGACCGGGTGCCATCCCTGACCGGCCTGAATAAAAACGATTTATTTAGGGCAGATGATGATGATAAAAACAGGCAACTAATTACTACTTTAAAGAGTTATAACATCTATTAACCTTTTCAGCCAAATTCTATCTACATCTGCCCTAAATAAACCATTTCCATTCAGGCTGGTCAGTGGTGGCACCCGGCCAGAGATGGCACCCAGTCAGAGACAAAAACTTTGGCCCAAGTTCGTGAGACACAGCCAGATAGTGGCTAGAACCTAAAGAGTGACTTTAGGTTTTATTTGATCAATGAGGGCTTGTGTTGTAGCGCTTTAACTACCGTAAAACCTCGGCTATAAGCCGAATTTTATTCGGCTTTTTATTTGCTATAAGCCGAATTTTAAGCCCCAAACTCCCATTAGGCTGATAGGCGAGGTTTTAATAATGTAGGAACATAGTGAAAACAAATTTCAAACACTTTTGTTATGAGCCGAATTTTTACTCCCAAACTCACATTCGGCTTATAACCGAGGTCGGCTTATAGCCAAGGTTTTACGGTACTACACAATGTCTCCAAGTTCCTTATGATGCACCAATGCAGCTGTTTTAACCACAAGGACCTGATGCATGAATGAATCCACTAAAGGTGCTGGTGCACCGAAGTCGCTAGTGCTGCTCACATTGACACCCCCTCTTGTGGGTGATTCAGATACTAAGGTTATGACCGGTTACACAATCTTAGTTCAATGTCCAGGCAGAAGATGAAAGGCATCTACAATTACTCTGCTCAGCAGGGGTCACAGCAGGTGGTATCTGCCCCCAAAATTCATGTGAGCAGCTCATACCTCCTACTGTGAGGAGGTGTCATAAGGAGTGCGTAGGTTACATCTACAAAGAGATGGACAGATTACAATGTGTCTATATTATGTAATGTTATGATTTAACACATATAGCCAACAAAATAGCCAAGATATGGTGGAGGGGGCAGAAGACAACGCTGGAGGAGGGGGAAAGTCTGGACCAGACCTGGAGGAGTTTGGTTTCTTGATTATATAAAGCCAGCTAGTGGCCACGCCATTAGCAACAGTAGGGACTGGGTGCACCAGCCGCTTTAACAACAGTTTATATTACAGTACCATGAATCCCTTAACCCTTTAAGGATGCCATCATGCCTGGATGCATCATATCCTTGGTCATCATGATGCATGAATGCAGCCCTGGCAAGTAACTCACCCTGCTGCATTGAATCATTATGCCAACTCCAGGAGTTTTAGACACTCCTAAAGGGTCGGTATGATGCACCTATGTATGACCGGGGAGTTACTTGCCGGGGCTGCATTGATGAATCATGACAACAAATGTTATCTTTTAACGACACACTATCCTTAAAGGGTTGTAGGGTTTATAGTCTGACTAGCTTATTCACAACCACTCATCATAGGTATATATGGTACACACAGCTTCTAGATTTTGTTAACACTACCTGTTGAGTTGGGTCCCTATAGCAAGCCAAAATTAGGCAAAAGAGAGAAATGTTGTTTCAGGAACTTGCTCTGTTACTTTGCTGCGATCCTAGTGCTTCCAAATATGTTTAGATACATCTTGCTATGGGGTACTTGATCAAACTATCAACTCTATCCTCTTTCTGATACTGGATGAAAGTGACATTGGTTTGTCACCAGAAGAAAATGGAAATATTCAAGAACTGATAATGGCTTAATTAAATATATGAGATTACCAGGTACAAATAGCTATTGGTGAAAATCAACATGAGAATCAGCAGGACAGAGGGAAAAATGCATCAATTGTAAGTGAGTTGCAAAATGTATGCATTGCTCATTAAACTTATGTCATTATCTTAAAAGAATTAAACCTACCTACTGTAAACCTCCGGCTTTAAGACCGATTTTATTTGGGATTATTATTTTGCACAAGGCATATTTTATTCCAAAGTTAGGGGGTCATTTTAACGGCGTTTTTGATTGTAAAAGTCTGGGGGGGGGGGGGAAATCTAGATTGAAGAGATGGTCTTAAAGGTAGGTCAAGTCATATCTTGGTGACCATACCATGAATTTACATTCTTATATATCAAATATATTTTGCTTTGATAGGTAGAAGTGAGTTACAACCTTGAAATGATATCAAAGAAATATCAATCGTCTTTGAACAAATTTTTTATTCCTATTTCTTCAAAGGAACTATATGTATATAAATAAGAAAAGGTATTGGTTGTTAATGGTATGGTGACAAGATGTGGCCTGGGAGGGATTTGAGCTTAGGTCCTCTTCATCATGAATCCACCATGCTAACCACTACTCTATGAGGGATAGGTGACATAAGTAATGCCCAGGTACAACCCACTTACAATACTCACACCCTGTTTGTACCCTAATTTCGAACCTGAGATTTGGCTGAGCTGGTTGCTGGAGGTTACACTGGTTACACTGGTACCAATCAACATGGTGCTGTACACAGGACATCTTGCTAATGCGGAATAGGATTCTCCTAATTTAAGGGGGCTGGCGTATACAAGGGTTTAGCTTATGGCTCAGTCTCATCGTCTTTGACCGGGTGACATCTTTAGTAAGAAATGGGTGGAAAAAATAAAAGGATATTTTCACACTATATGAAAGGAAATTTATTTAAAGTTTGTTATAGTTATATGTAAGCCCTTTCACGTGCATTAAAGGATTATGTTATATTTTTTCTTCTGCCCGGTCAAAGATGTCACTTTCTATATCATGTGGACTTTGAAGAGCTACAATGTCTAAAGTATTATGCAATAACCGTCCTCCTATTTTTCAAATAGTAGAGATATGGAAAAAAATGAAAAAAATGAAAATTTGCCTTTTCTAGCCTCCCAGTCAAAGATGTCACCCGGTCAAAGACGTCACCCGGTCAAAGACTATCCAATTGTTACAAAGTCGTGAGACTGAGCCTTCTATGTGAGACGTGACGGTAGGACCACTGGCCAACATTAAGATGTAGGGCGTGATTTTCCAATTTGAGTATTTTACATAAAAGTCCTGAGATTTCAATAAAGTCACTATCCATAGATTGACGCTGAATGTACACAGAAAAAAGGAGTAGAACCACTGTGACTCTCAAATGGGAGACTGGCCCTGATCACTGAGGTAACTCTCCCCAGGACTCTTAGGTAACTCCCTGATATTAGTGGAACTCTATAATAACTCTCTTCTTAGAGAATCATAGCTAATTGACTCCCTACCTGGGATTGACTCCCGTCTTGGAGGACTCCATACGGGGGAGTCACAACTCCAACAGCATAGACACCATTTCTGTGGGTAAATGTTTATGTTAACGCATTTTCACTGTTTCATCTATGCATGGATCTATGATGGCTGAAATCAAATAAATAAAACCTTAGAATCTTTCATTCTGGTGGATTTCTCTCACCATTCAGATTAAAAAATATCTCCTTGCATAACCCATTTTGACTCCCTACAATAATAGTGTCAAACAGATTTGACTCCCGTTTCTTATGGAGTCATCCCATTTTGACTCCTGTCTGACTCTCTATGCAAAGGGAGTCAGTACACTTAGAGTCCCTAATGACAGGAAGTCACTTTAGAGTCTTGGGGAGATTTACCTCAGTGATCGCAGCCGGACTCCTGTTTGAGAGTCAAGGTGATTCTAATTCATCTGGTTCTAGGAGCTTCGTAGAAGTACTGTTTTGATATCTCTCCCAACAACAACCAATACCTTTCCTTATTTATACATATAGTTCCTTTGACGAAATAGGAATACAAATTTTGACCAAACACTATTATATTTCTTGGATATAATTTCAAGGTTGTTACTCACTTCTACCTATCAAAGCAAAATATATTTGATATATAAGAACATAAATGCATGGCATGGTCACCAAGATATGACTTGACAGGGATTCGACCCTAGTCCTCTGCATCATGAATCCACCATGCGAACCACTACTCTATGAGGGACAGGTGACATAAGGAATGCCCAGGTACAAACCACTCCCAATACTCACACCCTGTTTGTACCCTAATCTCGGACATGAGATTTGGCTGAGCTGGTTGCTGGTGACTAGGATGTACAATAACCTATGTGCGAGTAGGCCGCAGGAGGTGGTTACCGCTGGACACCCCTCTGCCTGGAGGAGGCTGACCACGGTACCTGCCCCGAAGGCAAGGCTCCCGTCATACACAATATCTTTCATGAAGTACTGACTCTAGCAAAATCCTCTCCAAATAATCATATCTTAGCAATATATTGATGAGATATGTAGAGACCATCTGAGGTAGTCTTACACTATAGGTATATCAACCTACAGTTTTATTTGAGGAGATGTAGTAATGCCATTAAGCTAAACATCCATCATGTACATGTGTAGTAAGGAGTTCTCTATCAAAGGGCTTTTAATAAAGTAAGACCTAAAGACCTAGATCATAGACCTATACACGAAGAAATGCATGCAATACTGTAGGTGACATCATTAGAATGAAAGTATAAGGACTCACACAAGGTGAGGGGGGGTTGATAATGCCTCTTATCAGGCTGTGTGCTGGTGCATGGAGGTGGTCACTGACAGGTCAGTGTTGGCGATGAGTAGGTCAGCTCAGGGGCCGGAGCTGGGAGCACCCACCCCCGTCCTCCCGTGGGTCTTATCTTCCCGTAATACACCCTATGTTTCTAAAGGTCCTACGTTAAAGATACACACTTTCTGACCATGCCACCTCTGTCACTGCATAGTAACTGTGGCATCCTGCTTTGCTGGATGTCTTAATACTTTGTATTATTATAAGTGATAACAACTCTGAATCTTGATCTCAGGATGTATTGACCGACCTCCGGTGTATTGCATAACACGCACAATGCACAGACAATTCCCAGACACTTAGTACGCCTGTAACTCACTAGATGGCGCTACCATAGCGGCAGCGTTCGTGTTAGGCTTTTCCCGCCCTGGCTACAGCGGGGCTGCGTCATACGACATCTCCCTTTTTTAAGGAGTATTATGTTAAGACATACTTAGAAGTGTTCTTGAAGTGTTCATGACATAATAGTTACTATGAAGTTACTCTCAAGTAAAGATATATATGTATATGTATGTCTCTGGAAATAAGTCAGTTTCATGTTACTCAATGTTCAATGTAATAGTCAATGTTCAAATGCACTAGTCAATGTTCAAACATAATAGACAATGTTCTTTTGTCACTTTAGAATATTTCTGACTTATTAATGTATCTGAAAGGGAATAGTTATTAAACTTCTTCAATCAGTCCCTTGGTCGCGACTCTAGGTCTCGAGGACTTCCTTGGTCCTGGATCGGGCACACGGGATGTGGCACCTCGATCAGGAGTCGGTGGAGGGACCACTGGAGGTATATCAGTGATCTCCACTGGAGGCACATGATCACTAGGCGGTGTGACCACTCTGGTTAGTATGGTAGTCGGATCAATGTTGTCGTTTTGTCCGGGCCCGAGATTTCTTGTCATTCTGCGGTTACGTCTCACTAGTCCATTCGGTGTAGAGATTATATAGGACCTCGGTCCGGGGGCTTTTCCTATGACCTTCCCTTCCACTCGTAGGTTGGGTAGCCATGCTCGGTCTCCTGGTGACAGTTCGTCTGCTTCTGGAACTCGGTGGCGTTGGTTGTAGTTCACTGCCATCTGCTTCCGGTATTCCTTCTCCTTCCTTCGAACCAGCGCTACATCTGGGATGCGCGGTTTTAGTTCATCCGGGTGACACGGCACCAGTGATTTCAGTCTGCGACCAATGTTCAGCTGAGCCGGGGAGAATCCTGACAGTAGAGGGGTGTTGCGATAAGAAATAAGGGCAAGGTACTCATCGTCAGCCTTATTAACGATCGCTTTGATGGTTTGCACCGCTCTCTCTACTTCTCCGTTACTTTGTGCGTATCTTGGAGATGACGTGATGTGTTCAAATCCATATTCTGCTGCAAAGTTTTTGAATTCCGCGGATGCGAATTGAGGACCGTTGTCGCTGAACAGTATGTCGGGTATACCTTGATGGAAGAATGCTCTTTTCATCTTCTTTACTGTCTCAGTGGTATCAACGTTCTTGCCAACTTGGCACACTTCCACGTCTCTAGAATAGTAGTCTATGATGAGGAGGTACATGGACCCCTTATGGTGGAAAAAGTCTGCCGCTACTCTAGACCACGGTCGTTCTGGGAACTCAGTTCCTTTCATAGGTTCGACACGTTCACGTCTGTACTTTTCACAAATGTTACAATTTTTCACTGTCTTTTCAATGTCTTTGGACATTCCTGGCCACCACACTTATGCGTTGGCATTCTCATGGGTCTTAGTGATGCCCTGATGCCCATCATGTAGATGGCGTAAGACGTCAATCCTCAGACTTGCTGGGATCACAAGCTGTTTTCCTCGAAGGAGCAGTCCATCGTGAACTGTAAGGTTGCCCTGTTCGTTCCAGAACTTAACCAAAGGTCCATAGACGTCACGTCTGTTCTCCGGCCACCCATGTTTAATATGGTGTATCACTACCTTCAGGACATCGTCTTTCTTTAGCTCTGACCGTATCTCGTCGAGTCTCTGGTCAGATGATGGTAGACAGACGAGTACTGCTTGTACGTATGCGTCAGATTCCTTACGTAGTTCTTCTTGCTTATGAAGTTCTTCGCTCTCCAGCATATGCTCACCAAGAGGCGCTCTTGACAAGGTATCTGCAGTCATTAGACTTTTACCTGGCACGTGACTGACTGTGAAGTCGAACCGCATCAATCTCAGTCAGAATCTTTGGATCCTCACTGGCAGTTCGTCGATCAGTTTGGTTGAGAATAGTGGCACAAGCGGTTTATAGTCAGTCTCCACGTGGACTCGCATACCGATAACTAAGTTACTCCAGTGTTCGAGTGCCCATGTGGTTGCTAATGCTTCCTTCTCAATTTGCGCATATCGGCATTCAGTCTTTGTCATTGACCTGCTGGCGTATGCAACGGCTTTCAGTCTTCCATCTTTTTGACGTTGTCTCAGAACTGCCCCAAGACCGTAGCTACTTGCGTCTGCTGACACGATCATTTCACGTTCGGGGTCATACAAAGCGAGGGCTTCGTCTGAAGCTAGTTCCTGTTTCAGTTTCTCAAACGCTTTCTTTTGTGGAAGATCCCAAGTCCATGCAGAATCTTTCTTGAGGAGATCTCTGACTGGTGATTTCGGCAAGGTTCGGCAAGGTTCTGTTGATTCACCATGCCGAGGAATCGTCTGACATCTGGGACGTCTTTGGGGTCTGGCATCTCTATGATGGCCTTGACCTTCACTGGATCCTTCCTGATGCCATCGGCATCTATCACCTGGCCAAGGTAGCGAAGCTTGGTTGTGGAGAACTCACACTTGTCTTGGTTTAGAGTGATGCCGCTCTTTTTTTTTTTAGAACAATTTAACTTTATTTGGCGCTTTTTTAAATCCACAGTTACATAAATTCCTTCGATAAAATGAATCGGGTATCCATACAATCTTCCTTGATTCAATGTGAGAATAATAATCATAGATTGTGGGAGATTGACAATTTTCATATTTACAATGTATGAGTACCGGTAAGTGGCTTTAATTCAATGTATTCAACTATTAGAAACATTTTATCTTGTACTTCGCCAAACGAGTAAGGACGGAATTTCAGCGTGGCTGATGTTATATTCCACCCCTTTTTAGTAATAAAAACACATGTTAATCCAAAGTTTTAGTAACAATTAAATCAGATATAAGTACCTTTATAAAATACTTTTCACAATATATTTTCAAAATTTTCAAAATTGGAGGCGGTTCAGCACTTTTGCCAAGCGTTCATTGTGCTCTTGTTTGTCCTTTCCAATTACAAGAATGTCATCCATGTGACACAACACTCCTTGAAGTCCAGTCAGTTCTTGTCCATTTCTCTTTTGGAAGTGTTCAGGAGCAGATGATATACCGTAGGGAAGTCTCCTGAACATGTACCTTCCGAACGGTGTGATGAATGTTGTCAGCTTTGAACTCTCTTGAGTCAACAGTACCTGGTGGAAGCCAGAATTTGCATCTAGCTTGGAGAATACAGCTCCGCTTGAAATACACGCCAGGGTCTCCTCTACCTTTTTCATCTGGTAGAGTTCACGTCGGACGCCCTGGTTGAGTCTTGTCGAGTCCACACACAGCCTTAGGTTCCCGTTTGGTTTATGTACAACCACCATGGGTGCACACCAATCTGTTGGTTCGTCTACGGGCTCAATAACTCCTGACTTTACTAATGCTGCGATTTCCTGCTCTACCTTTTTCATCAGAGGCGTGGAGTATAGAGGCAGAATGGTTTAGCATCGTCTTTGAGTCTTATAGCATATTCACCTTTCAGCTTACCGAGTCCTGTGAAGAGCTTCGGGTAAGCTTTGATCACTTCGTCCTTCGTGTCCAACTTTGGGATTTCACTGTTCACGGCTTTGACCCTATAGGCGCCAGGGATGTTAGGTATCAGTCCTAGTTTCTCGATTGCAGGTTGTCCGAGGAGAAGCGATTTCACGCCTCGCACTACGTAGACGTCTTCGTGGACGGTAGTGTCTCCGCGACTCAACTGCATACGAGCACATCCTAACGTCTGTAGCAGATGCTCGCCTGTAGCATACAGCGTCTTTCTTGTTGGTTGGATCTCTCCGTAGGACTTCTTGTAGTATGTATCGGGCATCACCGATATCTCGGCTCCAGAGTCTATGTACCACGATAGAGTATCAGAGCCAGTTCTGAGTTTAATGTACCAGCCTTTGCTTGAACTCGATTTGTCTTCTGGAACAGATTTTGATAAAGCCGCATTTACTTTGCTTGTTATGCTGCCGATAAATACGTGCGACACTCCGTCATCGGGTATATCGTCTCCCGACCCTTCCTCTGCGACTTGAGAAATCCGCGCTCTTGAAGTACGGCAAACTTGGGAAAAATGTCCTTTTATTTTACACTTCTCACAGGAGTGATTCACTGCAGGACAATTTTTCTTCCCTTTGAGGTGCTCGGTACCACAGTATCCGCAATTGATTTTGTTACCAGTATTTCTCTTTTTCTCGGTTCTGCTCGGGTCCGGCTTCTTCTTGGCCTTGCTGTGGACTACGTCGATATTGGCACTCTTTGACTCTTGGAGCTCATAGCGCGTAGTCTCCTTTTGGTAGAGTATCTCTACTGTTCTCTCCAGCGTCAGCCCTGCACCGGCATCATACAGCTTCGACTTTGCCGACTGGTCGGTACATGAAAATGTCAGTTTATGGCGCACAGCCTGGTCCATGTAGGTCTGTGGGAATTTGCATTCACCTGCACTCTTCTTGACTGTTAGCACCCATGACTCCAGAGTTTGAGATGGTCCCCTTTTGAGGGTGAACCAAAACTTTTCCCTTAGTAGCAGTTGGGGGTCCCTTTTTCCAAAATATTCTGTGTACTTTTGTAGCACAGTATTATAGTTATTTGGGTCCTCAGCTGGTATGGGAGCTTGTCCCTGGACTGGATTTGGATGTTGTGGGAGGAATACAAAACTGTCATAAATGTCTATCCCATCATCCCCAATATGATTCAGTAGGAGTCCCACCTTTTTTTCATTTGGCTCTGTGCTGGAGCCTGTGGCCTTGAGATATATCTCAAACCTTCTCTTCCACAGAGACCATGAATGTGATGGGTTACCCCTCTCAATTTTGAGGGTTCCTGGGGGTTTTACACTGTTGGCAGCCATTTCAAAATTGTCACTGCTTTTAAAGTAGGCCTACTGACAGTCTATATTATACACACAATTAACAGCTTGGGGTCTTGGTAAATGCTTCTGGAGGTTTTAGAAAAGTTCTCTACTCACAGATTCTTGAATTCATCACTTTTCAACACCAACTTGAGTGTCTCACTTCAATTTGGCACTTTTCTTGTTGTGGGCATGGAAGATGACCTGTTCTGACACCATGTGGCATCCTGCTTTTCTGGATGTCTTAATACTTTGTATTATTATAAGTGATAACAACTCTGAATCTTGATCTCAGGATGTATTGACCGACCTCCGGTGTATTGCATAACACGCACAATGCACAGACAACTCCCAGACGCTTAGTACGCCTGTAACTCACTAGATGGCGCTACCATAGCGGCAGCGTTCGTGATAGGCTTTTCCCGCCCTGGCTACAGCGGGGCTGCGTCATACGACAGGAATATACCCCAGCTAATTGATTAGGTTGACATGGCATTATACTAGATTTATTTAAGGGGGACTGTTAGGGTGAAAATCCTAAAGGACCACCCTCCAGTCTGACCCTATATCCTACAGGGGGATTCAAGATGGCGGAGGCTGAAAGCTTGGCAGCAGTGGGCCCTTAGCAACGGCCGATGGTGGCGCTGCAGGTACTACTCGCACACGGTTAAGTCTGTCCGCAATCTGGCTAAATGGATGTGGGGGCAATCATTTACTGTGACACTCACTATGGAAAAGGTTAAAACCATGATTGTATCCTTCAAGATCTATATAACTACAAAAACAACAACCCTAAGGATACTGTCCCTACGCCGTATTACTATGGAAGGCCAAAAAAGGTTTTCATAATAACTGTCACAGTAAATATTCACCCCCACAACCATTTAGCCAGATTACGGATAGCATCTTCGCTCGCACACGGGTTATTGGTACCAGAGGAACACATGGTGACGCCACCAGTATCTCGCTAGTGCCTAACTGTAAGGGAGTGGTTATTTTTTAAACAACAGGGGGGGTGGTGGATTTGAGGGGGGGACCAAAAAAAACCAAAAAAAATTTCGACTCCTCCAGTGGGGGGACCAAAAATATTAAAGCATAAGCTTTAATCTATACCAAATCTGCCAATATTCTTTCAAATTTTTACATATTTTATATGAAAAAACATCTGAAAAGTATATCTGGGTAATTTAATAGTGCTGATTCCAAATCTGTGTAAATTGATATCTGTGTCATAACAATATCAAATGCAATGTCAAGAGTCATGATTTGGTGGAAAAATGTAATTGAAATGGGCATAACACAAATGCGAATATATCATTCGTGAGGCTTATTCATCTTACAAAGTCATTCCCGGTACTGTGCATTATTTGTAAGACCTTCTCTGAGTCCAAGGCAATTCATCTCTAGGATGAAGTTGGAAAATGGTTATACATGTAATTCTAAATTGCTTTATCTGTAGAGAGTACAGATGAATGTGTATATCCATAAGGCAGTAATGTAAAACGTATTGCACATATGGTAGCCATGATAATGAATGGTAGGGGCCTGTGGTTAATCCAATGTATTTTAATGACAATCTAGCTCATACACTCTAAACTAATAAATTATCTTAGTGAACATTTCAAATTAGCTTAAGAAATTAATCATGGCATTTTTTTTTTGATTTTGCAATGTGTATTTATTTCATAAATGATATTTCAAAATACATCAACAATCAAAAATAATAATATGTGAGTTTTGTGGAATACATTATCCATATTCTATGGAGTAGAATCTTAAAACTCTTATTTCTTTTGTGATATTGAGCTTGTGAAAGTCGGGTGTACATAAATGACAATGATACTAACTGATACTAACATAGCAAGATCCAGATGGCTGAGGTATTACAGGAAAATACTGAGAATAAGATTGGACAGGCATCTTTCAGTAATTGAAACGACACAATGTTGTACCTTCTAATATGCAGAGTGAATATAGTAAATATCAACATCTAAGGTCTAGCAAGTTTTTTCAAGAGTCTAGACTGAAACAGTTAATCATCCATCTTCTCCTGCCTAGTATTCAAATCTTATTCACCAAATGTCTCTTACTGGATGTCATAATCATTGGGCCTCTAAATGTAAAAAAATCAAGAATCCAGATTTATTTAGCAAAACACCAGTCTCATGATACACAGAAACCTCCTGGCCTGTATGGACCATAATTTGTTGTTACAGTTGACTTCTGTCACTGGATTTCTGATCACACTAATGTCAAATGGTGTATGCTACTGCATAGTAAATTCTCATCTGGTGGTTTTCTAGATGTTCTTCTAATACGGTTGCATTGAGGAAGCCTTTTACACAAGGTGCACAGTTAGAATAGTTAATACCATCCATATAACAGCTGTAGTCATCCACCATATTAGGCAGCTGTTCTGTATTTATTGTTTGTAAGTCTTTATGTCTAAGTTTCTCTCCAGTGTGGGCCCTAATGTGATTCCTTAAGATAGCTGCCAGAGCAAATTGTTTACCACAGTCGGAACATTGGTGAGCTTTCTCTCCTGTGTGGGTCAGCATATGTGTTTTTAGGTTACTTGCATGTGCAAACTGTTTACCACAGTGTGAACATTGGTGAGGTTTCTCTCCTGTGTGGGTCATCATGTGTCTCTTTAAGTTACATGCTTGTGTAAACTGTTTATCACAATAAGAGCACTTGTGAGGTTTCTCTCCTGTGTGCGTCCTCATGTGTTCCTTTCGTCTACTTGCCCGTGTAAACTGTTTATCACAATAAGAGCACTTGTGAGGTTTCTCTCCTGTGTGGGTCATCATGTGTGTCTTTAAGGCACCTACTTGTATAAACTGTTTACCACATTCAGAACACTGGTAAGGCTTCTCACCTGTGTGCGTCATCATGTGTTTCTTTAAGGTACCTGCCAGTGCAAACTGTCTACCACAGTCTGAACACTTGTGAGGTTTCAGTCCTGTGTGGGTCATGATATGTCTCTTTAAGTTTCCTGCCGCAATAAACTGTTGACCACAGTAAGAGCACATGTGAGGTTTCTCTCCTGTGTGGGTCATGATATGTCTCTTTAAGTTGCCTTCATCAATAAACTGTTTACCACAGTAATAGCACTTGTGAGGTTTCTCTCCTGTGTGGGTCATCATGTGTCTCTTTAAGTTGCCTGCAATTATAAAGCCCTGACCACAGTTAGTACATTTGTGTGGTTTCTCTCCAGTGTGGGTCATCATATGGTTATTTAAGCTCTTCTTACGCCTGAACTGTTTACCACAGTCTGAACACTGGTAAGGCTTCTCTCCTGTGTGGGTCATCATGTGTTCTTCTAATCTATTCTTATGCGTAAACTGTTTACCACAGTCCAAACATTTGTGAGGTTTCTCTCCTGTGTGGGTCATCATGTGTTTCCTTAAGGTAGCTGCCAGAGCAAACTGTTTACCACAGCTGGAACATTGGTGAGCTTTCACTCCTGTGTGGGTCAGCATATGTGTTTTTAGGCTACCTGCCTCTGTAAACTGTTTACCACAGTTTGAACACTTGTAAGGTCTCTCTCCTGTATGGGTCCTCATGTGTCTCCTTAAGCCACCTGCCTCTGTAAACTGTTTACCACAGTTTGAACATTTGTGAGGTTTCTCTCCTGTGTGGGTCATCATGTGGTTCTTTAACTTAAATATTAGTGCAAACTGTTTACCACATTCAGAACACTGGTGAGGTTTCTCTCCTGTGTGGGCCACCATGTGTGACTTTAAGTTACATGCCTGTGTAAACTGTTTACTACAGTGTGAACACTTGTGAGGTTTCAGTCCTGTGTGGGTCCTCATATGCGCTTTTAAGTGGCTTGCCGCAATAAACAGTTTACCACAGTAAGAGCAAATGTGAGGTTTCTCTCCTGTGTGGGTCATGATATGTCTCTTTAAGTTACCTTCATCATTAAACTGTTTACAACAGTTATAGCACTTGTGCGGTCTCTCTCCTGTGTGGGTCATCATGTGTCTCTTTAAGTTGCTTATGTTTGCAAACTGTTTACCACAGTCTAAACACTTGTGAGGTTTCTCTCCTGTGTGGGTCATGATATGTCTCTTTAAATTTCTTGCCTCAATAAACTGTTTACCACAGTAAGAGCACTTGTGAGGTTTCTCTCCAGTGTGGGTCATCATGTGCTTCTTTAACTTACATATCAGTGCAAACCGTTCACCACAGTCTAAACACTTGTGAGGTTTCTCTCCTGTGTGGGTCATGATATGTCTCTTTAAGTTTCTTGCCGCAATAAACTGTTTACCACAGTCAGAGCATATGTGAGGTTTCTCTCCTGTGTGGGTCATGATATGTCTCTTTAAGTTGCCTTCATCATTAAACTGTTTACCACAGTAATAGCACTTGTGAGGTTTCTCTCCTGTGTGGGTCATCATGTGTCTCCTAAAGTTGAATGCAATTGTAAAGCCCTGACCACAGTTAGTACATTTGTATGGCTTCTCTCCAGTATGGGTCATCATGTGGCTATTTAAGCTCTTCTTACGCGTAAACTGTTTACCACAGTCTGAACACTGGTAAGGCTTCTCTCCTGTGTGGGTCATCATGTGTTCTTCTAAGCTCTTCTTATGCGCAAACTGTTTATCACAGTCCAAACATTTGTGAGGTTTCTCTCCTGTGTGGGTCATCATGTATTCTTTTCAGCTCCGTTCAAGTATAAACTGTTTCCCGCAGTGGACCCTAGTAGAGCTTTCTTCCATCGTGGAACATCATATGTATATTAAGACCCTGTGATTGTCAACTGACATTGCATTGTTATTTGATGCTGTACTACTGACATTTAGCTATAGATACAAATCAATAGATGTTGAAACTTGTTAAGATGCATGGTTAAGATTTCATATCTGTCACAAATAATGGTGACCCATGTTACAGGGGTGGACGTCTGCTGCCTTGGTGTGAGGCGACAGTTGGTGACCGGTGTGACAGGGGGTGGACGTCTACTGCATCGGTATGAGGTGACAGTTGGTGACCGGTGTGACAGGGGGTGGACGTCTACTGCATTGGTGTGAGGAGACAGTTGGTGACCGGTGTGACAGGGGGTGGACGTCTACTGCATTGGTGTGAGGAGACAGTTGGTGACCAATAGTTTGTGTGCTGGATGTCTCCATTACCTTTAGTACAGAAAGAAAATAAGAGATAATTAGTATCCGCATACAGAAAAGTAAAGGATCGCCAGGACTCTGACAGCCAGAGTCGCAGTTTGTCTCCCACGCTATACCTGTGTATATATATATATATATATATATATATATATATATATGTATACATATATATATATATATACATATATATATATATATTACTGTCGCGCTAGAATGAGATGACATAGACATGGATGACAAAGACATGGATACACTTTTGCCTAAATTCCTGACGTACAATCTGACAAGATAAAGGCCTCTTTATTATAACAAAAAAGAAAAAATGAACTTATTCCAACGGCCACCTACCCAGTGGGCACAAAAATCAGTTCAACGTTGAATCAATGTTGAATCAACATTGAATCAACATTGACAACCAGTTATCAACGTTGATTCAATGTTCTGTGCCCACTGGGTAATACAGACTGACCGTGCGGTGGGCGGATATGAACAGGTGGGGCCAGCTTTGGGCGCCCCCTGGACTATACATTATGAACCACCATTTGCCGCTGCTCCCAAATGTATTACTGTTATCCACTCAGATACCATACATATATTACTGTAGCGCTAGAATGAGATGACATAGAGATGGATGACAAAGACAAACACATGGATACACTTTTGCCTAAATTCCTGACGTACAATCTGACAAGATAAAGGCCAAAAGCCCAAACAAACAACACTTTTGCCTATTACCAGGAACCCCAATGGTCTGCCACTAAGACATCCTTGATCCTACGACATTTGTAATTATCAGATATGTAGTATAATACAGCAAGAGACTTCCAATCACCATAACGCTTGACCTCATGAAGAGGAAGAAAGGAGGCTAGATAAGTAGCAGCCCGCCTCCTTAGACTATGCGTAGCATAATCTCCTGTGAGACCTACTCGCTTACATGTAGACTGAAGTTCAGTGCAAAAGGCACGGTATGTATATGGGAACAATGGGTCCTCCTTAGATAACCCTGTCCTATCCAAGTAGGATTTGATATGACCCACCGGACACAATGGCGAGTTACCTGCCTTCAATACTGGAATAAGTAGGACACGCTCCTTAAACTGAATTGTTTTAGAACTGGTAATGAAAATATCCATGTCCTGACCCCTGAATAATAAGTCTTTGACACTGAGGGTATGGGGTGAAGCAGTCACATGACCTGCTCTCAACAGACATCTATAGCATAAAGTAAGGGCACACCAGAGCATTAGCTCCGACCCAACTGTCAAGTCCAAAGTACGATAAATCATCAGTAACTCCTCGGGAGACAAGGGGTCTACTTGGCGCACCTGACAACCCAATGACCTCTTTGCGCCGGCCAATGTTTCTTTCATCAAGTAGCAGTTTGGGTCAATATGTGGTACTCCTTGAATGTCATGTAATAACCAAACTGATGAAACTTAATTCCGGATAGTAGAATAAGTCAGTGTTTTTGCCAAGTGTGTCACATACAGGCACATGGTTGTCACAGAAGCTGGGAGGGGGCACAGGTAATGATCCTCACAGAAAATCTTGAAACGGTTCCACCTTGACTTATAAGCCCTATGTGAGTTATCTGCGGCCGCGTTCTCCCTCAGGACTTCCCAGTCGTGGATCAGTCCTGACAACCCTACAACAACATTTGGTGAAGTCAGGCAATGTAGCTGAACAAATAGTTACACAGTCAGGATTGTTGAGTCGAGACAACGAGTCAGCTACCACGTTGTCGACTCCCGGGATCCAGTTACAGCGTATATTTATGTTGTAAAAGCAGCATGACCAGAACAATTCACGTGCCAAAGCCATTGCTGTGGCATTGCTACTCTTACCAGTGCTGAGCATCCCCAGGACCTGAGTATTGTCAGTGGTAACTTGGACTGTAGAGTTACGCCAGTTACTTCCCCACTTGGACAGACTAACCAAGACCGGCCATAACTCTTTCTCATTGATATGATCATCATAGGCCTCCTGGGGGGATGATACTCATGGTCACATCTATGGCCAAGACCATCCCACAAACCCCAAGTGTAGCCATGGGTCCAATGGGCACCGAAACCTACTTTAGACGATGCATCAGTGAAGACCTCGTAACTGGGACTTTGGTCATTTAAGACCCGGGCTTTACCATTGAAGTAGACCATGAAATGCGCCCACCAACTCAAATCCAGTTTGACCAACTCGCCCGATTCCACCTCAGCCTGACCTTCGGTGCATTTAAGTAGGTCGTAGATGCGTCTCGTATATGTACGACCTCCCTTTACTACGGTCACAGACCCGCAAGCTGCTCCAAACGCTTGCGCTTGCACTTAGAGACACTTTGCAGATCAGTTACCTCCTTAGATACCCTGTTCAATTTGTCCTGACCAATGGACAGGGTCATATCCACGGTATTAACTATAATACCGAGATATTTGACAGTTGTGGCGGGGGGAACTAATTTCTTTTGGGAAACCTTGAAACCTAGGCCCTCTAACGTGGCCCCCAGCTCATCTTGAGCCCGCTGACAGCCCTCTAGGGTACTGTCAGTCACCAGAAAATCATCCAAGTAGTTGACGCAGCTGACAAATGGGCCTAAGCTACCTACTTTAACCACAAAGTCGGACAACAAAGTAAATAAATAAGGTGCACAAGCCAACCCAAAGCACAGGCGAAGGTCTTCAAAATACCTGTTTCCCTGCCCCATATCCCAACAGAAACCCTGAAATTTTCTGTGAGAGGGCAGCACCGTAACCGAACGGTACGCGCTGTCAATATCTGTAACTGCACAGGCACTATCAATTGTAATCAACTCCACAACATCATCCAGAGATTTATAATGAAATTTCTCCCATAAAATTGTTGATACTTTCTCCCTCAGGCATAGAGCAGTCAGTTATAGGTCTGAGAGACCCATCCGATTTCTCCACACCGCCCATAGCATGGACACACCTAGGTCTTTTATTGACCATACAAACTTTGCCTTCAATCAACTCTTGTTTGATTTTTCTACCCATGTCCCCCTTGAACTTTGATCCCGACTGATAATTGGTACATGAATATTTACAGACACAGCCATGATCCACTATCCGAAAACCTCGGTACACACCTGTCAACACCTTCATATCATCTGTACACACCTTGCCATTGAACCTGCAAGGCCTCAGTTGACACTCCACCCCCTCTACAATGTACATACAGTGACAGGTACCATCAACACATGCTTGCCAGACGGGCAACCACCCCCCCGGGACCACTTCTACTGCGGCCACAGGACGGGTACATTTGTATTTATCAACACAACTGTTCAATACCGTGAAATTAGAAGAAATACTCACAAATTCCGGCAAACTTTCCCACAAAGAATCGTGAACGCAAGCAATTTCAACCCGGGCGCCGCCATCTTGGATTTCATGAAGAAGGATCGGCGCGACTCCCAATTTGTTGCATTTTGTCGCCCAAATATTGTCCGATCCCATTTGCGCCAACTCTTCCCGAGAAATATTGTCACCAGACTGTTTGGCGACAAAATTCTCCTCACACCAACCATTGTACCGAGCTCCCGGATAAGCTTCCACATTTCGTCAGAATTAATGTGACCAAGTACAATTTTCGCCAGAAATCCCACATTCCAATGCATCCTGACAAATAATCTCCATTACAGTAATCATCGTGCGAGCCTATCGCAGAATTTTTAACATTTTCAACACATTTTTCATCGTCAAGTACACAGAATTCAGAATCGGGCTGCCGACCTCGTAAAACATGGCGGCCCCCATCAAAATCAACAACAAAGTTTGTACACGTAGCCACAGGTGTGAAAAACAAACAATTTTTCACGTAAACAAGGCTTAATCCCGTCAACAACACACGTACACGGACTCAGCTCACAGTTTGTAATCCGGCTTAAGTCTTTGTTTGGCCCGGAGAGTCACGCTGAGCCGCCCTGGTCGCCGTTTTGGTCACCGCCCCGACGATAATGAGGGCAATTCAGCATACCATGGTCACTGGAACCACAAGTGCAGCTGTGCCTATACCTACACCCATCACCCCTATGTCCTTGGGCGTGGTCAAAGCATATTCCTCTCTCTGATGCAATCCTCCTCCAACCTGTCAGGGGTTGACGTCTCCCTGAACCGGACCCCTGGCTATATCCCTGACTCCTGCCTCCTCGAGAAAAAATGAACTTATTCCAACGGCCACCTAATACAGACTGACCGAGCGGTGGGCGGATATGAACAGGTGGGGCCAGCTTGGGGCGCCCCCTGGACTATACATTATGAACCACCATTTGCCGCTGCTCCCAAATATATTACTGTTATCCAGTCAGATACCATACATATATACATATATATATATATATATATATATATATATATATATATATATATATATATATATATATATATATATTTATATATGTGTGTAGACTATTAACCATGCAAATTCAAGGAAACAACGGAATGTAGATAAAATGCTTCCAGCAAACAATCTGGCTTAATTACCTCACCCCAGCAGTGCCATCTGTAGTCACCCAAGACACTAGTATTCTATACTGCAGAGTGCAGCTGGTAAGTACTCAGTGCTTCCACCTTAAGTTTGTGATCAGCAATAAATACTCAGATCTCTTTCTTCCCACCAGCAGGCACAGAATAGTCAAAACTGGAGGCTTGCGGTGTTCATGCCAGGTCTATGCCACGGTTCGGTCAATTCTGATCTACCCACAATTTTTCTTAAGCACAGTGGATTATATAAGTTTGATATGTGATGATGTGATAGAAGCAAAAAATCAATACCTCATGGTAATAGATTATATTGACATTTGAAGATAGGACACCATTAACTATGACTACAAAGAGCCATGACGAATTTAGGAAAAAGACACAAATTAACATAGAATCAACAGATAAATTCGTTGATAAATAAAGACAGATATATTTCGCCTAGATACCTATAATAGCCTTTAGTTAATAATATCATTTAAATAAATGTAAGGATTATCTATCCCAATACATGAAGTGAAATGAATTTGAATGAAGGTCTGATTGCTTTAATCTGTACTGTAGATACAGAAAGCTGCATTTAATCTGATGAACCTCTCTCTGATGCTCTGGCATCACTCCTCTCTCTAATAGATGGCACCCGGTCATAGATGGCAACTGGTCATAGACGGCACCCGGTCATAGACGAAAACATTGGCCCAAGTTGGTGAGATACAGCCTTCTGTGGTTATACTACATACAGAGTCAGTGCTGTGTGAGAGGGGTGTATGCTCAGGGTCTGCTCCTAGCACTGGTACTGCTATTGCTGCTATGGTAGACTATGGGGTGCCATTGGTTCCTAAAATCCCCAATTGGACTTAAGCCTAATTAATTAGACATATGTATAATTTGGATTAAACATATGTTTAATTCAATCAGACATGTGTAATTAATTAGACTTAAGTAGAATTAATTTAACTCATGAACAATTCAATTAACGATATGACTCTTCTCTTTATACATATCTATAATTCAATTACATGTATGTAGAATTCAATTAAACAAAAGTAGAATGATCATTATTGCATTTGATGTAATAGGCGCCTTGGGTGCATTTAACATTATTTTTATGGCATTTTAGTTTAATTATCTCCAAAATCTGGAAATTTGAGCCTTGTTCAAGTCTGCTGTTTTGTGCATATCTTTAATTCTAATTCACATATGTTGAATTGAATTCTCAATATCTAGTCGGGAAATGGACATTGAATTTTACACATGTACAATTATTTGGACATATATTTAATTGTGGATTTTAGGAACCAACGGCACCCCATAGTAGACAGGGGGAGCTGACAGCTAGTCTGGTGGTGTATGGGGCAGCTCTGTCACAGCATTGGTCTCTGGTAAACACTGTTCTATACATGTACACAGACAGACAGAACCTACCTTACACTGTTGTCATGCTGGGTGTTATCCCTGGGTGGTATCCCTGTTATGTCAGGTCCTATTCCCACAACACAACACTGTATACAGAAGGCATTCAGTGCTGAGGTATGACTGTGTGTATGCTGCTGCATGTAGTAGGGGCTCAGTGCTGGAGTGTGCCTGTGTGAGAGACAGCTGGCTGTTGCTGTGTAAGTAGGTCAGGTATCTCATGGTGCTGCCACCATGTGGCTGACAGGGGAGTCAGGACAGCTGTATTACAAGTAGGTCAGCCACTGCATGGTGCTGCCACCTTGTGGCTGACAGGGGAGTCAGGACAGCTGCACTCTCCAGGTGCCTGGTGGTCACGAGGAAGTAATTATTATTCCTTTATGTTTCTATATAGCATAATGCACAAAATTAGCCATAGTCTTAGGCCTAGTCTGATTAAACAATCCCTCACACACAATGTTTCAGCCTCAATAGAGAGGTTGACCGTGAAAATCTCAAAAAAGTCACTTTTATCCACAGGTAGTCCCATTTTGCCCTGTTTTGGGTCTAACATCAACCTTTGGCCACATCAGTTTTTGCATGCCTCAGAAATTCCCCAACCCTTTACATAGCATAAAACTACATGTATGTGCTATTCTATCCAAAGGGTATTTGGGAACACCTGTGAATTTCTTCACAATTTTAGCCATTTTTGTTTCATCTGAAATATAACCAAATCAGCAGCCAGAACACCCTTCAATGCAGACCAGAATACCATATGACTTGGTAGATGGCGCCATTTACTTCCATGTGACCAGGTACCTTATAGTTATGTAGGACTACAGTAATTTCGAAATGGATAAAATGTATCTATAATTGACATCTAGAGTGGACCTAACAGTAGACATATTTAAATGTAATGCACAAATCCGAATAAGGATATCTTTAACACAAAATGTTTGACAGCTATTAGAAGTTGGAAAATGCCCTGATATTTCACCCCTGCTGGTCTATACATAGACCATGACCCAGATGGCATCTATGCGCAGCTGACCGATTGCTGCGGCCACTGTAGTCCCGAGGACTACGACGTTGCCGCGCGCGCTGCCCCTGCGTCCTCTACGCGTCCTTTATCTGCCGCGGAACAGGTGCCGCCAGCGGGGGGGGGGGGGGGGGTTCTTTGAGGGGGGTGGGGGGGGGGGGGGGGGGGGGGGGGGGAGGGGATGCTCAGGACTAACATATACTGCAAGCTACAGCATAGTCCCGGGGACTAGATTTATAGTCCTGGGGACTACATGTGTAGTCCTAAGGACTATACATCTAGTCCTAGGGACTATATATGTAGCCCTAGGGACTATTATTGCGTGAACTGGGATAATTAATATACCATTCTGCATAGTCCTTCCAAATATTTGAATGTATGGGCTGCACAGTCCTGAGGACTACAGGTGTAGTCCTGAGGACTATAAGTGTAGTCCTGAGGACTACCCACATAGTCCTAGGGACTTCACAAAACTGCTACTACCAGAGAGTTAGATGGGACAGGCCTACATAGTGCTAGGGACTATAGAAGCATAGTCCTAGGGACTAGAGATTGGGGGTTGGTAGTCCCCAGGACTATGTGGGCCTGTCACTGTAGTCCTTAGGACTATGCAGCTGGCTGTAGTAGTATCCAGCACTATGCCTATAGTCCCCAGGACTACCATTTTATTAGTCCCCAGGACTACACATTTAATACTTGTAGTCCTAAGGACCTCCTCTATAGTCCTTAGGACTACAGAGGAGGTCCCCAGGACTACAAGTTTAATACTTGTAGTCCTAAGGACCTCCTCTGTAGTCCTGGAAACTACATAGGCAGTCCCCAGAATTACAAATTAATACCTGTAGTCCTAAGGACTTCCTCTGTAGTCCTAAGGAGTTCCTCTGTAGTCCTGGGGACTACAGAATAGTCCCCAGGACTATGCACCAATATTCAGCACATTTAGAATTCATTGTCAAGCAGAGGCATAGGCCCTTTATGATATGAAAAGGGGCCAGTAAGCAGCTCTATGCTAAGTTATAGTCCTGAGGACTACAATTGTAGTCTTGGGGACTATAATCATAGTCCTGGGGACTGCAGACATAGTCCTAAGGACTACAGACGTAGTCCTGGGGACTATATATAGTTACAGTCCATATCCAGCCCAGTATAGCCAGCCAAATGCAGGCCTGTGTGTATGAGGGGGGGGGGGGGGCAGCAGGGGGCAGGGGGGCCGGGCGTAGGCGCAAGGACGCCCGTGGCAGACGCGTAAATTACGCGCGCGCCGGCGCATAGTCCCAGGGACTACAGTGGCCGCAGCAATCGGTCAGCTGCCATCTATGCAGTAAAGGCCTAATAGTGGGGTTCCTTAGCAATATGATCGTTCATTTTGTGAAGCATATCATCTGGTCCAGACATACTTTGTATGATAATCTTTCATATCAAGATGGGAGGCACCTGGAATTTTGATTTTATTTTATCAGCCATTTGAAAATCTTTAAATTTTCCATTGTTTTTAAAATGGACCATCCTCTGTCAAATGACATTAACTTTCCAATCAGAACACAGCCCAACAGAGGCTCTGAGTGGTTCACGACTCATTCCAGGTACCTTAAAAAAAAAGAAACCCGACATACCTACCCTAATTTTTTGGACCATGTTGCCTGAAACACCCTTTTTTTTGGCCTTAACATATTTGTTTAAGCAAGTTAGGCGCAGTGCAACACACATCTGAGAATTCATAAGTAATTGATAAGTAAGATTGAAAATACATGCACTTTTCTTATATTGCCCATATCACAAAACATGTATTTTACCCTTACGACCTTAGGGCCGTGTCATTTATTGCCTGCGGCGGGGGCGGGGGAGGTGACTTGGTGGATATGGGTGCTTGGGTGGGGGGGGGGGTGTGTGGCTGGGAAAATCCCTTCCACATCATGTGGGGCGTAAGGATGAGAGGAGAGACGTCAGATATGGTACTTAATATCTTTTATTAATAATGATATTGATAGTAGAGTACCAGTCACCAGGGGTCAGTATCTTAGATGATAGCGGATGTTACTGATTTCACCCCAGCTGACCGGGGTATAAGTACAGGTGCCCGGCAGGTGGAGGGGGAGCCCACGTGACCGGAAATACATGTAACAGTGGTTTTCATTGGATAATATTGGATTGACATTTGATTAGCTAATTATATATTCATAGCTTTAATAAGGTGATGCACCGGACTGGAGGTGGGGATTAGGTCATTGTTTGTATGTTGACTGTTAATCCTCGGGTTAGCATATTGTTCATTGTTCGTGGTTTGAGTGTCTGGTCGGCGCCTCAGGGTCTGGGGCCCGACCGTTACATTTGTATAGGTAGATGCTGGTCAGCTTGTGACCTATGGATTAATTATGCATGGGGGGATTAATTGGCTTGGCTAAATGAGAAATATGTGTAACTGACGTCCGGGTGTACTTTGACATATGGCTCAGAAATATGTATGAAGTATTGTACCTATTAGAAATAATAATACGTATGAATATTAATAATCATAAATCACAATTATGATGTCATATGATGTAACATTACGTAACACATTGGTCGAAGGTAAAATATGGGGTTTTGTGGCGTGACAAGGGGGTCATGATATAAAACAGGTCCTTGGTGGGGGGCTATACCTTGGAAAGCCTCCATGCTCAGGGAGGGGGGGGGGTCATGATTAAATATGGTCCATTTACTTATGAACTTACGACCGCGCATAATTCCATATATGCATGCATGTTTTTTTTTGTTTTTTTTTCAGGCCCCCCCCCAATCACTGAGGAGGGGGGGGGGCCTGAAAATGTTTGGCCCCCCCCCAAATTTGTCAAGACCTGTAACATAATAACACAATTTCCAATCCTTACCTCTCCTGCAAGTGGGTGCAGAGGGGGCCCTTAGTCAGTGTTGTTGCAATCATGCACCAATATCAAGTTCAACGATAAATGAGAGGCAGGTGGCTCTTAATCCCTGGTGGTCATGATGCATGAATGCAGCCCAGGTGCAGCGCCCCCGTCTAGCAACAAGTCACAACTTCCTGGAATATTCACGCCTAAAGATATGAATTTCATAGAATTTTAATAATCTAAGTTGTTGCACGTCATCACATTCGATGCAGGTGGCTGCCCCCTCACCTCCCCTCACCATTCAGACATATATTACATGGTCAACTAAGGTTAGTTAGCACTATTAGGTTAGTCAGTAGTGACCAACCCACCTTATACCCAGTAAACAAAAAACGTTATACAACGTAATTTAGTGTGGTATAACGTTATATAACATTGAACACGTTATTTCGACGTAAATTAACGTATTTATGTTAGCTGTGTAGTCTTTCCATTTCTATGAGTATCAGGCTAATTCTTTTTGAGCAAGGCATTAGTCAATTTTGTTTTGCCTCAGTCATTGACTCAGGGATCCTAGCATTCCGAGGGTCTGATTAGTAGGACGAGCCCCCCCCCCCCAAAAAAAAAAAAACAGGACCAAAATGCAAAATGTCATGAGAAAATTTTTCCACTCACAACTTTCACCACAACCAAGAAATTGACCTGTTTTCCCATGTTCTCGTTAAAATGCAACACTGTAAACCTTCCTACCACCTTTAAAAAAAGACCCAAAACAGACCTTACGAAAATTTATCAGATTTTTCGCCTCAGTGACAAAGTACAATGTACTAAAGTAGTCATTTCGTCCACTTTACATTCCTATGTTAAGTCAATAGGAGCTCTCATTTTGGTCCTTGTGAAACGCTTTTTATCACACCAAGTTGTCAACATCGATGGGTAAAGGTCACCATGTGGACGAAAGTGGTGGGAAAACAAAAGTTCCATCGCAGAAAACAGAAACTCAAATATTGTTTCTATTTACAGTCTGATTGACTCAATTTTGCCTCCTGTCATGCAATTTTCCCTACACCCACCTGCTTAGCTGAAATGTAATAACATACAAGTGTGACACATTTTTAAGAACAAGACTTCTGAAGGAACAAGATTTTCTTTATTCACCATAAGTACATGTAGTTTGACAATGTTCATTTTTGTCGGTTTCTTTGTGCGTTTCACATAAAGTCTTGATGTATATCAATGCATATACCCGTATGCACATATACAGATATACATTCATGCATGTTATAGAGACGGTACGGACATAGTATTAGTAAATGCACAGTCGATTTGTAAGAACAAGGAGAATAAAGAAATCGTTGGACCATCAGTAGAACTGTTGTTGGGGTCCAACCATATGATTTAAGGGTAGTTTCGAGTCAGAATTGACAAATAGTTTGTTGTGCCTGAAATTATTTGCAGCTTTAATCAATCAATTCAGTCACTTAATCACCCTGACCTTGAGTCATTTATGATGTTAATCACACGTCAATCTTTTTTTGAACTGACACATTCTGACCAATACTAATATGATTCTGACTAACCCGGGATAGTCACTACAGACTAAGGCTCGGGGAAATTAGGTTATCAGTGCATACATGGTGGACCTCACTCGTCCCTGCACTCAACATGCTCATTGACACCATCCGCGTTAAGGGCAAAAATACCCCCTATCCATGGATATTTTGGATAAAAAAGTATCCCCTTTTCTTGGAAAAACATGGATTTTCGAAGGCCCTAACCCCCCCCCCCCCCTATTTTTAGTAAAACACTGACACCCCCCCCCCTCTTCATGAAATTACGGGACATTTGAACCCTAAAAACTACCCCTGTTTTACTCTCTTTTAAAAAAAAATTGTTCAGAATATATTGACCCCCTTTTTCTGATTTTCATGGACATCACCTGGAAAATGTACCCCTTTTCTCAAATTTAAAGGACATTCTCGACAGCAGAAAAACACCCCTTTTTCCGTGATTTTTTTTTAACACGGATGGTGTTAGACGTGTTGAAGAGTGCGGGGACCGGGACCTCATGCACTATAAAGGTCTCCAAGTCCAAGATACAGCCCTCACTCTGACACACCACCACACACTCTGTGTAAAGTCTCTGGGACCCACTCTAGAAGCAGCAGGAGAACTGGGTTCAGGATAGCTGTATACTACCTACACCAGGAGGAGTCACACTCGCGACTATATAGCGATAGTTCGGGTTTCTCCATGTGCGCGGCCATGTTAGTTCTGAGCTCTCAACCTATCGTGAGACTTAGGCAGTGACCACATTTACACACCGTAGCTTGCAAGGAACAAGATATCGATGCGAGAGCAGAACCGAAAGCGGAAATAACTGCCTGTATCCGTGTACACATAGTGTCTGCGGGAACAAGTCCACACCAGTTAGAGCCCTATAGGTGCCTAATACACCTGTAGCATCCACCACGTGTAGGAGAGATCCAAGATGGCGTCCAGGTGCTGGCTAGCATTCCTCCTCCTGGGTAAGTGCTCACCCTAGTCAGTCTTTTTGGACAAAATTCTACTTTTTTTTGTGATATTTGGCCCAGAGGGCTGGAAGGGAGAATTTTCCATTATAATAGTGTGCCCCCCCCCCACCTTTTTTTTTCAAAATTCTGGATACGCCACTGCACCCAGCTGACAAAAGCACGTCAAAATAGCGTTTTTAATGTTATCCAACGTTTATCCATAATAAGGAGTCAGAGAGAAATGTTCTGGAAGGTTTTGTAACGTTTTTGGTTTACTGGGCACTTTGTCTTAATGATCCTTTTATTCCAGCATACGCAACCGCAGTCAATCAGTAATCTGTAATAATACTGTATCATCTGTGCTTCCAGTCTCTTATGGTGTCCCACAGGATTCAATTTTAGGGCCTTTACTCTTCATATGTTTTGTGAACAATTCCCCTGCTATTGTAAAAAACTGTAAAATTATCCTATATGCAGATGATGTGGTATTTTATTCATCGGACAGAAGTCTTAACACTGCTTTATTGAAAATCCAAACAGATGCCACTGCTATTCATGATTGGTTCAGCTCTAGTGGCCTTTCCATACACACTGGTAAAACAAAAATTGTGACCTCTGGTGCTCAGCCTACAGTTAATGATAAGATCGAAATTAACATGGGTTCTACCATACTAGAGCACACATTAGAATATGAATACCTTGGTATAGTTCTAGATGCAGATTTCACCCTTGTAAAAACAATAAGTAAGTCGGTAAGCACAGCCTGCAACAGGAATCATATGCTAGGTAAAATGAGGAAAGCTGTAAGCAAACAAACAGCTATCCTTGTATATAAGCAAACTATCTTACCTGTACTAGAATATTGTGGATATTTATATAATGGGGTAATCAATGCCCAGCATAAAAGACTTCAGTTAACACAAAACCGCTGCCTTAGAAATTGCCTGAATGTAAGAATAAAACACTCTGTCCTCAACCTGCACATAAATACAGGAATAGACCAGCTATGTATCCGTTATGACATGCAGCTATTGCTACTACTGTATAAATATATGTTTGAAAATTCACACAACCACAGAGAGCTTGGTTTGGAGTTCCACCGACCAAACCCAAATGGCAGAGTAACAAGATCTGCCGGGTCAGGTATGTTAAAGTTCCCGCCATCAATAAAGGGAGGCTATAGAAGAAGCCCCCTCTATCGTGGTGTGGATTTGTGAAATAAATTAAACAAGTCATGTAGATTGGCTGGTTCTAAGGACATGTTCAGAACCAAGGCCAAAATGAAGCTGCTGGAACTCTATGAGTTAAAGTTGAAACAATAAGTTCCATCACTCTTACTTATTTACACCTTTCTTATACATTGACTGTAAACTATTACTTCATAAATGTTACCAAAATGTCTCTACCCAATATTGATGGTCTCCTGTTAACCTGTATGTTAATGGATGTTTGATAATCATATATCTGGGACATTAGACATCATACAATCATTGTGATATTATTTCATATCGTAATGTTCTCATCATTTGAATTGTCTGTATGGTATTTTTGGAAAATCACCTTGTGAAAATAAAAATACTTTATAAATTCAAAAATCATCGTACCTATACTCTCTTTATTGGTTTCAAAGATTTGTAATCTTCGTGCAGTAATCATAATAGTTTCAAAGTGATCTGTCCAATTTGGGCTGAGAGTTTTTGCCCCTCCAGGGGCGATTCCAGGATTTTGAAAAAAAGGCACTGTTCTGGGGGTATTGGAAAATTTTACATTAGAATGTACAGAAAAATTGGGGAACGAGGAATTCAACACCTTGAACCCACCTTGAACTAATGGACCGCAATGTGAAGTTGAACTCTATGTTTTTGGACCATGTAATTTGCATATAGGCCTATATACATATACACGTTGAGGAGTACCTGACTTTTCCTCTCCCCTACCCCCCCCCCCCAAAAAAAGAAAAAGTTCCTGATGGGGTACGGCCTCGTTTGCCCGTAATGCCCATTTCTATGGCAACTACCTAATTTCTAGGCCGCTTTTGAGACAGCGCATTATTGATCTATGGAGATTTTTCCCATATAAACTATAGCATAATCTTAAACATGTAATTTTGCTCACCATGTACCAAAAAAGAAATTACCGACTGAACTGTTCGCAATAATTCCTCATCGTGCTCTTTCAACCAACATTTAAACACCGGTCTCGTAGGAGTTCAATTGATTATTTATTGACAATGTAACGGTTGCTGAAAAATCATCTGGAGAAAGCAGGACTCGAACCCATGACCCTTAGATCACGTAACCTGCTGCTCTACCAACTGAGCTACTTCCCCGTCTGACAATCTGACAGCGCCGTACGTTACTGGGTCCTAATGACCCAGGGAGCTATTTGACTCCCCCAGGTGACTCCCTTAGGTCAGCCAGAGAGTCACCTAGGCTCCCTTAGGCGACCTGGGCTCCCCTGGAGAGGGGAATCATTCTGGAGGCAACTTGGACTTCCTTTTGACGCTGTTTCTTCTCTCTGTGTACCATGCAGTAATGAACAGGTGTATAGTCATTAGTCACTCTTCATGATTGGGAGAGTGTTTCCTCCTAATCATGTAATTCCAGCTAATCTCCAGGTGTGCAGGCCGTAGGAGGTGGTACGCCTCAGGCACCTCACCCACATCTGGCTGCCTCAGCACTTGATCTCAGTATAAGTGGTCAGAAATCACGATACCGCCAGGTGTGCCTTGTACCATGTAGTTACTTATATTGCCATCCACCAAATGTCAAAATGTAAACTTAGATAAAGCTGCAGGTGGCTCATACTGCAAATTAACTTACCCCTTTAAGGGCCGCATAATGCATGATGCATGAATTCAATCCTAGCGGGTATAGCTCGCCAGTGCTGCATTCATGCATCATGATGAGCTCCTGAAGCATAATGCACCAATATAGCACTGGCGAGTTACTCACCAGGGCTGTGCATTGGTGGATCATGATGACGAATGTCATATTTAAGTCACTTGCCTTCCTTACTAGTTTTTATACTTTTGCTCTTACGTATTATGTCTTCGCGATAATAAAGCACCAATGCGGCCCTGGCCGAATGACTCATTAAACTTATGGCTGTGTCTCATGAGATTGATACAATTGATAAGACATTGCCTTATGTATAGGAAGATGCTGTTGCTACTTACCATCTAGGATTTACTTACCAAGGACTAGCTTAGGGATTAGAATTACCTTAGTGAATATTCCACGACAGAATTTCCAACAACATGAGAAAAGACGAAAACTTGCCAGGGCTACATTCACTGATATTCCTAGGCTCCCTATATAACCAATCTCTCAGTCACTAGTACCTAACCTAGTAAGTCGTTTTTTGGCACCCTAAACGACCACCTTAGTCTTTTAATTTCCAGGGGGAGCCACTGAGTGGCCATCATAGTATCTTACAGGTGGCACCAACTAGTGGTATACAAATACAACACACCAATGATGAATCTAGGTTAGCCACTACTGACTGACCCCTCAGTAATTTTGAATATAACTTTGCCATTGTGACTAACACCAATATGACAAACCTAGGATAGTCTCTACTGACTAACCCTTTCAAACTATGCATTATCAGTGTTCATGCATTATTATGACAGACAGAAATACAAATATAACTGTTGTTGTATCTTTGTAGTGTTGGTCGTTCTGCCTGCCATGTCACCAGTGGGGGCAGCGAAGAAGGCCACCAAACCCTCGACAGCTAAGACAACACCCGCCCCACTCAAAGTGGATCCCATCACCATGACGACCTCCACCACTAAGACACCCGCCCCACTCAAAGTGGATCCCATCACCATGACGACCTCCACCACTAAGACACCCGCCCCACTCAAAGAGAATCCCATCACCATGACGACCTCCACCACTAAGACACCCGCCCCACTCAAAGAGGATCCCATCACCATGACGACCTCCACCACTAAGACACCCGCCCCACTCAAAGAGGATCCCATCACCATGACGACCTCCACCACTAAGACACCCGCCCCACTCAGAAAAGACCCTATCACCATGACAACCTCTATACCAGCCTCCCAGGCCCAGTGCCCCAAGGCACCTGCAGGCTGCAAAGTTACCATGAGATGTTCCCCGCCAGCAACAACAACAACCACAGCTACCAAGACAACAAAAACAACAAAAACTCCAACAAGCAATACCCCCCAAACAACTAAGACTGCACCCACTACCACAGTGAATGAACCGACCACAACAACAACACCCACTACAACAACCGAGGCCCCAACAACGACAACAACAACAACTGAGCCCCCAACAACAACAACAACTGAGGCCCCAACAATGACAACAACAACCGTGCCCCCCACAACAACAACAACAACATCACCCACTACAACCAATGCAGGTAAATACCTATTGAATCGTAGTCAAATAGACGTATGTAGTAGGTTCTGATTTGAGGAATAAACAGTGTATAATAGCACAATAACCAAAGACAATTTACCTTGTCTAGGGTGCAAAAGTAGGGATCTATCCGGTCTATATGATAGTTAATGCATGTTATGGAAGTCTGTACTACTTGGCATCATTTACTATCTAAATTTCTTTTTATATCTAAATAATAAATCCTAACCTAAAATGCAAATAACTGGACAAATAACTTATCACACAGGGATCTAGTGGGTCTACAGGGGATGTCTATAATTTTTTTTAGATTGCTCTCTAGATTTTACCATGGCAGTAGTGTAATATTGTTACTTGCAGACAAACTTCTTTTGATATTAAGGTATATTTGTATGTTATAGAGATTAGTTAAATATGATATAATGTATGGATTCTATAAGTGAAAAGGGGAGATCTATCGGGTCTACATAAATGAAGACTGAAAGTCAATGAGCTCTACCTGGAAGGCTATTATAGATATATCATAATTTCTCTTTTAATATACAGGTACATGATAAGTACTTATCACACCGTACTTAATTAGCCCACATGCTATGCTAATATATGGTCAGGGCCACTTTTCTTATGGGATCTATCGGGTCTACACAAAACTACCCCTGTACATCCAACCACACACTACATTTAACATGTAGCACATACCAGTATATATTTTTTGATTTGAGAGATTACTAAATAATACATCCTCGTTTATTTATACTGAATAAAGAAGGAGCCTGTTCAGCTTGGTACAGTATCCTTATCCAGTTGCGAGGATTCATTAATTTTACATTGTATATTATATAACGTATGCCTAACTAGTGTTAAAATGCTCCCTACACTATAGGGGTCCTACCACAAAAATGATATGTGCATACCTCAAACGTAGACAATTCCGCGTGTATAAATTTTCACGAATTTGCTAAAAAGTACAATTTTGCACATGTATTATAGTTTGTGATTTTTGGAATATTGTAGTTCTTTGCCAACAGTGGATAAATACTATTTCATCATCTTTTTTTGGAGTGCTTTTGGCCTCCTGACTAAATTGGCAACGAAATATGCATTAATGACCTAGCTTAAGTTAGTGCACGGACAAATGTTTTACCCCAAACATACTGATGTCTTACAACCAGAAAGTCTTAATACTATAGGGGGCTCTGCCCCCCCCAACCCCTGTTCTTCGTTCATTTGTTCCCCTTCTTTAGTAATAGCAGAACCGCTTTTTAAGATTTTTAAAGACATATTTATGATTACACATGAACTGTGTCATAATGAATTTTAAGACTAAGATTTGAGTAAGGCTTCATCGAGACTCACTCAAAACGTTTGTCCGATATTTTCAATGAATCATAAAGTGGAGAAGAAATAATGCTCAAACGTAATAGTCAAAGTTATTTTGTACTTTAGAGTATTCTCTGACTTATGAATATATCTGAAAATATTCATCCTCGATCAGTCTCAGGAGCTATTATATCTTTTTCTTATATTAACTCATTCTTACCAACAGTGTCTTCAATGTGCACCCATGTTAACACAGAGACTGCCTGCGCCGCGGACCCCGACCCTCAAATAACACAACCTAAGTGTAATGCCGTGGGATGCTGCTGGGATCCTGCTCCAGATGCTACCGTTCAGTGCTACGAAGCTCGTGGTGAGTTCACATCAATAGCTCGGACTCCACTAGGGCGACACAGCTACCTGCGAAACAGGGATTTTCAGGGCAACATTCAGGGCGAAACAGAGCGAAACAGGGCGATCTATTCGAGAACGAAGGAGCTAAAAGAACGTCCTGTTTCGCAGGTAGCTGTGTCGCCCTAGAGGAGTCTGCCCTAATGCCCTACTGCTGTGTCTCACGAGATCTTGCCAATGTGAACGTCTTTGACTGGGTGCCATTTTTGACTTGGTGCCAACAGTTTATTTAGGGGAGATGCAGTTATAAATGGGCCGCTAATTACTAATTTAAAGTGTTATAACATCCATTAACCTTATCAGCCCACTTATAATCTGCCCTAAATAAACCATTTTCCATCAAGCGGCTTGCATCAAGCTGGTCAAAGATGGCACCCAGTCAAAGATGGCACCCGGTCAAAGATGGCACCCAGTCAAAGACGTTCACATTGGCCAGATCTCATGAGACACAGCTCTTTACTCTTTTCATTGTCATGATGTATAAATGCAGCCCTCATGAGTAAATTGATGTTGCATCATTTCATCATGCCGAATCTATAGGGTTGGCATGATGCACCAAGCCAACACCGGCGAGTTACTCACAAAATTTAAAAGGATTTAAAATGTTTCTTGTTTAGATTAAATGTTTAACCTCAATGTTTGTCAACTCATCTCATCACCACAGAGGACAACTTGAGGAGATGGCGTGCTTACACACACACACATATATATATATATATATATATATATATATATATATATATATATATATATATATATATATATATGTGTGTGTATATATATATATATATATATATATATATATATATATATATATATGTATGTATATATATATATATATATATATATATATATATATATATATATATATATATATTCATTAAGTTATATGAACAATGATTGGGGTTCAAAATGTTAAAATCTTTAAATTAATCCAGGACGATCTTACCTATTCCATTCATTTTCATTCTGCAATAAACAACTTAACCAGAACCTGTATTAATTCTACAGCTTTCACTTCAACCCTGCTATGAACAAAGTTGGTAAAGGCAGGCCTTAGTGATAAATAACATTTTTATATTATGTAATGAATGCTGTATACAACTACTTGTATTGATATACACTTAGTGAGAGTTTTGTAGTATGCATTACTGATACCAGGGGTATAATAGTGTGGGGAAGTTATGATAACCAACACTTGCATTATTGCAGTGCCTCGTGACTGTGAGTCCACAATAAACACGGAAAAGAACACGTGTTATTGGTTAGCGAAACCAGGTCGATTATTCCACGACCACGAAGCTAGATGCAAGAATGGAGGTGGGAACCTTGCCACATTAGACTCCAAGGTTACATCAGACTTTGTGTGGAACTTCCTCACCGACCTAGGGTAGGTGTGTATTCATTAAGTACGTGTATATTTAAAGTTAGAAGGTCCACAGATGGGAACCTAGCCACTGTTGACTCTTAGGTATCATTAAACCACGATCCAGTAAAAGTTAAATCACATATTTCTGTGACAGTTTATTATCTTATTCTGCTATTAAAAGTAAATATGAATACATTTGTTTCCATCGGATAACAGGAGTGATTGATACATCGATATGAGTATAGTGTTAAGATATAGTATTGGATGCGGCACCTCCATTTTATGTTTAATTTCCTAATCTTCCGGATAAAAGCAGGCATGGTGATATTACTTAGGGTGGCGGGGCGAAGGGGGAGGGGGCGGGATGGGGTGTGATGAGATCATTTCTAGAAATTTACTGCAGTAACACCATGTACATGGGCTATATCCATACAACTGATGCTTAGTTACTATATAGACAAAGGCCAAGTCCATGAATTCCCTTTCCATCATTTAAACGGTGAGCCCATTTGATATTTATAGTGTTTGAGTGACAATTAAGAGTAGTAAACCAGACCAAACTTTTTGCATTAGTATCTGTCTATGGAACTCAAATCACTTTGCCAGACATTTGGGTCACCCAGCTTAGCTTCAGAATCATGCAAGATGTTTAGGGATAATGAACTATATTCACAATGGGTTTGGTATGTTAGTTTCATAACACTGCCACAACTGGCAGCACTGTAGTCCTATGCCTTAGCATAGGTCCAAGCCAAGGACCTTCATTTTGTTTGCACCATTTGCCACTATGTGGTAGCACCTCTCAGTGGTAGATCTATGCCGAACCGTTTGAGACTGGTGATACAGTTGGTTAGATATGAAAACACCTGCTCTTGTTTCTAACAATAATGGACTGACAGTTGTTGTGGCTATAATGGATTTCAGTAAGATCACTGGTTGCTATCTGGTGCTGGCTCTACCTGTAGGAGTAGCTTGAAGAGACACTTGCTAACTCACAGAGTAGGAAAGGGCTCATACATGTGTACATGTTCTTGGTGTGGTTAACAATTTAAATGGTAGGTAGCTTAAGGAAACACATGATGATACACAAGGAAGACTACTTTAAATCACATTTGAAACCACACACAGGAGGAAAACACCACTACTGAAAGAGAACAGTTTCATGGGCCTAAAGGAACACAGGATGACACACAGAGGAGAAAAAGCTCGCAAGTGTTCTCAGTGTGGTAAACAGTTCATACAGGCACATAAGATGACACACAGAGGAGAGAAACCTCACAAGTGTTGTTCTCAGTGTGGTAAACAGTTCATACAGGCACACAAGATGACTCACAGAGGAGAAAAACCTCACAAGTGTTCTCAGTGTGGTAAACAGTTCATACAGACACACAGGATGACACACAGAGGAGAAAAACCTCACAGGTGTTCTCAGTGTGGTAAATAGGGCTGGCTGTGGTCGAGCGGTGCAGCAGTTTATCACCGTGCATGAGATATGGACATAGTTCTGAGAATACAATATGAGTTTCTATCAAAATTCTAATTTTATCATCAATTGAGAACAGAGCAAAGGAAAGGGAGCTTTCATGAACCTCAAAGTACCACTAGTCATCATCATGAGATAAAACTTAATCTAAGAATTGCATGTTTGAGTAGATTAATGTCTAGCAGGACTATTCTATGTGGCACAGACCTACGCAAGGTAAAGCCTTTCACTCGTTTGGTGTTCAAATCTCAGTAATGAGCACAGGGGTTTATGATGCTGCTTGTCTAGTATAGATGGGAAAGTGGTGTAAGATTTATAAAGAAATACTACTTGGCAAGGTTTCCTACATTGTGAAAAGAATCTGTTGAATATACAGAGGAACAAATTTACTTTGATTATCCATAATCCAATACAGTGAAACACAGTTTATTCATTTGTGGTGAACTGTACATTTGAAACAACGGTGACTGCTTTATGGTGAAAGTTCATCACCCAGTGAATCACTGCTATTTCAACAGAATTCTTTTACAGTGTACTATTTTCAAGCAAGTGCTTATTTCCATAGATATGGCCAGAGAAAGCACTCTATTTGATAATTCAGATGTAGCTGAATAGGGAGGAATCATGTCACAGGGGACATACTTGTGTGTGGGCCGGTCCCATGGATGTGGGCATCAACAGCCAGCACACTTGCAGCCAACTATTTATAGATCTCTCAGGGTTTTGTTGGCTTTTATCATTCTGGTATGTCCATTGTGATCATGGAAGGCTCCTGATGAAGTTATTCTATTCCCATTTGCCTTCATCGTGAGGGTCCCTATTTCACGAGGGAAAGGTTTTAGATTCCCCACTTCTAGGGCTGTTATTAAGCATTTACTCATTAGAAAGCCATCTTCAGAGGATATTAACATAAATTACATGCACTTAGGTTTACTTATCTTAAGTTTTGTATTTAAATTTTGCTCATAAAGGACTAGCTGAACAGTGTAGTACCACCTCTACACATATCACCATTTTTTGGCATTACAGAAAGCTATGAATAAAAACACCATAACAATAATGAAAAGTGTGATTTCCTTTACATACCATACTAGATTTTTATGTAATGATTGAAAGTTGACACTGTATATTGTGTTTTTTTCAAAACGTAGCATGAACATTATTAAATATTTCATTAAAAAAAGAAGGTTTCAATAATTTTTCTAAATATGCAAATGCGAAAATAAGACTATAATGGTATTATGGTGCTAAGCTATGCAAGAGCTTCGATTCGGTTCTATTCTTAGCTTTCTATCTCAAATATTAGCTAAAATATGGCTGATACACTGCTTGCGGGGAGAATACAAAAAAAGGGTGATGTCACCGTACATATTGTATGATTCTGGAGCTAGATGGACCCAGATGTCTGGCAAAGTGATTTGGTTTCCTTAGACATGTACAAATCCAAAAAACTTTGTCTGGTTTACTACACTTGATAGGTACCCAAAAAGTTTTCGGCTCAAGGTCTAATTCTCCAGGGGTTGTATATCTTATGGGGGGGGGGGGCATAAAATACGACGATTCCACTACCTAAGCATGGTAACTTTTATATCAATTATGATCACGTCATGCATATCATACTATTAAAATGTTACTTATAGCCAGTATGGCTTATACAGTTTCCCCCAAGCATAACACCAAGAGATGGCATTATCAAAGGGGTAAAAACTTTCGACCCCTCAAGGAGGCGGTGGTGGAAAAAATGTCATCCTCCCGTCAAAGAATCACTCCCTATTGGTGAACATATTAAGGTACATGTATCCTAGACTTTCAACGAGTAAATCTGTGAATAAAGATATTTTTCAACTCAACTCTATGGCCCCAGATGGGCGGGGTTTGAGGTGCTCTGTCACATGTCCTGTGTAAGATTGCTGTAAATGGTGCTGTTTTTGGGCTGTGCATATTTTCACGACTTTTGCAGAAATAAAAAATCCACTAAAATGTGTACAGCCACATTATCTAGTGTAGTTTAAGAACAACAATATCCCAAAATTCGCAAATTTAAATACAAGCGAAATTGTACTCTTTGGTGAAATAGCTACGTTTACAGTTGACTTTGTTGCAGATAAATGTCCCTAACCCTAATTGTGTCTCACGTCGCCTGTTAATTGTGTTTAGAAGTAATATACACTCTGCTGTCCCACTGTATCATCTGGGTGCTGTTTCTCCACAAAGTATGGACGCCCTCCAAACAGAGCTTGGGAATTGAACGTTCGCAACTGGGTAGAATCCGGGTAGGTCCCAATGACACGAGAAAGGCATGGGAATTGAACGTTCGCAACTGGGTAGTATCCGGGTAGGTCACAATGACACAAGAAAGGCACGAGATATTCCCAAGAATAGTGAACATATCCAGAACTTGGGAATTGAACGTTCGCAACTGGGTAGAATTCTACCCAGTTGCGAACGTTCAATTCCCGTGCCTTTCTTGTGTCATTGTGACCTACCCGGATTCTACCCAGTTGCGAACGTTCAATTCCCAAGTTCTGATTGTAATAAGGACATGTTCACAATTCTTGGGAATATCTCGTGCCTTTCTTGTGTCATTGTGACCTACCCGGATTCTACCCAGTTACGAACGTTCAATTCCCAAGTTCTGTTTGATATAAATAACATGGAATTCCACAGAATATGACACAGTCAAAAGATGTTCACATATTCTCGTGCCAGATACGTGCACAATTCTCGCAGGGATCCCGAGTTGTGACTCAGGAACCGCACGAGTTCTGCCCGAGATCTTGTTTGCAGGGCGTCCACAATTTGCAGAATCAGCCTAAACTGTTTCTGCTCATTAACTTCCATGATTTACGGAGGTCCATATTTGTATGGTTGACTACCAATTTAGGTACAAGAAACTGTTTTATTTATCATAAACATGTTTTCCACAAGATACAGAATTCATGGATGTCCGTAATTTGTGAAGAAACAGTACCCAGTGCTTGATCACTGCCCTGCTACATAAATGTGTTTATTGTTACCAAGCATCTTTCTACCTGTAGTGGTATTAGGGTTAGGGAGCTATAGATAATTAGTTTAGGGCCCAGAAAGTTTGCTCGCAATGCTAAAGTATCGACCTTTGCATTGTCTTGAGCAGTAGCCTTATTTTGGGAGTACCTCTAAGTGGTAAAGGTACCCGATTTTCCTACTAAAATAAACAAAATGGTGAAAGTAGTATTTTTATGGATGTGGAGAAACAGCACCCAGTTCTTGATCACTGCCCCGCTACATGGATGTGTTTATTGTGTTAAAGGTATACTAGTGGCGTCATATGGATTGGATATAACGAGACCAATGGGGGATGGAATGATGGGAGTCCCTTCCTGTGGGACAATTACTACCCAGGTCAACCTGATCCTAATGAGGACTGTACTTGTATGCTATTACAATACAGCGGGAGATGGGGGAATTATCCCTGCACTACTTCTATGTATGGCCTCTGTCAAAAATATATTGGTATGTATTTCTATTCATCTGAGTTCTTGAAAGTACAGATAAAACTTATTTTTGTATTAGCATACATCAGATGATTAATATCTTAATTCATCAAACTATCTTTATTTTCACATGTTTATTAACTTTTCAAAATTGCAACATTCCTCCACATAGATTCTTGAGAATACACTTGTACATCCTTTTTCTTAAATTAAAGTATACATATGTATGTAATATAGAGAATTTAGTGGTATTCTAAAGATTACTTGTACCAAGTAAGGTCAGAATGCAGCATTTACGAGTAACTCTCCAGGGCTTCATTTAAGCATAGTGCCAACCCTCTAGGAGTTAATCTATTCCATGGAGTCAGCACGGGGCATAAATGCAGCCCTGGTGAATTACTCACCGGGACTGCATTCATGCATCATGACAACAAAAGACATTATGCATCAAAACATTGTTCTCCCTTTAAAGGGCTAATAACCGAGTCTGTGTTGTAACTACAGATTGCCTTGGCACATACCAAGGGTTGGAGTACCGTGGGAACCTGGCCGTGACCATAGACGGGAAGACCTGCCAGGCCTGGTCTGCCAGCACCCCCCACCCCCACCCCTACACACACCCTGCCATGTACCCAGACACCAGCCTGCAGGAGGCCAGTAACTACTGCAGGAATCCCAATCAGGACCCGGAGGGCCCCTGGTGCTATACTACTGACTCGGGTGTACTCTATGGCTACTGCGACATCCCGACATGTGACGCTGCCCCTCCACCACCAGCACCACCAGAAGGTAATTAAAGAATGATCTTGGGATTTTTTTTCAATTTGATTTTCTTTCAATTTGATTTTCAGTTACAAATATGCTCATATAGGGGACTGTAAATCATTGAAGCTTTAACATTCATACTATATGTATGACTTTTGGCATCTTCAGTGAAATCTCATAATCTCATTTATAACATAGATTTTATTTTCAGTTAGACATATGCGCACATATAGGGTGCTGTAAATCATGGGGGTGCAGAGGGGTCCCCCCCTCAGGTCAGAAAGTCGCTGCAATTAAGGGCCTCAGGTCACAAAGTGGCTTTTTTAGACCATTTATTCCATAGTCAAACTTTTTTTTAAAGTCGCCAGGTCGCTTTTATTATTGTACCAGATCGCCAGGTCGCCTCAGAAATAGCCCAGGTCGTCAGGTTGCTTTTGACCCCTCTGGAGCCGCAATCATTGCAGCTTTAGTATTCATACTACATGTATAACTTTGGCATCTTCAGTGAAATCTTGTTATAAGGAGCACCTTTTGGAAAGGGAAATATGTTCCTTGTAACCAACCTTCCTTGTTCAGTTTTGGTCATATATAGCTCATAGATTACCAAAAGAGTGAGGGAAATAACCGCCAGACACATAATTTTACATGACTTTTTGTCACACACAGGTGAAAGAACACATACATGTCTATTGATTGACAACTGTTCATTAGGACATCTTAATATATAATGCATATATATGTAAGATACCTTTGTAGATTTGCCAAATTACAAAAGACACAATGATTTCAAAAACATAGGCCTACATCATTCTGTACCTCTCATTTACTGCCGGCGTTTGAAGTAGTCACTAATGTTTTTTTCCCTAGATTGCATGAAAATCTCCTCCTTATAAACAATTTTTAGCCATAAATTAATCGGGTTTTATTACTATGGAAAGCTATGGAAAAAACACTTGGCAAGGTAATCATTGTTTGCATGTCTCCTCCACAGACTGTCTGATGACGGAGCAGGGTACGAAGTACGTCGGCCATCACTCGGAGACAAAGAAGAAGTACAAATGTCAGCCGTGGCGTGCACAGGTAATTCCAGCCCATTTTGATAAGATGTATTATAGGGTTTAACAGTAAAAGAAAAAAAAAAGAGAGGAAGAAAAAAATTCGGTGCAAGGTATATTTAGAAATATTACCAATCACTAGTCTCAGATACATCTGCAACTTTACATTGGTAGGTTAAGTAGACTTGATAATATTTGTATGCTCAAAGAACATTATGTCAGAAGAAGTGAATTTGAAATTTCGAAAATGCATCACCCCCGTCAGATCAGCATTATGCTTGATGGCAGCCATGGTGGAGGGCTCTATTATTGCAGATAAAATGTGTACTGCATTAAAGCATTAAGGCAACCTCATTCTGATTACAGTACGATTGCAATTTAGCGCTGGGGCGCTCTTCAATTTAGCAGGGCTTTTACACCCAATATTCTATCTTAGTGCTTAAGAAACATTTCAAGACCCCTATACCCCCGGCGCTTATACAAGACTTTCACAAACCAGCGCTTTATCACGATGGTACATTATGGGGTTTTGCAGTAAAAATGAAAAAAAACCATGAAAGTAACCGTTTTGGGGCAAGGTATTTTGATGTTTTAACACTCAAAGACATGAAGTATTATATCAGAACAAGTGGAATTGAAATCCTTATAGTGCAGCCCTTAAAGCACTATGATTAAAACCTGACTGTTTCTGGTTGCCTGCAGGTGCCCCACCCTCATAACGTGTCAGGACTGGAGTTTCCGGATAAGACGGTGAGAGACGCAGCAAACTTCTGCAGGAACCCGGGTCCAGATACCAGGAAGGGACCGTGGTGTTACACAATGAACACTAATAAGGAGTGGGACTACTGTAACATAGACTTGTGCTAATACCAGCTCTACTTACGGACCTATGCCACTGAGACGGACCTATACCACCAAACGGACCTATGCTACTAAACTTAAAAAACTTAAATAGCCCTCTCCACCCCTGAAATAAGTAATTTGAAAAGAATGAGTAAACGTTTGTGATGAAAAATGTTTTATATATGCCCATCTTTTGTGCTATTAAGATACTACAATATTGTTTGTTAAATTTAAAGTAAAAAATATAGAATTGAAAGATTTGCATATAAACCTACAACCTACAATATTGTTTGTTAAATTTAAAGTAAAAAAATGTAAAATTGAAAGATTTGTATATTTACCTCACACACCAGAATCATATTGGAAAATGAATTCTACCAAGCAATGTTTGAATTTGTTTTTTTAAATTGCATTTATGCATCTTCCTTAATGACAATTCTCACAAAAACTACAGTGAGGAGCAATAAATGGAATAAGAAAGTTGTACTTCATGTAATGCCATGTAAACTGCTGAAAATTGGATCAGGTAAAATTTCATTTGTCATATTTACTTTCATTTGACTAAACTGATGAGATGATGAAAAGAAATAATTGTTAATGAAAGTGCTAGACCATATATATGTAAACATATACATAATTGAAAAAAGCATTAATTTACACCCCTACTGTACATTGCATCCACATAGCTTTATAATTGCTGCAAGGGTCCCTTCAGAAATATGCAGGAATGTTTAGATGTATTTATCATATTCTCGCACCAAATTATTTACATATAACCTGAAATTCATGCTTAAACAGGAACACTGATTGTGCCGCTTGTACCACTTGTATGCTTATTTTTATGTATAATTAAATAACAATTCACGATAATTGTAGAATTACAAATGGATGCCATACCGTATCTGGCTGTAACACTGACTGTACACTTGTTGTACCCCCTGAGTGATTAACTGGATGTCACGTCACACATCAATCCTGATGAGGGAAGCCGAGATATGTAAACAATGGACAATAAACAGTTTGTGATTTGATGTGATTGAAGCAGGTTGTTGTTTTCCTTTTGTAAAAATGAGATAATTTTGTATTGACTGATTCAAATGAAAGTCATAAACTGCCCATAAGTCACAAGGAGCCCTAGACACTGGCCTTATATAATATATAGCAAATTTTACAGTAGTTAAATAATGAAATATATTTAGAACATTCATTTTTCATATATTCAAAGTCATTAAGAAATTAGAGAATACTTATTTTTTAACAACAAGGGGACATGAAAAGAACTGTTCACCCCCTAGAGGGGTTAAAGAATTGCACCCTTTTATCTATAATAATGCACAGGTGGAATTCTTCCCCCCCATGCCCCTAAAAGGAGTCTACATTATTTAACCCCCCTCCCAAAAAAGAATCTGCAACCCCCTTCCCCCTGTTGTTAAAAAATGGAGCACTTCCTTAAGTCACTTAAAATTGATAATGTTTGCCGAAGCCTCCTGTATGTAGCTGCTGGTATGACATGACTAATTTGACAGATTATCTCCAATTGTTTCTAAAGTTCTCACAAGGGTAATCTTTCCCACTCTCTTTTTTCCCCATTCGCTACAGGCTATTTATTGCAAAAGAATTCATAATTCCAAAAATAGTATTGTAAATATGTTCCGATATAATATGATGGTGGTGGTGATAAAGCCTGCAGGTGTCTGGTTCACTATCGTTATAATTAACAACAGTCAGCGCTCTGACCACCATACACTAATCTCAAGTATAACAGGAAATGAAAAGCAGGTGGTTTACTCCTGATCTACCCCTTTAAGGACAATTTCAATTTCAATTTTCAATTTTAAAAATTTATTTGCTCAAAATCAACAAATTATACATTTCATTTCATATGTTATCAAACAGTTGTTTTCAGTTAATATATATCTGTCCCATATTATACAATTCCCTCTAAAAGTCATTTCTTTACATTTTATGATACATTGAGCAAAAAGGCTGCTTCAAGACCGTGAGGTCTGTTTTCGTCGGCCACCTTTATATAACAGTTGTAATAAATTAATTAGTTTATCACAATAAAAATAATATAATATTTTTGGCAATTACACCGTTCAAGTTCAATTGTTACAAGTAGTATTAATATTGTCATGTAAGTTAATACATGTTATAAATTAATTTGTCATATTGTTTCATATCGTTTGCATAAATTACTCTGAATAATTTTGCTTGGTTGCATATCCTACTAAAAATAAATACTCGGAAATGCTTACAGGAATGTTAATCAAGACACTACCTCAATCAAAAAACCCTCCACAAATTTCTTAGTATGAACTATAGCATATATGCTGATCTTAATATATACAGGACTACACATGGACAATCACATTTGAGAATTAATGTTATCAAACCTTTTTTACAGACTATGCAGATAATGTAAAGTGACATGAACTTCCACCAATATTTTGGCATAAGCCATATTTGTATAAATGTATAAATGTATTTGAATCTTGAAATGTTGATTCAATAAGTTATAACATTGATTCAATAAGTTATTACACATAATATATATACCACCGTGATTCAAGCTAAAGGTATTAAATTTCTCAACTCAAACTTAAGTTTGAGCTTGAATGTATTTATGTCCGGGATATTTCGAAGAGAACTGTCAAGACTATTCCATACTGTTGATACATTGTACTCAATACTCCTTTTATAAGCCTCCGTGTGTGGTAATTTGTTTTTCAACAAGGGAGCTTCAGCAGATCTTAATCTAACAGACAAATGTCTTATATATTTTATTTTCTTAGACCTCTTATAACCCTCGATATAAGCATGAGACATTCTTCTATCAATCAGATAATTAACTTTTGCTTCCTTGTGTACCCATGTAGTAGGGGTACGTGTTCTTACTTTTAGGCAAACCTTAAGTGCCCTGTTTTGCACTCTTTGTAGTTTGTTCAAAAGGTTACTACTAGAATTCATAAATAAAATATCACCATAATCAAATATGGGTAATATGTAGGCCTTGTAAATTTTTATTAGACTATCTTTACTGAGAAATCGAGAGATTTTATTGAGCTGATAAGTTCTGTACGCAATTGTACGCATCTGATTTTTTAGAAAAACATCATAGCTAAGTTTTGGATCCAAAATAATGCCCAAATATTTATAACTATATACCCGTTTGAGTTGTTTACCATTTATAAAAAATGATACATCCTTGAAACACTTTTTGAATCCAAAACCCATATATTTTGTTTTGTCTATGTTAACAGTTAACTTATTTTTTGTACACCAGTTCACAAAATTATCAATATCATTTTGCATATGTAATTTGGAGGTTTGCTCATCAGGATAGGAGCAATATAGAACAGTGTCATCAGCAAAGATACTAATATTTACATTTTCACACACCTTGTACACATCATTAATGTAAATTAGAAATAACAGTGGGCCTAGGATTGAACCCTGAGGAACTCCACAATTAATATTTTCTGAGTCTGATAATACACCATTTACACTTGTTTTCTGAGTTCTATTTGACAGATAATTTTCAATCCATTTAAGGAGGTTACCCTTTACTCCAATTAAATTTAATTTAGAAAGAAGTATCTCGTGATTCACGGTATCAAATGCCTTCTTAAGGTCAAAAAAGGTAGCTATTGTATTCATTCCCACATTTCTACAACTTAATATCTCATCCGTCAAAGCACCAACAGAAGTTATAGTAGATCTCCCTTTTCGATAGCCATTTTGAAAATCCGTTAATAAGTCATTTTTTTCCAAAAAATCCATTAATTGTTCATGAATAACTTTCTCCATTAATTTGCCTGGAAGTGCCAATAGGCTAATCGGCCTAAGGTTATTTACTTGTCTCGAATCACCCCCCTTTGGAATTGGAATAATTGTTGCACACTTCCATGCTGTGGGTACAATACCGGTATTCATTGAACTATTAAAGATATGTACCAATTGTTGCTTTGTTTCTTGAAAAATCAATTTAAGTACCTTAGCATTGATACCATCAACAGCTGAAGATTTAGTGGTAACTATATCATCAATGAATGATTTTATCATATCCTCAGTTACAAATATATCTGACAAAGTAGAAGAATCATTGACATCACCATCAAATGTCCAGGTTGCATCAAGGTTTTTTGCTAAATTGTGACCAATATTTGTGAAATAGTTGTTAATGTAACCTGCAGTATCATCAAGTGGTATATTTTCATTAACCTCATTTACTAATTGTATGGTCTTGTTCTTACCCTTCTTGGACGGTAGTAATTTTGAAATCTCTTTCCAGAAATGGACCGGGTCATTTATGTAATCGTCTGTGATTTTATTCACATGTTTTTCCCTGGCAGAATGACAATCAATATTTAGTTTTTTTCTTGCATTATTTGCAATTTCCCTATCTAAAATATTTTTGGTTTTATATGACCTTGATAGCAACCTGTCCTTGTCAGCAATCTCTTCCATTAAATTTTGTGAAACCCAATCCTCTTTTGGATTTTTAACATTAAATTCCTTAAAAGGACACATCTCATCCAAGATCAAGCGTAAACTCTCAACATAAAATTCCCACAATAGGTTTGGATCATCATCCTCATAGAAATGAGTCCAATCAATATTGACAAATGTATTAATTAATAGCTCTGCATTGAATCTTTTCATAGATCTTCCAGTAAATTTAATTTTTGAATTATCCACAATCTCCTTTTGAATAGACCCATAGATAATAAAATGATCACTCATATCAAAAGGAATCACATCAGCATTTACCATATTATCATCGTTTGTAAATAATAAATCAAGACATGACTCCCTATCTTTAACCCTTGTTGGTTTCTTAATCCAGTTAAGTAGACCATATTGCATAAAAAGATTTACTAATCGTGTGTGATATTCCTTCTTCTTAGGATCTAACAAATCAATATTAAAGTCTCCTAGGATGTACAATCTATTTTTCTGATGAGCTGCTAGATTGCTAACAATTGGTTCAATGGAATCAAAAAAATCTTCTAAATCACCCTGAGGAGGCCTATATACGTTACATATGGTACTCTTGAGACCTGACTTATCTGTTATAATGACACTGTAAGCTTCCAGATGACTCTGAGAAATATTTAAATGTGATAATTCTTCTGTAGAACAGTCATATCTATCATTAACATATACACCAACACCTCCTCCAACCTTTGGAGAATTATTTTGAACTCTATCATTCCATGCTCTGTCATGTCTGTACAATGTATAACCACCAATTGAATATGTAGAGCTAGAGTCAGTATCTGTAAGCCAGGATTCACTAATAGAAATAAAAATTAAAGTTAGTACCGGTAAACCGTGCTTTAAACTCATCAATGGTTTCTTTGGGACGAATGCTTCTAACATTTAAATGTAAGATGTGCTCTCCTTCAGCCTGAGCTAAAGATGAAACAGTTAATAAATCTGTATTATCCATTGATACATTTTGATAAATACCCTTGTATAATATATGGAAGCCATTGATAACAATACAATACCACTTCTGCATAAATAATGTACCCCATTACAATTGTTACCTTTCTCAAAACATTTAGGACAAACTTAATGACTAGACATTGAACATTAAATTTTGACACACTGATAATCAGCATCTACCTATCTGTATGTCAATTCAATATGGATATGGATCGGCTATATACAAAAGTCATTTTAATATTTTATAATATTTACAAGTGTCATTAATAATCATTTTTGGAAAATGAAAATTAGTGATTTGATCAGATTTTACTAGATATGTACATAAGTTTTATATTTACAAAAACATGTGTAACATTTTGTTAGATTTATAGATCAATAGTCACTGATTGTGACTGTAATGTATAATTTGAAATTATAATTGACAAATACACCCGTATAATTTCTCAAATACCTCATTTATAAAATTATTTTAGTAGTGATTATTACAAGGTTAATTATATATTTCTCCATGTGGATCGAGCCTATCTCTTCACAGTATGTAGACCTGATGATGACTCAGCAGTTTTGTTGGTGGTGATGTTAAAGCGTCCTGAAAGCATCGACACAGCAGCCGCCCCCTGCGACTTGGAGTTGTTGTAGTAGAAGACTCGGACCGTCATAGTTCTACCAGCATCTCCCACCTAATAATGTTTGAATGGAACACGTTCAAGGTTACGTCAGTTGATTATGTTGCATTAACAACCACAGTCTAGAGTAGCATTGCCCATTGGGAATCATTAATAAACATGAGTTTTAAGTGCCAGATAGTTATAATTGTTGATTTTTAACCGGGTTAAAGAGTAATTTTCCTCATTGTTTTCTCATTATTGTTCATCTCACCTAGCGTTTATACAGCTTGAAGTGCATTGTTAGGATAGCTGCCCACTTCCTGATGGTGGTCAGCGTACCCGGTAGGCCATCATTAAGGTGTGCTCCATACTTGTGTACATAGGTATTCCCATCGTAATAGTGCATTACAGATGCCAAATCAGGGGTTTTGTGTCTGTATCTCCTATTTTTTAATACTATGCAATCATTGATTGTATAAATTGCCACATTGAGCACCCTTTGAACGTCCCCCGGGCCATACCATTCACATACTGTTGGAATATCAAAGCCACAAATGGTAGAGAGATTGATGGCTGTTCCTGGGTGCCTCTGACGCAAGTACTCGACGCTATCCTCAATTTTAATTTGTAAACAGTCATGTAGATCGTCATAATTTTCGTGTTTAAAGTGATATTGTCCCGTAGGGCCTCTTCTTATAATATCGTGAGCACCAGCACATATATAGTATATTGAGGTAGGGTTAGCCTCAATCATACAGTCGGCTACGCTTGAAATGTATTCAATTCCTTTAAAAGGAAAAACATGAACGTCAAGGTCTAGTCCCGGAATTCCTGGATATTTGCCGTTTTTACTGTAGAAATCCAGCTCCCCACTATTGCCCATCCTCTCGTCTGTGAGTACCACATACTTAGGTGACATTTTCTCCTTGCTTTCTCATTAAAACAGGTAATTAAAGTAGTTTAAAGTCCAATCGATCACAAGCCGCAGTGTTGTTGTTGTCCGGGTCAAAGTTGACGCTCTCACGTATCCATGGTGATCAGCGGCGCTGTGACGTCATCGGAATGCACGCGTCAACGGTTGCGTGGGACGTAACTAAGGACGCGCGCCTTGTTTACATTCCAAGCATTTTGAAAAGTGCCACGCCCCCAAATCGACTCGGCACTCGAGAGACTGTGTTTTCATGTGGATACATTGCATTAAAAGTCAATTTAATCTCAAAATAAGCTAGTATCGAATGTATTTATTCAATATTTGTGTCCCGCAACTTCTGAAGAATAGATCCCAGTTCATTTCTTCCAGTAATCGATGTCGGTGTAATATATTTTCGCTGAGACAAAACCATCCCACATCCAAAGAACTTCTCAAAGTTGCAGTAGAATAGGGTACCCTTTGTACTCTCAAGTCTCTTCTTCAAATCATCATGTTGATTGAACTTGAGTTGATTTGCTTGAGTCATCACTTTTACCTTTTGCTTGGTATCCCATTTAGGATTTTTTGCAATTGATGTGGCAATTTCCCTAGCTTCAGATGATGACTTAGCAAGTTGAATTTCTAAGGCAGTTACCTCATCCCCATTGAACTTAGCTTTCTGCGCTAAGTAAAGACTCGTTGCTGAGATATATTTCTCTCCCTCAAAGTCAATTTCACTTGTTGAATCAGGTGATAAGTAGCTGAATTCTCCGTCAAAGAGAGTTCCCTCCTTAGTAGACACAGTTTTGATTTTCTTAATGTTGATCTCCTCAGGCATGGTACTTAATTGTTTGTAGCCATACTTGTGATGATCTACGATGATTGAGTTGCCAGATATCTTAGCATCTTTCCCCTTTGACTTACAGAAAGACGCTAAAGAAAGTAGGTTTCTCTTTTCAGCAAGTTCTGAAACTGATAAATCATCACCAATTGATGTATTTTTCCACTGGTTTTTCCCTTTTAAGTTGGATATCTTGGAGTAGATTTGCTGCTTCTGCCTAACTGAGTTAAGCTTAACCATCACTGGGCGCGATTTCTTCTGATGTTCCCTCTTGATACCCATTCTGTAAATTGCTTCAGTGTTGCCAGAAGTGAATGTGACCCCGATTGCTTGGAGTAAATCATCCACCTGTGTTCTTAGATTCAATCCTTCATCTTCCTTCAATCCCTCTATTACTAGGTTTTTTTTCTTTTTGTCAGACTCAAGAGAAGCAACTCTTGTTTCAAGAGTGTCGATTTTTCTTTGCTGCATGTTGCATGTGACCCCCAGATTGAGTTGATTTTTTTGGAGAATTTCATTTTCACTTGTAAGATCAGCAATTTTCTCTAAGATGTCTTGATTGAAATCTTTTAACAGATCCTCCAGGCCATCCTTCGTCACTTTAGTGGTGACTAGTGAGCTTAACTGATTAATATGTGAGATAATGAGTTTTGAGAGATCTTTGTTACTCAATTTCTCAATATCCTCCCCGCGGATCAAGTTTGAATCAACTTTAGGATCAACGTTACTGGCACTCTCAACTACATGAAAATCAAATCTTCCCTTACCTGGCATTGAGCTAGAAACTGCTGGGTTTGCTTCTGCTCCTCCTTTTTCTTTTGTAGTCGTTGCATCAATCAATTTGACTTCTTCATTTGATCCAGCTGCTTCGATTACTGCCTTCTTTTTAGAGTTGCTCCTGTCTCGAACAGCCCGAGTTGCTCGCCGCGACCTAGATCGTGCGCGCTCCATCTTCTCCCTTTCAACCGTCACTTCTTGGCTTGACGTAACGGTTTTTTTCGTTATCTCGCTTTTCTTCAACTTGTTGTTGGAATTCATTTTGATAAATGGTACCAAAATAATCCCTGTAACTTGTTTTACAACTTTGTCGCTTAGTGTATAACGACAAAGCAAATTAAAACAAAGTTACACCCAAATTAGCTCTGAGCCTATGCGTGTACGTCTTTTCACTCGTAACGCTCCATTTCCATTCATGCATTAATGCAATGGCCCATAATGACTTAGATAGCAGTATACAAACAGCCCCGCAGAAGGCTAATTTTAAAGCATTAAGTAAGAAAGAAACTGGGTTCCAACATAAAGGGAATGCAGTTGGCACTGGAACCCCTAAAGGTTGAACCAAATTATAACCTTTTCCTGTGAAAAATAAGGTTCAACCAAAATAAAATTCAACCAAATTATAACATACCTCCTTTGAAAAATAAGAGAGAAGAGAGAGGTGTACCATGATATAGTATCATGAAATGCTTTCTGTGTGAGAGCTGTGTGAGTCCTGTTAAAACTAGAGTAACTCACAAGTACTGCCTTGAAGCATCCCTCCAAACAGAACTTGGGAATTGAACGTTTGCAACCGGGTAGAATCAGGGTAGGTCACAATGACACAAGAAAGGCACGAGATATTCCCAAGAATTGTGAACATGTCCTTATTAAAATCAGAACCTGGGAATTGAACATTCATGATCTACCCGCATTCTATCCAGTTGCGAACGTTCAATTCCCAAGTTCTGTTATAGATATCGTGGAATTCCACAGAATATGACACAGTCAAAAGCTGTTCACATATTCTCGTACCAGATACGTGCACAATTCTCGCAGGGATCCTGAGTTGTGACTCAAGAACCGTACGAGTTCTGCCTGAGATCTTGTTTGCAGGGATCATACTGCCTAACAGGGATTGTACTCTCCTGAATGGTCGGCATGATGCATTAATATTCATGCAGCCCGGAAGAGTAGACTTGCCAGGACTGCATTCATGGTGGGCCTATCATTAGGCCCTAAAATGTACCAGACTTTCTCTAAAATTGCCAGGGCCCCAAAAACGGCCCCTATCCCTCCGACTTTACACCATAGCTTAATGGGAATTGCTAGTTCCTTCACAGAATCCACCTGGTTGCAAATATTGAAGCTCATGGAAAGTGTTCTTTAACTTGTATTCATATTCCTACATAGACCACTTTCCCTAAATCAATTATTTGTATTTGCTATTTGGACAGTATACCTCCATTGTTCACATTATATTCACTGCTAGGACACCCATAGGATCCTATAGTTAAGGCGAAAGAAATATTTTTCCAAAATTCATGCCTTTCTCATTTTTCCGTGACCCCCTGTTTTGTTGGTCCTAAAATGTTTGTATAGATGTCCATTATACATTCACAAGGTTTGGTTGCAATATCAATAGAAGAAGGGGATTATCCATGACAGATAATGTGAAAATACTGTTTTCCTATTCATTTCTATAGTTAAGGTACTCCTTTGCTCAAATGGCCGCATCATGACAGTTAGTGTCATGACATGGCAATTTCTTTTGATTTTCTATTAGAACTAGAACTAACATAATCCTGAGTTAAAACAAAAGTCAATAGAACATCAGTAATCCTTCGGCATCGTGTGATATGACCCAGCTTCAACTTGTGAAGTGTGATGTGCATGTATGTCAATCGCGTGGAGTTTTGTCTATGTATGTTGGTAATTGGGGGTCATCAAGTTGGTAGAAGGCGAGACGGAACTCCTCTGGGAGGTTTGCCATCGGCATACACAGACAGGTGCTGAATTTGTTGTCCATACTCCCACAACAAGGGTCTGAATTTTACAGATTCCCCGAGCCAGGTTCAAATTATTTATGGCCTATTGCATTATTGTATTATGTAGTAAAGTAAACTTTAAGGCGTCATGCCATCATCCAAGGGTTAGCATCAGAGTGATCAGCCGGCTTCTTGGTGTTATTAATGGATTATGTAACTCCCTAAATGGTGCATATTAACCAACATCAGGGGTAGATACTAACGCTGGCCTGGGAGCCAATGGCCCGTAATTCTTGGCCCGGGCCTGTAGTTTTTCACAAGATTAGCTTCCTATGGGCCGGGTGGCCCACAGGAATTGGGCAAGGAAATCCATGAAAAAATGTGCTTTTATAATCATAGGCATGTAGCATGTTGTTGGAAAGCTAAAATCATTTAGGAACCTGGATATTCTGATTACGATTTGATGTGACTTAATCAATGACAGGCTAATTATGTTTTCTTTTTTTTTTGAAAAAAGAAAAAGATTTTGTTGGCCCACAGATGTAGGTCTGGGCCCGTAGATTCTTGAAGTTGTGGGCCCGGGTGGCCCATGGCTGGAAAATTTAGTGTCTACCCCTGCAACATATGTCCATACTCCATGAAAGCATTAGCTGGATCAACATCAGAGTTCACGTTACAGGCGCGGTAAACTCTGATTGGTAAGAATTAATGGAGCTAAATGCAGACGGTAAATATCTATACGACTCAGATATGTACAAGAGGAGTAACTACTATATATGAATCCTGACTTTAGGTTTTAGTTCATCAATGACGGCTTGTGTTGTAGCACTTTTAATTCCAGATAAGTGTTGCCTGATGAATTTTAATTCCTTGTCCCGGCTTATATTCGGGCCCTGGCTTATATTAGACCTAGTGCCCTCTTTGACCAGGCTTATAAATGGGGCAGGCTTATATTTGGGCCCGGCTTATATTGGACCTAGTGCCCTTTTTGACCAGACTTATAAACGGGCCAGGCTCATATTCGGGGCCCGGCTTGTAAATGGGGAAATACGGTATGTACAGAAGGAGAAACTATTCTGTCTGAATCCTATCCAATCTGACTGTGGATGTATATATATATATATATATATATATATATATATATATATATATATATATATAAATGCAGTGACTCTCTGCTTAGCTGCTATTACATTTGTCTAAAGATGGCTGTGTCTCACGAACTTGGGCCAATGTCAACGTCTCTGACCGGGGGCCATCTCTGACCGGGTGCCATCCCTGACCGGCCTGAGTAAAAACGATTTATTTAGGGCAGATGTAGATAGAATTTGGCTGAAAAGGTTAATAGATGTTATAACTCTTTAAAGTAGTAATTAGTTGCCTGTTTTTATCATCATCATCATCTGCCCTACTTTAAAGAGTTATAACATCTAATAACCTTTTCAGCCAAATTCTATCTACATCTGCCCTAAATAAACCATTTCCATTCAGGCTGGTCAGCGGTGGCACCCAGCCAGAGATGGCACCCGGTCAGAGACAATAACTTTGGCTCAAGTTCGTGAGACACAGCCAGATAGTGGCTAGAACCTAGAGTGACTTTAGGTTTTAGTTGATCAATGAGGGCTTGTGTTGTAGCGCTTTAACTACCGGTACTGCACAATGTCTCCAAGTTCCTTATGATGCACCAATGCAACTGTTTTAACCACAAGGTCCTGATGCATGAATGAATCCATTAACAGCAGGTTTATATTACAGTACCATGAATCGCTTAACCCTTTAAGGATGCCATCATGCATGAATGCATCATATCCTTTGTCATCATGATGCATGAATGCAGCCCTGACGAGTAACTCACCAGTCTACATTCAATCATTATGCCAACTCCAGGGGTTTTAGACACTCCTAAAGGGTCGGTACGATGCACCTATGTATGACCGGGGAGTTACTTGCCGGGGCTGCATTGATGAATCATGACAACAAATATGTCATCTTTTAACGACATGCTATCCTTAAAGGGTTATAGGGTTATAGGGTTTATAGTCTGACTAGCTTATTCACAACCACTCATCGTATATACGGTACACACAGCTTCTAGATTTTGTTAACACTACCTGTTGAGTTGGGTCTCTATAGCTACGTGCCAAGCCAAAATTAAGCAAAAGAGAGAAATGTTGTTTCAGGAACTTGCTCTGTTACTTTGCTGCGATCCTAGTGCTTTTAAATATGTTCAGATACATCTTGCTATAGGGCACTTGATAACTTATCAAACTATCAACTCCATCCTATTTCTGATATTGGATGAAAGTGACATTGGTTTGTCACCAGAAGAAAATGGAAATATTCAAGAACTGATAATGGCTTGATTAAATATATGAGATTACCAGGTACAAATAGCTATTGGTGAAAATCAACATGAGAATCAGCAGGACAGAGGGAAAAATGCATCAATTGTAAGTGAGTTGCAAAATGTATGCATTCCTTCTTAAACTTATGTCATTATCTTAAAAGAATTAAACCTACCTACTGTAAACCCTCGGCTTTAAGACCGATTTTATTTGGGATTATCATTTTGCACAAGGCATATTTTATTCCAAAGTTAGGGGGTCATTTTAACGGCGTTTTTGATTGTAAAAGTCTAGGGGGGGAAAATCTAGATTGAAGAGATGGTCTTAAAGGTAGGGCTTTACAAAATTTCATAATTCTTTTGCACAAGACTTTTTTCTGATGTTATGGGGTCCTAAAGGCCTGGTTGCCTTAAAAGTGGAGTTTTACTGTACTCTATTTGTTGCACCTAGCCATGTTACCCTAACACAAATTATTATTTTGTTTGGCCTTGCACAAACTCTTACCACTCCAAACCCATATACCCTGCTGTATTGTAGGCGGTAGCTTTGGAGGAGCAGTTCAGCGTCTACTGATGCTCATTCAAGGCCATTATCAACAGTCCACAGCTCGTGCATTTATTCTTACTGTGAAACCTCGCGTATAGACCGCGACTAGTATGCGACCGTGTGGCTTGTAGGATCAGATCAGAGTTAGGTTGCTGCTCATACCCTTGTTTTAAATGTATTCTACAGTGCTAAAGTCACCATAATCAGACCTCCTGTGTTGCTTATAGGATTCCCACAAGTTAGGGGGCACTTATATGCAAGTTATATGTAGGGTATTTTGGTACTAAGGAACTCAACCAATTGGACAAAATTTGAACTCAGCAGGACCGGACCTCCTGTCTGTATAGGGGCACAGATCTACACTGAGTGACTCACTACCCTATACACATGGAGGAGTAGATCATCCTGAGCTAGAGCTGCTCAGAGCTGCTCCTATAAACCTACCCATTCAACTATCAGAATGGGATCCAGTGATATGATGCTGTTCTTATTAATTGGATGTTTTCTACAGGGAACCAACTCTGGTGAGTAGATGAGGTTTCTACATTGATTAATCCACCCTCAAAGTTAATTTCAATACTTATTATACCAGGTGACTTAAGTTTACTAGGGTCTTATAAGATGGTTGTCCAGCACAGTGAGACCTATTTAAATCTTTTAAGTTCCCTATGTGGAGTGCACAGGTGCATTAAAAAAGTACCCCAGCAGAAAGGCTGAGATGAGCCCTTTCCAAAATTCACCGAAAAAGGGCCCTTTATCTGCCCATTTTCTTATGGAAATAAAACACCCATTTGTTTTAATATCTCCACATGCCAGTGATATGACAACTGCACTCATCAACATTATCAAAACAGCAATTGTTCATATCACAAGTTAAGAACTTTAACTAGTGGTGGCCAGGGACCGTCAAAGCCTGACTCAGCACTTTTACATGTAGCCATTAGTCCATGTCACTTGACTCTTTTGATTCAACACCCTTTGTGTACCAGCACCTACATACAGAGGTACAGGTGCATGTGCTATACATACATGGCTACACTGGGTTCTATTACATGTGATAAAGCTACTAATGCCTCTACTGAGCTCTGTACACTAATAATGGCTACCATGGGGGTGGGATAATCAATTTTTCTTCTTGTACTCTCAAAGTTTATCTATCCAACTATGTAAATACAGTGTCAACTGAACATAAGATATAAAACAAACGGTAGCGCTCAGAGGTGGAGAAAAAAACAAAACAAAAAAAATACCTTTAATCTGTATGTTTGCATTACGACTGTGATACCCATTGTATGTATGCATGTATGTAGAAATCACCTGTAAATACCTGTGAAAATGTTGTACTACTACTTATGGATGCTTAAGAACGCTCTATAATGTTATCTAAAGCTGAATTGAGAATGTACTTGTGTTCATGAAAAATCAATTTGTAACTGAAAATCTACTTGAAGTTATGAATAAACAATTAAAAAAAAAGAGTGAAACATTGGCAATCACATACTGTAATGCCTCATTTAAGCACCAGATTATTTTGATAAGCAGCATTATTGCATAGTAGTTTGGAATTATTTTGAATTGGACTAACTATTTTGAATTGGAAAGAGAATTGGAAGTATTTTGAATTAGAGTTACTATTTTGAATTTGAAAGCGAAAGAACGGAAAATACTATTTTGTTGAAAGCTAAGGAAACTATACTCAATTGTGTGATGAAAGTATTAACAATTCAATTAAAAAGAACAATTTAGCTTCTTCCAAAAAGAACGCAACCTGTTGTGTGTTAATGACTTTGGTTACCCTTTTAAACAAACCTTTCAGAAACACCAAAGTCAAGTTTCGACTTAACTTAAATCGACAGTAGGGATTGGTAGATACAGTATGGTCATATAAGCCATCCAGTGAAATTCTGAAAAATAATATCCACCGAAGTATGCTTTAGAAATCTAAAACCATTATTTGTGTGGGGGTTGTGAAAGTTAGAGACAAACTCAGGTTCCAATTTGGTTTGAATCTTGCAGGGTATGAATATGAATACAAACGATTTGTTCCCACAAACACAGCCTTATCAGGCGTTCTGACTTATATGCTTGCCATAGCGAAGTTAGATCAAACAGTTCAAGGTGGAGGTGTCAGGGCACCAAGAGTTTTGAATGGGAGCTCGCCCTGCAGAAGATGGTATGGTCATGAAATTGAATGTTCCTACTCCTAAGTGGGTTATGTAAGACAATATATTCCAGTGTTAGATCAAGTGTATAAAGGGCACACGCTAGACATCATATCCTGTAAATGAGAAGCCCACCACTGAAAATTAACCTTATACCTTAACCCGAGAAAATTATTGTCTCTCAAAAATATTGTCTTAGTACTTATCATATCTAAGCTTCTGAAATCCATTGCAAAACTTCCTTTATTCTTTATATTACTACCATGGATTTAGAGATGCTGCAGTCTTTCATCCCTAACCCGTCCCTAACAGTAACAATCCAGATGTCAAATTCAAATTAACATTTAGCAATTGCCATGTTGTATTTGTCATGACTTGTATGGAATAATAAGTTGGTCTCTATTTGTTACTGTCATGTAAATTGTAATACAGTACACACCCAAACCTTACTAATAATGCATAACGGAGGAGGAGAGAACTTGGGCTAGTAATGTATGCTGGTAACCAGGGTGGTTATTATGACTTGTAGCATCTGAAGTACACCTGAGAGGGCTGATAACCCTTTAAAGGGCGTCTAGTTATTAAATCTGTGATGCCCATTCTCCTCTAAAAACAATTCTACTCAAAAATGCCTAAACCCTTTTTATAAGGCCTCTTTTCCAGAGAATGCTCACAACTATTATAGACTATTAGCCTTTTGAGTATGGCATGTTCTTTTGTTTTCATGATCCGCTGATGCAGTGCCTACATTTGTTCTTCATGATAGGGAATAGTATCCCAGTCCATAAAGGATAAGGACCCCCAGGAATACATAATAGATTGTATTACCTATTGTAGTTTATTTCAGAGAACCTCAAATACAAAGACTACACCATCGTTCTTGTTAAAGGAGTATTGTGGTACGACCGTCCGCTCCAGGCGGCGCCACAGTCCCTCTGCCTCCATGGCGGCCATCTTGGGTTCGAGCCGGTCCCTGTAGTCGGCGACATCCTGGATGTACGCCTCCCTCATCACATTGACAACCACCCCACCTGCAGGCACACAAGTTAACCCTTTAAAGGGAATTGCTGGTTCCTAGACAGAAGCCACCTGGCGGCAAAAATCGAAGCTCATGAAAAGTATTCTTTAAGCTGTATTCATATTCCAACATAGACCACTTTCCCTAAATCAACTATTTGTATTTGCTATTTGGACAGTATACCTCCATTGTTCACATATATTCACTGCTAGGACAGCCATAGGATCCTATAGTTAAGGCAAAAGAAATATTTTTCTAAAATGCATGCCTTTCTCATTTTATCCATGACCCCCTGTTTTATTGGTCCTAAAAAATTTGTATAGATGTCCATGATACATTCCCAAGGTTTGGTTGCAATATCAATAGAAGAAGGGGATTATCCATGACAGATAATGTGAAAATGCTGTTTTCCTATTCATTTCTATAGTTAAGGTACTCCTTTGCTCAAATGGCCGTATCATGAAAGTTATTACCGTGACATGGCAATTTCTTATGATTTTCTATTAGATGATCAATCAAACTAACATAATCCTAAGTTATATGCAAAAGTCTATAGAACATCAGTAATCCTGCGACAAGTAGCGAGTCCCTTTAACTGCTGGGCTTGAAAAGTGTAATTTAGGCCTTAATCACCGGCCCTATGCCATGGGAATATGCAACTTTGCAAGTACATGATCCCTTGGATAGTGGCTAATTGGTAAAATAAGTTGTAATTTACACCTTTCTGACAAGGGGACGTAGTACTCATGTTAAATATTTTTGGATTGATTAAAAGATTCTCATTCTTTGTTTCATAGTAGGAGCTGCAATTTAGTGGCACTGCTGACATAAGGCAGCACTAATGCTGCCCTATGGCAGCAGCGGTTTTTCAAGGCTATTTTAGATGCTGCCCAGAGGCAGCAGCTGCCCTTAAAGGGTCAATAGAGTGGTGAGGATAAGGGAGCGATTACTGATATGGCCATATCACATACTTATACCAAACTTGGCCGTCAGAACAAAAGAAATGGCCTGATTGTATATGGCGTACAAAAGGTGTGAAAAACACTCACCACAGTGTGTGGTATAAGTTAGTTAAACCACTGCCAGACCCCTGTACTGAGGATAATGGCTTAGTCATGGCTGACCACACTCGTCTGCAACTCGTGATCAGTTTTAACTGTTGCCTTCATCCTACGTACAGCGGTCTGGCAGTGGTTTAATTACTACACATACATGGTCCAGTGTGGTACAGTTGAAATACTTAGGCCAAAAATAAAGAAGGTGTGTTTCAGGCAACCCGACCCTAGTTTTAAAAAAAGGGCCGACCCTAGCATTTTTTTCCGATTTTGGAGATTTTCTTCTTTTTTCCCCAAAATATTCATATTTTGGTCAGGAAGAATAGATCTCATGCCTAATTAATTGTCCGACCTCAGGAAATTACTTTTAAACAAGAATGTCCAATAATTTCATGATATAGTTATTGTAAGAATTGGTGAGTCTCCTGATGACCCGCGAGTCAATGTGGCAGTTCGCGACTCATTCCAGGTACCTCCAAGGTTCAAAAAAAAAATCAAAAAAAAATCCGACCTACCTACCCTAAATTCTTGTAAAATGTTGCCTGAAACACACCTCTTTTTTGTTTGGCCTTAGAATAATAACTGATGATTGGGACTCAAAATTTAGTCTTTTTAAAATTGATCCCGGATGTTGACCATGGCTATAGTTCCCTTCCTACCTTATACATTTATGCTCATCACCTATAGGTCTCCTCAAATTTGAAACCCTGAATTATTATCAATGGGTCAAATAAAAGAGTGCACGCTAATATTCTCCCTCATTGAAAACACACTGTAAATAAGAGCCCATAGCTGGGCCCCATGGGACCCTCTTTCTGAGCTATTGCTGGCAATAGATAACATGTCTCCCATCTCCTTTATACTGTATCTTATACGTTTTTGTTACATCTTTAGTTTGTATTTAGAATTTGGTAAAAATTGTATATAGCCACTTAAGAGATAGGGGAGTATTTACGGTCCCATACCCACTGTTGTAAGATAATAAGGCCAAAAAAAGAAAATAGGGTTGTCTCAGGTAACATAGGAGGAAAATGTAGGGTCGGTAGGTCGGATTTTTTTAAAAGAATTTTTGCTAACATGAATGTACTACACAATTTTTTTTAATTCCCTAAAATTGACCAAAAAAGGGTAAAACCATGAAAATCTCTTCAAAATTGAATAGAAAAACGTAGGGTCTGCCCTCTTTGGGTCGGTCAGGTGACCTGAAACAAACTTTTTTTTTTGGCATAACCACTAAGAAGTGAGAAGGACATGACACTTACCTTTGCGCACACAACGTGCCATCTCCGGGAGAGCTTCACACTTGATGTGACCCTGAGCCATGCCCCCAGATATCACCAACGCTGCGTAAGCATCTACAGAAAGTTTGAATTAGTGAGGAAATGAATAAAGTTCATGTTTAAAATATTACCGTAAATTCCCGCGTACTACCCACATCTCGCATATAACCCGCACCCCCAACTCAGGGGAATCCTATAACCCGTTTTTGAATTTGAAAATTTCAATTTTAATACTGTTCTATAGTAATGTAGTTGGTGTCTTACTACCAGTGTAACGCATAAGAACAAAAACCAGACAAGGTAAATTAGACTTTAATATACGGCGACTTTATTGTAAAGGATAACTCTTGAGTATTATAGCACCAGTATAACCATCAGATATACAGGGATCAGATCAGATCATAATACAGGGAAGTAACCCTACAGCGTAGTGTTAAGCCCGGAGCACAGGGTGGTCTTGCCTCGACAGTCCCAAACCTGACTGACTTCCAATGGGGAAGTAGCCACCTTATATACACCGCTGCGTAGGCCACGTGACCGTACCAGCAGCGCCACCTAGTAGGTATAATTATGTAACATGATTACGTAAGAACTACCGAATAGAACCGAAGGTAGTACCGGTACACTACTGTATACAACCGAACTAGAGTGAGTCGGTATATGTAACGAACCGACGATACTCGTTAAGTGAATAAACAAGTTATGCATACAATAGAACCGTGTCGTTTTACATCATAACAACATATAATATATATACCACAATAACAGTTTAGACTTATAGTCAACCCGTTACAGTAATAAAAACCCTCGTATAACCCGCACCCTATATAGGCATGTTTGGTATCAAATGAAAGCTCAGTTTGCATACAACCCGCGGGTAGTACACGGGAATTTATGGTACTTATGCTTCTGGAAGCTATCTTGAAATCATGTGCTAGTAGGCTATTAGACAAATGAATCTTTTATTCAAATTTATATCATACTTTATTCCCAAGGTGATATTCAAAGCCTGATACAAGTCAATGGAGTTTGTGTCCCAGAGAATTATACATATACAGGGCCGCATTCATGCACTATGATGATCAAGGGAACGATGCATTGAGGCATCAAGCACGCAACAAGGGACGAACCTGCCAAGTCACTAGACGCCACCCATTTTACCTGTAATCTTAAAAAACATAGTAAGCATCCTCTGCCTGATGAAGAGTTATTAAATAACTCGAAACGTAGCATTATGAGATCACTCCAAAAAAACACCAGAAAATGTCATCAAATACCTGAGACTTCAAATAAAAATCGGAAAAATAAAACTCTTGTGTTGGGGTTTGTGTGATAATAATATTCTTCAAGTTTCAAAAAAGAAAAAGAGAAAAAAAGAGAGAAAGTAAAGGGGGTGTGGGGGCACAGCCCCCGATATATACAGCAATGTTACCAACTTACAGTGGTGCCATCGAGAGGATAGGCCTGGAAACTGATTAAGATTACCGGAAAAGTGGGCTTTTTAAGATTACAGGTAAAATGGGTGGCGTCTAGTGACTTGGCAGGTTCGTCTTTACGTGCATCAAGCACCCTTTGTAGGGTTAAACCTACCTGAGGGTAAATCTGGGTTGTCAGCAGTGAAGGGTATCTGTAGGTAGTTCCTGTAAATATTCTTCTCTCTCGCCGCCTCTAGCATTCCCTTAGCAGGATCTAGGGCATCCAGCGTCAGGTATCCCATCTTCTGAAGCTACCAAACAGTATTAGGGAGTGTTCATTTATTATTTACAGGGGGGTGGTGGGTTGGGTGGGGGGGGGTTGGGTAAAAATTTCCAACCCCTCCTTAGCAAAAAAGCCCGCGCGCTACTATAGTTCAAAGGGGGGGGGGCGAAAAATTTTCGGCGAGCGGGGCACGAAACGTTCCACGTGCTCTCGAGGGGGGGCGTAAACAAATTTCGTCCCTCCGTGCGAAATCTCACCACCCTCCCCCTGTAATTAATAAATGAACACTCCTTTAAATGTGAGGGTTCAATACATATAGACCATCTGTTCATAGGGTGTCTTGTGATAATGATTTTATGATGCCCAAAAAAGGTGTGTTTCCAGCAGCCAACCATAGCATTGGATTAGGGCCGACTTAGCATTTTTCCTGATAATTGGGATACACCATTTGCTGGTGCCGCATTGCTGCATCATGTCAGACCATTGAGGGTAAATCAACATATTTGTGAATACAAACCCTATGAATAACTCACCAGGTCTGGATTCTAGCATAATGCCAACCCTACAGGGTTGAGACGTTCCCAAAGGGTGGTAATAATGCTTTAATGGCTGGTTTAAAATGGTACATCATGATAACAAATGTCTTATTTATGGACGTGCCGCAATTAAGGCTCAGTCTCACGAATTCGTAACAATTGGATAGTCTTCGTCCGGGTAACCTCTTTTCAGACCGGGTGACGTCTTCGACCGGGTGACATCTTTGACCTGGTGACGTTTTTGACCGGGAGGCTAGAAAAGGCTTTTTTCCCCCTTTTTTCCCCCCCAAATCTCTACTATTTGAAAAAATATGTGGACGGTTTTTGCATAATATTTTGGGCAGTGTAGCTGTTCAAAGTCCACATGATATAAAAATTGAGGTTTTTGACCGGGCAAAGGAAAAAATATAACATAATGCAATAATGCATGTGAAAGGACCTACATATAGATATAACAAACTTTAAATAAATTTCCTTTCATACAGTGTGAAAATATCCTTTGACTTTTTCCACCCATTTCTTACTATAATGCTCTAATTTATGCTATAATAATGCTTCCCAGTCAAAGACGTCACCCGGTCAAAGACGTCACCCGGTCAAAGACTATCCAATTGTTACAAAGTCGTGAGACTGAGCCTTAAAGTATGAAAAGGTGGAATGCTTAATGACACAGGCAGTAACTGAGTCCTGCTGCCATTGCATTATGAATGTATAGTGTATGTAAAGGTCTGACACTCCTAGTCCCCGGTCATCTATCCACTTAAGGCGGCACCACTGTACATGGGATTGTAGGTAGACAATGGCACCATCTAGTAGAAAGGTAGGAACTAAAAATTTCTGTACTTCAGATGGTGCCACGGTCTACTTACAATCCCATGTACAGTGGTGCCACCTTAAGTGGATAGATGACCGGGGACTCGGAGTGTCAGACCTTTACATACACTATACATTAACAGTACAATGACAGCAGGAGTCAGTTACAGCCTGTGCTTACTGATGAAAATGAACTGTGCTTACCACAGAGCCGAGCCTCCCTGTGCCTGCTGCTACATCCAGTATGGGCGCTGTCCTGTCCTCCACGTACTGACTCACATAGGCAGCACAGATTTCAGGGCCCCGGTAGTTCTCAGGGGCAAGATGCTGCAAATATGAGAGGGATATATAAGTCATGAGGCCAAAAAAAAAGGTTTGTTTCAGGTCACCCGACCGACCCTATGTAAACAGGGCCGACCCTACGTTTTTTATGCAATTTTGAAGAAATTTGTATATTTTTACACTTTTTTAGGGTCAATTTTAGGTTTAAAAAAGTTTTGAATTTTTTTCCCCATTTTCACACTTTTTTGGGGTCAATTTTTGGGTATGTGTAAAAAACAAAAAGTTTAAAAAAAAAAGAAAAATCCGACCTACCGACCCTAGAGTTTCATCCCATGTTACCTGAAACAAACCTTTTTTTTTATTTGGCCTAAGTGGAAGGTAACTCCAAAAATGATTTGTTTCTCATCACCCCCCCCCCCCCCAACCCTCCAAACAGAACTCAAGAATGACACAAGTTAGTATCTTGTGTATTTCTCTGTAACCACAAAAGCTGTACGGTAGATTCACCCGGAGGCGGACACATACCTTGAGACGGACGCCTAATTTTGTGGTTATTCAAGCATTTTAAGCCCTTTATTTATAATTGGTCCCGTATAAAAAAAAGCACCTCCGACATATTTGTTTGCTGATGCTTTTTTCATTGCATTAGGCCACTGTTGCTTATCACCAAGCCATGAAAAGTATGACAATGGCACTTTTTTTTTCTGCTGAGGACCAAAGGGTATGGGGAATCTAGGTTCTGGGGAACTAAATTCACATATTAGAGATTGAGAGATTAAGGATCTGCCAATGTTGTAAATATGCATGTCACATCCAGGCCATTGCACTCTAACTACTTCACTTTAACTTAATACTAAATGTGTTCATTTTTATAATGTCCATAACATTTGCAAAAAATGAAAAGAAGTTAATAAATCCTTAGGGAGCCTTACTTCATCGTATGCGCCTGCGTGTGCCCAGTTAGAGTAGTACTCTGTTACCTGGGTGTCGGACATACCCGCCAGGTGAACGGCAGAGTTAGTCATGTGAGAGAACTCCACAACCGTCCCACTGCCAGTCTTGGTACCGCCATTCAGTGTGGGTCCTGGCATGTTCAACTGGATAAATATAGCAGATGATGCTAACAAATTTATAAAAGAAATAAAGCATGAATATGTATACACATATGTGTACACATATGTAGACAATGGCACCATCTAGTAGAAAGGTAGGAACTACAAATCTCTGTACTTCAGATGGTGCCACTGTCTACCTACAATCCCATGTACAGTGGTGCCACCTTAAGTGGATAGATTCCCCCTGTGGTGGTGGGGACCTTCACGATGGGGGCATGAAGGAGTAGAATAACTTCATCGGGAGCCTTCCACAATACCAATGGGTATACCGGATTTGTAAAAGGTGACAAAACATGAGGGGTCTCGTGCCTTACTGCTGTGATCAGTCACGTAAGCTGTTTTGGCATCTGATGCCGATATACACGCGAGCCCGGGCCTTCTTGATGGTGGTCTGACACGGAATCCCTCCTCAGTGAAACACGTCTGAGATATCAAAGGCTGTGGTTTGTCTGGCCCTGCCCACTATGGTACTAGCCCAGGTGGGTAGGACCAGGCAAATAAAAGAACACTTGCTATCCTTCGAAAAGAGTAGGAGACGTGCCCCGGTAGCGGTTTTCTCCCTCACCTCATAGATGCGGTCATTCATTTCATAGATTCAATCATCCATAGATGCGGTCACTGCTGTATTGGACAAGCAGCATATAAATATCTGTCCTACTACTGCAAGGCAGACTACCACTATTTGTGGCTGACTCCTTGCCAACAGTACACTTGGAGGTTAAACAATCCAATCAATCATTCAAATCAATCAAGTGGATAGATGAACTGAGACTAAGAGTGTCAGACACCTTTACATACACTATACACAGACAATACAATGACAGCAGGACTCAGTTACAGCCTGTGGCCCTACTAAAGAGTCATGTACAGTCATTATCAAATAACCATCCTTTATAATCATATAGCAGGGGTAGACACTAACGCTGGCCCGGGAGCCAATGGCCCGTAGTTTTGGGTCCGGGCCCGTAGTTTTCTTCAGAATTACCTTCCCATGGGCCCGGGTGGCCCACAGGAAATATTGCAAGATATTTGATAGGAATATAACTGATCAGTATAGACATGTAATATGCCGTTGTAAAGAGAAAAATGTGAGGAAATGAAGCAATTTGGTGTCATTTTAACAGTGGTATATCAGGAATTTATATGATTTTCTCTTTGAAAAAAGTAAAACATATTCCCTGGCCCACAGCTAAATATCCGGGCCCACAGATTTTTGGAGCTACGGGCCCGGGTGGCCCACAGCTGAAAAAGTTAGTGACTACCCCTGAATATAGCCCAAAATTATCAGGCCTTACTGGGATCTATGTAATTCAGGCTGGATGTCTTCCCTCCAAACAGAACTCAAGAATGACATTAGTTGTGTAATTCCAGAGAAACGCACAAGCTGTATACACAAGATAGACATGCACTGTAAGAAGTAAGTACTGTACACCTACAGCAAAAGTTGCTGGCAACTTTTGTTCCAGTAGATTTTGCTGTAGGTGTACAGCAACTGACTTGCTGTACATGTACAGCAACTTCTACTGTAAATTTACAGCAACATCTACTGTAATTTACAGCAACATCTACTGTACATATACAGCAAAAGTTGCTGGCAACTTTTGTTCCAGTAGATTTTGCTGTACATGTACAGCGACTGGATGCTGTAAAATTACAGCAACTTCTACTGTAGGTAATCAGCAGTTTCATGTTATTGTTATCATCATTTACATCAATTGATATGCATGCATGGAGAGTACTTTTCCTGCATTAGTTCAATATAAGCTAGGATAATGCACATTACACAATGTAATGGTTTAATCCTGCTTCAATACAGCTGAACTGTTTGTGATAACGGCTTTTTTCCCAGTCCAGGCATTTAAGGATTTTAATTTTCCCACCAATGTGGTGTCTACCCTATACTTTTTTTTTTGTTTTTGTATTATTCAACACAATTATGCAAATATCAATACACTTTAACTGCATTCAGTCTTTCTCATCCATTCTTATTCTACAATGTCTTGAGAGTTGGTGAGGCTTTATTTGACCGGGAAAGGGTTGGGTGGCATAATTACTACAAAAAATGGTATACTGCTGCCGCCTAGTGGCAGAAATTTACAGCAGAATGTACTGTAAATGTACAGCAACATTGCTGTAGACCCAATTTACAGTACATAATGCTGTAATTATACGGCAAATAGTGCTGTAATATCAACTTCAGCAAAAAGTGCTGTAAATGTACGGCACCTTGTGCTCTTTAAATACAGTAACTTTTTACAGTGTGGTAGATTCTTGAGAATAGTGAACATTCTCAGTGATATGTTCAATGGTGACATGTATTTCACAGTTTTACTCATGCAAAGAACCAGAAATTCCACAAGTAGAATGAGCACCTGTATTTCATGAGTTTCACTACAAGAAATGACAGGGAATATTACACAAGAAAGTAGAAATTTTGCTTGGAGGGTTCGGTATCTTTTCTATGTATAAATAAATGAATACTTACTCACAGTCAAGTGTCCCGACTAATAGTTAGTTAACTCCCTATAGGGGAGTGTCAATGTGTCTCTTGTATTCAGGAAATAAACATAATTGCTTTGCACTAGATACCTAGACCTTTATATAGACAGAGGGCACACTCCCCGTAATCAAGTACTTACTAGCCGTTGTTTGAGTGGATAGCTCCCTTGCAGACCTTGCTAGTCATTTGGAAAACAGTCAGTTGACTGGTTGCAATTATAATGCAAAATGAGGGATTGCTCATGTGATGCTTATTCAGCCCTTAATTAGAGTTGCATGCCCTTAATAAGTGCTGCAAAGGCAGTGGCTAAAAAGTGTGGTACAGCACCGCTAATAGTTAGAATGGGTATATCATAATTGATGTTTATCCATAATTTGATATGTGACATCTGGCATATATAGGCACAATAACTTCTATCATTTCTAAGTTCTTGTGTTAAGTTTGGTGAATTAAATAAATTTCACTAAAAAGATTTCTACCCTTAATTATAGTGTATGAATAAGCCTAACTCTCAAAATACGCCTAAAGCATCAGGGGTGTCTAAGAAAGTTTGGGCACTGCATTTTAAGACTATGCTAGATATACCTAAAACTACAGGAGGTATGCTTTTTTTTAAACTAAGCCTTTTGTCAAAACACCTTTTTCAGTTAATCCCTGGTTGTGTACTATATCAGCCGCTACAATGTGTCCAATGTCTAAGCTACTTCAGACATAACAGCTAGATATGAGAACACCTGGTCACTCCCACTGATGAGACAAGATGTAGTAGCAGGGCATGTTTCTACTGTCTTTGTGCAATTCAGAAAATCATTGACAAACTTATCCACAAACAATGGACACAAGAACCTGACTGAAAAACAAGCACTCAATACAGAACTTACCAGAGTAAAATATTTAAGCCTATAAGCCTTTAAGGACTGCATGCCAGTGTTGCATTCATGCCTCATGGCAACCAAGGGTATGATGCATTAATGCATTATGCAGTTCTTAAGGGGTAAAGTACGGCATAATGTATTAAGATTTATATATCTCCTAAATACAGTCAACGTGACTACAACAATCCAACAATCATACATGTAATTATACTAATAGAATCCATTAGGCACCAATAGAATCCATTAGGCCGTTTTCAAGGGGAATTTCCCTAATTTGTGGTTTTAAACTTTTTTGTTGCCAAATTGGCCGATTTTAGGGAAATTTCACTTTTTTATAATTTTGAGCGTTTTTCTCGCCAAATTAACTGTCTTTAGGGAAATTTCACTTTTTTGCGATTTTGAACTTTTTACTCGCCAAATTGGCTCTTTTTAGGGAAATTTCACTTTTTTGTGATCTTGAACTTTTCTCTCCCCCCCCCTCATTGCAGGTCATTGCTCAGATTTGCCAACACTGGGTATCAGGGCTCACGGTCAGTAGTGGAGGAGGGGGGATTCAGTAGTAAAGGTCCCTACTAAGTGGTAGAGTGTAGCAAAACTCGTGTATAAGCCGCACCCCGACCACGGGCCGATCCTACAAGCCCCAGCAGCGATCTGACCCTTGTACAGGTCGTGAGGAGGATGCGTGGATTCTAGAGCACTTAGATACTGTAAGTGGGCATGAAATTACAAAAGGGGGTTATTATATAGACCGTAAGTTGACCGCTTTATGATATTATATTGCAACCGGATGTCACTGGAAGTCACGAGGCTAATCATGTGAGGACCCTGGAAGGGAGCTGGATATTGGATACATAATAACCATTGCATTGATGAAATATTGTTGATTATGTTTATTAATTAATTACAATTTACTTTTTATTAAAATACTTTATATTAATGTATTACAATTGATTACAGGTATAACTGTTTTATTTAAGGTGTTGGCTTATGTATACAAAATATATAAACTGAATTGTCATGTTTTGGAAATTTTTGTCTTGCCCTAAAGAGGGTTTAGAATTTTTTTAATCTCCTACAGCTCTGACCTGCCATCTAGAGGGAGTGACTGGAACCACCCACCTGCTGTTGGCAGAGGGGGGAGGTCCACTTGTTGGACTTCTCTCCACAGGGGGAGCTCTATGCCAGATCCACCAATCAGGAGGAGGCTTAGTAAAGAGCATGGCATAGAATAGAGGCCGCAAGCAGCTCTGACCAATCAGAGACCACCTCTATGGTAACATAACAAATGTAAACCAATAGGGATACAGGTACCGAGTTACCAGGTAGGGGACAGGAGGGCATTGTTAGTACGCACTACTACAGTGGTACAGCCCTTTCAATTAGGACGTACCAGTATTCTGGTACTGTGCATAATTCTGGGGCATACCATTTAAATGGTACATATGGTGTGATCATTGGACCATGACAGCCCAGCTATGCTAGGTAACTGACCCCTTATTATGGGTCTGCAGTGCTCATAGAACAATGGGTCTTGCCTATACAAACACTGGGGGGCATGGGTGGGGAAGAGAGTCTAATTTTTTCTCATGATTTTAGTTTACCATGACCTAACCATTCCACTAGGGAATAAAACCAAAACGCAGAGTGATAGATCAGTATCTATTCTACTTCCCTGTATTTTTATTTTTATCAGCAAATGTAACACAAAATTCGGAAATTGATTTTACTGGGTCTATATAAAATTATTTCATGTCTGTGTCCTATTCAATGCATCATATCTGATTAAATTAAAAGAAATTGTAGTTTGTAAAACCGCCAGTGTATAGATTGAGATGTTCTCTTTACAATGGTACCAAACATGACATATAGTAAATTGTGTCTATAAGAGAAATATGATGAAAATGCCAAAATACACTGCTACTGGTAGCAAGGCCATTATACTAGTACGCCCTAGTTTGTGAGTATAAGTACATCTCTTTTAGGGCGTACTAGAATAGTGGTCATGTCCCCAACCTGGTTACAGGCGGTAGGGTGGAACAGCCACTCCCCTCCTCGGTTCTGGCAGATAATTTGAGATTTATTCTGTGGTCACGATTCAGCGAGAGCACTCACGCAACGTCAATGACACATATATACTGAATTGTCCTCTAAACTATCAGTAAGTGGTAATAAAAATGTATGTGAATGCATATAGTTAAGAGTCACGTAGCCACTCTGGTCGGCCAGGGGATATCACGACACACTGACGTCACATTTGAAATAAAAGCACCAGCTTACTGGTAGGGGGACATCTCACTCTGAAGACGTGGTCTTGAGAGGATGTCTCTCCTTGGTGTCATCGGCACTACCATGTCAAGGCGTCATGATTTATAAGTAGGCAGAGTCTACTCGGCAGTTGGTGTTGGCCTAGCAACCAAACGGTAATCAGCTGTAGAGATAGGCGTGGTAATATCTGACGGCCTAATTAGGAGCGGTAATGAAGGTTGTGATGTTACATCTGGCGACGAGGATGGGATTTGGACTAACAACTGACCACCAGTTCACAATGTGACTGAATAGGGATGAGTTGCTGGACAACCACACTCGGACCTACTCTGACCACCTGGCAGGAGACATCTTGCCGACCCACCCGCCGTGATGGAGTAAGGAGAGAGGAGAGGTGAACCCAAACACTCTGTAAACTGTACTGTATGTTGAGGGAAGGAGAGAACTGAAGAAGAACAGAAGTATGAAGACTAAGCGTAGAAGAGCAGTAGTATATAGGAGCATATACAGTGTATAGAAGAGGAGTAGTATATAGGAGCATATACAGAGTATAGAAGAGGAGTAGTATATAGGAGCATATACAGTGTATGGAAGAGGAGTAGTATATAGGAGCTTCACCCACGGTGGAGGGCAAAGACAAAGGAATCGCACCTTGGGTGTATTGTATAACCTGACATAACCAAGGGTTAAATCAGATAGACTACACCTGGTCCTTCCATATACTTACTGCCCACTGGTCATCGACTCGGTGTATAGCACCTCGTATTGACCCTGTGGGGCAGTGAGTATATGGAAGAACCGTGTCCAGGTGTGTCTATCTAACACATATACAGTGAATAGAAGTGGAGTAGTATATAGGAGCATATACAGAGTATAGAAGAGGAGCAGTACTAAGGAGCAGTCTCAGCGCATAGACCCAGTAAGAACTAGAACAAGAAATATGGCCCAGCAACCTGCAGCAGCGGCAGCGGCTGCCACTGCCAACCAGCCCCAAGGATAAATTGCAACTCGCTAGTGTGGAATACACTGACTGGCAACTATTTGTTAATAAATTATACAGCTAGGGAAAACACTAACGCTGCCCACAGGAGTAGAGCTTATGAAATGTTTGCCTGACAAGAATACCAATGCAAAAAATGAAAATATGCCCAAATTTATTATATTGGTTTTTACCTCCTTATAAGTTATATACCAATCAGTAATACACATGTTTTTTTCACATACAAAAATCATTATTTTCACCCTTGGCCCACAGATCTATGTGTGGACCAAGGGTTGGCCACTGCTGAAAAACTTTTATTGATAGAATAGGTTTACAATCTTGCAGAGTATGAATATGAATGCGAAGGATTTGTTCCCGGAAACACATCCTTATCAGGCGGTTAACTTATGGTTGTGTCTCACGACCTTGGGACAATGTTTTTGTCTCTGACCGGGTGCCGTCTCTAACCGGGTGCCGTCTCTGACCGGGTGCCGTCTCTGACCGGGTGCCGTCTCTGACCGGGTGCCGTCTCTGATCGGGTGCCGTCTCTGACCGGGTGCCGTCTCTGACCGGGTGCTGTCTCTGACCAGGTGTCAGAAAAAGGTGTTTTAAAAAGAATTGTACTCATATATATAAGGATTTGGAAAAACGTTATGGCGTTTGTTATATAATCACAGTTATAATTATAATTAGCCTCCTGCTGTTAGTATTTTGACCTTATCAAGCCAAGCCGGTCAGAGACGGCACCCGGTCAGAGACGGCACTTGGTCAGAGACGGCACCCGGTCAGAGACAAAAACATTGTCCCAAGGTCGTGAGACACAGCCTTATATGCTTGCCATAGTGAAGCCAGATCAGATAGTTCAAGGTGGAGGTGTCAGGGCACCAAGAGTTTCGAATGGCAATGGGACCTGGTCCTTGGACAAAATGACAAAGGAGGCTTGTGCTCTCCCTTATTTACGCCTACCGCCTACGGCCCCACCAGAAGTCCTGCGGTGGTAGGATGCAATAGGCAGCTGTCGCCATCTGCCTTACTGCCACCAAGCACACCACCGGGTAACAGTGTGGGGATGCAATACCCCAGGTTTTTCCACCCTGGGCCCTTCCTACCCGCATATGAAACAGGAATGTAATGGACCATAATATTTGTGCCCCTACATTTTGTTAAGTGATTGATTGAATTTTACACAAATATTTCAGCTACACTGAAGGCGAGTTTGCTGCCACTGGGACAGACAGCAGCTGACACCCAGGGGGACATGGAGTACAAAACTCCAAACCGCAATACATACAGGTTCTACAATGTCTGGAGGAGCCCCGTGAATGGCAAAATACAAAAATGGTCGTTAAAGGTGTCTCCTGATGCCACCTGTAACGCAAGATTTCAGATATGGCGCCATGTGACAGAAACTGCATATGTGTTAGTGAACCAAAGTGCAATCCAATCCATAACCACAGGAACCATGTTTGTAGATGATATGCCGATCAAAACAGGGGACTTTATAGGACTGGGATTAACATGGTGTAACTTGGTAGCTGTCGTGAAAACTTCCTGTGTCAAATTTAGAAAATCTTTCAGTGATGATGTCAACATTGGACAGAAAATGTCTTTCAAATCATCCAAGACTGGTAGTCTATATGCCTTCCAGGCCTTCATTACCATTGTAGATGGTGGTGAGTAAATATTCTATAAAATTGAGTGCATTAGAATTATTAGTACTTATTTCCAATATCGAAATTAATAATCACAGCAAAAGATATGCATTTTGTACTCATGTGTGAAACTCAGAAAATTCAAATTAATTGTCATTAAGGAGTGCTCATTCTTTAACAACAGGGGCGTGGTGGTGGATTTGGGGCGGGGGGTAAAAAATTTGGACCCCTTGACCGGGGGGAGTAAAAAATTTAGACCCCTCGGGGAGGGGGTTAAAAAAATTGCACCTGTTGTGAGGGAAAAAGCCAGCGCGTTACTATGCTACAAAGGGGCGCAAACATGCACAATTTTCGGCCTGCGGGGGGATGAAAGATTTCGACCCCTCTAGAGGATTGAAAAAGTCTTGCCCCCCCCCCTTGTTAAAAAAGTGAGCACTCCCTTATAGATGTTATAGAAAACCTCACCTTTCCTAACCTTTTGTTTACAACAAGTTAAAGATATACGGGACTAGCGCATTAGGCTATGGGGGCCGCCATCTTGGCTCAGAGCAATGCACTGTGGTTAGGCCCCCAGCTCCAGAGCAGTGCATCATGTGTGAATTTCTTATCAGAACCTTTGTTCTAGGTGTGAGGGGAGGGGATTAGCCTGATAAGGAGATGGGCGCTTAGCCTCCAACTACCAGAGGTACCAGGATGCGCTAGTCCCGTATAGATTCAGCTCACACAATCCATGGAACAGATATGCACATAATTTGCACATTATTTATATGCTTTACTTGTTTTTATTTCTAGAACCTGTTGAATCAGTCAAACTTGAATCTTGTGGTGACAATTGTGGAATCCCGATAATCAGTTATGGTGGTATTGACGGCCACATCAGCGGGCCAATCCGTAACATAGAGGCTACAGTCATATGTCGCATGTTGGGCTACTCGGTTGGGTTCATTACAAATAATCCCTGGGGAGTGGGGTACACTAAACCACCGTATCCATCATGGTGGCTGACAGCACCCAGGTGTAGTGGGAAGGAGACTAACATCGGGGAATGTCCTCAAGGCGCTGTGAAGGCTTACAGCCCTGTCGGCATCAGCTGCTGGAACACCTCAACTCCAAGTAAGTCATGGCTCCCTTCATAACGCACATCTTGAGACAAAGTTGAAGCATTCATGTGTCGTGTGATTTTTGAGATCTAGGAATAACCCTTTCATGGGCACAGTGGTCCACATTAAAGCATTTCTGAGGATACATTACTGTTAGATTAGGGAGTGCTCATTTTTTAAGAACAGGGGGGGGGGGGCGGTGAGATTTTGCGCGGAGCGCGCGAAATTTTTTCACCCCCCCCCGCTAGAGGGGTCGAAATTTTTTACCCCCCCCCGGCAGACCGAAAATTGCGCGCCTTCGCGCCCCTTTGTAGCATAGTAACGCGCTGGCTTTTTCCCTCAAAACAGGCTGAATTTTTTTGACCCCCCCCAAGAGGGGTCTAAATTTTTTACCCCCCCCGGTCAAGGGGTCCAAATTTTTTACCCCCCCCCCCACAAATCCACCACCCCCCCCCCCCTGTTGTTAAAAAATGAGCACTCCCTTAGTGTGAGGGTTTACTAATTTAATGATAGGCAGACAATGTGTTTTCCTTCTACTCGACAAACATTAGACTAGAACGGTAATTTTCATATACATGGCTGTGTCTCATGAGATCGGGCCATTGTTGTTGTCTATGACCCGGTGCAATCTATGGCCGGGTGCAATCTATGACCGGGTGCAATCTATGACCGGGTGCAATCTATGACCGGGTGCAGTCTGTGACTGGCTTGGAAAAAAACCGTTTTATTGAGGGTAGATGAATATATAAATGGTGGAAAATGTTAATGGGCGTTTTAAGACTTTATTTTCAATTTATATCTACATCTACCCTAAATAAACCGTTTTCTGTCAAGCCTGTCATAGATTGCACCCGCTCAGAGGTTGCACAGCTCATAGATTGCACCCAGTCATAGACGAAAACATTGCCCCATGTTTGTGAGACACAGCCATATGTTCTGATCACTTCCAGAACGGGTTGTTTACTGAGACTCTGTGTTCATGCTGTTCTGTGAGGCCCTTAAAGTTAGTACATCCGATGTTCGGGACAAAAAATAGATTTCCCTAAAAATGAGTCAGAATGTTCACAAATAGTATGTTTGACTTCCTATCTACTCCATTTGCCCATATTCCCCACCATTTTGCTCAAATTTGATTTTATTGTCCAATATATTCTCAATTTGGATTAAAATCGTGCACGATTTTATTCTCCCCATTGAAATCACACTGTATAACACAATGGTTGGACCCCATTGGAGAAACCTTCTGAGCTGTTACTGGCCATGGATAGCACTTGAATGCCCTCCAACCCATGAATAATATACTTTTACAGTATTTCGAATGTATTTAAGTAGGTTTTTAGAATTTGAGAAAATTCGGATATACCCACTTTAACTGTATGCAGCATTCACTGGGTATCATTTTTTGGTGAACATTTCTTTTTCTCAATTTCTTTCTTTTACAGCATTTAACAACGCAACGCTGCGGCTATCAAGGACAGACAGAGACTACGGGTTGCTGCAGGTTTATCATGAGAATAGATGGTCACAGATGCTGCCAGCTTTAAACCAAATTGAGATGTCTCTATTCTGCCAGTTACTGGGCTACAAGGGAGGAATATCAAGTATGACTCAATGCCTTTTCTTTCTTAATAGACTGCATGGGGGCCAGTGTGAGAAAAGGGGCTTACAAATGTGATTTCGTAGCACCCCCGACAGAACAGGCATAACATGGTATCAAATGAAAGGGGAATCCCATGGCTATCACCTAAGCATGTGTATCACTCTGTATCCCTACAGACAGATACAGTAAAATGCAGATTTCCATGGCAACTTGTAATGGTACATTGAAATAGCTAAAGGCATTAGTGCGGCTGTTTGACACAAGGGGGCATACCTGTTTCACAGGGGAGACCATCTGTGGACCATAATGATGGACATGGCATCATTTCAAAACCAGTTTGAAGGTGTTCCAGGGTTAGGGCATGTCAACCAACAAGATCCATTTCCCCATTCACTCGATGGACATTATATAAAAATGGTCTGACTATCCAAGTAGCAGCCTATGTTCCCAGTCTATGCTGAAATTAGGTCCTATGATGAGCTATCTGTGTATTGTGGAGTGCAAGTTGCCATGGAAACCAGCATTTTTCTCTATGTGTCTGTAGGGTTACGGGGTGATACATACTCTTATCTGATAGCCGTGGGATTCCCCTTTCATTTGATACCATGTTATGCCTGTTCTGTCGGGGGTGCTACGAATTTCAAATCTAGAGTTGTGGGACCCCAGTCTATAACTGGCATAGTCTGATGATTACGGCTCAAAAGATTTTTTTTGAAATACAAGATGTCCTATGCTTTAGCACTGAAGGGCCGTATTCAATGCCCCCATTGAATACAACATGGCCGTATTCAATGGGCTAAGAAAAAGTTGGTTTTCATTCATTAAATGGCTTCAAAAAAAAAAAGAAAAAAAAAAAGCCAACTACATTGATACTGCTCTGATGTATTTCACTCGTGGGGCCTAGGGCGCATCCCCCTCAGCCTGCGGCTTCGTGGGATACTGCCCCAGTCCCCACTCGTGAAATACAACAGAGATGGTATCAATGGGCGTTGGAATTTGTCTATTTATTTCGCTAAAAATAAACCAGAATGTTCAATATGGCCATACTTCATGTCCTACCAACTTCATTAAACATTATTCCCCAGAACTCAGCTTAGATCTCAGGTAGCTATCAGTTTTATGCTCAATTTAAGATTTTTGGAGTGCATGCTATTTGTCCACCCATTCAAAATGCTATACCTGTGCTATACCTGTGTTCATGGGACCCTCTTCATTCCTTTTTGTTAACTTGATGTTAACTGGGAGTTGTCTGCAAAAGGACAAGGCTCACTCTTACCACCAAAGATCTCGGGGACCTAAAGTTTGTTAAACAGGAGAGTTGTCTGTGTAAAATTATCAACAGATTAAGTGGATAGTTGCTGGACTTAGATTAATGACCGTTACTCGAGCAAACATGATAGATGACACAAGTCTCCAATCGTTTTCATAACATTTTAGATTTAATTAAGCGCATGCATACTGTAGGGCAAAAGGTGTCTGAGAACCCGCTGGTGATTGTCCCCCTCTGGAGGACAGCTCCCCAACTGGTGGTTAGGGAGTGGTCATTCTTTAACAACAGGGGAGGGGGGTCGTTGGATTTTCGCGCAAGCGGATCGAAATTTTTTGGTGCCCCTTGAGGCAAGTTGAAATTCAGGGCGGCCGACGCGCTAGCTTTTTCATTAAAAAGTGGTGTAAATTTTTTGGTCCAAATTTGCTTGATCGCCCCCTTCAAGGGGTCCAAATTTTGTTGGTCCCCCCCAAATCCATCAACCCTCCCCCCCCGTTGTTAAAAAATGACCACTCCCTTAATCCAGAGTTCTAGCAGCATGAATACCTAATAATGCAATACTTTCAGTTTCAGCTGAAGACTTCATTCCCTGGGAAAAAAGTAGCCAGCCCTTTGTGCTCTGGGATGCGTCATGTTCAGCAGATGCTACATCCATACAGGACTGTACTGTGGCCACAGATATAGACGTTAAATACGGGTCTGGTCGCCCTGCAGCAGGCAGCTGCCGCAGGTCCCTGCCAGGTACCAGTACCATTACTTCAGTTGGACTTGTCGTATAAATAATGATACATGTACCTATGTTACAGCCTATATTGACGGCCACTATACCTAGGTGATAAAATCACCTTAGGCCAAATAAAATAAAGGCGCGTTTCAGGTTACCCGACCCTACCTAGCAAAACAAGGCTGACCAAGGCTGATATTTTTGTCTCTGTGCCCAGTGGACACATATGTGCTGAATGATTTGTCGAGCCCTGTATATGCTCCATTTTTGAGATTGAGATATGTTGTTTTGCACCCAAACTCTTCATATCTACACCTTCACACTGTTCTCACTCTTGTCATTTACTTTTTGTCCAGAAAACTCTGCAAACATGACACAGTCCACCACCACAACTACTGCTTCATCAACATCCACAATGAGCCTCAGTCCTACAACAACAAGTGAGGCATCACCTCAACAACAAACAACAACAAGTAACGTAGTCACTGACCTCCAGTCAACATCACATGAAACATCCAAGGAGGCAGCGCATCACCCCACCTCCCCTAACACATTGACTATTGAACCCACAATGTCACTAGAAACAGCAGAACAGTCACGTGACCTGATTGAGCAAACAACAGGATTGGTGACATCAACAAAGGAATCTGTGACGTCTGTATTACCTGTGATAACAGAAAAGTCACTGCCTGATACTCCTACACAGACAACTTCTGATGTAGAAACGACTTCATCCAGATATTCAGATATCACAATATCTACAAGATGCAGATATAATATGTTTTCATTTAATGAGGGTTAGTTCTTAAAATGATATGAAAATGTTTATTAAAAATTAATATTCTATGTTATAGATATATATATATATATTTATACATTTCAAGTCACAAATACATACTAACAACTTTTAAGTCAGGTTGAAAGCTCTGCCATATATATAAGATGATTGTCAAAGCTAAAAACTTTTCAAGTTCAGATACAACATGTTCACTTTGACACCTGTACTTCTCAGGTGAAGCAGAACAATGTGACATTCCCTTGACTGTGGTGGGAACTCTTACATCAGAGATGCTGACAGATGTAGTGGTACTGGTGGCGGATCAGGGGGTCATGTTTGGACACTACAAGTCAAAGTCCACTACTCTCACATGTTGTCATGACATCCCATCAGAGTTTGTAACAGGTAGGTAACTGCTGTTATAAGATACAGCTTTAGTAGGAAAAACCACAAAACTGTTCAACCAGGTGGGATTCCCTCTTCTGTAAAGTCTGCCTGAATGAAATGGACGTTTTACTATATATCAGAATTTACTGTATACTGAAAAAACTTGGCGTATAAGCCGCGGCTAGTACCCAAATCAGATTTTTGATACCAAACATGCCTATATAGGGTGCGGCTTATATGAGAGGTTTTATAAGTATACAACAGTACCAAATTAACAAGTTATCAGACCTCCTCTGCGGCTTATATAATCTATCAAAGTCATAGGGGTGTGGCTTATACACACGGTTTTGTGGTACACACAGCACACAAGAACTACAGTGTGTGCTGTACAATTCCAAGTTCAGCTACCCTTTGTAGAAGAATATTGTCTACAATAATTTTCTCAGGGATTTCATATTTTGCTGTGTTTATAACATTTTCCTGGTCAAATTGAACAGTGGAATACTAATATCAACAGCTATTCAATGTTGCTAGTCTCCTTCTCAAGTATATTTGCCACATTATATCTGCAGTAATACAATGCCCTCCTGCACCAACTCTGCTACGTGCATCACACACTGGTGGGACGTCTCACCACGGGGTGGGTGCTGTAGTGGAGTACACATGTCTACAAGGCTACAGGTTCAAGGACGGTGCACAGAGAATAAACAATATCTGTACACCTCAAGGTTTATGGAGTATAGCAGAAGGAGGTTGCCATGGTCAGTATAATAGAAATCCCTTAAAATCAAAATCCTTTAATTCAGCAGATTCAAATTCCTCATAGTCTTACGCATTGGAATATTTAAAATACACCATATCTACTTAGTTAAAGAGGTACACTGCATATCATATATGAAACAAGAAAGTGCTGTATTCTCAGTACATTTTCTGAAGTTTAATCACATTTTTAGTGACTACCTGCCTGCCTCCACTCTTGGTGAGAAACACACACAGTGATGGACCTGTAAGTTGTGAAGTAGGAGCCACAGTGAACCTTCATTGTCACCCAGGGTGCTACTTTTCAGATGGATCTAGGTCAAAGGCCATGACATGTTCTGAGAATGCACAGTGGGATGGCATAGAGAACGTCATCTCTGGATGTAAAGGTGATGTAAACATTAAATATATATCATTAAATTCTGGCTGTGTCTCACAAACTTGGGCCAATGTGTATGACTGGGTGCCATCTCTGACTGTGTGCCATCTCTGACTGGGTGCCATCTCTGACCGGGTGCCATCTCTGATCAGCCTAAATAAAAACGGTTCATTTAGGGCAGATGATGATAAAAAAGGGCAACTAACTACTACTTCAAAGAGTTATGATATCCATACACCTTTTCAGCCAATTCTATCTACATCTGCCCTAAATAAACAGTTTTTATTCAGGCCGGTCAGAGATGGCACCTGGTCAGAGATGGCACCCGGTCAGAGATGGCACCCGGTCAGAGATGAAGACATTGGTCCAAGTTCGTGAGACACAGCCTTCTCATTGTGGTGTTTCCTACCCCCGAGGGTGTGAGTTCTCAATTGAATTGTGACATGGCTGTGCAGGTGAACCTCTAATAACCCTTACTCTTGGTGAAAATGATTTTGGTTAAGAAAACTGCCCTATTACTCCTGGGGTATCTTTTGATATACCGCCTGATATAATACTTATTCTCTTTCTAGTTCTCATATCTTTCTTCCCTTATGACATTTTTCTTGCAGTGTGGAATTGTAGCCTCCCACCCAATGTCAGCAACACTGGTGTTATAAAGCATGGTGACACCTTAACGTACAGTTGTCACAAGGGGATGAGGTTCATAGATGGGGAGGTACAGAAGACACTTAGTTGTAATTCTACTGCGGCAGACAAACAGGGTCCCCCTGAACCCTGCAGAGGTAGGTATCATGTTTACGCTTGATTCAATGACAAACAGATCCTGTAAGCACTATGTACCATCTCTCTGTCGATGTAGATACTGATTCAACTTGTTACTTCTCAAATAATGGATGCTGAACATTATGGGAGCAGATTAGATTGCAGTTAATTGTAAATTTACCCAAGACAATGGTTTATTGGTTCACTTCGCTATGTTATCTAAGAATACATACGTATCATATGATGTTAACTCCTGTAAATTCCAGGGTATAAACAGCATATATCGCGTATATGCCACATTTGACTTTGGGAATATTGTTTAATTCACACCTAAAGTTTGTACAGTAGCATACTAAAAACCCTCCTACTAAAACCCTTGTTGTATAACCCACTTTCCCAATCTGCAACTGTGTATAACTTGCACCTGAATTTACAGAGTTCCTATACCATACATTCAGTTGCAGGGGTAGACACTAACATTTTCAGCCATGGGCCAGCTAGGCCTGTAGCCTCAGGAACCTATGGGCCGGCAATATATATTTTACTTTTTGTAAAGAGAAAATCATAGGTATCACTGCTTAAGATAGATCCAGACCTAACTAAATAGGTCGGTTTTGTTGCAATTTTCCCTTTTCAATGGCATATAACATAACTATATTGATAAATAGTTATTCACCAGCACTCCTGCGGGCCACTGGTGCCCATCGTAAGATTAATCTTGTGAAAACTGCGGGGCCGGACCCAAAACTACAGTACCATTTGCTCCCAGGCCAGCGGTAGTGTCTACTCCTGCAGTTGTATTATGTTGTTTGATATTGCCCCATGACAGCAAACCGCTGTCCCCGAGTTGTTGTTCCTGTTGGGGCTGACATAAACTCTACAGCTGTTGAGGCTGGGACGGTGGTGTCCTTCACCTGTTTGAAGGGCTTCAGGATGACCTCAGGGATGACCTTCACCACATGCTCTGGTGAGGAATGGCGCAATCAGAAACAACTTGCTACGTGTGAAGGTAATTTATACCAATATAATTCCATTTGATAGTTTATCTGTCCTGTCATGATAGAAATGATTAATCATAAACTAAATATCAAGATTTCTCATTAGACCAATATGTCAAGTAACATCTTTCAGTATGTTTAGCTAAAGGATGGTCTAACCAGATATGTATCTTGTACCAAAACCCAGGAGGCCAGCCTGACTTCAAATAGCATCAGAGAAGCCACTTCTTTAGGGGACACTTGACACTCTAGATTCCACTAAAACTATTTAGATTTTCACATACCCAGTAAACTAAAAACGTTAACAAACATTTTATAACGTTATATTATGTTATATAACATATCTCTAAGACTCCTTACTATTGCATAATGTTATATAAAGTTTTAAAATGTTATTTTGACGTATGATAACATTCTTTTTGTTAGCTGGGTAGTTTGTTCCACATATTTGCCTTGTGTCATTAATCTAGAGGTCGGATCTGTACCAATGTTATGTATATCACCCTCTTTATCTCCTTCTAGCTATAGAATGTAATGGATCACCCACAACCCAAAATGCAAAACTGGAGGGGTTTGATAACAATATGAAGTCTCAAGCTGTCTTTGTGTGTGATGAGGGTTTCCAACACAATGAAGAGGCAAGGTTTAACGTCACATGTCACAATAATGGCTCCTGGCCTCTGATCATATGCACATGTATGTATAACAATTTTTTAAACATATTACTTAGAAGTCACCAATAATTAAATTCTACCAAGAAGACCAAAAACTAATTTGTAGTGAGCAGTGATATTTCATGAGATGTTAGTAAGAGTTTACATGTAAAAAAAACATGTTATTTTATATCGAAATAACGTTTTAAAACTTTATATAACGTTATGCCATAGTGAGGAACCTTAGAGAAACGTTATAACGTCATAAAATGTTGTATAATGTTTTTTTGTTTACTGGGGTAGCTGCTCTAATGTTGGGAAACAGTATCTCAAAGTTGTGTCCACATTAGAGGTAGTTAACTGTATTGTTTTTCTTTTTCAATTGACAGCGAGGATGTGCCGTGAGGACCCTCCCTCTCCCAAAATGTCTTACATGGTTTTATCTAAATATAAAGCACAGTATGGTGACCAGGTAACTGTAATGTGTCTGGCTGGGTACTGGTTCAGGCGTGACGTGTATAACAAGACTATCAGCTGCGGAGCAGATGGAAAATGGTCACCATCAGATATCAAGGAATGCAAAGGTAATTATAGACTGTGAGGGGCTTTTCTATTTTGAAATATCTTTATTTCACCATAATTAAAGGTCGATTCATCACATGTTTTCCTTAAGATAAAAGATGTGATTCAAGCTCCTTTCTGCATACTTGATTGTAGACTTCAAGGTGTTCCAGATGTCCACATAGGTACTAAAAGACAGCAATCTCCCAGTTCATATATGTACCAAAGATCAATATGTACAAGTTATACATTGGTATAGGATTACCATACATAATGTGCTAATGAATTCATTATTGTATTATGCATGTTTTGTGTTGAAGTTGGCATCTAAGAAGTTTAAATGTATTAGAATAAAGTTATTTGTATTTTACTAGAACCAGCAGTTCTTATCTTCAGAACCACTACTATAGTAAAACAGGCTGGAGTAGATTTGTTCACCTTCCCACTTCAATATATGTAGTAATATGCTGAGTGTCAGGACCCCTAGCACATGACCAAGCATCATGATGTAATTATGATGTGCATCATGATGAGTGCATCATGATGGTGTCGGGTAATGAGGATGGGAATAATAGTCATAAGAAAACTGGTAACTCACCGCGCTGTAGGTGTATTCCGCACTAGTGAAATGCAGTGATTCTCCTTTGTGAGACCTATAGCTGAAGCTGGTTCCTGGCCTGTCCAAAATAGAGTTTTAGGGGTCATACATTTTTGACTGATTGTTAGTTGAACATGCCTTATGTCAGCTGTCCAGATTGGGGAAGTGGTTAGGACACAGGCCTACCATTCCAAAGGTCCTGACTTCAAATCCATGCCAAGGCGACATGGCTACCTGACCATTTTTCCTAGTTGGTCAGTAATAGCATTTGCAAATAAAATGATCTTAATTTTAGGTCATTTATCTCGTGTAAAGGATCCTTACAGCCAAATTGTATACTATAAAGATTTTGACCAACCAAAAAAAAAGCATTTTAAAATGGTTTGAGCCAAATAATCTTGGCATGGATTCGAAGTCAGGACCTTTAGATTGGCTGGCCTGTGTCCCAACCACTCCCCTAATGTGGACAGCTGACATGAGGTATATTCAACTACCAATCATTCAAAAAGTTATGGCCCCTAAAACTCCAAATTTCGGACATGACAGGAACCAGCTTCAGCTGATCAGCTGGCTGCTATAGTAAGGAGAGGAAACAGCACTGGTACCAGACAAAATGATGCTGTACAGTGATCATCTTGCTAATGCGGAATACAGGTAACATTATAATTCTTAGTTTGGCATGATGCTCTCATGATGAAGCACATCATGAGTGCATCATGTGGCAGGGGTCCTAACACTCCTCATATTACTACTGATATAAATGTCCCTATGTTACAGCTGTAGACTGCCTGCCACTCCACCTGGTGGTTGGAGATGTAGAAGTAGACACCGAGACCAGGATACCCGGGACGGAGGTGACTTACCGCTGTCTGCACCAGGACACGGCTAACCAGACGGTGAGGTGTGGAGACAACGGGAAGTGGTGGTCATCCCCACTGAAATGCGCAGGTAGGGTCAGAGAACTATGGCTTTAGGGAGTGATCATTTTTTAACAATGGGGGGGGGGACTGGTGGGTTTCAGAGATGTAAGTCAGGAGAGGCAAGAAAACAGGAAGGCGGACCAGGCCCTCCCTGCAGTGCTCCCAGCCATCAGCCCGAGTAGTATAGTATGTATCGGAACGGGACTATAGTTAACTACTGTTTATTACTCAATCGACATGCAGCCAATCAGAGGCCTCCATTTGGTCACGTGACCCCCTCATTTGCATAATTACGTAATAGGCCACGCCCCCTCATTTGCATAATTACGTAATAGGCCACGCCCCCTTGATCACCAGCCAATCAGAGGCTTCCATTTGGTCACGTGACCCCCTCATTTGCATAATAGGCCACACCCCCTTGATCACGTGACCCTTTCATTTGCATAATAAGCCACGCCCTCTTGATCACCAGCCAATCAGAGGTCGCCATTTGGTCACGCGACCCCCTCATTTGCATAATAGACCACGCCCCCTTGATCACGTGACCTCTTCATTGACATGATAGACCACAACAACATCACGTGACTCTCTTTGTTTGTAAACAACACCACGTGGCTCTCTTTGTTTGTAAACAACACCACGTGGCTCTCTTGTTTTTAAATAAGACCTACTAAGTTTAGGCATAGGTAACAGCAGTGTTTGTAAATAACGCCTACTATGTTTTCAGTCATAGGTGTCTAGAGCAGCAGCAGCAGCAGCATCTTCAGCAGCAGCAGCAGCAGCAGCCGCGTCATAAGTGTCTAGAGCAGTAGCCACGTCATAGATGACTAGTGCAGCAGCAGCAGCAGCATCTTCAGCAGCAGCAGCAGCAGCAGCAGCATCATAGGTGTCTAGAGCAGGAGTAGCAGGAGTGTCATAGGTGTCTAGAGCAGTGGCAGCAGCAGCAGCAGCAGCATCATAGGTGTCTAGAGCAGGAGTAGCAGGAGCGTCATAGGTGTCTAGAGCAGTGGCAGCAGCAGCAGCAGCAGCAGCATCATAGGTGTCTAGAGCAGGAGTAGCAGGAGCGTCATAGGTGTCTAGAGCAGTGGCAGCAGCAGTAGCAGCAGCGGCAGCAGCAGTAGCAGCAGCAGCATCAACAGTATCTTCAGCAAAAGCAGCAGCAGCCGCGTCATAGGTGTCTAGAGCAGTGGCAGCAGCAGTAGCAGCAGCGGCAGCAGCAGTAGCAGCAGCAGCATCAACAGTATCTTCAGCAAAAGCAGCAGCAGCCGCGTCATAGGTGTCTAGAGCAGCGGCAGCAGCAGCAGCAGCAGTAGCAGCAGCGGCAGCAGTATCTTCAGCAGCAGCAGCGTCATAGGTGTCTAGAGCAGCAGCGTCATAGGTGTCTAGAGCATCAGCCGCAGCAGCAGCAGCATCTTCAGCAGCAGCAGCAGCGGCAGCAGCAGCCTCATCAGCAGCAGTAGCAGCAGCAGCAGCAACATCTTGAGCATCAACAGCAGCTTCAGCAAAAGCAAAAGCCCGTAACTTAGCATCATGGGCATCAGCTATAGCCGTAACAGCGACACTGCGACTAGCAGAAGCAAAACAGGCTATTTGTTTAGCAGCTGTACAAGCATTAATAGCATTAGCCCTAGCAGCAGCCGCAACAGCGGCACTTTTAGCAGGCGTTGCAGCATCAGTAGCAGCAGCATCGGTAGCAAGAGCGGAAACAGTAGCAAAAAGATTAGCAGCACGAGCAGCAGCGGCGAGAGTAACAGCAACGTTGTTAGCAGCATGGGCAACTTCGTATGCTGCATGTGTAGCACGAACAGCGATACGAGCTTCACGTTTTGCACGAGCAGCAGCATTAGCTGCAGAAGTAGCCCTCACACTTTCCAGCCACCCGTACGAATCTTGATAAAAACCAACTTTTGCACGAGCAGCAGCATTAGCTGCAGAAGTAGCCCTCACACTTTCCAGCCACCCGTACGAATCTTGATAAAAACTAACCTCCACCTTGCTACTTGTTGACTCATCAGTAAACATGGACGTCTCCTCATGTGGTGTTGTCGCGGCTCTGTAGTAGTGTTGGGATTGCTCACATTCGGTAGAACGTAGAGTGATTCCTGATGACGCCATGCTGAAGGTGGTTGAAGAAGTGTGTGGGACTCATGTTTCACTCTCGCTTATGTACTAGGCTCCGAGATAAGCTTCTTAACTCAGGAGGAAAACTCTCACTAGGAAGGCGACCGGCTGTCTACCTGTGTAGGCGCGGGTTCGTTACATCTTTAATCCTGTTCGACCCTCCGAGGAAATACATGAAAAAACAAAAGACTCGAATCCGCAGACAGTAGGAAGCTATAAGGAGCTTAACTCGTGTTTGATTTAAGCTGTCTACCACACGCACGCGCTTGTAGTCACAGCTAGAGTGGCAGACTTCTGTCCGCCCGCTGGCGCATGACAATCGACTTTAGACACCCCCTGTAGTTTGTTTTTTTGCATACACAGTTGACTAGCATCTTAAGCTCTTACTCAGCTATAAGCCCATATACATGTAACGCGCATTACTCTTCTCTATGGTAATTATCAGATCGATTTAAGGGTGGAAAGGGCTTAGGTGATGTAGATCCCTCTCTAGCTGAAAACAGGCTTAGACTATAGCATGTAGGCAGCTGGCCGCGTTAAACACCCCTGTAGTTTTTTGTATACACTCTCGATCCCCTCTCTAGGTGAAAACAAAAGCTTAGAAGATGAGGTGATCCGGCCACTGGCTGGCGCGTCACACTTGGCGTTAATCACCCCCTGTAGGCTTTGTATACGCTCTCTAAGTGAAAAACAAAAAAAGCTCCCTCCACGGGCTGGCGCGTCACACCTGTCGTTAAAACGCCCCCTGGAGTCTTAGTATACACAGGTGCCCCGCCTTATCTATCTATTCACCAGCTATAAGCCCATATACGCGTACATGCGATTTTTGATACCCTCTCTGGAATAGGGTGGGGCTCAAGGTGAAAACAAGATTAGTCCATTCGCTCTCTCAGCTATATAAAGAGCCTCAATTGTTCTTGCAACAGCACTTCACCACCGGTACACTATCAGTCACGAGGCAGATGTTTGCGGCATGGGTCATACAGGTTACCTACTAATAGCGGTTTGGGTGAGTAGATCACTTTTTTTCCCCTAAAAAACAACAAAAAAAACCCACTTATGACTCAGGTATGTATATGTAGCACTGTTAGTGTAAGTACACAGTAGAATCTACTGTACTATAGACTCGGCCCTCTGAAGACGGCGGAGCGCGTTAATGCGCGGGTCTGTGGCGGCGTCACTTGTTTTTTATTCTAACTAAAAAGTCAGAAGTCGATCTACGACCTATCAAAGACAAATTTGTGATAAGTTCAAACTAAATAAGACAGTTTGAGCGTCTCTTAGTCACTGTCAAAGATGCGAATAACGAACGCGCTGAGGGCGGGGTTCAGGTCACGTATAGTTCCTTGCTCTTTCGTCAGATGGCGCCACAATAGGGGATTTGTACATTCCTACGATGCTCGCGAACATTTCAACGCATAATGAGCTATATAGGCAACAAAGTGTGCTTCTGAATATATTAAAATATAAAAACAATTCAATATTGTGTATTTCTGATAGAAATGAGGCAGTTTCTTTGAATACCAACTAAACTATAGCGAGATGAAAAATACCACACCATATCTAAGGCTTTATAAAAGATACATAGGCAGAAACTCTCGCCGAGTAGGTAATCTGAAAAACGAACCAACTCGTTGTGCCACAAGGGCCCCCACTCAACGGGGGCCTTTTGAGCTCAGGCATGTTGTTTCTCAACACTGGGTGTAATTAATTACGCCCATGTTGAGTAGCATCTACTAACCAACTGACAGTGTCAGTTGGTTGGCCCCTCTTTAGGGGCCACACAATAAATAAAGAATAGAGACCTAAGGGAACGTTCACAAACGTCTCCCCTGCCTACGGGGTGGGTGGGTCTTTGGGTTTAGTGACAAAACAGCGACATGTCAGTTCTCTTTTTTTTTCCAAGTCTACATATTATTTATGATTAAAAAAATTTTAAAAAAAAACCACGCTAATAAAGTGCGCTGATCAAAAACTGAATAGAAAAATAACCAAAAATAGGTTGGTAGCTGATCGGTCGTTGTCACACGGTGCAGAAAATTTACTGCATATCGGACCAGGGGATAGTCTGGCAGCGACCCGCCACCCCGTCCACAAGCTGTGTACAGCACCCCGTTTTTCTTTGTCCATATTGGCTAAAAAAAACGGGACATTGTTGACTTGGCTATTTTACCCGTCTGGGTCTTATTATTTAAACACCTCGTGTTGACCCTGTGGGGCAGCGGGTACATGGAATAAACGTGTCCAAGTGCACGCTATCTAACACATAACCGAAGGTTACTGAGTTATGTAATAATAGTTATGTAATAATAACTGACCTATGAGGTCGCCAGTCAGTTTGCCGTGATTATTTTGACACACTCTCAGTTACTCGTAGCACATCTAATACATAATTAGACTCAGCCTCATATAAGACAGTCTCGGCCACGCAGGCTGCATATCGGACCAGGGAGATAGTCTGGCAGTGACCCACCAGCCCGTCCACAACCTGTGTACAGCACCCCATGTCTCTTTGTCCATATTGGCTAAAAAAAAAACACAAAAAAACAGGTCATTGTTGACTTTGGCTATTTTACCCGTCTGGGTCTTATTATTTAAATCACCTCGTCTTGACCCTGTGGGGCAGTGGGTATATGGAATAACCGTGTCCAAGTGTACTCTATCTAACACATAACCAAAGGTTACTGAGTTATGTAATAATAACCACCCTATGATCCTATGAAGGCGCCAGTCAGTTTGCCGTGATTATTTTGACATACTCTCAGTTACTCGTAGGGTATCTAATACATAGTTAGACTCAGCATCATATAAGACAGGCTCGGCCACGCCGGCTGCATATCGGACTAGGGAGATAGTCTGGCAGTGACCCACCAGCCCGTCCACAACCTGTGTACAGCACCCCGTGTCTCTTTGTCCATATTGGCTAAAAAAAAACCCCAAAAAACAGGTCATTGTTGACTTTGGCTATTTTACCCGTCTGGGTCTTATTATTTAAATCACCTCGTCTTGACCCTGTGGGGCAGCGGGTATATGGAATAACCGTGTCCAAGTGTACTCTATCTAACACATAACCAAAGGTTACTGAGTTATGTAATAATAACCACTCTATGATCCTATGAAGACGCCAGTCAGTTTGCCGTGATTATTTTGACATACTCTCAGTTACTCGTAGGGTATCTAATACATAGTTAGACTCAGCATCATATAAGACAGGCTCGGCCGCGCCAGCCGCATATCGTACCAGAGGGATAGTCTGGCAGCAACCCGCCATCCCGTCTACAATCTGTGTACAGCAGTCTGGACCAGACCACCAACTCTGGGTATAGCATTCTGGATGCCTGTAGCAAGACTGGATCTAACCCTTTAATAGTCGCATAGCGCTTTAATGTGCAGTGCCCGTTGTCGTCATAAGTCATGAATGCGGCACTCAGAGTTCCTCACCAGGGCTGCATGCATGCATACACTGGCATATCGACAAAGGGCGTAGCGCATTAAAGCACTATTGCCACCTTTAGCATTAAAGCGCTGAGGGTTTGTTTGTTTTTTTAATAGTGTAGAAACCAATATCTGTCTAATTAAACCCCTTATCAGTGCTGTTTTTTTTTTGGGTTTTTTTCACATACAAAAAGAATTAGGTAATGGCGCTGCAGTACTCTGAAAAGCGGTGGCGGTGAATTTCCATTTAGATCCTGAAAAAAGGGGGGCGGTCAGATGTCGTCAAGGCTCTGATAAGTAGGGCAGTTAAAATCATATGATTACATTGAGCTAATTTTCTTGCTGAAAGGAATGAATAATTGTATTTGTATAAAATTCACACACACACACACACACACACACACACACATCCCACACACACACACACACACACACACACACACACACACACACACACACACACACACACACACACACACACACAGGACACCTGATGATCTCCACACGATGACCTGATTGCTCTTCCTAAAAAAAAAAAAAAAAAGCCCAACTCGATCTACCTACTCAACAGGGTTTCAGTGTATAGCGTATTAGGGGTTTTTCTGATGCGTATATTATATTGAGATTGATTTTCAACTTTTGTGATCAGTGGTTGGTCCTTAAAAGGACCGTTTGGTAGAGAGAGGGTCGCAGGGACCTTGCTGCTGAAGCGGAGGGCGTGGTCATAACGCGTGGCAGTCCTTCAGCAGCTCCTCCAGCACGGCGGGCGGTAGTCCTTCCTCCATGCAGACTTGCTGCTTGACCTGCTCCACGCACCGGCGGATGAGTTGATCAGCGACGTTCTCGATCAGCTCATCCACCACACCCTCTGCTTCAGCAGCAGTCCGCTGTCTCTCCTCTCTCTGTAGCGAGGCAAAGAACTGCTTCTCCACGGCCGCATCGATCATAGATCGAGAAACGGCCACGAAGTTCTGTCTCTCCGCCTCCTCTCTCTGTTGCACGGCTACGAATTCCTTCTCCATGGCCGCATCGATCATAGATCGAGAAACGGCCACGAAGTTCACTCCGTGAGCCATTTTGTCGAACTGACTTCCTAGCCGCCTGAGAGATGCTGACGTCACACTATTTTCGACGACGCTATGACGCGCACGAGGTAGACAGACGACGTCGTTTCACTTCCTTATTTGGAGTTTGGGATCTTTTGACACCGAAGTCATACCGTACGGTCGCGATAAAGCACCTAGTGTTGAAAAGCGTGCCGGTCTTTTATAAGCGCCGGAGTATAAGAGCCTCCAAATGTTTTTTCTCAAGCACTAAAATCGCGACTTTGAATAAGCGCCAGCGCCTGGCTTGTATATAGCTCCTGAGTAAGAACTTCACCGAATTGAAAAGCCCTCCCTCAGAGCTCTTAATCGCGACAGTACGGTACAAATCTGATGTCAACCCGCGCCAAAAACAAAAAAGGTGTTCCAGTCACACGTACCTACGACGAGCGACCTTCAGCTATCACCACGTGAAGAGTGGGAAATAAATTTTGTACGGCAAGAAAACTGAAAACTGATAACGATTCCATTAGATAAGTATTTGGTTCCAATCTATGGCGAGATATTTCCACCAAAGCGATTGATTTATATGTCTGTAAGGTTCAGCTCTCCAACACTCTCCAATGTCCGCCGGTGCACGACGGTCGCCGCCCATCATTAGTCACAACTAAACTTCTGCTGGAGAGTGAAAGTTACGTTGAGTCTTGAGGTGCGCAGAGATACTATCTGCCGCAGCCTGATTTTAGTTCCACGCTATTTAGATAACCGCCCCATTTAAAATCTCTCTCTCGATCCTAGTAAAGGAAAAAAAAAGGCTAGAGTTTATCATGGACGCGTCTCAGTTTCAGTCAAGCCGTAAAGTGAAGAACCAGAGCTTGTACATATTCCCACGTGGTGAGGGGTGACCCCGCGGGGCGTTCAGTTAGTACTGAGTCTATAGTACTGAGTCTATACTCAAGGTCAAGTTCCACTCTCTAAACAGAGCTTTAGCGACTCCGTCATATAGACTAGACCGCGCGCGCGATTTTTTTTTTGCTGAAGCAGCTAATCGATGGAAGAGTAGAGAACAGGTGCTCGACCAAAAATCTGCTTCAGAGGCTTGTTATCAGGTATTAACAGTTAAATCAAAATATTTCAAAACATCCAGAAAAGCAGAATAACATGTCCTACGGGCTACAGCCGGGCACTGACGAGCAGACGGCGCTGACGTCATTTCAATCAGGTCACAGGGCTCTTTAGACACCTTTTCTGTAAGACCCGTCTCATACCTTAGTATATAATACCGTAAACACCGGTGATTAGTATATGATCACATTGGAGTCGCGGATCCACGAAGAGGCTGAATAAGCCTCGCGCGGACCCGCCACTTGAAAATGTGACATAATCTTACCATGCGCTTTGTTTTGTTTTTGTTTCTATTTACAACAGCAAACATTTCAAACAACCTATTGTTTTTTTAAAATGATGAAAAATCAGCCCAAAAAAAAAGTAAACATTTTAGAGCTAAATTTGTGGAGGATAGCCGGACATGCTGATGTCACTAGACCCCTAAATTCGATATGGTGACATGGGCATTTTCTTAAAATTCGATACGACGACACGGGCACGGACATCTAAGTGACATGGGACATGTGGCATTTCTTGAGTCCCACATGTGCCATGGACCATAGTGACATGAGGAAAAAAAAAAAAAAAAATGTTCAAAGAGTGCATCAGAAAAGTGCCATTTCAAGCCTAAACATTTCGCCAAATTTTTTTTTCTCTTGGATGGTACTCGGTTTTGCAGTGTCTGGGTCCTTAAAAATGTACCAGAATGCTCAAATTCGGGTTCTAAATATTTTCAAAAAACGTTTTCTCCCTTAGTGACGTGTGACATGGACATTTCTTAAATTCGACATACGGCTGCATGGGGAGGACCCACCCGTCAAGGGCCCCATGATGACTCATACCCGCCGCGTTCAAACTAGCGTGGTGGTTATAGGTAGACCTTCTTTCAGTATCCGCGTGACCAGATCCATCGCCGTCTCTTGAGCAACAGTAACCGAGGTAACTAGGGTTATTGTTATCCGGTCCGTAAGACGACAGTCTAAGACGGTGTGTAGTCGCGTTTTGCTCTCCCTAATACTCTAATTCAAGTCGAGTTACCGCTAACCCCTACAAAAAGAGGATCATTTGTGTAATTCAAAAGGCGTTCCTTTGTTAGCAATGAGGGGGTCGTTCTATTCATTGATTTTTTTTTTTTTTTTTTTTTTTTTTTTTTTTTTTTTTTTTTGTTTACAACAACAAGTCAAAGTACAGTCAATCAACCGAGATCCTTTCTACTCCGTGGGGGTGTAGAAGGATCTCCCCCCTGAGGTTACAAAGTCACCTCTTTATTTAAAGGGTTACAGGTCGCAAAGTCGCTTTCGCTTTCGCTTACAAGTCACAAAGTCGCATGAAATATTCAAGTCAAAAAGTCAAATTCATCAACTATCAGCACAGTCGTTTGAAAAGCATCAAGTCACCGAAAAACTCCTCTACAGTCACCTCCGACTCGCCTCCTCCCTACCCCCCTAAAGGGGGGTAGAGAGGAAGCGATTCCCTAGAGATCAGATAATTTTTTTTTTTTTTTCTCCCGAGCAGACCCTAAAAGCCCCCCCTCCCCCCCAAGTGCCCGCCCACCCCATAAATAGTGCCCCCCTCCCCCCCTCCCCTCCCCATGCATCTTAAAGTGCCCCCCTCCCCCCCTCCCCTCCTCCCCTCGCCCCTTATAGAAACCTCCCATTAGCTAGTCCAAGTCATGTGACCAAAAGGGAAGCGTAGTCTGTCTATTGTCTATATTATGCAAATGAGGGAGGGGGTCAGGTCACGTGACCAAGGGAGTGTGGCCTATTTTCTAAATAAAGAGCGCTTCCAGTCACGTGACCAAGGGGTGTGGTCCTATTATGCAAATGAAAGAGTCACGTGATCCATGATTATGCAAATGAGGGAGTCACCTGACCAAATGGAAGCCACTGATTGGCTGGTGATCAAAGGGGCGTAGTCTACTATGCAAATGAGGGGGTCACGTGATCAAGGGGGCGTGGTCTATTATGCAAATGAGGGGGTCACGTGGGAGTCACGTGACCAAATGGTGGCCTCTGATTGGCTGGTGATCAAGGGGGTGTGGCCTATTACGTAATTATGCAAATGAGGGGCGTGGCCTATTACGTAATTATGCAAATGAGGGGGTCACGTGACCAAATGGAGGCCTCTGATTGGCTGCATGTCGATTGAGTAATAAACAGTACTTAACTATAGTCCCGTTCCGATACATACTATACTACTAGCCCGCAGCACGGCCCCCAGTGCTGCTGATGCCCTCCCGGCCTCTCTGCAGTGCTCCCGGCCAGCAGAACGCCCCTAGGCGCACGCACGGGTTAGCTCTCCCAAGTGAGAGGACAGACGTTCAGAGCGTTATCTTAATAAGACTTTTAAAACAGTCTGAATAGTCTTAACGTTAGTTCCTAAACAACCCGACAGATGGCGCCATCCCGCATCACAGATGGCGCCATCCTTATTTGAGAGGACAGACGTTTAGATCGTTATCTTATTAAGACTTTTAAGACAGTCTTATTGGTCTTAACTTTAGTAGAGGCCGCTTATGTCATTAAAAATAAATAATATTTTGAAAGTATTACTATTACGACTATAGATGTTTCCACCATATATGGGACTTAACAATTGAGGTGTATTCAGGGAAGGAAATTATGAGTTTTAATGTGTTTTTGCCAGTCTTTTCATTTTTGATCATACAGTAGAAGCCCTGCACAGCATTTTTAAGCATAGTCAATGGAAAATGAGGACAATTTCTGATTTTTACAACTAAGTGGGTGAGTGAAACAGTCGGAAATAGGGGTTACTTTGACCTACACAGGCCTATATGCTGTCGGATTTCCAACTTTCTAAAGCATCATGTGTCTGAGACAGAACATCAAGATCATTAGTATCAAACACAGAGTTTGTAATTATAACTCATTGGGAAGCAGACTGTCTTGGGTCTCCAAAATTGTTTTAAGTTGAGAAAATGGGCGTATATTTCTTGAGTTAAAAGGCAGAATATAACAATTTGTTACCTATCTTTTAACACTTTTTGCAAGAAAGCACCACTTTGTTTACTCTTGAAATCCTGTTTGGTAGACATAATGGTCAAATTCCCAATAGTAGAACACAGTGGGATGACAAAAACTTTATTTTGGCTGCCAATATTAAATCCCTAGCATCCCAACTAGTCCCCCCCCCCAGCCTATAGGATTGTAGCTCTAACTACTAGCTTAGATTTGCATTGACTTTCTAGTCTCAGAGCATAACGGTTCTGGAGATTCTAGCATATTCTGTCCAACGGCAGGCATATAGCCTGTTTGCCTCATTCTGAGAATCTCTTTAGAGGATCATATTTTCCAAAGTAAGAGTGCTAGAGTTATCAAAATAGGTTCAAAAGAAGCGGAATTTAGTTTTACCCATCCTGTTGACTTCCCATGTCCACACTGTGAACAGTTTTCCTGTAATGGCTGTCAGAGTGGTGACAGGAAGATAAAAATCCCAAATTTCATTAGAAAATGTTCATGGTTTCCATGGCAACCGGTCACATAATTTTCAAAATATGAAAGTGACAATGCCACAATTATTTAGCCTTTTATGTTAGCTTTAACCTGATATTTGGATCACTATTTTAGGTTCAGGGGTTGCGAAATTATCAATGACTCTTCAAAACATACAGGGGAAACTTTAAGTTTTGAGTCCCATATATGGTGGGAAGATCTATAGTAACTCACTGGGAATATTCCAGGAGGGCCAAAGAGGCCGTCCCGGCGGCGTTCTGCTGGCCGGGAGCACTGCAGGGGAGGCGGGGAGGGTCTATGGGTAGGGGGTGGGGTGGAAATGGAACTTTTTGTCAATAGTAGGCCAACAAAGTACTGAAGTATAGAAAAGTTTCAGGATAGTGAGATTCCAGGAATTCCTGGAATTCCAGGAAGACTTACATCCCTGGGGTTTTCACGCAGAGCGTGTGATATTTTTTACACCCCTCCAGTCAAGGTGTCGAAATGTTACGGGTTGAAAATCGTCGCGCGAGCGGGCCCTTTGAGGCATAGTAACGCGCAGGCTTTTTGGCTCAAAACTGGTTAAATTTTTATCAACACCCCAAGAGGGGTCCAAATTTTTAGGGGTCTGTTGTGTACTTACGTCTACCGCTACTACGAGTGCCTACTCCCGTGAACGGCATCACATCTGTCTAGCTTTGGTCTGTACAACATGCTATCCGTTCACCACTATACTACGACGTTGGTCATACGTAATAAACCACTTCACGAACATAACAATGGCGACTTGAGGACGGGATTCGAGGACCCATCTCGGAAATTTGATCATCTTGCTTGGCACACAAAGTGTCTCTCCCTGCAGATGTCAGCATAAGTTCAACAAAGGGGTAAGGAAGCCCTAAAACCAAAATTGGATGAACTGTCATTGCCCAAAAGTGATAAACTTTGTTGTGAAAAGTGAAGTCCCTGAAACTGAAAGTAGACTCCAGATCCCAAAAGTGAAAGTGAACTCCATGAAAGTGAAAGTAGATCTCTGAAACTAAAAGTGACTGTGCATTTGTGTAGGCTAGGCCCTATATCTACAAGTGTTGATCTACAAATGAGTGACTCTGAAATTAGTGATCTTGAATCTGAGGCTGGGAGTCTACATCTAGAAAATATGGCTGAAGCTAGGAATGTTGTGAGTGCCATAGGAGAGTTTAGTCCCAATAAAGAAAAGTGGGCTAATTATCAAAGAAGGTTTAATGCTTGGATGAGAATAAACAAAATCCAGGATGATGAAAAAATTGATGCCTTCATATCTATGGTGGGACCTGAGGTAGTGGATCTTTTGGTTGCATTGTGTGCCCCTGCTGAAATTGTGTGCCCCTGCTGAAATTGTGTGCCCCTGCTGAAATTGAAACATAACAGGGTCCAATTTTATTACCCACCACCCCTCCCCCTGTTGTTAAAAAATAATCACTCCCTTATTTCTCCAGTTATTATTTTTATCAATTGGAGCTGTGAAGACTTACATCCAAAACTGCATGAGTTTTATTTTTAGTTGTCTCATACAGTGATATATATATCTATAAGGAGAATTGATATAAGGAACTTGCTGATATATTATAAGGAGCACTTTTATATGGCCCCAACTCCTGCTGTTGCTGCTGCTGCTGTTGATGCTGCCCCAACACCTGCTGTTGATACTGCTCCTGTTGTAGGCACTGTTGCTGTTGGGTGTGTCCATGCTTCCCCTCATTGGTAGGATCAGACAGTTGAGAGGGTGTTGTGGCCCCAGCAGACCTACACACACCCCCTGATTGGTTAAAACTGCCAGACTGACCTGTACCATGATGAAGCGTGAAGCTCCCCGGGTGTCCGTGATGAAGCGTGGAGCCGCCCGGCCCCCCGGGATGAAGCGCACCACCCGTGATCATAGACGAAGTCGCCGCCGAGGTGTGTGGAGGCTGTCCCTGCTCGCCGATGGTCGCACAAAAGTCTCCCAACCAACTTTCCTGGGGCATTTGCGACTGCTTTGAGGGTTGGGAGGGGGGTAATCGGTCACGCTCTTTCGATTGCGACAACTTTTGAGTCTTAATTCGCCTTCGTTCGGTCAAAAACTGCGAAAATGCGACTTCGTTGGCTTTGTTTTCGTCTGGGCGGAAGCCGGGGACGGCCATGTTGGTCGGCGCATGCGCGCCGAGCTGCTGCTTCGCGGACAGAGACGGAAAACTTCGGTCCGCGTCTTCCCCGGGTATTGCCGTCAGGTTCTTGCCGCTGGTGCCTTGGTCCGCGTAGTATAAGGCTGTTCCGCGGGCGTCCGCCGACCGCTGCAAATCGTCTCTGCCCTGTACAGCATCAACAATGCCGCGGAACGCGGACTCTGCGAGGTTCGTATCCCTTTCTATCCGGTTATTTGCTGCTCTTATGCCTGCTAGCTCCATCTCGGCCTCTTTCAACCTCTGTGCACGCTTTAAATCCTCCTCTCGGGCTCTCTCTTTGATTGTCAAAGCTTCAAGTCGATCCAGAGCTTGCTGGAGCTCTACCTCCCGGGCCGCGCTGTACTCCGCGGCCTGCTCGCTGTGTTGGCGGGCCGTACCGCCCGGGGGTGCCGGCGAAGCAGAGCTGCCCTGGCCGGTCTCCTGCCGGCCCTGGGAGCCGCCATGGTCGTCCTGTGCCGGTGCAGGTTGGTCCTGCCCCTGCAACACCTTCCTGGGGGTTCCCTTGTCCGGGTTCGGGGCATTGCATTTGGGGCAGGAATTCCTGTTGCCATGGTACTCTGTTCCGCAAAAGCAGACAGTCATTTTGACCGAATTTTGACCGAAATTCTAAACCAAAGTCTCTGCTGGCCTGCTGCTGGCCTTGCTGCCTGCTTGCTTGCTGCTGGTTACCTCCCCTCCCCTGGAGAAGAGTTCCACGGCTGGTGCCGGTGGGAGGCACTAGGTGGCACTGGTATGTACACTAATATGGGAATAACTTCCCCAATGGAAGTTATGCCCGACAATAAAAGAGTACACTGTCTAAATTCTGGCTTGGATAATGCCCCATAATGTGTGACATTTTAGATTCATCACTCATGTCCTTTTCTTCTGCAGACAAACTACTTCTCCAACAATTGGACCCCACAGAAGCCTCCAACGCATCTCTTCTTGGCTACACAGCTATAGTTGTATTCATCTTTGAAATCATCTTGATAATAATGTTAGACTTCCTACCCAGAAATCCCCAAATATAACAGTGTAAGGAATCAAAGGGCATGATTTGCAATAAAAAAACGAGGGCCATGTAAAATCTACTGTTAGAATATAGGCCTATTCCAAAACGCATCATTTTCTGTGTCAGGCAAATATGCCTGCAATACACATTAAACTGCTGCTGTGCTGTCACTGGGGCTGTGGGCCCTACTGAGTGCAGTGAGAGTGGCTTCGTTGACAAGAGGATCGCCGATAGGCGATAATACGAGAACTTACATGTTACCTACGACGCAATTTCCAGCCAATCAGATTAGACTTCCAGCCAATCAAATTCAAGCCAACATGGCGCGCGCCAAATACGAGCATGGGTTCAATTTTTCTTTCTAGTTTTGCTTTCATACTAGACGGTAAAGTGTCTTCAATTTTTGATATTGTATTTCATGTATACAGACTAAAGGTTTTAGCTTGTTTCAACGAAAATCATACAGCAGGATATATGATTAAATCAGCATTCTCATTTTCATAATTCTCCATTGTTCTCTATGTTATACACGAGTCTTAAATTAGGACGCCTATTTTTTTTTTTTTTTTTTTTTACAAAAATCTCATTTATGGACTAGAAAAACTAGTGCTTTCACCAAATTAATGCTTGATTCACATGAGTACAACCCTCGACTACATCTCTCTACAGAAAAGAACCTTTTTTATGGACTTTTCGCTGACAGACCAAGAGCTAAAATGAAAAAAATCACCATGCAGAAGGACCTCTCACAGGCTGGTGCCAAAAATGTCGGCCTGAAGCCCTCGTTAAAAATAAGGAAATAATTAGCCAAAGAATATTCTTAGTTATCATATACAACCATACACTATGCTATGATTTATCTATTTGTCAAAAAATCCACTACATAAAGATAAGTTGACTTCACATTCACAATATTGTCACAAATGTGACTCATTTTAAAAATTAAACATTTCTTGAGTTTTATTTGATGATTTACTGAAAAGGAGATGCAAATGCCCTTCCCCTAGTTTTAAAAATTGGAAATTTACTTAGCTTTTAGAGCAAATCTACTTTTCAAAAAGTCTGCCACTAAGAAATGGTCGTGAAAGGACTGCATCAACATCAGTGCTTCAAACTTGAACTTGCAGGGATGAAAGTCGACTATGTCAAAAAAACTTGAAGATATAACATACCTCATAACTACATTATGCAACACTATATTAAAATTGTACGAGGCTTACCTTGTAAGGTGAAGTAAAATTGCTATTTTACCGAGGGGAACACTATGTGTTACCGGGGGAACAGATGAGAAGAGAGGCGGCGCGCATGCGTGACGTCAGAATTTAGAGAGCCGGGGGTAGAATAAAACTTAATCTACCATAACAGGGTTAACTAGGTAAACTTTTAAGGGGGAATGCCTTAAGTCAGTTAATCCTACCCCCCTAATAAAAAAATTTAAAATTGAAATAAAATCGCCTTTACCCCGGAACATTCTTTACTGAAGGAACAGATACCCTCAAAGGGTTGGGTGGGCGGGCATCTGTTCCCCCGGTAACACATAGTGTTCCCCTCGGTAAAATAGCAATTTTACTTCACCTTACAAGGTAAGCCTCGTACAATTTTAATATTTTACCTCGCGTAACACTATCAGTGTTACCATGGTAACCGATGAGAATTTTAGAGTATGGTAGGCTTTTAATTATTTTAAGCTTTTATTTACTCCCGGATACCCCAAACAAGTTCCACGCTGGTTTTTAACAATTTTAGGTCTCTTTAGGTCTCCTCCAACATCTCAGAACCACAGACAGAATTTTATCAATTTTCAAAACGACTTATTATGTTATAGTCACAATTGATAATGACACCTCAATGTAGTGTCTCCAATACCATCAATAATTGGTCAATTTTTTGACTTTTATAGTCTTGAACAAATTATGCCAATAATAACTTTGTTACGAGTGTCGGTTCTATACAATTATAGAGACAAGCCATGACTTGAGATACTCGTAAACTAACAATAACAACCCGACTGGCTCAACCTACATTACCTAACAGTGCATGTGCTACAACATCCTCATCTTGGATGAGATTCTTGTCGTAGAATCGAGCAAAACTCTCAATGCTCCTCCACCTTGCATGTTTCATCAACTGATTCATGTCCACACCTAGCCTCTTGGCCTTGGAGGCTGTAGCGCCTCTAGTTGAATGCAACTTGAATTTTACCGGTATTCCAGCTAACCTCAAAGTAGTTACAGTCAATCTGGCTAGAGTGTCTCTCGTGATAGGATCATGAGTACCAATGTAGCTGAGCAACACCGGACCCTCCAGTACTTGACCCTCTTCAGTCACCGGTCTAAGACCCTTTGTGACCCTTAGATAATGTCTTAAAGTCCTAACCACACACAGCTGTGGGTCCTCCTTGTACTCTCTGAGGATAATAGTGTCCAACGGGTCACCAGGCCTGTTGTGCTTTAGTAGCACTTGCATTTTGAACACAATTCTATCCTGTTTCACAATCATACCTGCAGTATGCAGGTTAATAATAGTCTGACCTCTTTGAGAGGTGACCAACAACAATAACAATACCAACTTAAAGGATAAGAACTTCAGGCTGAGCTGAGAGTTCCTACCCCAACTTTTCAACATCACAAACACTTTGTTTACATCCCAGAATTCATCATACCGGGCTCCAGACGGGTTGTCATGGTAACTGCCCTTCACTAGATCACACACTAAGAAATTTTTTTTTCATTTTTCTTTTTTTGGAGGGGAGTAAAATGAGGCCCAGAATGAAACCATAAATGTGGATGCTCTGCCAGAGTAACCTCTCTCAAGAAACTCACACAGTGTTACTCACACAGAGGATCACACTTAATGGCCCGCTGGACCTGGTTTTTTCAGTGATTTGCCAGATGGTGCACTAGAACAGGCTGTGATGTGGTGATTTGGCAAAATCTGGCCCTCACTTACATTGACATACGCGTACAATCGTCAACCACAGGTACAATTGGCAACGAAATGAGACCTCGTTCAAAACCTGTTTCAATTGTTGTCTGCAATCCTCGACCATGGCAACAATTGTCATCTATTTGAGACCTCGTTTTTCATTTCTGGGCATGGTTTCGAACCAAATAGCGCAGCATACCACGTGACACAGTGCCTGTGTAGCCTGAGATGTCTGTGTGGGCCGAGACTGAGCGCGAACCAAATGGTGCAGCATACCACCTGACTCAGTGCCTGTGTAGTCTGAGATGTCTGTGTAGGCCGAGACTGAGCAGGAACCAAATCGTGCAGCATACCACGTGACTCAGTGCCTTTGTAGCCTGAGATGTCTGTGTGGGCTGAGACTGAGCGTGGACCAAATGGTGCAGCATACCACCTGACTAAGTGCCCGTGTAGCCTGAGATGTCTGTGTGTGCGAGACTGAGCGCAAACCAAATCGTGCAGCATAACACCTGACTCAGTGCCCGTGTAGCCTGAGATGTCTGTGTGGGCCGAGACTGAGCGCGAACCAAATGGTGCAGCATACCACATGACACAGTGCCTTTGTAGCCTGAGATGTCTGTGTGGGCCGAGACTGAGCACAAACCAAATCGTGCAGCATACCACCTGACTCAGTGCCCGTGTGGCCTGAGATGTCTGTGTGGGCCGAGACTGAGCGCAAACCAAATCGTGCAGCATACCACGTGACTCAGTGCCCGTGTCGCCTGAGATGTCTGTGTGGGCCGAGACTGAGCACAAACCAAATCGTGCAGCATAACACCTGACTCAGTGCCCGTGTAGCCTGAGATGTCTGTGTGGGCCGAGACTGAGCGCGAACCAAATGGTGCAGCATACCACGTGAAACAGTGCCTTTGTAGCCTGAGATGTCTGTGTGGGCCGAGACTGAGCGCAAACCAAATGGTGCAGCATACCACCTGACTCAGTGCCAGTGTAGCCTGAGATGTCTGTGTGGGCCGAGACTGAGCAGGAACCAAATGGTGCAGCATACCACGTGACACAGTGTCTATGCACCTGGCAGCCTGTGTGTTATATGCAAATTACTGTGTGTTATATGCAAATTACTTTGATGTCCCCATTAACATATAACAAGGTGCTCTCCCCTTCCACTAGAGAGATGTGATGCTGCACCTCCCTGTCCCCAGTGCTCATATGCATGCCCCTTTCACACATGAATCTGTATTATATTTTGTCCTCCTCTCATGACTCTGCCTTGATAGCTCAGTTGAGAGAGCGTTAGACTGAAGATCTGAAGGTTCCCTGTTCGATCCCGGGTCTGGGCAGACAATTTTTCTTCTGTCCATGTATTACGTTTTCAAATGTATGAACAAGAGAACACTTGTGTTGTTTATTTCAGTCATGTTTTTTTCCCAAATGATAGCAAAGCCAATGACAGCAATGATAACAGAAACAATGTTTACTGCATGTCCAGGGTGTAGGGTTGGTTTGCTCAGCAGAGAAACCTTTCTTCATAGGGTGTGTCATTTTCTGGTCCAAACATGGCATTATGAGTAGGATTAGAAGGGTGACACTGTCTGGTGCATCTCCACCCGGCAGCGAAGTCATTGGAACTGGAGCAGCACTTGGTGTCTGGGCCGGTGGTTTGAACAGGTATAGGAGGGAGTATCTGACATAAGTGAAACGGGAAGGTGTGATCTAGCATATGGCCCCATACTAAGTGTGATCCTCTGTGTGAGTAACACTGTGTGAGTTTCTTGAGAGAGGTTACTCTGGCAGAGCATCCACATTTATGGTTTCATTCTGGGCCTCATTTTACTCCCCTCCAAAAAAAGAAAAATGAAAAAAAAAGCTTGTTTTCCACTTTTATTAAAAGACAGTGTTGTAATACAAGTAATGCCCTGACAGATTTAAACGTCTAAAAGATGTCTCTTCTCCCACTTCTTGGTCAGGTGATCGCACTTTAGTTTTGCTGTCAGACTTTTGCAAAATAAGCCACAAAGAGATAACACATGAGTTCTCAATGTTTTTCGACTTTTATTAAACAATTTTACATGTCAAATAACAGTAAAGAGACCGTGCTTAAACGTGCCTTTTCTTCCTCTTCTTGCTCACGTGTCCGCACTTCAGTTTTGCTGTTTCAGTGGATCTGTCAGAATCTCCACTTTTGAGCAAACAGGCTTGCGTAGTCCATAGTCGGCTAAGAAGAAGTAGAGGGTTGGTATTCTCCATGTCCTGGAGATGAGCAAATCCAGCAGGTGATAGCACTCTTGCCTCAGGGGACCAGTATTCCACACTCTCACGCATGCAGTCAGGGAAATAATATGTATTCGTTCTTCTGGTTGCTTGCAATGCTGCCTCAAGCTCATTGCGCAGAATGCTGGCTCCTACTACTGCTTTTCTATCGATGTATAAATATAGCTTACTGTGAACAGGGTCGTCTACTACAATGTAGCCCATGCCATGACGATCCATCATAGAAATGAATTTGGCTATTGCGGTTGGTATGTAATTTTCTCCATCTTCTGTGCCGACTACATACTTCACAGAGAATTCCGCGGTGTGTTGAAAAGGAAAGCTGTCCTCCTGAAATGACATCCTGTGCCCTGTCACTTTTTCTATATTCTGCAGATGAAAATATCCAGCGGGTAGAACTATGGTGTCGCGGGACAAGTTTCTCATGAATACACGCATGCAAGCACTCTCTTTTATCACAGCGTAGAAGTTGTCCCACGGGTACAGTTTTTCCATTTCTGTCAGCACCACGTCTAATGTTTCGCGGGTAACGCCTTTTGGGTCGAGCATTGATTTTTTTACAGGTGCGTAGCTAAAAAGTAGGTAAAGACGTCCAGTCAGATAGTCATCCAGTAGAAAGTACCACACGTAATAAGTATGCAGAGCGGAAATGAATTTGATCATTGGAATCGGTATATCTGGTTCTCCGGCTTCCTTTCTTGGCTCTTTTTTGGCAACAAGGTATCCCGTTTTCCTGAAAGGAAAATCACTGTACAAATTCTGGCCCACTCTGTAGCCTGTCACCTTCTTGATTTTCTGTAGCATTTCCAATGTCTCGTACTCCTTCCCTAAGTTCCATCCTGGAAGTGTTGTCATCTTTGCCGTTAACATGTTGACGCGACCCTCATCAGGTAAAAATGTTGACTCGACCCTCATCAGGTAAAAACACAGTCTGCTGAATCGAATTTTGGCTTTCACATTTACATCTGTTTTTTTTTCTGGGCCTCATTTCACTCCCCTCCACGAAAAGATAACACATTAACACAATAAAAACAAAGTGTCCTCCTTTGTTGTTAGAGTATACCTGGTATGCTGCATCAAACTCTTTGAGTACAATGCTGTCTTCTTCTACTGCTCTTGCATCGAAAAATAAGTATATGTAACTCTGAATATGGTCGTCTACTACAACATAGCCGATACCATGACGATCCATGATGGAAATGAATCTGGCTATTGCGGTTTGTATGTAATTTTCTCCATCTTCGACTACATATGTGTAACAGAATATCTCGGTGTATTGAAAAGGAGACAATTCAAACAAGACCCTGTGCCCTGTCACCTTCTGGACATTCTGCAGATGAAAAAATCCAGCGGGTAGAACTATGGTGCAGCGAGACAGGTTTCTCATGAATACACGCATGCAAGCTATCTCTTCTATCACAGCATAGAACTTGTCCATCGGGTACAGTTTTTCCATTTCTGTCAGCACCACGTCTAATGCTTTTCGCAGAACACCTTCTCGGTCATAGTCATTGAAAGATTGGTATTTGAACAGTAGGTAAAAACGTCCATTCACATAGTCGTCCAGTACAAAGTACTCCACGTACTGCCTGTGCAAAGCGAAAATGAACTGTGTCATTGGAGTCGGTATATCTGGCTGGTCGGCTTCGTTCCTTGGCATTTTTTTGGCTACAAGGTATCCAGTTTTCAAGAAAGGAAATTGGCTGTTAGAATTATGGTTGCAGTCAGTCATATCCTCGATTCTCTGCAGCATTACCATTGTCTCCAAGTCCCAGTTTGCATCCATCTCTGTCTGTTTCTATGTTGACCCAACCCTCATCAGGTAAAAACGTGGTCTACTGAATCGAATTTCGGCCTCTGATGCTTTTAGTGACACTCACATTTCTTAAGGGCACACTTCTTTTTCTTCCATCTGTGGCTCTATTTCTCAACCAATTTCTATTCATGGTTTTCACACAAAGGAACAACAAGGGTTCATTTTTTGGGGGGATGCTTTTATTTCAATCATGCATCGAATTCAATTCCTGCGTCTGTATAGCGACCTTTGCAAACTGTGACTGTCGGCTATCACCCATGAATGCAATAGAATTGGCATGGTGTTCCCTGAACAACCTCTCTGCATCTTGCTCTGTGATTGACATTTTCATTCGGTGGCAGAACTCAGGGTCGAACAGCCTAGGTAACCTACAGTATAAGGCCACCAACTTGTCTCTGCAGTCGATGTTCAAGTCCATTGCAAATTCGTTCAACAAGCCTAGGTTGAACCTTTTTTTTACCGTGGGGAACACCGTGCTCCATTCCTCCACATTGGTTCCTTTTGCTCCACGAAGAAAGTCCTTCAGCTGCTGAACGTAACCTTCCTCGGCGACTCTTACATGTAAGGGGGCACCAAACACTGTTTCCAGTCGAATGAAGGTGCAATCCCATTCCAGTACTAAGAAAACCATTTCCTGGGCATATCTTCTGGCAGGATAAACACTGTATTGTGGTTCTGTTAACAACTCCTCCACCGTTCGAACGTCACACTCGAGACAGACAAGCCCGTGTCTCGCACGAGTGTGAGGTGCTACACAAATGTCAGAGAGATAGGGTCGAAGGGTGTCAAGTCCAGGAAATGCCATTTTGCTGTACCATATTTCTGATCACTGAAGTACCCCCGAGTAAGAGTTGCAAAATACGATTCCAGTTTCCCCAGTTTCAATTCTTACTCATGTGGTCCGAATAGGCAGTCTGTAACTGTCGGCGATCATGCACAGGAATCAAGAGAGTGCTTCGGTCTGCATCTGTGATTTTCACTAGACTTCTATTTAAAATACGTAGGTGATATGATTTAATCAATCTCCCTTTCCATGGCAAATTGATTCAACAAGTACTGGAAGTCTTTTCTCCATTCCTCCACTTTGGTTCCTTTCCCTCCCACAAGGAAATTCCTCAGTTGATGAACTTTGCAACCTTTCTAAGCAAGGGGGTATAGAACACTGTTTCCAGTCGAGAGTCACATTCGAGTGCATTGTCTGTGCACTTGAGATTTTGGCAATACTGTGAGATCCTACAGTGGTCTCAGAAAGAGAGTCCAGGAAATGGCATTCTTCACACAAAATGAAATTATCAATGAACTACCCCTGAGTATGAGTTTCCCACAAAGAAAACAACTGTTTCAAGTTTTATTCTTCGCTTTTATTCATATGGTCCGAATAGACAATAACATTTTCAACCACCTTCACGGCAGTCTTTGCATACCGTAACAGTCGGCTATCATTCCTGAACGCACAGGAATTACGAAAGTGGTTCTTGAACAATCTGTCTGCCTCTTGCGGTGTGATTGATACATTCAGTGCAAGGCAGAGTCGTGTGTCAAACAGCCTATGTTGGTGATAGTATAAGGCCACTAAAGTGGCTCTGCAGTCAATCTTCAATTCCACTGCAAATTGGTTCAACAAGTGCTGGGAAAACTTGACATTTTCTCTGGAGAAGACCGTGCGCCATTCCTCCGCTTGGGTTCCTTTTGCTCCCCGAAGAAAGTCCTTCAGCTGCTGAGACCCATGTTTCTCGATGACTTTTCCAAGCAAGGGGGCACCAAATATTGTTTCCAGTTGAGCGAACGTGCAATTCCATTCCAGTACAACAAAAACCCTTGCCTGATCATATGTTTTGACAGGATAAATATTATATTGTGTTTCTGCTAACAACTGCTCCACCTTTTGCACATCACAGTCGAGACAGAGAAGCCAATTATCTGCAATGGTGTCAGGCCCTACAGTGATGTCAGAGAGAAACCTTTGAAGAGTGTGAAGCGCAGGAAGTGCCATTGTTCTGTATCACGGAAAATGAAATTTTCACTGAAGTACCCTGAAGTAAGGGTTTCAAAATACAATTTTAGTTTGCATGAAAGTCCTTTTTTTAAAAAAATCTGATGAACAACAGACATGTCAAGCTCCTATCCATTGGCATAGAAAGAAACAATGCGTGTCACACCAGGTAGATGTCAGATGGTGTTGTCCAACTTGATTTTAATGACTGTATTATATATACTCAACTTAGCTTTGAAGACTGTATACTGGTATTTTATATATATGTGATATATACGATATATTTCATATGTGATATATAGTCAACTTAGCATTGATGACTGTATAATGGTATTTTATATATATATAATATATATCATATATATGATATATATGATATATATATATATAATATATATATAATATATATATTATATAAATTATATGTAATATATATGTATTAATATAATGTATATATAATGTATATATAATGTATATATATAATATATATATCATATATATAATATATATAATATATTATAATATATATATATGATATATATATATGATATATATTATATATATATAAAATACCAGTATACAGTCATCAATGCTAAGTTGAGTATATAAATCATATATAATATATATATGATATATATTATATATATATAAAATACCATTATACAGTCATCAATGCTAAGTTGAGTATATGTCATATATCATATATATATATAAAATACCAGTATACAGTCATCACTGCTATGTTGAGTATATATTATATATAACATATGACATCAAACAGTCAATAAAATCAAGTTGGACAGTACTACATGATGCCTGCAGGTATATCTTGCATTATACACCCTGTTCATGCACGAAGTATGAAAACAGACAACAAAGAATACATCTATGAATACTTTTCTTTATTCTTCTTCATAATTACAGTGTTTGAAAAAAAGATGATAAAATACACAGTTCTCCAATGAATTGAATAGTCAAGGTGTCTCTTCCTCTATTTTTACTTGTTTTTGTGCAGGAGAAACACCACCCTTAGTACGTCTCCTACCTTTCCTATTGCTCTTCAGCAAAGCACCTTTTCTACCCACATAATAGATGTGAAGCGCACATACTAAGGCATCAATTTTTTTTTCACGCGGATAACCCATGATCCTTCCAGCGCACTGGATCATCTCGCTTCCGGATATCGAAGTCTGTATTTTCATTTCTACCACTCTGGTATGCAGCTTTGGGTAGGCAGTCTTTGTAAATTCTTCATTTGTTGTTATGATACCGGGTGGAAATCGCTGCTGTTCACGCATCATGTGTTTCCTGTTAATGGATACTTCTACACCTCCATCAAGATGTGTAGCCATGTGCTCTAACTCTTGAAGTCCTGCAGGAATTACATCATCAAAGAGGACAGCCCGTTGACTCACAGCATTTTCAAGCCAGAAGCTGTCAGTGTTCTTGTTTGGGTCAATCGTTGGAGCATTGAAGGGACTGAGAAGAACAGTGGCAAGAATAGTCTTCCCACTTCTATATGCTCCTGACATCAGTAAGTGTTGCTTGCGGTATTCTCCAGTTACCATGTTCATGTAATGATCCCAGAAATGCATATCATCTTGATTGGTACGCAACTCCTCAGGACCCACACGGTCCTCCAAGAATTGAATGAAATCCTGTTGATGCTTTTGTGGATCACCCAACTGAGTTGTGTCAAATTGATCACAGAGCTGTTGCAGTACATCCAGATTTCTTGTAGTCATGTAGTCCACATAATCAACGTTGCACTTCTTGGTCTGTATAGCGGTCTTTGCAAAGCAAAACAGTTTGCTATCATTCCTGAAGGCATCAGAGTTACTAGAGTGTTCCCTGATCAACTTCTGTGCATCTTCCTCTGTGATTGAAACTTTCAATCGACGGCATAATTCTATGTCTAACAGCCTAGGCAACCGATAGTAAAGGGCCACCAAGGTCTCTCTGGAGTTTATGTTCAATTGCTCTGCAAACTTATTCAATAAGTCTTGACAAAACTTAGTACTGTCTGTGTTGAAAAATATGCCCCATTCTTCCAATTTTGTCCCCATGGCTCCCTTAAGGAAATCCTGCAATCTGCCAAATGATGGCTGTCTTATGACTTTTCCAAGCAATCCCACTCCTTCACCGAATAATCTTTGCAATCGTGTGAACTTGCAGTCAAGTTTCATTGCAACAAACACAATAGTCTCTGCATATCTTTTGGTAGAATAAATAGAATATCGTGTCCCTACTTCTTTTCCTTCGACAGTATGAAATTCAGGCAGAGTCACCAACAGGTCCTCCACCGTTTTTACATCAGTCTCAAGAGAGAGCAGCCAATTTCTACCATGGGTATTAGACACAACATCAGTCTTAGCCAGAAAGCGTTTAAGGATGTGGATTCCAGGAAATAGGTTTGCCATTATTGTGTATTCGAGAAAAAAGGTGATGTATAACCCTCTGAAATAACATTGAGCAGGAGCTCCAAAATACAATTTTAGTTTGAGTGAAATGGTTTCACCTTTCCCTAAGAAGAACAAGAGCTGTTTTGTTTCGAGTTTTATTCATTAGCTGTTCTCTACACAGTCAATAACGCACTGTTTTACCTCTATGGCGGTCTTTGCAAAGCAAAACCGTCTGCTGTGATCCTGGAATGCCCGAGAATTAAGAAAATGGTCCTTGAACAACCTATCTGCATCTTGCTCTGTGACATTCATTTGGCTGCAGATTCTGGTGGGGTTAAACAACAGGGATAACTCACTGTACAAATTCACCAAATCACAGATGGAATCTATCCTCAATTCTATTGCAAATTCGTTCAACAGGAATTGAGAAAACTTGGTCTCTTTGGTGGAGAACACCATGCTCCATTCCTCAACATTGGTTCCTTTTGCTCCCTGAAGAAAGTCCTTCAGCTTTTGAAAGCAAGGTTCCTTGACGACTATTCCAAGCAAGGGAGCACCAAATACTGTTTCCAGTTGAGCAAATGTGCAATCCCATTGAAGTAGAACAAAAACTAAATTCCTAGCATATCTTTTTGCAAGATATACATGATGTTGTGTTACTGGTTCAGTGGCTAACAACTCCTCCACCACCTGCACATCAGACTCAATGCAGAGGAGCCAATATATTGCACGAGTGTGAGGTCCTACACAAATGTCAGAGAGAAAGGGTCGAAGGGTGTCAAGTCCAGGAAATGCCATTTTTCTATACAAGAGTTTTCATCATTGAGATCCCCCCCCACCCTCTGGAGTAACAGTTGCAAAATCCAATTTTAGTTTGCATGAAAACACAACTATTTTGTTTTTGAGTTTTATTCAAATCTACACATTGGGTTCACTCTGTATCTCTCTTACTATCTTCACAGCAGTCTTCGCAAAGCACAACTGTCGGCTATGACCCATGAATGCATAAGCATTACGAAAGTGGTCTTTGAACAACCTGTCTGCATCTTGCTCTGTGACTGATACATACAATCGGTTGCAGATTCTGGTGTTAAACAACAGGGACAACTCACTGTAAAAATTCACCAAAATACACATGGAATCTATCCCCAATTCTATTGCAAATCTGTTCAACGAATCTTGGGAAAATTTAACTTTCTCTGTGGAGAAAACCGTGCTCCATTCTTCTACCTTGGTTGCTTTGGCTCCCCGAAGAAAATTATTTAGTTTCTGGAAGCTATGTTTTTGAATGACCTTTCCAAGCAAGGGAGTACCAAACACTGTTTCCAGTTGAGCAAATGTGCAATCCCATTGAAGTGCAACGAACACTAATGTCTCAGCATATTTCTTGGCAGGATATGCATGATGTTGTGTATCTGCTTCAATGGTCGCTAACAAGTCCTCCACAGTCTGCATGTCAGACTCAATGCAGAGAAGCCAGTATGTTGCACTAGTGTCAGGCTCTACATCGGTCTTGGTGAGGAAGCGTTGCAGGGCGTGAAATCCAGGAAATGCCATTTTTCTGTCTCACAGAAATGGTCACTGAAGTACCCTTAAGTAAGAGTTTCAAAATCAAATTTTAGTTTTCTCTTATTTAGTTTTATTCAACCTCTTTCAAATCTATGTACACATTATGTGTATCTCTCTTACTATCTTCTGGCAGGTTACCCTCGGGAAGGTGAGGAATTTCCAAACTTAACCACCAGAGGATGGTGCCGATAGCCTTGTTGTAGAAGGTCACGACATACGCCATGCCGACGAACAGCAACACGATGGCCCCCATCATCCCTAGCCACCACGCCAACGCTATTTTGAACGCCTCAAACTGCAAACATAAAAATAGTCATCAGGGGAGGAGTCTCAGATATCTTTATGATGCATCAATGGTGAGTAGACTCTCCAATATGATGGCAATGGCATGAGCTGTACATGGCTACACAAGTGTCAAGTTAAGAACATTACATATGGATACCAGCATCTAAGTGAAGGACCCTGTTCTACTTACCATAAGCAGCTTTACGACGGCGATGACAGGTACTACCAGACGTAGGGTGATGTTTAGCAATAGAACAAAGGCATAATACACAACACGCATAGCACGACAGTTGTACTCGCACATGGCTTCAGTGTTGAGAAGTCTAGGAAATGCCATTTTTCCGTCTCACAGATAAAGGAGATGGCCACTGAAGAACCCTTGAGTCAAAGTTTCAAAATCCTATTTTAGTTCTCTTTCATGCAAGGGGTGATATTTATACCTGGATGATGTCACGTGACACAATATACAAATTAGTCACCTGCAGAGCTGAATAATATACCCCAGAGGCATCTTTATATGCAAATGTCATGTGACATCATTAGCATATAAGCAACTGTTGATTCAAAGACACAACTGTTTTGTTTCGATTTTTATTGACAGCTCAATTAGTTTCAAACATGTAATCCACATAGTCGACAATGCACTTCTTCATCTCTACAGCTGTATTCACCAGGCATAACTGGTGGTTATGCTTGCGGAAGGCAATGGAGTTACGATAGTGGTCCCGATACAGTCTGTCCGCATCTTCCTCCGTGAACGACATCCCCAGTCTGTGGCAGAGCTCTTTGTCGTACAGCTTGAACAAGTCATGGTACAGAACCACCATCGTTGCAGTGGAGCTTATCTTCAACTCTATTGCAAACACGTTCAAAAGTTCTTGGGAGAATTCCACCTCTTCTACAGAGAAAAATGTACTCCATTCACCTATGCTGGTTCCTTTGGCTCCAACAAGGAAGTCCTTCAGTGCATGGAAACAATGATCCTTTATCAGTCTTCTGAGCAAGCCTTCACCGAAAGCCATTTCCAGTTGAGAAAACGAGCACTCCCATTGCAGTAGAACATAAACCATCGTCTGTGTATATCTTCTCGCAGAGTAGACACAATATTCCATTTCTGCCTCATTTCCTCCTATCACCTGATGTGCAGACAGATTCGCCATCAGGTCCTCGACTGTTTTCAAGTCAGACTCGACACAAAGAAGCCAGTTTGTGCCACTAGTGTTATGCCGTACAGTATTCCTGGTGAGAAAGCATCGAAGGGTGTGAATCCCAGGAAATATGTCTGCCATTGTGCTCGATCCACACAGAGAAATCACCCTCTGAAGTACCCCTGAGCACGAGTCGCAAAATCCAATTCCTGTTTAAGTGAAACCTTTTTCTGTAAACTGTCGGGTATGATCCGCGAATTAGGAAAGTGTTTCCTGAACAATCTTCCCCTGTGATGGATACTTTCAATTCCCATGTTCATTCAAGACAACAAATTATTGCGTTTCCTCGAGTTTTATTTCAGACAATAATGGGTAAGGATCATTTATCATTAGAGTTATCATCAAAACAGCCCTCGTCATAAAAAATGTCATCCAGAGGGTGTGATCTTTCTGTTAACAAAAGCGTCAGAACCAGAAGAAGTAACAGTGAGAACATGCAGTGCAACACCAGTTCGTCCATCTTCATTTCCGGCGATCGATTCAACAAATCATGCAGACGCTTTGGGGAGAATATCTTTCTCAATGCTTCTACTTGCAGCAGGAAGTCATTCAGCTCTTTGAAGCGTTCTTCCCTCACAATTTTTGCCGGCACGCCATCACTGAATACTCTTTCCAATTCAGCGAATGTGCAATCCCATCGGAGTAGAACAAAGGTATTTCTTCTTGCAGAATAGACAAGTGTATCGGATGTAGGCAGATGCACTAGCATGTCCTCCGCTGATTTCTTATCACACTTAAGACAAAGAAGCCAGCTTGTACCATGGGTTTCAGATGTGACAGCAGTCTTGGCAAGGAAGCGTTCAAGGGCATGAGGAAACATTTTCTTCTGAACAAAAATAATGTTAGTCCCCTAAATCCACTAAGCAAGAGCTTCAAAATCCAATTTCAATTCTCAATGAACAATCAGTTGTTATTTCTTACAAAAAGTTGTACTTGTTTATCCAACCAACAGTTATGGAGATCAATACGAAAACAACCATGAATCTTTCTCCCATTTTCCTGCTATGTGGTATTTGTTCAGTCACAACCCTTCTTACAAGTTTGATTCCTTCCGACTCTAATTCAGCTCTTCTCTCTTTGATATCATCCGTGCAGGCAGTCAGAAACCTCTTTTCCCCCATCATCACCATCAACCACTTCAATTGTCCCCCTTCCTCAGAATCATTCCTTGATTGAGAGTGCATCATACTGTTTTGAGTTTTTTGTTCCTCCCTCAAGAAAATTAACCAGCTCCTCAGTTGCACACTGTTAGAAAATGAGTACTGGGAATGAGCATTTCATGGAAACTTCCATTTAAGTTGGAACCAGTCAAACAGTTTTCACACAGAAATTCCCATCCAGATCTTACATGTGGGAACAATGAGCAAACACATTTTTCATTTCTGTTCTTTTATTTCCTTCTGGTCTCATCTAGAATATTGTCCATGCCCCGAAGGGCCACATATCTCCACCACCACCTCTTATGATCTCTGAATTCTGTAGCATTCCAAGCAGCAAGGCACGAAACTGATTTCTGGTTTCAACCCTCCTGTAATAGAACTGCTCTGGAATGTAATCTGCCACTGCGTGGGTCCATTCGAGATATTCAGCAGATTTCTTGAGAAGAGTATCGTGCACCAAAGCATCACGAGTCAGAACGAAATGCACAAATCCTAATCCGTCTTCTCGCTTGTTGCTCGTGTAATGAAACAAGAAATGCTCGATAAATCCTAAGTAGTCCACGAACTGACACAGTGCTTTTAACATGAGGTTCAATTTTTCTGGTAGGAGAGCAGAGTTTGTCTGTCCTTTTTTCAGGCAGCAAACAAATTCCTCCATGTCGAAAATTCCAACTGGAATCGAATAGTGTATTGTGTCTGGAAACCCAAACCTTTTTCTTTTCACGCATGCCACACGATCCATTGCATCAGCTGAGTCATCCAGCAAGACAAAGTCATCTATAATCATGTTGATTTTTTCATCGGTGTCACAAGAACGCCACTTATCCATAACCCATTCCATTTTCACCATGGCCGAATCACGAGTGTCCAAGCCAAGTGCTGGATCTCCACTGAATTGGATTTTCATGAAGGGAATCCCATTTGGAAGCATTGCAGAAAGATGCTTTTTCATTGAAAGATCGATAAAAATGAAACAGTTTTTTCCTTACGTTTTTATTATTCCACAAATTCACACTAAGGATTCTAGACTGATATCATTCATATTCAAATGAGTGTTCCTCCTTGAGAAGAATGCTCAGCGGATCAGCTTCTTTCCGGACTTGTCTAGCCACTGCAAATCTGACATAGGAGCTGGGGTTGGACACCACTTGAGTTGCAAGGTCCAAACATGCGCGTACGAAACGATGAACTGATATCAGACGATGACATTCTTCTGTTGCCAGCTGTTCCCTTTCTGCAACAGGATCTGCCAGTCTTTCGGATTCTAGCCATCTGAGAATCTTGTTGAACTGGTTGAGTAAAAGATAAGCATAGATCACTGTCAACCTGCACTGAACCTTCAGCCAGAATGGGATAATTGATGTCAAACTCTAGGCAGAATCTATTTGCTTTGAACCTTCGCACCCTGGTTCTTGTGATAACTCACAACCAACCCATATAGGATACATTCATACAAAATACAATTCCTACAGTTTTGCTCTTCATTGCCCATCATGATCATTTCAAAGAGCAATATAATTTCCAGTAATCATACTCTCAGCCAGACCCATATGCATGCTTCCTATCTTCATCAATTTTTCCTGAGCAAGTCACATGACACACATAATTTGCATATAAAGATTATTTGACTACAACCCTGCCTCTGAGGTAGATTATTAACATGCAAATTAGTCAGGTGACTTATTTGCATGTATGGGTCACATGACATCATGCAGGTATAAATATAGCCCCTTTCACGAGAGATAGCATTACACTTCAGCGACCATGGATGAAGACAGAGACGGGGAATTGCTTCTCATACTGCAGGATGAACTAGAGTACAGCACTCCTGTTTCCAGTGAAGAGGATACATATTTTCCATACAAAGATACTCGAATCTTGACCTTCAACAAGACAAGTCAAACGGATACTTACAATTGGATAGAACAGGGCACTGACCCTCTGTCAGTCTGTCTGAAGGAGCTGATAAAACTTCTGGAATGGTCAAACGTTACTTACTTTGTCATTGAACATCTTAATGGAGAGAACCTCGTCCAAATAGTGTTGCATGCTGGGAAAGTGATCCTGACGGACAGCGGCCTTAAACCGGTCTCAGAAACAGAAGAGTACAATCACGTCATGGAGAGAATAGAAGGTTGCACTTTCATCGAGAACAGGACCCAGTTCCGATCATTTTTGCAAGGCTTGCTCTCAAATGTCAGCATGGTGTATGCAGGAATTGATTTCATGTGGCCGTTTCATGGTTGGACACAGTAACTGATAAACAAAAGGCCCTCTTAAGGGCCCCATACAATCCAAAAGGTTTTTTGATCTCATCTCGAATTCATATTGGGATTGGGTCATTGTTTTTGGGTAAATTCTTTTTTGGGAGGAAATGGGTGTCACATTCATTCAGCCAGAGACACAGTTTTGATCACAGGTGAATCAATACGATTTGGTTCCTTCTGATTTTACACATAACTTGTTCAAGTTTGGCCTTTCCCTTCCTGATTTTACCCTTTGTTCCCACTGTTGCATCTTGCTTATATGCTAATGAAGTCACACCATTGTCCTTAATTTACATATAAAGACCCACCTGTATTTCCACCCAAGAGGCTGGTTCATCAACCACCACCACCTTTACCACCATCTGGAGACCTTGGCATACAGGTGCAGATGGTCCTTCCTTAAGAAAAACTAACAGCTGACAGATTTTCCATATTATCCGAAAAGTTTTTAGATGAACCATGAGTAATAGACCTATACAGTTATCATCATTTATGATGCACTGCACAGTACTATAGTAATACAGTAATTGCATAGTGGCAAGTTTGACATAGGAAAAATGCTAAAGAATTTTCAAATGACAGTATGTGTGTAGAGGTATTGACTTTGGTTTGTTATCGGCCTGTGGAATCCTAGATGGATCCAGCCTACAAAAATTAGTAGTTGTTCTCTGTGTTAGTACAACGACCTAACTATGTTAGTATGATCAGCTCCTCCTCCGTGTATGTCCTATATATCAATTATATTACCATAAATAAGGTGTTGCTACATGCTATAAGTATATAAGTCATGATAAAGAGTGGTGTAATATAAGTACATATATATATATAGGTAAGTATCATATAGTGTGTGAAGTAAATATATTGTGAGAGGTAAAATATGGTATAAATGGACGATTATATGTAGTACGGCTAAGCATTACGGCACTAAACTGTAGCATGCGTGTATAGTGGCGCCATCTTACAATTTACGTGGAAACAGTAGCAGGTGAAAGCCAAAAAATAGGCCCTTGTCAGGGCTCCCATACTATCTGTTTTTAGACAGGCTTATTCTCAACAGACATTTTGGGTTTCGTGTGATTCATCGGATGAGTGTTTATCCTTGAGTAAAACTGCTTATGGATGGACTTCTTTCCCTGTGCGAGCGGGGGTCAGGCACCACTCTATTTGCAAGGTTCATATTTGCCAAACGATGTACAATAGTGTGAATAAATTGAACAGACTCGAACAGATTGTGTTGTTTGACTTTTATTTCAGTGTGTCAGGGATGGCCAGCCTTTACCCCTTACTATAAAAATGCACCGGTTTGTCTACTTGGGAGCTGCCAACAGTGATGACCAGCCTTGTCACCTCCTTTACCCCTACCACTAAATGCCAAACGATGTACCAATAGTGTGAATAAATACCTCAAACTCACAAGGGTTGTGTTGCTTGACTTTTATTTTGGTGTGCCGCTTCCAACGGTGATGGCCAGCCTCTGCTCCTTACTATGAAAATGCACCTGTTTGTCTAGTTGGCAGCCCCATCCTCGCTGCCAACAGTGATGACCATCCTTGTGCTTTGTCACCTCCTTTACCCCTACCTACACTAAGAGCTAAATGCACCTGTTTTTCTAGTTGGCAGCCCCATCCTCGCTGCCAACAGTGATGATCAGCCTTGTGCTTTGTCACCTCCTTTACCCCTGCCTACACTAAGAGCTAAATGCCTACCTACACTAAGAGCTAAATGCACCTGTTTTTCATTACAGTGTTTGTGTGTTCGTGTGTGTGTGTGTGTGTGTGTGTGGTGTATTTTACACTCCCTGAAATAGTTGTACAAACTAACAGAGGATCACAGTACTGTGTCCTTAATTTTCCCCATAGAGCACAGGACAACACAGGACGGCACAAGATAGAAACACATAAGAGGGGATAGAGGAATAGAGGAGACAGAATGCCAGTGGCCCCACCCTCGCCACTGGCTGTCACAACCAACCAAGCGCAAAGGCCTGCTATGTTGTGTCCTGTGTACCGGACAGCTGAAAGGGAAAGTGTTGATTAGACATGAAGTGCATCCTGTACTGGATACAAAAATTGTTAGAGATGTATGGATTGCATCCTGTACTGGATACAAGAGAGAGAAAAAAAATGCAAAAAAAAATTCCAGTGGCCCCACCCTCGCCACTGGCCGTCGCAACCAACCAAGCGCAGAGGCCTGCTATGTTGCGTCCTGCGTATCGGACAGCTAAAAGGGAAGGTGTTGATTAGACATATTAGATGGAGTGCATCCTGTACTGGATACAAAAGTTGTTAGAGATGTATGGATTGCATCCTGTACTGGATACAAGAGAGAGAAAAAAAATGCAAAAAAAATTCCAGTGGCCCCACCCTCGCCACTGGCCGTCGCAACCAACCAAGCGCAGAGGCCTGCTATGTTGCGTACCCGACCAGCCAGATGCATTACTCACCACGGCCAACACAGCTGGAGCTGACAATGGAGTGTGCCGGTAGCAAGGAATGGGGAGAGTCATACCGGGCGTCTTAGTATAGCTGACTCGGCCGCCAAACTTTAAAGCCACATTGTCCATTCCCAGTTGCACCGGTTCTTTTCCGTGGTTTCCATGCACCGACTAATGAAATTTTGATCAACATGAAATAGCCAGAGCAAATAAGAATCAATGCTAAGACACATGCAAATACAAAGAGTCATACCGGGCGTCTTAGTATAGCTGACTCGAGTTGTAAGTCCATGTGCGCATCGACTACCCTAGCATGCCCGAGGCACCGCAGATATAGCACTGACTCTTCGAACGTGTCCATGACGCTTACCAGGCGGAGCATGAGTATATCTCAGAGTCAGAATATTGCATACTGGTGCTACATACAATATACATCAGTATATTTTCAGTGTATGCAGGTCTGATCATGGCAGAGTGCTTGTCCACTCTAGATCCTCTCGGCTGCTCAAGAAACAAAGAACGACAAAAGGCAACCCTTTGTGGGGGTTCAAACAAGGCTTTGAAAAAGGAAAAGAAAAAACAAATGCGTACCGGGCCAGGCTACTTTCATCTGCCAGCAGGTCAAGACATTCACAGTGCTAACGCTCGAGTCTACCTTGGGATGTTTTGCCAAATTTAGACAAAAAGGGCCGAAAGTGATGTCAAAAAAAAATTCCAGTGGCCCCACCCTCGCCACTGGCCGTCGCAACCAACCAAGCGCAGAGGCCTGCTATGTTGCCTCCTGCGTACCCGACCAGCCAGATGCATTACTCACCACGGCCAACACAGCTGGAGCTGACAATGGAGTGTGCCGGTAGCAAGGAATGGGGAGAGTCATACCGGGCGTCTTAGTATAGCTGACTCGGCCGCCAAACTTTAAAGCCACATTGTCCATTCCCAGTTGCACCGGTTCTTTTCCGTGGTTTCCATGCACCGACTAATGAAATTTTGATCAACATGAAATAGCCAGAGCAAATAAGAATCAATGCTAAGACACATGCAAATACAAAGAGTCATACCGGGCGTCTTAGTATAGCTGACTCGAGTTGTAAGTCCATGTGCGCATCGACTACCCTAGCATGCCCGAGGCACCGCAGATATAGCACTGACTCTTCGAACGTGTCCATGACGCTTACCAGGCGGAGCATGAGTATATCTCAGAGTCAGAATATTGCATACTGGTGCTACATACAATATACATCAGTATATTTTCAGTGTATGCAGGTCTGATCATGGCAGAGTGCTTGTCCACTCTAGATCCTCTCGGCTGCTCAAGAAACAAAGAACGACAAAAGGCAACCCTTTGTGGGGGTTCAAACAAGGCTTTGAAAAAGGAAAAGAAAAAACAAATGCGTACCGGGCCAGGCTACTTTCATCTGCCAGCAGGTCAAGACATTCACAGTGCGAACGCTCGAGTCTACCTTGGGATGTTTTGCCAAATTTAGACAAAAAGGGCCGAAAGTGATGTCAAAAAAAAATTCCAGTGGCCCCACCCTCGCCACTGGCCGTCGCAACCAACCAAGCGCAGAGGCCTGCTATGTTGCGTCCTGCGTACCCGACCAGCCAGATGCATTACTCACCACGGCCAACACAGCTGGAGCTGACAATGGAGTGTGCCGGTAGCAAGGAATGGGGAGAGTCATACCGGGCGTCTTAGTATAGCTGACTCGGCCGCCAAACTTTAAAGCCACATTGTCCATTCCCAGTTGCACCGGTTCTTTTCCGTGGTTTCCATGCACCGACTAATGAAATTTTGATCAACATAAAATAGCCAGAGCAAATAAGAATCAATGCTAAGACACATGCAAATACAAAGAGTCATACCGGGCGTTTTAGTATAGCTGACTCGAGTTGTAAGTCCATGTGCGCATCGACTACCCTAGCATGCCCGAGGCACCGCAAATATAGCACTGACTCTTCGAACGTGTCCATGACGCTTACCAGGCGGAGCATGAGTATATCTCAGAGTCAGAATATTGCATACTGGTGCTACATACAATATACATCAGTATATTTTCAGTGTATGCAGGTCTGATCATGGCAGAGTGCTTGTCCACTCTAGATCCTCTCGGCTGCTCAAGAAACAAAGAACGACAAAAGGCAACCCTTTGTGGGGGTTCAAACAAGGCTTTGAAAAAGGAAATGAAAAAAGAAACGAGTGCGTACCGGGCCAGGCTACTTTCATCTGCCAGCAGGTCAAGACATTCACAGTGCGAACGCTCGAGTCTACCTTGGGATGTTTTGCCAAATTTAGACAAAAATGGCCGAAAGTGATGTCAAAAAAAAATTCCAGTGGCCCCACCCTCGCCACTGGCCGTCGCAACCAACCAAGCGCAGAGGCCTGCTATGTTGCGTCCTGCGTACACACCGGACAGCTGAAAGGCAAAGTGTGGATTAGACATGCAATGAAACAAAGTGCACAGGTAAACAATGGGTTAGTAGCACACACACATTCACACAATGGTTCTGACATAGGAGGCCAATCTAATGTCAGACCCATATGGAATGCAAACCTCAGTCAGTGTGCCAAGTTACAAACAAGATGCTCTGTGCCCCGGGAAAACACAGAGCAACTTCAACAAGCAACTCAGTTCTGTCCCGGGAAAACAGAACCAAGTCCAAGTCGATTAAGTTTGGAACTCGTCACAACTGTCTGAAGCTTGACATTCGACTGGAGAGTCTCTCGACCCCCCTGAAGTACCCTCGGTGGTGAGCTGCAAAATCCAATTTTGGTTTGAGCAAATCAGCTTCAAAATTCAATTCCTACTTGCATCAAAAGCTGGTTCTCATGGGTTTCAATGGTAAAATCAAATTTTAGTTTGAGCATTTCAGTTTCAAAATCCAATTCCTACTTGCTGGTTCACAGGGGTTTTTAGTGGCCTGTGAGTTGTTGAATCAGGGAGAATGTCATTGTTTCATGTAATTTGGTCAGATACAAGTAGTAAGATCGAATCAGGAGATTCCCTGTTTTACCTTAACTTCATTGTAAGAACCCTTGGGAGCTCTTGCATGTGTAGATCAGTTGTTGAAGAACCAACTTAACCTATTTGAGTCAACCCTCCTCTACAAAGTGGGAACTCTTGTTCCAATAGGAACTTGCTTTTATTCAAGTTGAACCAAATGTCTCCATATTTAGACTAAACTTCAGAAAGTTGTTATATCAGGTCATAACTCTGGTTCCCATGGGAACTCATGTTTGATCCAAGTCGAACCAAATGAGACCAAACTTCAGTAGACTCTCCTCTACAAACTGGGAACTCTACTGGTTCCAATGGGAACTTGCTTTGATGATGGGTTGTTATATCAGGATATTAGTCTGGTTGTGCAACTCCTTGAATGAAACAGGGGCTTTCAAGGGTTGCAAAATGCATCACACATGGGATCCCCATACCAGGTGAGCCCTGGAACAGCATAAAGGTGACAGAATGTGGATAAGTTATGACAATAAACAATGACACAGGTTATATGATGTATGTTGTCGTTTTATTTTTGCTGTGTGAAACTACTGGGTCTTCTCTCATCAACTGGTTGATGTCTTAGAGTAGGCCCTCTGCTTCCTTCCTGCATCTGGAATGAATCTGATATTACACAGTGTGTCTTTTGATGAAGCAACTGCATTTTGGAATGTCCTTCGGCTTGTATTTGCATCCACCTTTGTCCTTCATGTGATTCAATACCTTTGTGTACGTGTTCCTCAACAGAGTAGTCCTGCACCACAGGCGATAGAAGTGAGACTTGTTCATGGCATAAGCATCGCATGGCAGGTAACCGTTGCACTCCTTGCACATCATCTTGAGATCCTCTAATGACTACAACAGTCCTCACCACACCTTATATAGTGCCTCTGGGGGTAGATTATTAACATGCAAATAAGTCAGATGACTAATTTGCATATAAACTATATCATGAGCTGGACTATGCTACTGATGTGTCTAGCACAAGCTGTGTTGCTATCAGAGGGTTTCAGCATTGGCTGGAATGGTTGTGAAACAATCAGTGGCCAAGCAGCACATGAGGTGTTCGGGAGAGGTAGTGCTCACGAGGGTAGACCTTGCAACCAACTCAATTGGACATGTGCTGATGGTCACAACTGCAAGACAGTGATCATTCCTTGTGGTGAGTATCTACATGTCTGACTCATCAGCCATCATCATACGCTGTCCACTAACACTGTTTTTCTCTTTCCAGCAATTGATGACCCACACAAGAGACTATTGCACTACCAGACCTTCAGTGACAAGTGTGTGAACATCACCGAAGCCCGGTTCCTACCAGGACAGGAGCCCAAGCCATACCCTGCTGCCAGTCATGACTCCCTGCTCGACCGTGTTCGCCATGCACAGCAGCATAGAGTACAAATGACAGTGAGTGAGGAGTATGGATGTTTCATTCCTACACTCGAACTCAAGGGTCTCGAGGTTCCCTGTGCAGTTTCAAGATTATTAGATTAGGAATTGGATTTTCATCCCAGGTGAAAAATGTGGAGTCCCTCCCTCCCTCACTTCTCCAGCCTGGTGAGATGGCTGACAAGAAGTTGTGTCCCCTCTGCGGCCGATATCTGGCTAATCTAGTGACCCACGTCAGAGCACGGCACAAGGAAAAGTCGGTGGAAGAGAGGCTGCTGGAGAGCGTTCGACTAGAAGTGACGGGAACGACTGCGTGTCCCATATGCGAGAAGAAGATCAAGTCTCTCAATAAGCACTTGGTCAAAGGTCACAAGTTGGACCCCAAGCATTTGATAGAAATAAAGCTCTGAACCCTATTCTTGTTCTTCTCTTGTTTGTACTGCTTCGCGACAATATGGGCAGGTCTCTCTTCCCTTAAGCCAGAGTTCGGCACAAGACTGGTGAAACTTGTGACCGCATGGAATCAGTCGCATGATAGTCTGCATGCTGTCGAAACATATGTCGCATGTTGCTGATTCTTCATCGGGAGCTGCATAGTAGGCCCGGTGTGCTTGGATGTAGTCTCTCCACCCCATGTTCATCCTGTTAATGACATGTTCAGTCACCGCACAGTCACCTTGCAATTGCTCCAGTACTTTCGATGCACGGGCTATCAAATGGTACAGTGTATTTTTCAGGGAACACTTTCGAAGTTGTACTTGATCAGTCATCACTGGTGATGTGCAACTGTCAGTAATGATCTGTATCGTAAGTGATGCTCCGTACTGCTTGGCGACAATATGGACAATTCTCCTGTCTCTGCATCCACAGCTCAATGCAGGCCGTGTGGAATGTGTGCTCACAGGGGTTCAGTCCTGCAGTGGCCTGATTGTGGAGCTGATCGAAACACACCTCACATCTTTCTGATGTAACTGGTGAACCAGCTCTGTATACTTGTATTGTATCGGGAGCAACAGCAGCATCTCGACTGGGACGAGGGGGAGGTGGTGGCGGAGGTGCTGGCGGTGTATGAAGTACTTGGTGATGATCACGTACAGCTTGTTTGAAAGCTGACCATCCTACATTCATCCTGTCTGACACATCTTCACCTGATGTATCAGTATCCAGCAGTTGCTTGAGCATGGTCGATGTATGTGCTATCAATCCATAAAGCGAATTTTCCAGAGCACACCTTCGAGTTCTTATGTGATCTGTATCCATTTTTAAAGTGATTATTCGAAACTTACAGTAATGATATCATTATTTTCTTCCTTTCGTGTGTGACATTAGAATGCATCATTTGAATCATCAGTGGCCCAACTGTCCCAACAATTCTTGGGGTCATCATATTTAAAGTACCTAGGAATGACAGTGATGTTTCTTTGTTGTTCTGCAGAGATATTCTCCTTGGGAATCTGTATGATCAATTTGTGACCGCTGTTTTCCTCAAGAGGCACAGTGGTCTGGCAGATTCCCTTGACAAAATTAACATTGTTTTCTTTGGAATACACAACCACAGATATGTCTGCCATGTCGATGCGATCACCAAGCGATAACTGATCAGTGATTACATGTATTTCTCTTGAACCGTCTTCCAAACTCCGATACTTAGCCTTTACAACTTTCTTTGGCAGCATTTCATCAGCATTAGAACATGTACTTGGACTTGTCTTTCTGCGATACTTAGCAAGTGGTCCTGCCTTGCATGGGACAGTGAATCCATGGGCAGTGTAGTACCTTCCACCATAATATTGTGTGCCCTCTCTCAGAGTTACATGGGATGCATGGAAACTCATTGCTTTATACAAATGCTCAATTTGACCATGATCCAATAAAAACTGTTCAATACTGAGAATGATATATCTTATTTGCATATAACACAGTTTTATGTGGGGCATGATATGTTTCAAGTCCGACATCCTATCATTGGTTTCCAACCATGTTAGGACATGCTCAAACAAAGTCATCTCACTCTGTACCACTTGCTTGTTTCCTTCCAACAATGAAATTAGCTCATCCAGTCCCAGATCTTGAAACAGTTCAGATGAGAATACAGCCATTAAGTTTAGTTGAAGATATTCCTTGCACTTTGAGTTGAAGTTCAGTTCTTTGGTAATGAACCACCATTGGATGACCTGATCTATGGGTATCCCTGAGAAGAGAATATTGTCCATGGCTGCTTCACACAGTGCATCTAATTCTCTGGTGTTGTATTTGTTAGAAATCTGTATGAGGGGCATCAGGTTTTCTCTTGTGATCTCTATTTGTCCCGAGTGCATGAACTTGAGAAAAGATTCCATGTGAGGCATAACTTTCTCCATTTCTATGAGTCGGAGTTCATTCAATGAAGAGTCTCTCCAGTTTGGACTTGTCAGCATGACATTGAGCACTGGGCTCTTGGAGAGACATTTTTTCGACACATGGTATTGTTTTGTTCCAACAGAAAGGAGAAGATCACATTGCTCAGGATCATTGAAGATGTCTTTACCTTTGCATCCTGACAATGAAACATCTGGGCTCCCCAGGCAGGTCATCTCAGCTTTTTCCAATATTTGATCTATCCAATAAAGGCGATAAGACAATAAATTCAATTCATCAGAGGTAATACCCGGGACTTGTTTCCCATTTTCTCTACAATCCATACGCACTTTCTTCATCACCATTGGCCACTTTGTTACATGGTGATTACTCATAATACCAATAAAATACCTCTTTGAGAGTTGAAATAGGTAGTGGTGGTTTTCAACTAACCACGTCCATTCTATAGCAGGTGCATTCATGTCCTTTCTTATGTCCTGACAAAAATAACAGGATTTCGTCGATACAATCACCACAAACCATAATCTGTGTGATAGTTGGACATAGACCTGGTCTTTCACCTCATAGCCTTTCAAGCAACCAATTATCATCTTTGAACACCCTTACATAGTAGACGGTAATAGATTTTGACAGCGCTTTTATTTTCAGAAGCACAACTTTCTTCGGACAGTATGACATGCTGTGTAGTTGACAATGACAGTTATGGTCTCAGGGGATAAGTTTGTGGGCTTAGACGGAAAATTCTTTCTGGGAATTTTGATGCTGAGTTTGTGACCACACCGGCCTCTGATGGGAAGTGTTTCTTTGAAGACTCCCTTGACAAACTTAATTTTGTTTCCTGTGGAGTGCACAACTATGGATAAATCAACAGAACTGATATTGTTGCCTTCTAGCTGCTCGGTGAGTACATGGATCTCATGTTGGCCATGCGAAGTGAGATACATGACCTGCAGCTTCGGCAAGTGAAAGGATACATCGCTGTACTTGGCAAGTGATTGTTTCCTGCAAGGAATGTCCTGTCCATTCGAAGTGTACATCCTCATTGGAGACTGTTCTTTGAACCTGAATGGACCAGCACGGAAATTCTTTGCTTCATTCAGGGCATATCCTTGTTCATTCTCTATCAGGAAACTTTCAATTTCTATCAGTTCCTCCCGTGACATGGCTGTGAGATTTATGTGGGGCATGATCACTTGCAAATCTGCCATTCTGTCATTTATTTTCAGCCATTTCAACACATGCCACACCAAAGTGTACTCACTGTCTATCACTTGCGCACCTCCCTGCAAGAGAGATACAAGTTCATCCAGTCCGATATCCCAGAACAGCACGGAAGAGAACACGGACATCAAGTTCAGCTGAAGATATTCCTTGCACATGGAGTTGAAGTTTAGATCTTTGGTGGTAATCCACCATTGAATGACTTGTTCAACACACACTCCTGAGAAGACAAACTTGTTCATTGCCCTTTCACATAGTGCATCTAGATCGTTGATGTTGTACTTGTCAGCAACAAGTATGAGACCCACAATATTTTCTTGTGTGATGTGTATTTTTCCAGTGTGCATGAATCGAAGGACATCTTCCATGTGGGGCATCGCTTCATCCATTTCACTCAGAAGTATCACAGGCAATGCAGAGTCTTTCCAATTCCTACTCGTGAGCATGACACGTAGAACAGGACTTTTGGAAAGACATTTCTTTGATACATGGTATTGTCTCATGCCAACAGCAACAATACCATCACATCTCTCAGGATCATTGAAGGTGTCTTCACCTTTGCTTGCTAGCCATTCCTCTGGTGGCCAGCAGCTCCTTGGATAGGTCTCTACTGGCATTTTCACAATGAGGGTAATCCAAGTCATGTAGAACATGAGGTTTTCCCATTCATCCTTGCCTATTCCTATTGTCTGCAACCCATCTTGTTCAAAACATATATCTCTGGATGGCCATGTTTTTATGTGATGACCGCTTGAGATGGAAATATTAAGGTGCTGGTGTAATAACCTCAATATCATGTATCTTTGAGTGGAAATCCACTCCCATCTAACACAGTGCCCTTTCATTCCCTCACTTACATGATTGCAAAAGTAAACCAGTCTATTTTGCCTAATCAGCACAAAATACAATCTATCTGACAGTTTGATATGGACCAGGTCTTCGACCTCACAGTCCTTTAATTCTCCCACTAGCATGTTCAGATCCCCTTATCATGTACCCGGTAATAAAACAATGAAATCAACAAAGACACGCAATTCTATTTGTCTGTTCTTTATTCAGTTTGTACAATTGGTGACCGTCTTCTCCATGGTGGTAGAGGTTGAGATGTCCTCACAATCTGTGACCGTCTTCTCCATGGTGGTAGAGGTTGAGATGTTGTGATGTATTTCAGCACCCTGCGCCTAAATGTTCTCTTTCGTTTGGGTGCCCATGGTTTCAATGTGGGCGGTGGCCGCTTTGGAGTGACACAGTCAGAAGAGACTGGCTGGAGCCGCTTTGGAGTGACACAGTCAGAAGAGACTGGCTGGACCACTTGCACTGAGGGTTCGGTCACCAATGGTGGTCCTTTGGGAAGTGGTGCTTGTGTCTGCATTGCTGTTGGCTCAGACATTGCTGCTTGTCCTGAAGTCTGAGATGTTCTCTGTGCAAACCAATATTCTATGAGATATGGCTGAACCTGCACTGGAAAGACTATCCGCACTTCTCTGAACTGCCCTCTTGTCATCATCTCAGTTGTTTTGACTGTCTTCCTGGACATCCTCTATTTATGTGGAAATTATATGCAAATTAGTCACATGACCAAGGGGCATTTGCATATAGAGGTAGTCACCTGACTAATTTGCATTTAGTGGGCCACATATAAGCAAGCAAGTCGGTTCAGTGTACCAGTGAGCTGATCGCAATGTATATGTATGGGAAGCTGTATCTCACCCCTCACAACTTCATGTTGGATGAGGTCAGATCCTTGCTTCAAAAATCACTGCGGCGCAAGGAATCGGGTCTCACACTGCAGGCAGCAAAAGAGCTTGTTTGCCATGGAAAGGACCAACTTCCATGGAGATGTCTTGTGACGTTTCTCTTCGAAGATCACTGTCTGAGTGACACTCATGTCCTGAATGCCATCTACAATGCGTACAAGGGTGCTGTGGCAGAACCGAAACTGGAGTGTATAGAACTCCTGCTTCGCTCAGAGACATGTAGGATGGCTGCATGTATGCCTGTTGTCGCACTGCATCTACTATATGAGCCGACATGGTGGGACAGTGACATCAGAGTTGATGCATCTTTAGTTGGTCTCGTCGCCAGAGCAGAAGGACAGCTTAACACAGACAAGCTTCTGCAACACCTGGTCACCGAGTGGAAGAAAAAGAACACTGTAACCTTGATCCAACTTCTGAAACTAGCTAGCATGGTGGTGGAGAACGAGAAAAGACTGGTCACTTCCAGAGGAGAAGGATTTCTAATAGGCTCTTGTAGGATGAATGCACACTTTGGACTGGTGGTATTGTCAGCACTGTACAAGAGCACAGACGACCCTGACATGAAAGAGTACCTGGCTGCTTGCTATTCCTTTGCCACCATACCGGATGTACCACTAAGGCTGATCCTGTATGCACCTTTGACTCGATTGATGTTCGGTCCATCAAAGGATCTCCAAGCTAGGGTGTATGACTGGGACAATGTCGAAATTCTGACCCAGATGCCAGACTGGGCAGTGGACAAACACACTTTCAGAGGAAAGTATGGATGCAGTACTGCTAACATCCTGCCTTTCAAGCCTGAAGGGATGACTGATGCCGAGTTCACTGAATTTCATGGCCACAGAAACAAGAGGGATCTGATGACTTTCTTCCATGAGGGGGTGCTGTGCTCTCATGAAGCCTTGGACGAGAATCCTTTCTGGGAGAAAACCAAAGACATCTATTTACGTCATGACAAAAGGAAACAGAACACACAACACATGACACAACAGTACTACAAACACATGCAGGACAAGTATCCCATGCTTTTCATCCATCAAGAGCTGGCAGCAGAACCGTGTGCATCTAACCCAGTGCACTAGCGTAAGCAAGAGGAACAATTCAGAGAGGGACTCACTAAAAAAAAGAAAACAGATTTCCGTGGCCCGCTTCTGCAGAAGCCAGTGAATGCTAACAAAGTTTACACCTGTGCAGACCTGAAGGAGGGCAGAGTTGTGAAAGGTCCTTACCGTAGTGAGGGTAAGCTCCATCATATCATGTTTGTTCACCAAGTCATGCAGGAAGTTCTAGGCGACGTGCACACACCGACAGTCGAGTCTGATCCACCTTTCCTGACTTTTCCCCTGTTGAAGGGTCAGGGAGCCACAATGGAACATACATGTTTGAGCTTCGATGACGCTATATCACACTCTGAGGTAGAAGATGTCGACTTCATCCCAAGAGACAGCCTAGGCATTGTCCAGATGCACAAGCTACAACCAGAACAAGTTCAACTGGTACCTGTCTCATTGTGGGCACACTTTCTCTACCGGTTTGTGCTCAACATTGGAGATTCTGGCCTGTACAATGCACTCACTGATACTGAACTGACATTTTTCTATGGCATTGACATGGAGGAGAGGAGGGGCAAGCTGAAAGCCATTCACTCACTTCTAGATGTCATGTTCAGTAAGGTGCCGTCTGAACAGCTTGGAAAGGCAATACTGGAAAGCGCCAAACGCAACAAGACCCAACTGCTCCAACTTCTAGAAAGACCAGTTGGATATCCACAGATGGACCTGCTGGCAGAGCGGCATGGTGTGAATTATGACCGACAGTTATTCATTAAAAGAATTGTGAAAGTACGTCAGATGGTCGCAAGGCTATGAACTCAGATATCTGATTGATTATCACATTAAAAGTTGAAAATGTATGAAAGACTTGTTTTTGTTTCTCATGTATATCATAGTAGTCAGATGGGCACACACTTGTTGAGAGAAAATGAAATCTATGTTGGTTGAATTTGATGAAAGACTAAAAAAAAAGATGTGTTTGTATGTTAAAAAGACCATGTAAGAAATTCTGTAGTCAGTTCAGTTTCTTGAAATAAAAATGATCAAGTCAAATTTTCATGTTTCATAGTTTTTATTTTAGTACCAATCGAGAAAATTGAAAGGATTACATTCAGCACACTTGAGCATCCCCAACTGATTCTGGTGGTCTTCATCCAGATAGCAGGGGACAACATCACAGAGAGCCATAGCCTTGGCTATACCACACAAATTGTTCCACTCCTTCTGTGTCAGTGAAATACACACATCTCCATGTCTTGGCGAAACGCCATCAAGGCTTAACCAACATTTGGCTATTGTCACAGTCTTGCACGTAGCACATGCATGTAGATACATCGGTCCTCCAAGGTGAATGATTGCTTCTTCTTTCCAACAGTCTTTGTGATCAGTCTTAGAGCCAACATCCTCTACCAGACGGGAACTTATTTCAGGTGCATGGGAGAAAAGCCTTGACCACCGCTGTTTTGAAAGTGAGAACACTTTGCGTTCTGTGCTGTCTGGATTGATTTCCATCTCAACTTCCTGACACTCTTCATTCATGTGGATCAAAATAGATTGTCCCTCTCCAATATCAAGGTTAGCCATGGTTGTTTATGAAACAATCCTCTCATGACAGAGGGCAATAGCCCCTTTGAGATGTCTCTCAAATTCAATTTCTATCTTGCAGAATCAGTCAGGAAGATCCTTCCAATCTAATGTTATTACTGTAATTGCAGAAAAGTTGTTCACATTATGGCGGACAGCAAACGATTATATCAATGCATACTTGAGAATTCTTTATATGGGTTAATTGCCCATTCCAAATTTATGGTCAATCAGCTTCATGAAAATGGCAATGTCACTGCTCAAACGCTTCTCAGAATGAAAATGGGATGGGCAGCATATCGAGATGCATATGAGAGGAACTGGCGGGCATGTAATCCGCCACCTCCCCCACCTCTTTCCCATAGACAAACATGAACAGTATTCCTACCAGTCCATACTACAGGCTTCACTGTTCGAGATGGTGGATCATGCCACAGCTATTGAAATTGAACAAGATTTGGTGACTTACATGGAATTGGGATGGTCAACCTTTCTTGAAGCATACCAGCAGAAATCATTTTGAAAAATGAGGGCATGAGGAAACCCATGAACTAAACCTGAATGCGAACTATTTACATCTTTGGAATAAAAGAAGAAAAAATACATTTGGGAGTTAGACTTTTTATTGAAATACACTAAGTGAGGTCGTCGTCTGAATCTGGAACAAGCTTGTGCTTTTAGTACCCCTGCTTCCTCATCTGCTAAGATCTGCATTAGCAGCCAAACGTTTCCCCTTTGCTTCCAAACGTTTTCTCTCCAAAGAGTCCTCCTCCTGTTCCTCCCAGACCTGAAGATCGCTTCTGTTCTGTCTTCTGGACTTTTTCCAGACCTTCTTCTAACAGAGCTGTGGAATCAAGCATGGTCTTTTCTATGTCATTTATCTTTGAGCGCAGATCATTCATTTGATCCAATAATTTGACAAGAGTAGCCATGTTGATCAGAGAATCCTTTTTAAGTGCCATGTTCACCTTGGCATATCCTTTTGTTGACCTAGTGACCATTGGAGTTGCTTTTAAAATTCAATTCCCATCTGACCTTTTTCGATAGATTCTGTCACCTTTATGCTGTTCCAGGGCTCACCTGGTATGGGGATCCCATGTGTGATGCATTTTGCAACCCTTGAAAGCCCCTGTTTCATTCAAGGAGTTGCACAACCAGACTAATATCCTGATATAACAACCCATCATCAAAGCAAGTTCCCATTGGAACCAGTAGAGTTCCCAGTTTGTAGAGGAGAGTCTACTGAAGTTTGGTCTCATTTGGTTCGACTTGGATCAAACATGAGTTCCCATGGGAACCAGAGTTATGACCTGATATAACAACTTTCTGAAGTTTAGTCTAAATATGGAGACATTTGGTTCAACTTGAATAAAAGCAAGTTCCTATTGGAACAAGAGTTCCCACTTTGTAGAGGAGGGTTGACTCAAATAGGTTAATTTGGTTCTTCAACAACTGATCTACACATGCAAGAGCTCCCAAGGGTTCTTACAATGAAGTTAAGGTAAAACAGGGAATCTCCTGATTCGATCTTAATACTTGTATCTGACCAAATTACATGAAACAATGACATTCTTCCTGATTCAACAACTCACAGGCCACTAAAAACCCCTGTGAACCAGCAAATAGGAATTGGATTTTGAAACTGAAATGCTCAAACTAAAATTTGATTTTACCATTGAAACCCATGAGAACCAGCTTTTGATGCAAGTAGGAATTGAATTTTGAAGCTGATTTGCTCAAACCAAAATTGGATTTTGCAGCTCACCACCGAGGGTACTTCAGGGGGGTCGAGAGACTCTCCAGTCGAATGTCAAGCTGCAGACAGTTGTGACGAGTTCCAAACTTAATCGACTTGGACTTGGTTCTGTTTTCCCGGGACAGAACTGAGTTGCTTGTTGAAGTTGCTCTGTGTTTTCCCGGGGCACAGAGCATCTTGTTTGAAACTTGGCACACTGACTGAGGTTTGCATTCCATATGGGTCTGACATTAGATTGGCCTCCTATGTCAGAACCATTGTGTGAATGTGTGTGTGCTACTAACCCATTGTTTACCTGTGCACTTTGTTTCATTGCATGTCTAATCCACACTTTGCCTTTCAGCTGTCCGGTGTGTACGCAGGACGCAACATAGCAGGCCTCTGCGCTTGGTTGGTTGCGACGGCCAGTGGCGAGGGGGGGGCCACTGGAATTTTTTTTTGACATCACTTTCGGCCCTTTTTGTCTAAATTTGGCAAAACATCCCAAGGTAGACTCGAGCGTTCGCACTGTAGCCCGTTGTCCGTATACATTAGGTCCATGGGTTAGGGAACTCCGTTATGGACTGTAGCCCGTTGCCTGCGGACATTAGACCCATGGATCAGGGAACTGTGAACGTCTTGACCTGCTGGCAGATGAAAGTAGCCTGGCCCGGTACGCACTTGTCTTTTCTTTTCCTTTTTCAAAGCCTTGTTTGAACCCCCACAAAGGGTTGCCTTTTGTCGTTGTTTGTTTCTTGAGCAGCCGAGAGGATCTAGAGTGAACAAGCACTCTGCCATGATCAGACCTGCATACACTGAAAATATACTGATGTATATTGTATGTAGCACCAGTATGCAATATTCTGACTCTGAGATATACTCATGCTCCGCCTGGTAAGCGTCATGGACACGTTCTAAGAGTCAGTGCTATATCTGCGGTGCCTCGGGCATGCTAGGGTAGTCGATGCGCACATGGACTTACAACTCGAGTCAGCTATACTAAGACGCCCGGTATGACTCTTTGTATTTGCATGTGTCTTAGCATTGATTCTTATTTGCTCTGGCTATTTTATGTTGATCAAAATTTCATTAGTCAGTGCATGGAAACCACGGAAAAGAACCGGTGCAACTGGGAATGGACAATGTGGCTTTAAAGTTTGGCGGCCGAGTCAGCTATACTAAGACGCCCGGTATGACTCTCCCCATTCCTTGCTACCGGCACACTCCATTGTCAGCTCCAGCTGTGTTGGCCGTGGTGAGTAATGCATCTGGCTGGTCGGGTACGCAGGACGCAACATAGCAGGCCTCTGCGCTTGGTTGGTTGCGACGGCCAGTGGCGAGGGTGGGGCCACTGGAATTTTTTTTTGACATCACTTTCGGCCCTTTTTGTTGAAATTTGGCAAAACATCCCAAGGTAGACTCGAGCGTTCGCACTGTAGCCCGTTGTCCGTATACATTAGGTCCATGGGTTAGGGAACTCCGTTATGGACTGTAGCCCGTTGCCTGCGGACATTAGACCCATGGATCAGGGAACTGTGAACGTCTTGACCTGCTGGCAGATGAAAGTAGCCTGGCCCGGTACGCACTTGTCTTTTCTTTTCCCTTTTCAAAGCCTTGTTTGAACCCCCACAAAGGGTTGCCTTTTGTCGTTGTTTGTTTCTTGAGCAGCCGAGAGGATCTAGAGTGGACAAGCACTCTGCCATGATCAGACCTGCATACACTGAAAATATACTGATGTATATTGTATGTAGCACCAGTATGCAATATTCTGACTCTGAGATATACTCATGCTCCGCCTGGTAAGCGTCATGGACACGTTCGAAGAGTCAGTGCTATATCTGCGGTGCCTCGGGCATGCTAGGGTAGTCGATGCGCACATGGACTTACAACTCGAGTCAGCTATACTAAGACGCCCGGTATGACTCTTTGTATTTGCATGTGTCTTAGCATTGATTCTTATTTGCTCTGGCTATTTTATGTTGATCAAAATTTCATTAGTCGGTGCATGGAAACCACGGAAAAGAACCGGTGCAACTGGGAATGGACAATGTGGCTTTAAAGTTTGGCGGCCGAGTCAGCTATACTAAGACGCCCGGTATGACTCTCCCCATTCCTTGCTACCGGCACACTCCATTGTCAGCTCCAGCTGTGTTGGCCGTGGTGAGTAATGCATCTGGCTGGTCGGGTACGCAGGGCGCAACATAGCAGGCCTCTGCGCTTGGTTGGTTGCGACGGCCAGTGGCGAGGGTGGGGCCACTGGAATTTTTTTTTGCATTTTTTTCTTCTCTCTCTTGTATCCAGTACAGGATGCATTCCATACATCTCTAACAACTTTTGTATCCAGTACAGGATGCACTTCATGTCTAATCAACACTTTCCCTTTCAGCTGTCCGGTACGCAGGACGCAACATAGTAGGCCTTTGCGCTTGGTTGGTTGTGACAGCCAGTAGCGAGGGTGGGGCCACTGGAATTTTTTTTTGCACTTTTTTTCTCTCTTGTATCCAGTACAGGATGCAATCCATACATCTCTAACAATTTTTGTATCCAGTACAGGATGCACTTCATGTCTAATCAACACTTTCCCTTTCAGCTGTCCGGTACGCAGGACACAACATAGCAGGCCTTTGCGCTTGGTTGGTTGTGACAGCCAGTGGCGAGGGTGGGGCCACTGGCATTCTGTCTCCTCTATTTCTCTATCCCCTCTTATGTGTTTCTATGTTGTGTTGTCCTGTGTTGTCCTGTGCTCTATGGGGAAAATTAAGGACACAGTACTGTGATCCTCTGTTAGTTTGTACAACTATTTCAGGGAGTGTAAAATACACCACACACACACACACACACACACACAAACACACAAACACTGTAATGAAAAACAGGTGCATTTAGCTCTTAGTGTAGGTAGGCATTTAGCTCTTAGTGTAGGTAGGCATTAAGCTCTTAGTGTAGGCAGGGGTAAAGGAGGTGACAAAGCACAAGGCTGGTCATCACTGTTGGCAGCGAGGATGGGGCTGCCAACTAGAAAAACAGGTGCATTTAGCTCTTAGTGTAGGTAGGCATTTAGCTCTTAGTGTAGGTAGGCATTTAGCTCTTAGTGAAGGCAGGCATTTAGCTCTTAGTGTAGGTAGGCATTTAGCTCTTAGTGTAGGTAGGGGTAAAGGAGGAAACAAAGCACAAGGCTGGTCGTCACTGTTGGCAGCGAGGATGAGGCTGCCAACTAGAAAAACAGGTGCATTTAGCTCTTAGTGTAGGCAGGCATTTAGCTCTTAGTGTAGGTAGGGGTAAAGGAGGTGACAAAGCACAAGGCTGGTCATCACTGTTGGCAGCGAGGATGGGGCTGCCAACTAGAAAAACAGGTGCATTTAGCTCTTAGTGTAGGTAGGGGTAAAGGAGGTGACAAAGCACAAGGATGGTCATCACTGTTGGCAGCGAGGATGGGGCTGCCAACTAGACAAACAGGTGCATTTTTATAGTAAGGAGCAGAGGCTGGCCATCACCGTTGGAAGCGGCACACCAAAATATAAGTCAAGCAACACAACCCTTGTGAGTTTGAGGTATTTATTCACACTATTGGTACATCGTTTGGCATTTAGTGGTAGGGGTAAAGGAGGTGACATAGCACAAGGCTGGTCATCACTGTTGGCAGCTGCCAAGGTGACAAACAGGTGCATTTTTATAGTAAGGGGTAAAGGCTGGCCATCACTGTTTGAAGAGACACACTGAAATAAAAGTCAAACAACACAATCTGTTCGAGTCTGTTCTATTTATTCACACTATTGTACATCCTTTGGCAAATATGAACCTTGCAAATAGAGTGGTGCCCGACCCCCGCTCACACAGGGAAAGAAGTCCATCCATCAGCAGTGTTACTCAAGGATAAACACTCATCCGATGAATCACACAAAACCCAAAATGTCTCTTTGCTGTTTGCTGCCCTGAAAAGGGCCAATTTTTTGGCTGTCACCTGATACTGTTTCTACGTAAATTGTTAGATGATCTATATACCTGTATGCATGTATCATAATATACAGTTGTGTATTCTGCTATAATGGAATTTGATTCATCATAAATCGTGATAACTGTATATGTCTATTACCCATGGTTCATCTAAAAACTTTTCGGATAGTATGGGGGCCCTGAAAAGGGCCTATCTGACAGCTGTTAGTCTTTCTTTAGAGGAAGGACCATCTGCACCGGTATGCCATGTCTTCTTGGCTGGAAAGGTCTCCAGGCGTTGTACCTTGGTGGTAAAGGTGGTGGTGGTTGATGAACCAGCCTCTTGGGTGGAAAGGGAGGAGGGTCCCTGAAGTCAATGGGTGGAGGTAGAATGTCAGATGACATCTTGGCAACTGTGATGCCACCACATGTTCAGCCGTGTATTTAAGTCGTCTTTATATGCAAATTAGGGACTATGGTGTGACTTCATTAGCATATAACCAGGATGCAACAGTGGGAACAAAAGATATCTGACTCATGTATCACACCCAAGTTACATTGAAGTCCATGTGCGCATCGACTACCCTAGCATGCCCGAGGCACCGCAGATATAGCACTGACTCTTCGAACGTGTCCATGACGCTTACCAGGCGGAGCATGAGTATATCTCAGAGTCAGAATATTGCATACTGGTGCTACATACAATATACATCAGTATATTTTCAGTGTATGCAGGTCTGATCATGGCAGAGTGCTTGTCCACTCTAGATCCTCTCGGCTGCTCAAGAAACAAACAACGACAAAAGGCAACCCTTTGTGGGGGTTCAAACAAGGCTTTGAAAAGGGAAAAGAAAAGACAAGTGCGTACCGGGCCAGGCTACTTTCATCTGCCAGCAGGTCAAGATGTTCACAGTTCCCTGATCCATGGGTCTAATGTCCGCAGGCAACGGGCTACAGTCCATAACGGAGTTCCCTAACCCATGGACCTAATGTATACGGACAACGGGCTACAGTGCGAACGCTCGAGTCTACCTTGGGATGTTTTGCCAAATTTCAACAAAAAGGGCCGAAAGTGATGTCAAAAAAAAATTCCAGTGGCCCCACCCTCGCCACTGGCCGTCGCAACCAACCAAGCGCAGAGGCCTGCTATGTTGCGTCCTGCGTACCCGACCAGCCAGATGCATTACTCACCACGGCCAACACAGCTGGAGCTGACAATGGAGTGTGCCGGTAGCAAGGAATGGGGAGAGTCATACCGGGCGTCTTAGTATAGCTGACTCGGCCGCCAAACTTTAAAGCCACATTGTCCATTCCCAGTTGCACCGGTTCTTTTCCGTGGTTTCCATGCACTGACTAATGAAATTTTGATCAACATAAAATAGCCAGAGCAAATAAGAATCAATGCTAAGACACATGCAAATACAAAGAGTCATACCGGGCGTCTTAGTATAGCTGACTCGAGTTGCAAGTCCATGTGCGCATCGACTACCCTAGCATGCCCGAGGCACCGCAGATATAGCACTGACTCTTAGAACGTGTCCATGACGCTTACCAGGCGGAGCATGAGTATATCTCAGAGTCAGAATATTGCATACTGGTGCTACATACAATATACATCAGTATATTTTCAGTGTATGCAGGTCTGATCATGGCAGAGTGCTTGTTCACTCTAGATCCTCTCGGCTGCTCAAGAAACAAACAACGACAAAAGGCAACCCTTTGTGGGGGTTCAAACAAGGCTTTGAAAAAGGAAAAGAAAAGACAAGTGCGTACCGGGCCAGGCTACTTTCATCTGCCAGCAGGTCAAGACGTTCACAGTTCCCTGATCCATGGGTCTAATGTCCGCAGGCAACGGGCTACAGTCCATAACGGAGTTCCCTAACCCATGGACCTAATGTATACGGACAACGGGCTACAGTGCGAACGCTCGAGTCTACCTTGGGATGTTTTGCCAAATTTAGACAAAAAGGGCCGAAAGTGATGTCAAAAAAAAATTCCAGTGGCCCCACCCTCGCCACTGGCCCTCGCAACCAACCAAGCGCAGAGGCCTGCTATGTTGCGTCCTGCGTACACACCGGACAGCTGAAAGGCAAAGTGTGGATTAGACATGCAATGAAACAAAGTGCACAGGTAAACAATGGGTTAGTAGCACACACACATTCACACAATGGTTCTGACATAGGAGGCCAATCTAATGTCAGACCCATATGGAATGCAAACCTCAGTCAGTGTGCCAAGTTACAAACAAGATGCTCTGTGCCCCGGGAAAACACAGAGCAACTTCAACAAGCAACTCAGTTCTGTCCCGGGAAAACAGAACCAAGTCCAAGTCGATTAAGTTTGGAACTTGTCACAACTGTCTGAAGCTTGACATTCGACTGGAGAGTCTCTCGACCCCCCTGAAGTACCCTCGGTGGTGAGCTGCAAAATCCAATTTTGGTTTGAGCAAATCAGCTTCAAAATTCAATTCCTACTTGCATCAAAAGCTGGTTCTCATGGGTTTCAATGGTAAAATCAAATTTTAGTTTGAGCATTTCAGTTTCAAAATCCAATTCCTATTTGCTGGTTCACAGGGGTTTTTAGTGGCCTGTGAGTTGTTGAATCAGGAAGAATGTCATTGTTTCATGTAATTTGGTCAGATACAAGTATTAAGATCGAATCAGGAGATTCCCTGTTTTACCTTAACTTCATTGTAAGAACCCTTGGGAGCTCTTGCATGTGTAGATCAGTTGTTGAAGAACCAAATTAACCTATTTGAGTCAACCCTCCTCTACAAAGTGGGAACTCTTGTTCCAATAGGAACTTGCTTTTATTCAAGTTGAACCAAATGTCTCCATATTTAGACTAAACTTCAGAAAGTTGTTATATCAGGTCATAACTCTGGTTCCCATGGGAACTCATGTTTGATCCAAGTCGAACCAAATGAGACCAAACTTCAGTAGACTCTCCTCTACAAACTGGGAACTCTACTGGTTCCAATGGGAACTTGCTTTGATGATGGGTTGTTATATCAGGATATTAGTCTGGTTGTGCAACTCCTTGAATGAAACAGGGGCTTTCAAGGGTTGCAAAATGCATCACACATGGGATCCCCATACCAGGTGAGCCCTGGAACAGCATAAAGGTGACAGAATCTATCGAAAAAGGTCAGATGGGAATTGAATTTTAAAAGCAACTCCAATGGTCACTAGGTCAACAAAAGGATATGCCAAGGTGAACATGGCACTTAAAAAGGATTCTCTGATCAACATGGCTACTCTTGTCAAATTATTGGATCAAATGAATGATCTGCGCTCAAAGATAAATGACATAGAAAAGACCATGCTTGATTCCACAGCTCTGTTAGAAGAAGGTCTGGAAAAAGTCCAGAAGACAGAACAGAAGCGATCTTCAGGTCTGGGAGGAACAGGAGGAGGACTCTTTGGAGAGAAAACGTTTGGAAGCAAAGGGGAAACGTTTGGCTGCTAATGCAGATCTTAGCAGATGAGGAAGCAGGGGTACTAAAAGCACAAGCTTGTTCCAGATTCAGACGACGACCTCACTTAGTGTATTTCAATAAAAAGTCTAACTCCCAAATGTATTTTTTCTTCTTTTATTCCAAAGATGTAAATAGTTCGCATTCAGGTTTAGTTCATGGGTTTCCTCATGCCCTCATTTTTCAAAATGATTTCTGCTGGTATGCTTCAAGAAAGGTTGACCATCCCAATTCCATGTCAGTCACCAAATCTTGTTCAATTTCAATAGCTGTGGCATGATCCACCATCTCGAACAGTGAAGCCTGTAGTATGGACTGGTAGGAATACTGTTCATGTTTGTCTATGGGAAAGAGGTGGGGGAGGTGGCGGATTACATGCCCGCCAGTTCCTCTCATATGCATCTCGATATGCTGCCCATCCCATTTTCATTCTGAGAAGCGTTTGAGCAGTGACATTGCCATTTTCATGAAGCTGATTGACCATAAATTTGGAATGGGCAATTAACCCATATAAAGAATTCTCAAGTATGCATTGATATAATCGTTTGCTGTCCGCCATAATGTGAACAACTTTTCTGCAATTACAGTAATAACATTAGATTGGAAGGATCTTCCTGACTGATTCTGCAAGATAGAAATTGAATTTGAGAGACATCTCAAAGGGGCTATTGCCCTCTGTCATGAGAGGATTGTTTCATAAACAACCATGGCTAACCTTGATATTGGAGAGGGACAATCTATTTTGATCCACATGAATGAAGAGTGTCAGGAAGTTGAGATGGAAATCAATCCAGACAGCACAGAACGCAAAGTGTTCTCACTTTCAAAACAGCGGTGGTCAAGGCTTTTCTCCCATGCACCTGAAATAAGTTCCCGTCTGGTAGAGGATGTTGGCTCTAAGACTGATCACAAAGACTGTTGGAAAGAAGAAGCAATCATTCACCTTGGAGGACCGATGTATCTACATGCATGTGCTACGTGCAAGACTGTGACAATAGCCAAATGTTGGTTAAGCCTTGATGGCGTTTCGCCAAGACATGGAGATGTGTGTATTTCACTGACACAGAAGGAGTGGAACAATTTGTGTGGTATAGCCAAGGCTATGGCTCTCTGTGATGTTGTCCCCTGCTATCTGGATGAAGACCACCAGAATCAGTTGGGGATGCTCAAGTGTGCTGAATGTAATCCTTTCAATTTTCTCGATTGGTACTAAAATAAAAACTATGAAACATGAAAATTTGACTTGATCATTTTTATTTCAAGAAACTGAACTGACTACAGAATTTCTTACATGGTCTTTTTAACATACAAACACATCTTTTTTTTTAGTCTTTCATCAAATTCAACCAACATAGATTTCATTTTCTCTCAACAAGTGTGTGCCCATCTGACTACTATGATATACATGAGAAACAAAAACAAGTCTTTCATACATTTTCAACTTTTAATGTGATAATCAATCAGATATCTGAGTTCATAGCCTTGCGACCATCTGACGTACTTTCACAATTCTTTTAATGAATAACTGTCGGTCATAATTCACACCATGCCGCTCTGCCAGCAGGTCCATCTGTGGATATCCAACTGGTCTTTCTAGAAGTTGGAGCAGTTGGGTCTTGTTGCGTTTGGCGCTTTCCAGTATTGCCTTTCCAAGCTGTTCAGACGGCACCTTACTGAACATGACATCTAGAAGTGAGTGAATGGCTTTCAGCTTGCCCCTCCTCTCCTCCATGTCAATGCCATAGAAAAATGTCAGTTCAGTATCAGTGAGTGCATTGTACAGGCCAGAATCTCCAATGTTGAGCACAAACCGGTAGAGAAAGTGTGCCCACAATGAGACAGGTACCAGTTGAACTTGTTCTGGTTGTAGCTTGTGCATCTGGACAATGCCTAGGCTGTCTCTTGGGATGAAGTCGACATCTTCTACCTCAGAGTGTGATATAGCGTCATCGAAGCTCAAACATGTATGTTCCATTGTGGCTCCCTGACCCTTCAACAGGGGAAAAGTCAGGAAAGGTGGATCAGACTCGACTGTCAGTGTGTGCACGTCGCCTAGAACTTCCTGCATGACTTGGTGAACAAACATGATATGATGGAGCTTACCCTCACTACGGTAAGGACCTTTCACAACTCTGCCCTCCTTCAGGTCTGCACAGGTGTAAACTTTGTTAGCATTCACTGGCTTCTGCAGAAGCGGGCCACGGAAATCTGTTTTCTTTTTTTTAGTGAGTCCCTCTCTGAATTGTTCCTCTTGCTTACGCTTGTGCACTGGGTTAGATGCACACGGTTCTGCTGCCAGCTCTTGATGGATGAAAAGCATGGGATACTTGTCCTGCATGTGTTTGTAGTACTGTTGTGTCATGTGTTGTGTGTTCTGTTTCCTTTTGTCATGACGTAAATAGATGTCTTTGGTTTTCTCCCAGAAAGGATTCTCGTCCAAGGCTTCATGAGAGCACAGCACCCCCTCATGGAAGAAAGTCATCAGATCCCTCTTGTTTCTGTGGCCATGAAATTCAGTGAACTCGGCATCAGTCATCCCTTCAGGCTTGAAAGGCAGGATGTTAGCAGTACTGCATCCATACTTTCCTCTGAAAGTGTGTTTGTCCACTGCCCAGTCTGGCATCTGGGTCAGAATTTCGACATTGTCCCAGTCATACACCCTAGCTTGGAGATCCTTTGATGGACCGAACATCAATCGAGTCAAAGGTGCATACAGGATCAGCCTTAGTGGTACATCCGGTATGGTGGCAAAGGAATAGCAAGCAGCCAGGTACTCTTTCATGTCAGGGTCGTCTGTGCTCTTGTACAGTGCTGACAATACCACCAGTCCAAAGTGTGCATTCATCCTACAAGAGCCTATTAGAAATCCTTCTCCTCTGGAAGTGACCAGTCTTTTCTCGTTCTCCACCACCATGCTAGCTAGTTTCAGAAGTTGGATCAAGGTTACAGTGTTCTTTTTCTTCCACTCGGTGACCAGGTGTTGCAGAAGCTTGTCTGTGTTAAGCTGTCCTTCTGCTCTGGCGACGAGACCAACTAAAGATGCATCAACTCTGATGTCACTGTCCCACCATGTCGGCTCATATAGTAGATGCAGTGCGACAACAGGCATACATGCAGCCATCCTACATGTCTCTGAGCGAAGCAGGAGTTCTATACACTCCAGTTTCGGTTCTGCCACAGCACCCTTGTACGCATTGTAGATGGCATTCAGGACATGAGTGTCACTCAGACAGTGATCTTCGAAGAGAAACGTCACAAGACATCTCCATGGAAGTTGGTCCTTTCCATGGCAAACAAGCTCTTTTGCTGCCTGCAGTGTGAGACCCGATTCCTTGCGCCGCAGTGATTTTTGAAGCAAGGATCTGACCTCATCCAACATGAAGTTGTGAGGGGTGAGATACAGCTTCCCATACATATACATTGCGATCAGCTCACTGGTACACTGAACTGACTTGCTTGCTTATATGTGGCCCACTAAATGCAAATTAGTCAGGTGACTACCTCTATATGCAAATGCCCCTTGGTCATGTGACTAATTTGCATATAATTTCCACATAAATAGAGGATGTCCAGGAAGACAGTCAAAACAACTGAGATGATGACAAGAGGGCAGTTCAGAGAAGTGCGGATAGTCTTTCCAGTGCAGGTTCAGCCATATCTCATAGAATATTGGTTTGCACAGAGAACATCTCAGACTTCAGGACAAGCAGCAATGTCTGAGCCAACAGCAATGCAGACACAAGCACCACTTCCCAAAGGACCACCATTGGTGACCGAACCCTCAGTGCAAGTGGTCCAGCCAGTCTCTTCTGACTGTGTCACTCCAAAGCGGCTCCAGCCAGTCTCTTCTGACTGTGTCACTCCAAAGCGGCCACCGCCCACATTGAAACCATGGGCACCCAAACGAAAGAGAACATTTAGGCGCAGGGTGCTGAAATACATCACAACATCTCAACCTCTACCACCATGGAGAAGACGGTCACAGATTGTGAGGACATCTCAACCTCTACCACCATGGAGAAGACGGTCACCAATTGTACAAACTGAATAAAGAACAGACAAATAGAATTGCGTGTCTTTGTTGATTTCATTGTTTTATTACCGGGTACATGATAAGGGGATCTGAACATGCTAGTGGGAGAATTAAAGGACTGTGAGGTCGAAGACCTGGTCCATATCAAACTGTCAGATAGATTGTATTTTGTGCTGATTAGGCAAAATAGACTGGTTTACTTTTGCAATCATGTAAGTGAGGGAATGAAAGGGCACTGTGTTAGATGGGAGTGGATTTCCACTCAAAGATACATGATATTGAGGTTATTACACCAGCACCTTAATATTTCCATCTCAAGCGGTCATCACATAAAAACATGGCCATCCAGAGATATATGTTTTGAACAAGATGGGTTGCAGACAATAGGAATAGGCAAGGATGAATGGGAAAACCTCATGTTCTACATGACTTGGATTACCCTCATTGTGAAAATGCCAGTAGAGACCTATCCAAGGAGCTGCTGGCCACCAGAGGAATGGCTAGCAAGCAAAGGTGAAGACACCTTCAATGATCCTGAGAGATGTGATGGTATTGTTGCTGTTGGCATGAGACAATACCATGTATCAAAGAAATGTCTTTCCAAAAGTCCTGTTCTACGTGTCATGCTCACGAGTAGGAATTGGAAAGACTCTGCATTGCCTGTGATACTTCTGAGTGAAATGGATGAAGCGATGCCCCACATGGAAGATGTCCTTCGATTCATGCACACTGGAAAAATACACATCACACAAGAAAATATTGTGGGTCTCATACTTGTTGCTGACAAGTACAACATCAACGATCTAGATGCACTATGTGAAAGGGCAATGAACAAGTTTGTCTTCTCAGGAGTGTGTGTTGAACAAGTCATTCAATGGTGGATTACCACCAAAGATCTAAACTTCAACTCCATGTGCAAGGAATATCTTCAGCTGAACTTGATGTCCGTGTTCTCTTCCGTGCTGTTCTGGGATATCGGACTGGATGAACTTGTATCTCTCTTGCAGGGAGGTGCGCAAGTGATAGACAGTGAGTACACTTTGGTGTGGCATGTGTTGAAATGGCTGAAAATAAATGACAGAATGGCAGATTTGCAAGTGATCATGCCCCACATAAATCTCACAGCCATGTCACGGGAGGAACTGATAGAAATTGAAAGTTTCCTGATAGAGAATGAACAAGGATATGCCCTGAATGAAGCAAAGAATTTCCGTGCTGGTCCATTCAGGTTCAAAGAACAGTCTCCAATGAGGATGTACACTTCGAATGGACAGGACATTCCTTGCAGGAAACAATCACTTGCCAAGTACAGCGATGTATCCTTTCACTTGCCGAAGCTGCAGGTCATGTATCTCACTTCGCATGGCCAACATGAGATCCATGTACTCACCGAGCAGCTAGAAGGCAACAATATCAGTTCTGTTGATTTATCCATAGTTGTGCACTCCACAGGAAACAAAATTAAGTTTGTCAAGGGAGTCTTCAAAGAAACACTTCCCATCAGAGGCCGGTGTGGTCACAAACTCAGCATCAAAATTCCCAGAAAGAATTTTCCGTCTAAGCCCACAAACTTATCCCCTGAGACCATAACTGTCATTGTCAACTACACAGCATGTCATACTGTCCGAAGAAAGTTGTGCTTCTGAAAATAAAAGCGCTGTCAAAATCTATTACCGTCTACTATGTAAGGGTGTTCAAAGATGATAATTGGTTGCTTGAAAGGCTATGAGGTGAAAGACCAGGTCTATGTCCAACTATCACACAGATTATGGTTTGTGGTGATTGTATCGACGAAATCCTGTTATTTTTGTCAGGACATAAGAAAGGACATGAATGCACCTGCTATAGAATGGACGTGGTTAGTTGAAAACCACCACTACCTATTTCAACTCTCAAAGAGGTATTTTATTGGTATAATGAGTAATCACCATGTAACAAAGTGGCCAATGGTGATGAAGAAAGTGCGTATGGATTGTAGAGAAAATGGGAAACAAGTCCCGGGTATTACCTCTGATGAATTGAATTTATTGTCTTATCGCCTTTATTGGATAGATCAAATATTGGAAAAAGCTGAGATGACCTGCCTGGGGAGCCCAGATGTTTCATTGTCAGGATGCAAAGGTAAAGACATCTTCAATGATCCTGAGCAATGTGATCTTCTCCTTTCTGTTGGAACAAAACAATACCATGTGTCGAAAAAATGTCTCTCCAAGAGCCCAGTGCTCAATGTCATGCTGACAAGTCCAAACTGGAGAGACTCTTCATTGAATGAACTCCGACTCATAGAAATGGAGGAAGTTATGCCTCACATGGAATCTTTTCTCAAGTTCATGCACTCGGGACAAATAGAGATCACAAGAGAAAACCTGATGCCCCTCATACAGATTTCTAACAAATACAACACCAGAGAATTAGATGCACTGTGTGAAGCAGCCATGGACAATATTCTCTTCTCAGGGATACCCATAGATCAGGTCATCCAATGGTGGTTCATTACCAAAGAACTGAACTTCAACTCAAAGTGCAAGGAATATCTTCAACTAAACTTAATGGCTGTATTCTCATCTGAACTGTTTCAAGATCTGGGACTGGATGAGCTAATTTCATTGTTGGAAGGAAACAAGCAAGTGGTACAGAGTGAGATGACTTTGTTTGAGCATGTCCTAACATGGTTGGAAACCAATGATAGGATGTCGGACTTGAAACATATCATGCCCCACATAAAACTGTGTTATATGCAAATAAGATATATCATTCTCAGTATTGAACAGTTTTTATTGGATCATGGTCAAATTGAGCATTTGTATAAAGCAATGAGTTTCCATGCATCCCATGTAACTCTGAGAGAGGGCACACAATATTATGGTGGAAGGTACTACACTGCCCATGGATTCACTGTCCCATGCAAGGCAGGACCACTTGCTAAGTATCGCAGAAAGACAAGTCCAAGTACATGTTCTAATGCTGATGAAATGCTGCCAAAGAAAGTTGTAAAGGCTAAGTATCGGAGTTTGGAAGACGGTTCAAGAGAAATACATGTAATCACTGATCAGTTATCGCTTGGTGATCGCATCGACATGGCAGACATATCTGTGGTTGTGTATTCCAAAGAAAACAATGTTAATTTTGTCAAGGGAATCTGCCAGACCACTGTGCCTCTTGAGGAAAACAGCGGTCACAAATTGATCATACAGATTCCCAAGGAGAATATCTCTGCAGAACAACAAAGAAACATCACTGTCATTCCTAGGTACTTTAAATATGATGACCCCAAGAATTGTTGGGAAAGTTGGGCCACTGATGATTCGAATGATGCATTCTAATGTCACACGAAAGGAAGAAAATAATGATATCATTACTGTAAGTTTCGAATAATCACTTTAAAAATGGATACAGATCACATAAGAACTCGAAGGTGTGCTCTGGAAAATTCGCTTTATGGATTGATAGCACATACATCGACCATGCTCAAGCAACTGCTGGATACTGATACATCAGGTGAAGATGTGTCAGACAGGATGAATGTAGGATGGTCAGCTTTCAAACAAGCTGTACGTGATCATCACCAAGTACTTCATACACCGCCAGCACCTCCGCCACCACCTCCCCCTCGTCCCAGTCGAGATGCTGCTGTTGCTCCCGATACAATACAAGTATACAGAGCTGGTTCACCAGTTACATCAGAAAGATGTGAGGTGTGTTTCGATCAGCTCCACAATCAGGCCACTGCAGGACTGAACCCCTGTGAGCACACATTCCACACGGCCTGCATTGAGCTGTGGATGCAGAGACAGGAGAATTGTCCATATTGTCGCCAAGCAGTACGGAGCATCACTTACGATACAGATCATTACTGACAGTTGCACATCACCAGTGATGACTGATCAAGTACAACTTCGAAAGTGTTCCCTGAAAAATACACTGTACCATTTGATAGCCCGTGCATCGAAAGTACTGGAGCAATTGCAAGGTGACTGTGCGGTGACTGAACATGTCATTAACAGGATGAACATGGGGTGGAGAGACTACATCCAAGCACACCGGGCCTACTATGCAGCTCCAGATGAAGAATCAGCAACATGAGACATATGTTTCGACAGCATGCAGACTATCATGCGACTGATTCCATGCGGTCACAAGTTTCACCAGTCTTGTGCCGAACTCTGGCTTAAGGGAAGAGAGACCTGCCCATATTGTCGCGAAGCAGTACAAACAAGAGAAGAACAAGAATAGGGTTCAGAGCTTTATTTCTATCAAATGCTTGGGGTCCAACTTGTGACCTTTGACCAAGTGCTTATTGAGAGACTTGATCTTCTTCTCGCATATGGGACACGCAGTCGTTCCCGTCACTTCTAGTCGAACGCTCTCCAGCAGCCTCTCTTCCACCGACTTTTCCTTGTGCCGTGCTCTGACGTGGGTCACTAGATTAGCCAGATATCGGCCGCAGAGGGGACACAACTTCTTGTCAGCCATCTCACCAGGCTGGAGAAGTGAGGGAGGGAGGGACTCCACATTTTTCACCTGGGATGAAAATCCAATTCCTAATCTAATAATCTTGAAACTGCACAGGGAACCTCGAGACCCTTGAGTTCGAGTGTAGGAATGAAACATCCATACTCCTCACTCACTGTCATTTGTACTCTATGCTGCTGTGCATGGCGAACACGGTCGAGCAGGGAGTCATGACTGGCAGCAGGGTATGGCTTGGGCTCCTGTCCTGGTAGGAACCGGGCTTCGGTGATGTTCACACACTTGTCACTGAAGGTCTGGTAGTGCAATAGTCTCTTGTGTGGGTCATCAATTGCTGGAAAGAGAAAAACAGTGTTAGTGGACAGCGTATGATGATGGCTGATGAGTCAGACATGTAGATACTCACCACAAGGAATGATCACTGTCTTGCAGTTGTGACCATCAGCACATGTCCAATTGAGTTGGTTGCAAGGTCTACCCTCGTGAGCACTACCTCTCCCGAACACCTCATGTGCTGCTTGGCCACTGATTGTTTCACAACCATTCCAGCCAATGCTGAAACCCTCTGATAGCAACACAGCTTGTGCTAGACACATCAGTAGCATAGTCCAGCTCATGATATAGTTTATATGCAAATTAGTCATCTGACTTATTTGCATGTTAATAATCTACCCCCAGAGGCACTATATAAGGTGTGGTGAGGACTGTTGTAGTCATTGGAGGATCTCAAGATGATGTGCAAGGAGTGCAACGGTTACCTGCCATGCGATGCTTATGCCATGAACAAGTCTCACTTCTATTGCCTGTGGTGCAGGACTACTCTGTTGAGGAACACGTACACAAAGGTATTGAATCACATGAAGGACAAAGGTGGATGCAAATACAAGCCGAAGGACATTCCAAAATGCAGTTGCTTCATCAAAAGACACACTGTGTAATATCAGATTCATTCCAGATGCAGGAAGGAAGCAGAGGGCCTACTCTAAGACATCAACCAGTTGATGAGAGAAGACCCAGTAGTTTCACACAGCAAAAATAAAACGACAACATACATCATATAACCTGTGTCATTGTTTATTGTCATAACTTATCCACATTCTGTCACCTTTATGCTGTTCCAGGGCTCACCTGGTATCTGAAGTTTAGTCTAAATATGGAGACATTTGGTTCAACTTGAATAAAAGCAAGTTCCTATTGGAACAAGAGTTCCCACTTTGTAGAGGAGGGTTGACTCAAATAGGTTAAGTTGGTTCTTCAACAACTGATCTACACATGCAAGAGCTCCCAAGGGTTCTTACAATGAAGTTAAGGTAAAACAGGGAATCTCCTGATTCGATCTTACTACTTGTATCTGACCAAATTACATGAAACAATGACATTCTCCCTGATTCAACAACTCGCAGGCCACTAAAAACCCCTGTGAACCAGCAAGTAGGAATTGGAACTGAAATGCTCAAACTAAAATTTGATTTTACCATTGAAACCCATGAGAACCAGCTTTTGATGCAAGTAGGAATTGAATTTTGAAGCTGATTTGCTCAAACCAAAATTGGATTTTGCAGCTCACCACCGAGGGTACTTCAGGGGGGTCGAGAGACTCTCCAGTCGAATGTCAAGCTTCAGACAGTTGTGACGAGTTCCAAACTTAATCGACTTGGACTTGGTTCTGTTTTCCCGGGACAGAACTGAGTTGCTTGTTGAAGTTGCTCTGTGTTTTCCCGGGGCACAGAGCATCTTGTTTGTAACTTGGCACACTGACTGAGGTTTGCATTCCATATGGGTCTGACATTAGATTGGCCTCCTATGTCAGAACCATTGTGTGAATGTGTGTGTGCTACTAACCCATTGTTTACCTGTGCACTTTGTTTCATTGCATGTCTAATCCACACTTTGCCTTTCAGCTGTCCGGTGTGTACGCAGGACGCAACATAGCAGGCCTCTGCGCTTGGTTGGTTGCGACGGCCAGTGGCGAGGGTGGGGCCACTGGAATTTTTTTTTGACATCATTTTTGGTCCTTTTTGTCTAAATTTGGCAAAACATCCCAAGGTAGACTCGAGCGTTCGCACTGTAGCCCGTTGTCCGTATACATTAGGTCCATGGGTTAGGGAACTCCGTTATGGACTGTAGCCCGTTGCCTGCGGACATTAGACCCATGGATCAGGGAACTGTGAACGTCTTGACCTGCTGGCAGATGAAAGTAGCCTGGCCCGGTACGCACTCGTTTCTTTTTTCATTTCCTTTTTCAAAGCCTTGTTTGAACCCTCACAAAGGGTTGCCTTTTGTCGTTGTTTGTTTCTTGAGCAGCCGAGAGGATCTAGAGTGGACAAGCACTCTGCCATGATCAGACCTGCATACACTGAAAATATACTGATGTATATTGTATGTAGCACCAGTATGCAATATTCTGACTCTGAGATATACTCATGCTCCGCCTGGTAAGCGTCATGGACACGTTCGAAGAGTCAGTGCTATATCTGCGGTGCCTCGGGCATGCTAGGGTAGTCGATGCGCACATGGACTTACAACTCGAGTCAGCTATACTAAGACGCCCGGTATGACTCTTTGTATTTGCATGTGTCTTAGCATTGATTCTTATTTGCTCTGGCTATTTTATGTTGATCAAAATTTCATTAGTCGGTGCATGGAAACCACGGAAAAGAACCGGTGCAACTGGGAATGGACAATGTGGCTTTAAAGTTTGGCGGCCGAGTCAGCTATACTAAGACGCCCGGTATGACTCTCCCCATTCCTTGCTACCGGCACACTCCATTGTCAGCTCCAGCTGTGTTGGCCGTGGTGAGTAATGCATCTGGCTGGTCGGGTACGCAGGACGCAACATAGCAGGCCTCTGCGCTTGGTTGGTTGCGACGGCCAGTGGCGAGGGTGGGTCCACTGGAATTTTTTTTGCATTTTTTTTCTCTCTCTTGTATCCAGTACAGGATGCAATCCATACATCTCTAACAACTTTTGTATCCAGTACAGGATGCACTCCATCTAATATGTCTAATCAACACCTTCCCTTTTAGCTGTCCGATACGCAGGACGCAACATAGCAGGCCTCTGCGCTTGGTTGGTTGCGACGGCCAGTGGCGAGGGTGGGGCCACTGGAATTTTTTTTTGCATTTTTTTTCTCTCTCTTGTATCCAGTACAGGATGCAATCCATACATCTCTAACAATTTTTGTATCCAGTACAGGATGCACTTCATGTCTAATCAACACTTTCCCTTTCAGCTGTCCGGTACACAGGACACAACATAGCAGGCCTTTGCGCTTGGTTGGTTGTGACAGCCAGTGGCGAGGGTGGGGCCACTGGCATTCTGTCTCCTCTATTCCTCTATCCCCTCTTATGTGTTTCTATCTTGTGCCGTCCTGTGTTGTCCTGTGCTCTATGGGGAAAATTAAGGACACAGTACTGTGATCCTCTGTTAGTTTGTACAACTATTTCAGGGAGTGTAAAATACACCACACACACACACACACACACACACACACGAACACACAAACACTGTAATGAAAAACAGGTGCATTTAGCTCTTAGTGTAGGTAGGCATTTAGCTCTTAGTGTAGGCAGGGGTAAAGGAGGTGACAAAGCACAAGGCTGATCATCACTGTTGGCAGCGAGGATGGGGCTGCCAACTAGAAAAACAGGTGCATTTAGCTCTTAGTGTAGGTAGGCATTTAGCTCTTAGTGTAGGAAGGCATTTAGCTTTTAGTGTAGGTAGGCATTTAGCTCTTAGTGTAGGTAGGCATTTAGCTTTTAGTGTAGGTAGGCATTTAGCTCTTAGTGTAGGTAGGCATTTAGCTCTTAGTGTAGGTAGGGGTAAAGGAGGTGACAAAGCACAAGGCTGGTCATCACTGTTGGCAGCGCGGATGGGGCTGCCAACTAGAAAAACAGGTGCATTTAGCTTTTAGTGTAGGTAGGCATTTAGCTCTTAGTGTAGGTAGGCATTTAGCTCTTAGTGTAGGTAGGCATTTAGCTCTTAGTGTAGGAAGGCATTTAGCTTTTAGTGTAGGTAGGCATTTAGCTCTTAGTGTAGGTAGGCATTTAGCTTTTAGTGTAGGTAGGCATTTAGCTCTTAGTGTAGGTAGGCATTTAGCTCTAGTGTAGGTAGGGGTAAAGGAGGTGACAAAGCACAAGGCTGGTCATCACTGTTGGCAGCGAGGATGGGGCTGCCAACTAGAAAAACAGGTGCATTTAGCTTTTAGTGTAGGTAGGCATTTAGCTCTTAGTGTAGGTAGGCATTTAGCTCTTAGTGTAGGTAGGCATTTAGCTCTTAGTGTAGGTAGGGGTAAAGGAGGTGACAAAGCACAAGGCTGGTCATCACTGTTGGCAGCGAGGATGAGGCTGCCAACTAGAAAAACAGGTGCATTTAGCTCTTAGTGTAGGCAGGCATTTAGCTCTAAGTGTAGGTAGGGGTAAAGGAGGTGACAAAGCACAAGGCTGGTCATCACTGTTGGCAGCAAGGATGGGGCTGCCAACTAGACAAACAGGTGCATTTTTATAGTAAGGAGCAGAGGCTGGCCATCACCGTTGGAAGCGGCACACCAAAATAAAAGTCAAGCAACACAACCCTTGTGAGTTTGAGGTATTTATTCACACTATTGGTACATCGTTTGGCATTTAGTGGTAGGGGTAAAGGAGGTGACATAGCACAAGGCTGGTCATCACTGTTGGCAGCTGCCAAGTAGACAAACAGGTGCATTTTTATAGTAAGGGGTAAAGGCTGGCCATCACTGTTTGAAGAGACACACTGAAATAAAAGTCAAACAACACAATCTGTTAGAGTCTGTTCTATTTATTCACACTATTGTACATCGTTTGGCAAATATGAACCTTGCAAATAGAGTGGTGCCTGACCCCCGCTCGCACAGGGAAAGAAGTCCATCCATCAGCAGTGTTACTCAAGGATAAACACTCAGCCGATGAATCACACAAAACCCAAAATGTCTCTTTGCTGTTTGCTGCCCTGAAAAGGGCCAATTTTTTGGCTGTCACCTGATACTGTTTCTACGTAAATTGTTAGATGATCTATATACCTGTATGCATGTATCATAATATACAGTTGTGTATTCTGCTATAATGGAATTTGATTCATCATAAATCATGATAACTGTATATGTCTATTACCCATGGTTCATCTAAAAACTTTTCGGATAGTATGGGGGCCCTGAAAAGGGCCTATCTGACAGCTGTTAGTCTTTCTTTAGAGGAAGGACCATCTGCACCGGTATGCCATGTCTTCTTGGCTGGAAAGGTCTCCAGGCGTTGTACCTTGGTGGTAAAGGTGGTGGTAGTTGATGAACCAGCCTCTTGGGTGGAAAGGGAGGAGGGTCCCTGAAGTCAATGGGTGGAGGTAGAATGTCAGATGACATCTTGGCAACTGTGATGCCACCACAGGTTCAGCCTTGTATTTAAGTCGTCTTTATATGCAAATTAGGGACAACGGTGTGACTTCATTAGCATATAACCAGGATGCAACAGTGGGAACAAAAGATATCTGACTCATGTATCACACCCAAGTTACATTGAATCTCCCTGTTTTGTGTATTTGGGTCAACTGTGTAACTCTGGTTAGAATGGGAGCTCACATGGCACTACATTGCATAACTTGATGCATTGGGTATATTTTTCTCAACCTGTAGATGCTGTCCCAAATAGTTGAAACAATATATGTTTTTTCCTGATTGTACAACTTGATGAATTGAGGCTAACTTGCCCAACTTTGGCCAGATTGTAGAGAAGATCATTCCCAGAGGTATGACCATTCTTGTCTGATCAGATATTTCCTGACTTCACAATGTTGCTCATCTTCCAAGACACTATATATCTGCTCAGTAACATGTGAAACTGAAACTTGTATGTTTTGGGAGCAATGTTAGAATGAAAGAGAGTTGTCCAAAATAGATGAGACAATATCTGTTTTTTCCTGATTGTACAACTTGATGGACTGAGGCTATGACCATTTTTGTGATGAAAGGTCTGATCAGATATTTCCTGACTTCACAATATTGCTCATCTTCCAGGACACTACATGGCACTACATTGCATAACTTGATGAATTGGTTATATTTCTCTTAACCTGTAGAAATCCAGATGTTGTCCCAAATAGATGAAACAATATCTGTTTTTTCCTGATTGTACAACTTGATGGATTGAGGCTCACTTGCCCAATTTTGGCCAGATTGTAGAGAAGATCATTCCCTTCATTTCGAGTGGTTGCTGTTCCTCATGCTCCCACTAAATCTAGAGGTATGACCATTTTTCTGATGAAAGGTCTGATCAGATATTTCCTGACTTCACAATATTGCTCATCTTCCAGAACACTACATTGCTCTACATTGCATAACTTTATGTACTGAGTATATCTCTCTCACATGTGAGATGAACACCTCATCTTATTCCTGACACTTTCATTACTTCAAACTATAGTTTCACATGTGTATAGCTGGTCCTAAAAGATCCTTTACTATGTAAGGTACAATAAATGAATGTAAAGTTGTATCCAACCAGGATATTCAACCCGGATATCCAGCCAGGATATCCTACCAAGATATCCAACCAGGATATCCATCCAGAAAGTCTAGCCAGGATATCCAGCCAGGATATCTAAACAGAATATTCAACCAGGATATCCATCCAGAAAGTCTAGCCAGGATATCCAGCCAGGATATCTAAACAGAATATTCAACCAGGATATCCATCCAGAAAGTCTAGCCAGGATATCCAGCCAGGATATTCTACCAGTATATCTAGCCAGGATATCCAGCCAGAAAATCCTACAAGGATATCCAGCCAGGATATCCAGCCAAGATATCTTGGCTGGATATCCAGCTAAGATATCCAGCCAGGATATCCAACCTTGATATCCAGCCAGGTTATCCTACTTGGATATCCAGCCAGAATATCTTGCCAGGATTTCTAGCCAGGATATCCAACAAGGATATCCAACCAGAATATCCAACCAGGGCATCCAGTGAGGATATCTAACATTGATATCCAACCTGGATATCAAGCCAGGATATCAAATCAGGATATCCAGTTCAGATACACAACCAGGATATCCAGCCCAGATATCCAACCAGGATATCCAACCCTACCAGAATATCTACCAGGATATCTAGTCAGGATATCCTACCAGGATATCCAGCCAGGATATCCTACCAGGATATCTAGCCAGGATATCAAGCCAGGATATCCTACCAGGATATCCAACCAGGATATCCAGCCAGAATATCTAGTCAGGATATCCTACCAGGATATCCAGCCAGGATATCCTACCAGAATATCTAGCTAGGAGATCAAGCCAGGGTATCCAGCCAGGATATCCTACCAGGATATCTAGCCAGGATATCAAGCCAGGATATCCTACCAGGATATCCAACCAGGATATCCAGCCAGAATATCTAGTCAGGATATCCTACCAGGATATCCAGCCAGGATATCCTACCAGAATATCTAGCTAGGAGATCAAGCCAGGATATCCAGCCAGGATATCCTACCAGGATATCTAGCCAGGATATCCTACCAGGATATCCTACCAGGGCAGTCAGTGAGGATTTCTAACCTTGATTTCCAACCTGGATATCCAGCCTAGATTGCCAACCAGGATATCCAACCCCATTAAGGACTGCATAGTGCAGTAATGCATTATGGCATGGGTCATCATTTTGCAGGAATACAGACCATGCAACTCACCAGTATGTGACTTCATTAGCATATAAGCAACTCTTCAACAGCAGATGCAGTTCCTGCCCTAGTCCCTGTACCTGGTGAATCTGAGAATGGACAACTGGGGACTGTTTTGAGAGGAGCCATGTTGCTGGCCCCTGATTCAACAAACTTGCCAACAATGAGTTGTGCTCTGGCAAGGAAGTGAATAGATACAGAAGGAATTCAGAAAGCTGTGTGTTTAGAAGCAAAGAAACAGGCTTAAGGAACCATTGCAGTCCCTTTTGATGGGCCTCTTCTACCCTCAACCCATGGGATATTTTCTAGGTGTACTTTCCAAAATAAAAGAAAATGAAAAAATGTACATATTTGCCTTGTTTTATGTCCTTGTAGGTAAGAAGTTGATCAAAACATTTAAAATAGAGAAATGTCATGGGGGCTAAAACCTCGTCCCATCAGGAAGAGAGTTTGCATGGACAGTTTCAAGTCATAGTCAACCGCTATGAACACATCCTAGCTCCTTACCCTGGCGAAGCTGACACACCTGATAACCAACTGGTGACTGTGGCGAAATGTGCTTTGACCATACACACAGTCAGATAGCGTGGGATGGCTGCTCTCACAACCTTTTCTCAGAGTCTCCAGTGGTCCATTTTAGCCTTTTCCCCTCTTGGCTAGGACCACCTTCGTCGACACTGATATCTGCTATCTCTTTACCAGTCGCAAGTGCATCATGCTTCTACGGGCTGAAGCGGATCAGTGCAAGTCCAAAGACCAGGACACTGAAGGCTCACTGCAGTCTGTCTACTGACACTTACAGACGCGACCCCTGTCATGACAACTCTTTTCACTTTGGGAGATTCGGTGCCGGGTCCGGGAATCGAACCCAGGACCTCTCACACACAAGTCCAGTGACTTATCCACTAGGCCACCAAATCTCCTCATGTATGCATGCTGTTTTTTTCCCTTATATAGAGAAAAATCTAGGTCATGTGAATAAAAGTAGGTCAAGGTCTGCTGCTGATAGTGTAGTACATCAAGGTGTGAAACAACATACCACTACTTGATGCAAAGAGAACTGGCCCCAATCCATCAAGGTGTACACCGTATGAGAACAATGTATGCAACAATTCTCGATTTTCATCAGAAGATTTACATCAGATAGAATTTGGATTTCACATGAAAATGTCCTATCTCTAAATCGTATTTTGAAGAATGGTTTTACCTAATGAGGGTTGGTCAAATATTGAGAAAAGTAAGTAGCAGAGATGAAGCCACAGACACAATGGAACATTTCTGCACAAACCGTGACAGAGAAGGATATACGCTACAAAGAAGACTATTGTTGCAGTTACTACAGATCTCTTGTTTTTTTGAATAAAGATAGTGGTTGGATGTTCAACTCTATGTAGTTGCTACAGATAGTGGTTATGATACAGATAGCGGTTGTACAGGTGCTTTAACTATATCAAAGCCATATGCTAAGTGTGTGATTCATTCAGCAGGTATTTGAACAATTGAGAACTTTCCGATGCATACTTTAGCATGATATGACACTCTATACCTTGTCAATTTGGCAGCCATAATGGATTAATAGTAAATGCACATCTTCGATGTTTTGATGGAATGAAATATGTTGGCCACATATATGTGAGATGAGATGGTTGCGGTGACCAATATGTGCTCATGATATCAAATAATCTGGATTTCCCTTGCAATTCAGAGGCCATTTGGAATAATGTCATCAAATATGTGTTACAGTGGCTTATTTTCTTGTAGCACTTATATTGAAAAACATATCCATAACTATGTATGTGCCAAATTTTGCACTTTTATCAGGAAAATAACGTGTTTTTCCTTAACAGACCTCACTAATAGCAGTTTGAGCATTGCATAGTTGTGCACATTATAGTTGGCACATTACACTGTAAGAAGTTACTGTATTTAAACAGCACAATGTGCTGTACATTAACAGCACTTTTTGCTGTAGTTGGTATTACAGCACTATTTGCTGTATAATTACAGCATTATGTACTGTAAATTGGGTCTCCGGCAATGTTGCTGTACATTTACAGTATATTGTGCTGTAGATTTCTGTCGCTAGGTGGCAGCAGTAGACCATTTCTGTATCAATTATTCCACCCAACCCTTTCCCGAGTCAAATAAAGCCTCACAAACTCTCAAGACATGGTAAAATAAGAATGGATGAGAGAGACTGAATGCAGTTATCATAAAGTGTATTGATATTTGCATGATTGTGTTGAATAATACAAAAAAAGCAGCAAAAGTTTAGAATAGACACCACATTGGTGCGAAAAGTTAAATGCTTAAGTGCCGAAAGCTGGTATCACATACGGTTCAGCTGTATTGAAGCAGGATTAAACCATTACTTTGTGTAGTGTGTATTATCCTAGCTGTTACTACTATGCAGGAAAGTACTCTCCATGCAGGCGTATTAATCGATATAAATTGATGAGAACAACAATATATGAAACCTACAGTAGAAGTTGCTCTTATCTCTTGGACTGTATGTGTTTCTTCTTACTCTTCCCTTCCCTTCCTTATGTAATCACCTTTATATCGTCGCCTCAGTATACAAAGGTTGTAAGTGAAAAAATATGATTTTTTTTTATTCTTTGATATTTTCCTTTGGCCAACGAATTTTCAAATATGACCTTTTTTTGGAAGGCAATAGCTCAGTATACAAAGGTTGTAACTGAAAAAATGATGTTTTTCTCATTATACAAAGGTCGTAAGTGATGTGAAAAGTGTAACCCAAATGAATTTTTTCATTAAAACAGCATTTTTTGTGGGCTTTTTCTAAATATTTTATATAATTCCTATTAAATAGGTACATTTTGGATATTTTCCCCAAAATATGCTAACTTTGAAGTAAAAAGGTTGTCAATATAAGGGGAAAATGACAGACATTGCTCATTTTAGTATAAATTTCACTGTTGCTAAGCAACAGCAAGATGTGTATAATTCTTTTAAGTAACATATGCAACTAAAAATATAAAAGATTCATTTAGTGACCATTAGGCTTAAATTTAATCAACTATTTAGGCTTTTCTTTACAGTTTTGAACTGAAGAAATCAATTACAACATTGAACTGGGTAGGATATTTTAGTATAATTCATATAATTTGTTTTTACTTATTGTTGTTGACATGTAGGATGATTTCTGGGACAATATACCATGTATTTTAGAAATTACAACCTAAAGATTACATTGACATTTCTTATTTTGGTCATATCTCAAAACATGAATTTTCCACTCACGACCTTTGGCTGTGTCTCACGACCTTGGGCCAATGTTTTTGTCTCTGACCATGTGCCGTCTCTGACCGGGTGCCGTCTCTGACCGGGTGCTGTCTCTGACCTTGTGTCAGAGAAAAGTGTTTTTTAACTGTTAACCTATACTCACATATATAAAGATTGGTAAAAACGTTACGGCAGTTGTTATGTAATTATAATTAGCCTCCTGCTGTTTGTAGAAGGTAACTAAACTCCCAAAGTGATGTCCGGTCAGAGACAGCACCCGGTCAGAGACGGCACCCGGTCAGAGACGGCACCCGGTCAGAGATGGCACCCGGTCAGAGACGGCACCCGGTCAGAGACGGCACCCGGTCAGAGACGGCACCCGGTCAGAGACGGCACCCGGTCAGAGAAGGCACCCGGTCAGAGACGGCACCCGATCAGAGACAAAAACAGTGGCCCAAGGTTGTGAGACACAGCCCTTTGTATACTGAGGCGACTATATATGACTTTGTGGATTTCATACCAGCATATATGGGCCATTAACACATCTAAACTATCGAAAATCAGCTTCAGGAAAGGGGATATGGATTTTAACATGGTTGGATATGTGGAAATTATATGTGACCAGACGAGGGAAAAGACCCCTCCAGGGGGGGAGGGAAATAGTAATTGAACTTGGTATCATAATCTTTAAAATGAGACATCATGAGCTAAAGAAAATCCTGGTAGTTTTTTGGGAATCGCTTTTCAAACATTAGTACATATCACTAATTTAAAATGGTAAATAAGCTCTAATTGCATTGTATCCCTAAGTAAATGATTAATTATGAAAAATCAGTTTTATTTTAAAATAACCAAATAAAATTGGATTTATTAGTCTAAATTTGGTTCCAGAAGGAAGTTTTGCGTTCTGTTTTTAGTTTTAGGTAACTGATGGGATTTTTCAAAAAATCCCAATTATTACCTCCAATATAGGTTTTTGAGATGGTTTCCATGGCAACCAGAAAGTATCTTATGTGCTAATTCTTCACAAAAACGTTCTTTTTGCATTCCAAACATAGAATATTTCCATCAAAGATGGAATTATTTCATGAAGATCATTGCATTCTACATAAAAAATGTTTTTTTCATGTATTTAATACTCTTTTGCAATTATGGTGCCTCCTAGTGGCCAAAACCAGAGCTAAAAATCCCGCATGGAGGGGTCTTTTCCCCAGATGGGTCACATATCAAATAAACTAAAATCCCATCTGCATGAGACTAACAAAATACCATAAAAATCCATTAAAGAAAGAAGAGTAGTATAGTATGTATCGGAACGGGACTATAGTTAACTACTGTTTATTACTCAATCGATATGCAGCCAATCAGAGGCCTTCATTTGGTCACGTGACCCATTGCCATGGTAACGTGACCTACTTAGGGCTCTCAGCCAATCAGAAGCCAGCATTCTGGGTGACCTACTGACCTACTTAGAAGCTCTCAGCCAATCAGAGGCCGGCATTCTGGTAACCATGGTAACGTGACCTACTTACGTCACGTGACCTACTTAGGCTCAGCCAATCAGAAGCCGGCATTCTGGTAACTAGGGTAACGTGACCTACTTAGGGTTTGTTTGTAAACAACACCACGTGGCTCTCTTGTTTGTAAACAACACCACGTGACACGTGACTGTTTGTAAACAAACAAACAAAAAAAAGTTATGTAACTTATATATAGAAATAAAAACACAACAAGATAATTTCCTTTCTTTTCATTTTATTCTTTATTTTCATTTCAATCAGAAAAAACACACAAGTTTATGCTTTTTTAGCTTGCTTCTTCGATTTGCAGCAACTCAACAGGCCGCAAAGTCTCACACCGCCGTCACTCGCACCACCACACCCCGGACGACTTCTCTCCAATAGACATTGCACGACTTTGGATAAATCCAACACCATTTCGGCAAGGCAGAGAATCGACTTGGGAAGCTGGCCTGTGTTGGAGTGCGTGTAGCTGTGATCTCTGTTACCTTGAGGGATGGCGTACGTCGTCACCTCCACTCTGTTCACCGGGTAGTCAAAGGGCCCGTGTTCTATCACCGCTCTCTCGTGCGTTTCCGCTACAGCGTCCGCCACCAGCACGCGTCGCACGTAGAGCTTTGCTTTGTAGATCTTCAAGCTGTAGCCTCCGTCAGCGGCGCACATCAGATAGAAAGAGGGCGCCGCCTGTTTCAGAGTGAGATTGATTTCTGTCTCTCCAATGATGAGCTTCGGTTGATGAGCCAGGTCAAAGTGCAGTCGCGCCATCAGCGAAAAGCGCTTGTTGGAGATTAGCTTCTTGCGCGCTTTGTACCCCGCATTCGCGTCAGTCAACGTGTCAAACTGACCGGGCGTATCTACATGCCACCCCTGGGCGCTCATGACGCCGTCCTTCACGTCTTTGTTGTAGTTGAGTAACCCTTCCAAGTAAGCTCGGTAAGGGTAGGTCTCGGTGTTGCCAGACACATTGAAACCGCCGATGGAGACTTGGACGTCTTTGAAGAGCCAGTGAGCCAAGTTGTTCACAGGAGCTACCGCGTCGGTGTCCTCGATCGCCGCTCCGTTCGCTTTCAGCACTTGACATTCCAGATGAAGGTAATTCTCGTTCAGGTCTGTGTACTCTTGCGACTTGTTGATGGTGAAATTTATGTTACCTCCATCCTCTAAAGAGTTTTTTGTTTCTATCCCCAGGAAAGACGACTTTAAGATAGTAGTCTGAGTCGGCGCTACGGTGTGCAGGTCGAGCTCAGAGAGCGCGCACTCGTTACTGCTCTCGTGTACGTAAGCCATTGTGTTCTCTCTTCACGCGGCCGACAGACTGACGCCGGCCGCCTCCAGTCTTTTTATTTATACCTGAATGCCTAGGCGCTTACCGGTCGAATACATCCCCTCTACGTCTCTTGCAAGAGCCACCGCCCGTCTGAGGAGAATGCCGGCGACGTTTCGACCCTTTCTTAGACGCGACAGTCGTCTTTCCTCCCGAGAACGCCGTACTCGCCAGTCTCTTCACAGCGCCTGCGCCTCGGTCTTTCACGCTGCTCTTTAAAGTCCGACCCGCCAGCACATCTTTAGCTACGCCCACACCGGCGCGGAGCAGCGTTTTTCCCACCGACTTCAATAGCGGTGTAGCCGAGCGCATCAGACCTAACAGAGCGCCGCCCAAACCGTGCCCGCTCTGGAAAGAGCGCCCGCTGTACACGTTGATGCCGTTGCCCAGCTGCGCGTTGTAGTAATCGCTGTACCCTCTGCCGACGGTGCGCCTGGGTGGAAAGTACGGAACGCGTTGACGCATCATTTTTCTCTCTTTCAGCGCTCAATAGGTCTCAGATGAAGTGTCACGGTCACCTCGCCTCTACCGAATGGGATGGAATGACCGGATCGGTCTCTTAAATAGATGCCGACCTCGGTAAACCTCTTGGATTTCAAGGGGAAATAATCCAAATGGGGAAAACTGATAGCTTGCACGCCACCTCGACGCTTTCCGCATCTGTCCACCGCGACGCAGCGCAACAGCGGCACTTGCATGTCGCCCACACGTCTCTCCTGGATCATGTCGGTGTATATGTACACAGAGTGCACGTCCCCGTAAACATCCATCGAGTAGGCGCCGGTAGTCGGCGACGCGAAACACGTCTTCTCTCCGAAGCCTAGAACGCATGCGAGATGCTGAGTCAGCAGGACAGCGCAGTGTCTCGGCGGTTTGATGGTGACGCGTTTCGTGTTGGCGTCGTACGATAAGATCCGCATCGGTTTGAGCAAGAAGCTGGAGCCCTCTAGTCTGTCATCTCGCATCGTCTGACTCAAGCGCTCGACTAGGGTGTGGTTGCTTCCGGTGAAAATAGGAGGTATCTGGAATATGTTTGGCATGAAACTGCGCACTCCCATGTCTTTCTCCATCTCTTCGATCATCTGTCTTGCTTGATCGCTGATCGCCTTCTTCTTCACCGCCGGGGACAAGAACTGCTTGTATACGGCATTCGTCTGTCTCAAGTCGACCTCTCTCTTGAACCTTTTTGTTTCCGGTTTCAATCGCTGCTCTTCCGACGTGTCTGATATCTCTTCCACCGTTACATAGCTCGCTTCCTTCCAGCTCAGCGGGTATTTTGAGCTGAACGTCAGCTTGCTCAGACCGTTGGCGTTTTTCATTCCCCTCCAGTCTACCTGTGGTTTTCTTCCTTCGGCGAATTTAGTTTCTTTTAAAACGTTGATCGCCTCCTCTAGCGAACCCTTGGTGCGCAGAGGAACAACGATGATCAAGTCGTCGTCGTGCACGTTAGTCCATTCTGTAGGGAGGATGATCTCAGTCAGAGCCGCTTCGTACGCTTCGGGCAGAAGGAGCGGCGAGTCGAAGTGAGTTCGGAAAGACGTCAAGCTGTTGTCAGGATAATACTCCATAGAGCTGTTGCTAGGTAGAGTGATGTTCATTTATTTATTTATTTTTTTTTTCTACGTTATTTTTTTGACGGGGATCCACTCGTTGAACTTGTCGTCGTAACCTAACCAACGTACAAAAGCTAACTCTTTACCGTCGACGGTCTTGCGGCGCAACACTTCGTCTATCAGGTAGTTGTTGTCGTAACGACTCTTGTACACCTTCTGAACCTCTTCCGGGTAGAAGACGCCTTTTATCTCCTCGCCCTTGTCGTCTTTCAGCTCGAACCCTCTGCTTCCCAACGTCTTAGCAACGTCGACCACTTCCTCGCGCCAGTTTCCCTCGTACCCTTTGTCGAAGGCGCCTTTAGTTCTCAACATCCTCACTCTGTCACCCGGAGCGATGACGTCGACGGCGGACGTCTTTGTTTTTTTCTTCTTTTTCCATATTTCGTCGATTTGTTTGTTAGTTGGGAGATCTTGTCGGTAGAAAACTGTTTCGCTGTTTTCCGAGCTGACTTGAGCCGGCGCCATTTTCAACGTCTTGTGGTGAGTGCGATTGTAAGAAGACACTACATGGTGCAGTACGTCTACGTAGCGATACGTGCGCTTGTGTGTGAAATAACGCCACAGCTTCTCCTTCAGACTGCGGTTCAAGCGCTCCACTAGACTAGCTTTGATGTCGTCGTTCTCGCCAGTGAAGAACTCTATGCCCTGGCTCTTCAAGTGATCTTGAAAGATCTTGTTCGAAAACTCTTTCCCCTTGTCTGTCTGAACAGTGCGCGGTCGTCTCTCGCCAGTGCCTGTCATCTCTCGGAAGGCCTCGGTGACATCAGCGCCGCTCTTGGATTTAATGGGAACGGCCCACGCGTACCTAGAGAAAACGTCGATCGCCGTCACCACGTACCGGAAGCGGTCGTTGTGAGACGCCAAAGCTTGCATGTCCATCAGATCTATCTGCCACTGCTGATCGATTGCGCCGGTTATAGTCTTGTTCCTTGCGAATTTTCTCCGAATGGGTTTATGTTTAGTGTAGGCGTCCAGCGACACTAAAGCATCTCGGATGACGGCCGGGTTCAGGTGGCGAAAATGATGTTTCTGGAGTTTAGTCACGCTAGTGAAACTGGAGGGCGCTTTGACGTCGGTATATCTAGCTACTACGCGCTTCTTTTCTTTTTCCTTCTTGGTCAGTCTCTTCACTGGTTTGCCCATGGTGGGCCTGTTGAGGGCCGTGAACGACGACCTCGCCGCTAGGCGGTTGCGCCCTTTCCTTTTCTTACTCGCCACGCTCCTATAGGAAGTCGGAGTTTGGAAAAGTTCACTGTCCTCCTCGTCGTCAGAGGATGGATCGTCCACCTGGAGAGAAGAGTCTGCTGCTGCTACTGCTGCTGCTGCTGCTGCTTCTCCTTCTTCCGAGTGGAAGCTCGGTCGTTTCCGACCTCTGTCAGCGAGCCGTGTGTCTAAGCTTTGGCCAGGTCCGCTCGCTTTATACAGATGGTTTCCGATCAAGGAGTCTGTGGGAACTGCTTCGCGCAGCGCTTTCGTGAACGGAGAGTAGCCCGCCGGTCTGGGCGCCGTCTTCCTGAACCTGGCGGCGTCGTTCAGTAAGTCCACTATGTTGATGCGATGCTCAGGTGGTATTCTCCGACCCGACATCTCGCGCACCGCACCGTCCTCGTTCCACTTGATCACACCGGATTTCTCCAATTGTTTGTACAGCGCCACGGTCCGGGTGCGATTCCTCTTGGGAACTTGGTTCGCCAACCGCTCAAGTAGGGACGCGCTGGCCTCTTCAGCAGACTGACGGAGGTGAGCCGGGGGCGAAGAAGAGTAGGACGAAGAGATGTTGCTGTTGTGGGGACTCGCGAGAAAAAATTGCAATCTATTCAACAACCTTCGGTATTTCAACATTTTCTCGCGCGATTCCAAAGTGGGATCGTTCAACACTAAGTCCAAGTCCCTGTAGATAAACTGTAGCACCTGGTGCAAGGCCGCGTCGGGATGAAGGGACTGTTCTGCCTGCTTGTGGTAATAGGCCATGTCGGCAGGTAGGCGGGCGGCGGTGGCAGGAGCGGAACTCTCGTTCTTTTCAGTGCGCTCATCAGGAAGAGGAGGAAGGTTTGGAGCAGTAGAAGTACTAGCAGCAGCGACTGCAGTAGTAGCAGCGCTAGTAGTAGCAGCAGCGGGCACATGATGAAGTAGACCTGCTCGTGATGATTTGTAGAGCGTCTCAGGATCCACGAGCGCTAAGCGTTTGTAGTGTTGTTGCTGCTCTGAGTCCGTCATGGGGACGACGGTGGCAATGACGCTGGTGGTGGCGGTAGTGGTGGTGGTGCTGTCGGCGAGTAGGTGTCGAATGAGGTGTCTCATATACGGAGAATGCTCTTTATAAGCGGTAAGGCCATCCCTATGAGAGCCGGAATGAGGAAACCTCCCTCTTGTACCAAGACGCGTCTCTTTTTTTTGATGGGCGTAGATTTTTTGCCGACCTCCCTCAACACGTCAGCCGATTCTCGAAGCTTGTCCAGTTGTTTGTCGCTGAGCGGGATGTTCCCTACCAGTAAATTGTGACAGATCTCACTCAACGCTGCGATCAGATCGTCGCTTCCAGAGTCTATTAGATGCAAGCAGTCCTTTGGCGAGCACTTAGCTAAGTGCTTGAGAGTACCAAAGTGTCTTTCGAGTAGATGAGAAGACATTTTTGCTACTGCTTTCTCTTGTTCTTTTTTTTGTCTAGCGGTACGAACACTAGCTGAGAGTGTATGGACGTCAAAGAGGAGCGTATTCTCAGATCGTCAGGTGTTGACTGCTTGAAGTCCAGAAGGAGGTATGAGTGAGGTCGCTTGAGTTCATGGGTAAATATACTAGAGAGGGCCGCCGCGTTGGACGGAAACACCTGGCGAGACAGACTAGCTATTTGCCCCATGTCGCGCGGGTTCTTGAAAACGATCATGTAGTGAGCGTTCAGACTCATAGTTCGAAAGTCGGGTGATTTCTGGAATAGGTTCTGAGTGATGTATATGACGCTCATGTTCCAGTGATGCGAGTATTTAGTAAAGATGTCGGCTACCACTTGCTGATTGGAACTGCTCATCAGATCGTCCAATATCAGTAGAGTGTGGGGTCGTAAGGCGTCTTCTGCTACTTCCACGTCTCCCGCTATAGTCTCTTTGCTAGGAAGACCTTCTCTGAATTCCACACCGTACTGATTTTGCATTTTTTCAAACAGAGGTTGCCACTCGCCGTAATGGTAAAAAGTCTTTTCCACCGGCGGCGTGACGAAATTGTTCACGTCGCTCAGAAATTGATCCACCAAGCGCGATTTTCCACAACCCGACGGACCGCTAATGATACAACTAAAGGGTCCTTGTAGTCGAGCATCGAAATGAATTTCTGTGAAAAGTTTGCTTCTACTGCTCGACATTTTTTTTTTTTTTTTTTCAGCACGCGTGAGAGAGCGGTTGTGTGTCTGACTGTCTGCTGTGTTTCTCACTCGAACGGTCGGTAGTGAATGGTTGTGGAGAAAAGTCCGCCGACCTTTTTATTGATTCCGGCCGGTGTCACAGTAGCGGCGGCAGAAGTGTCTTTTTTTTTCTTTTTTATTTTTTGCGATAAAATTCTATTTTCACTCAATAGTCATAAATGTTTTGTATCAGACTCCAGAGGAGTCTGATACAAATATTTATTTTTTTTTTTAAAAGAAGAGGGAGAGGAGGAGGAGGAGGAGGAGGAGGAGGAGATTAATTTTTTTTTGTTTTTTTTTTTTGATCATTTAGGCAAAGCTCGTCGCTTTGCCGCTTTTTTTTCTATTTCTGTGTTGTGACACGATCGTCTCAAAAAAGCAATAAGGCGTGTGAGCACGGCGGTGACAAATACATATTGGAGCGTATGGTTTAAAATAGTGCGTCCCTATCTTCTTCAATTCGGCTGCGTTGCAATATGCGGGATAACAAGTGACGACGTCGAAACGTTTAGAGACCGTGTTCACGTCGGCCACAACGCGCGCCCACCGAGTGGGAGCTGCAGTCGCTCCCAAGAAACCGATCGGCTTGTCGAATCGTTTCATAGCACTTATTCTCACTTTATAAGAGGAGGCAGGGTGAGGAGAGTAGCGGCGCTCTTTCTTTTCATGAAACGCCCAACGAGTGGGGGCGCTGAGAGCGGCTGTTATGCAATGGTAGAGTAAATACTGTTCTGAGAAGACGGCTCTCGGCCATGTCGCTACGTTTTCCTTTTCCGCTCTTGTATAACGACGATGGCGCTCAGCTTTGCATTTCTCGAGAATTCGGTACGCTTCAAGAGATGCGTGAACCTCAACTACGTGACGCTCTCTCCTTTGAGATAAAAAAATAGCCGGGCAGTTGAGGAGGGCACTTTGTTTTCGCGCGACCGTCTTTTAGAAACTCGCGCCCTCTGCAGCGCCATATTTCTTTCCTCCGAAACAAAAAAGACTGAGTGAAAATAAAAATTTTAAAAAACAAAAAGCTCAAAGAAAAAAGCTTGAAATTCCCTGCTGGCGTGATGGCGGTGACTGCAGGCGGTGGCGGCGGTCGGCTGGCCGGCGGTGGCGGTGTCGGCGGCGATGGTAGAAGGGTGTGTGGAAAGAGAGACGCATCTCAGTCTTTTATAGGAGCGGCGAGTCTGACATTTTCAGCTGTCGCATGCTGACCTGCTGCTATCATAAGAGAAACAAAAGCCCTAATCACGCTTTTCAGCTGGATCCTTCCACCCCGCCAGACATGGATCCAGATGGGAAGGTGGTTTAAAATTAAATCCGTGTACCGACTGTCATACAATAGAGTAATTAGTTGAACGCGTGTTACCTGTATAAAGGATTAGCGGGTCATGGGCTCAGCGTGTGTATAGAAAAACAACTACAGGTAGCGTAAACAAAGCGACCCCCTCCCTTTCTGTCACTCTGTCTGTGACTAGAGGGTGCGCGTGTGGTAAGCGGCTTAAATCTAAAGAAAAACAAATCACCCTCTCCTGTCGTCAGCAGTCAGCCGGCCGGCGGCTGGAAAATGCGATTAGAGGGATGATGAGCCGCGTAGTAAGCGACTTAAGGCTGATCTAAAGACCTGCCGTGAGGGGGCAGCTGGCCGGTGGCTTGAAAAAAAGGGGGGAGTAAGGGTATATAAGGGGGAGTGAAACCGTATTCGGCATCGTCATCATCGTTCACGCTACTACTACTACTACTACTACTACTACTACCACCACCAGCACCGCGCCTCAATTTGCAGATCCCCATGATGGAAAGTTGCTACCGTGACATGAAGCGGAATGACGAAGCGGCGCGCAAATGTGAAGCTGATGCTGTAGCCTCTGCTACTGCTGCTGCTAGTGCTGCTCAGCGTGCTACTGCTGCATTTACTGCGGCTGTTAGTGACGCTGGTTGTGATGACGTTGTTGTTGTTGCCGCTGCGGCTGTGACTGCTGCTGTTGCTGCCGCCGATGCAGCTACTCATGCCACCGATGCCGACGCTGCTGCTGCTGATGCTGTTGCGGCTGCCGATGTCGCCGCTGATAACGCTGCTAGTGCCCGCTCTGCCGCCCTTGCTACTGTCGCTGCTGCTGTTGTTGCTAATGCTCACGCTACTGCTGCTACCGCTGCTGCTGCTGCTGCTACCGCTGCTGCCGAGGCTGCTGCCGCTGCTGCCGATGCTGCTGCCGATGCTGCCGATGCTGCTGATGCTGCTGATGTTAGCAGTCGCGTCGACAAAGAATCGTCATTTGTCACTCTTAAACCTCCAGTTGAACGCGCGATGAGTAGTAGGGCTACCAACGCGACGGCCGGATGGTGCAAATGGTGTCGTCGCTTCTGCTCGTGCGCTTGCTTTTCTTCCAGTCCTACCTGCTGCTGCTACGGTATGATAGTGTTATAGTGTTTGAATGAGAACGCGCGTAGTTACACATAGACGCTGTAACAGATGTGCTTTTTTTTGAAAATATAATTTTAACATAACATGGAACTTGTTGTGTTTATTTTCTATATATAAGTTGTTTGTTTACAAACAGTCACGTGTCACGTGGTGTTGTTTACAAACAAGAGAGCCACGTGGTGTTGTTTACAAACAAAACCCTAAGTAGGTCACGTTACCCTAGTTACCAGAATGCCGGCTTCTGATTGGCTGAGCCTAAGTAGGTCACGTGACGTAAGTAGGTCACGTTACCATGGTTACCAGAATGCCGGCCTCTGATTGGCTGAGAGCTTCTAAGTAGGTCAGTAGGTCACCCAGAATGCTGGCTTCTGATTGGCTGAGAGCCCTAAGTAGGTCACGTTACCATGGCAACGGGTCACGTGACCAAATGGCTGCCTCTGATTGGCTGCATATCGATTGAGTAATAAACAGTAGTTAACTATAGTCCCGTTCCGATACATACTATACTACTAAGAAGTATCGGAAAAAAAATTATGAGAAAACTTAGCACTTTTGATACTCTTTGATACTTCTACTTTTCAAAAAAAGAAACAATCAGGCCTGGTAAAATATTTAAAATTCAATATGTCTGCTGCTTGACAAGGTCTAAGTTAGAGGTGGTGCAAAATATATTAGGGTCAAATGTATGGGTGATCAGTGTAAACTGTGAAGATTAGAATATAATACAATCTTAAGACTGGACGAGAAGACAATCAAACATATGAAATAATAGCAGTGTTTAATGAAGCAACTTTAGCACAATTACACAAGTACAAGGATCCAAATGAATGTACCAAGAATCTTTGTGATTACATGTTGTTATCTACGTATAACATTTTGTCCTGATGTGACCTGGCATGGTACATCGATGGTACAGGATCAGCTAAAGATTAATGCAAGCGTCATGCTCATAACATATGAATCAAATGGTAATAACTAGGCTATGTGTGTAATAATTATTCTGTCAATGTGGGTATTGGTTTTGATCATATGTATAAAGGCAGAAAAAGATATTATTATGTGAGGAGATATCATGAGCTGGGTCTTACAGTCAAGCAGGATGCATTAAATATAGCTCTGGTGAGCAGACAAGCCAAGATGGCACTCTTGCAAAATAGGCCTGGCAATTTAAAGCACTATGCTTCCCATAAGCTGTTAATATATCAGCTGTCTTTATTCATGGCTGTGATGCCTCCTAAGTGACAGGTAGCGAGCACGGTGGAATGATGGGAGCTGAAAGGCACGTTCTACTACGGCTTCTGGCCGTAAGTCTGAAAATTCAACCATATGAAAGATTGCATGAGCTATATTTCAGGAAGCCCTACTCTCCACAAGTCCTACTGTGCACATGAGTATACCACTGATGGCAGTCTTATCATCTGCAAAACCCTATGGACGCCTAGTCTGAAACGCTTATTGAACTTATGTCAAATTATAGTGTTTAATCATGGTATTCCAGTTAACATCTCAACATTTCTCTTTTCTCCTCATTTTTGTACGTAATCGACACAATACATTTCTCAACTTTGTATTTAGTCAAGCTAATCATCTACTTAAAACTGATTTCATGATGTTCAAATAAATCTTGTAATATCATATAATGTATCAGCTCATTGCAACTACATTTCATTGGCGTTTCTTCATATATTTCCAAAGCACTGGATTATGCATATATCTTGCTTCAAATTTATAATTGGTATTATTTCAAAACAAAAATCACCTGGCTTAAAACATTTTCTGAATTTAATGTGTGTATATAAATATTACTGCATCACTGACTGTCATATACATGTTTTATGAATTATTGTGTTGGGTTCAGTCTGGTAAATCATTTGACACCTCTGTCAAATGTAATTATGCACATAATAATTCAAACCAACTTACCTTCCACACATTGGTAGCTAGCTTCTAAATAGGACTCAACGTCATTGGGACATGCCGATACTTTTTGCAAGTTAGTATCAGAAATGGGCAGCTGGCAGGATTGACGCCCAGAGCATAAGGTATCAATGATGTCAAGTACATCTGCAGAACACCCTATATAGCCAAAATCTCCCCTGATACACCGTCCAATCCTCATCCGACCAAGCACAGCTGTCTTAATCTTGATAACTTGACCAGATGGACATGAAGGGTTGAATACCTCGGTTCGACAATAATCTGTTAATGTAAAGGATGATATACTGTTCAGTTCAACAAAGGTTATGAAACTTATATTGATATTCAGTCAGCAGTTCCTGTTTAGGCTTTCATCTCAAAAAGATGCAATAGAAAAACCTAGGTGAATTGGAAACAATTTTATATCCCTTTTGAATTTACTACTTGATAAGAGGTGACTTGTTTATTATGACACTTATCTGAGTCACGTTGTGTCAATATGTTTGCGGATAGCATCGTTGAAGGACATGCTAGCAGGTTATTTCTTTTTTAACCCTCAATACTAATTTACACCAAGCAGAATACCAACCTCTTACGATCAGTGATGATGGTGTCTCAGTACTTAGTGCAAGTGTCTGAGTTGGTTGACTGATCACTGAGAATGGAAAGATGTAAAGTTAAGATATGTGACTTGATCAGTGAAAAGTTCCTTAGTGCAGGAAGCTGGATCATTATTGTTTTCAACACCATTCATTTAGAGTGAATGTAGTGAAAAGTCTACATCCATCCAAGAGCAGTATAATGACTATAATTGACATAATTCAACCAGACTAATCATCTACTTAAAGTCATGATGTGCAAAGAAATCTTGTAATGTCATACAATGTATGTGCTCATTAAAACAACATTTCATTGGCGTTTCTTTATATATTTCCAAAGCACTGGAGTATGCATTGTTGCATTATATTTGCAATTGGTACTATTTAAAAACGAAAATCAACCCTCTCAACGCCAGCAGGATGCTAAAGCGGCCAGAGCACCAAATTCACTGAGCTGAACAAGAAAATATTACTCAAGATTAATGAAAATATATTCTTACAAATCCTAGTTGCAGCACACCATGTTTGGTATCATATTTAAACCTATGACATCCTCTTTCACATCCTACATTCCATTTGTGTTTACAAAGAATATTGAAGAAGTAACTTTGCTAAAACCTCATTTCATTTTTGATATTAATATTTTTCAATGTCTTTGGGCAAAACTACAGAGAAATCTGGCGGTGGGAGGGTTAGATTAAAACAGTCATCTTACACATCTGCAATTGAATTTGTTTATATAACTACTACTACATCATTGACTGTCAGATACACATATTAGGAACTATTGTGTTGCCTGGTAAATCATTTAATATCAGACATTTTGTGGACAGTCGAGGGAAAGGGACCCTCCAAGGTAAAATCTCAATAATAAAACTGATGTCTTCAGCTTTTTAGCGATATCTTTTATTATCAGGTACCACTTCTATTTTTTTAGTACTGGCTCTCTGAATATGTGTGCTCACTGTCCAATCGTAAATGCAAATAAGCTCTATCATACTTTGTTTTAGAGATATTTCTATCTAATTAGCATAATTATGCTAATTAACAGATATCCAAACTTTTTCAAACATTTGGTCACAGCTTTTGATCTAAAAATGGTATTTACATTCTTTTTCCAGCATAGAAATCTTTGTGGTGCCTTCTATCAATCAACCTTATAATTGTTTAATTTGGAATGAAAATCATGTTTCCATGGCAACCAACATATGCAAATGAATTTTGTGCCCACTGGGGTGGTGTTTATATAAATTATGATCATGATCCTTGTTTAAACTGTCAGAAAATATGAAATAAGGTGTTAAAATTGGTAATTCATTTTAACATCTCTCTCACTATCCGCCATTATTTTCAAGATTGTACATAATGTATCTACAAAAGCAACCTACCCTCCACACATTCATAGCTAGCTTCAAAATAGGACATCAACTGCTTTGGACACGGAGCAACTTTGTGTAAGTTAGTATCTGGAATAGCCAGCTCACAGGATTGAAGCCCTGAGCATAAGGTATTGATGATGTCAAGTACATCGACAGCACAACCAATGTAGCCGACATCCTCCTTAATACAACGTCCCAATCTCATCCGACCGTAAACAGCTGTAAGCATCTTGATAACTTGACCAGATGGACATGAGGGGCTGAATACCTCAAAACAATACTCTGTAAAGGATAACATACTGTTCAGTTCGACAAAGGTTATGAAACTTATTTCGATGTTCAGCCAGCAGTAACTGTTGGTGTTTAGGCTTTTTCATCTTGAGAAGATGCAACAGCAAAAAACTAAGTCAACTGGAAGCAAATTGTTGTCCATTTTAAATTCACTACTTGTTAATGTGACTTGTTTATTATGACACTGATATAATCTGAGTCATGTTGTGTCAATGTATCTTCAGGGTCGCATTGTTGAGGGACATCCTAGCAGATGTATTTCTCTTTGAACCCTTAGTAATACATGTATTTCCAATGAGACCAACCTCGAGGTCCTCTTATAATCACAGGTGGTGGTGTCTCAGTACTTAGTGCTAATGTTTGAGGTGGTTGACTGATCCCTTAAAATGGAAAGATATAATGTAGATAAATGTAAAGACAAAGATAAATGTCTAAATAGAACTACACAATTTGGTCTTATTCAGCTATTCTAATGCCACTGCATCATTGGACCATCAAACAATATAGATCATCATAATCAATCCATGTAACAAATTCATTTTCAACACCATACATTTTAAGAGCAAGTGTAGAGAAAATTTTACATCCATCCAAGAGAAAATGTGGGCTATTTACATTCTTTTTCCAGCATAGAAATCTTTGTGGTGCCTTCTATCAATCAACCTTATAATTGTTTAATTTGGAATGAAAATCATGTTTCCATGGCAACCAACATATGCAAATGAATTTTGTGCCCACTGGGGTGGTGTTTATATAAATTATGATCATGATCCTTGTTTAAACTGTCGGAAAATATGAAATAAGGTGTTAAAATTGGTAATTCATTTTAACATCTCTCTCACTATCCGCCATTATTTTCAAGATTGTACATAATGTATCTACAAAAGCAACCTACCCTCCACACATTCATAGCTAGCTTCAAAATAGGACATCAACTGCTTTGGACACGGAGCAACTTTGTGTAAGTTAGTATCTGGAATAGCCAGCTCACAGGATTGAAGCCCTGAGCATAAGGTATTGATGATGTCAAGTACATCGACAGCACAACCAATGTAGCCGACGTCCTCCTTGATACAACGTCCCAATCTCATCCGACCGTAAACAGCTGTAAGCATCTTGATAACTTGACCAGATGGACATGAGGGGCTGAATACCTCAAATTGACAATACTCTGTAAAGGATAACATACTGTTCAGTTCGACAAAGGTTATGAAACTTATTTCGATGTTCAGCCAGCAGTAACTGTTGGTGTTTAGGCTTTTTCATCTTGAGAAGATGCAACAGCAAAAAACTAAGTCAACTGGAAGCAAATTGTTGTCCATTTTAAATTCACTACTTGTTAATGTGACTTGTTTATTATGACACTGATATAATCTGAGTCATGTTGTGTCAATGTATCTTCAGGGTCGCATCGTTGAGGGACATCCTAGCAGATGTATTTCTCTTTGAACCCTTAGTAATACATGTATTTCCAATGAGACCAACCTCGAGGTCCTCTTATAATCACAGGTGGTGGTGTCTCAGTACTTAGTGCTAATGTTTGAGGTGGTTGACTGATCCCTTAAAATGGAAAGATATAATGTAGATAAATGTAAAGACAAAGATAAATGTCTAAATAGAACTACACAATTTGGTCTTATTCAGCTATTCTAATGCCACTGCATCATTGGACCATCAAACAATATAGATTATCATAATCAATCCATGTAACAAATTCATTTTCAACACCATACATTTTAAGAGCAAGTGTAGAGAAAATTTTACATCCATCCAAGAGAAAATGTGGGCTATTTACATTCTTTTTCCAGCATAGAAATCTTTGTGGTGCCTTCTATCAATCAACCTTATAATTGTTTAATTTGGAATGAAAATCATGTTTCCATGGCAACCAACATATGCAAATGAATTTTGTGCCCACTGGGGTGGTGTTTATATAAATTATGATCATGATCCTTGTTTAAACTGTCAGAAAATATGAAATAAGGTGTTAAAATTGGTAATTCATTTTAACATCTCTCTCACTATCCGCCATTATTTTCAAGATTGTACATAATGTATCTACAAAAGCAACCTACCCTCCACACATTCATAGCTAGCTTTAAAATAGGACATCAACTCCTTTGGACACGGAGCAACTTTGTGTAAGTTAGTATCTGGAATAGCCAGCTCACAGGATTGAAGCCCTGAGCATAAGGTATTGATGATGTCAAGTACATCGACAGCACAACCAATGTAGCCGACATCCTCCTTGATACAACGTCCCAATCTCATCCGACCGTAAACAGCTGTAAGCATCTTGATAACTTGACCAGATGGACATGAGGGGCTGAATACCTCAAATTGACAATACTCTGTAAAGGATAACATACTGTTCAGTTCGACAAAGGTTATGAAACTTATTTCGATGTTCAGCCAGCAGTAACTGTTGGTGTTTAGGCTTTTTCATCTTGAGAAGATGCAACAGCAAAAAACTAAGTCAACTGGAAGCAAATTGTTGTCCATTTTAAATTCACTACTTGTTAATGTGACTTGTTTATTATGACACTGATATAATCTGAGTCATGTTGTGTCAATGTATCTTCAGGGTCGCATCGTTGAGGGACATCCTAGCAGATGTATTTCTCTTTGAACCCTTAGTAATACATGTATTTCCAATGAGACCAACCTCGAGGTCCTCTTATAATCACAGGTGGTGGTGTCTCAGTACTTAGTGCTAATGTTTGAGGTGGTTGACTGATCCCTTAAAATGGAAAGATATAATGTAGATAAATGTAAAGACAAAGATAAATTTGGTCTTATTCAGCTATTCTAATGCCACTGCATCATTGGACCATCAAACAATATAGATTATCATAATCAATCCATGTAACAAATTCATTTTCAACACCGTACATTTTAAGAGCAAGTGTGAGAAAATTTTACATCCATCCAAGAGAAAATGTGGGCTATTTACATTCTTTTTCCAGCATAGAAATCTTTGTGGTGCCTTCTATCAATCAACCTTATGATTGTTTAATTTAGAATGAAAATCATGTTTCCATGGCAACCAACATATGCAAATGAATTTTGTGCCCACTGGGGTGGTGTTTATATAAATTATGATCATGATCCTTGTTTAAACTGTCAGAAAATATGAAATAAGGTGTTAAAATTGGTAATTCATTTTAACATCTCTCTCACTATCCGCCATTATTTTCAAGATTGTACATAATGTATCTACAAAAGCAACCTACCCTCCACACATTCATAGCTAGCTTCAAAATAGGACATCAACTCCTTTGGACACGGAGCAACTTTGTGTAAGTTAGTATCTGGAATAGCCAGCTCACAGGATTGAAGCCCTGAGCATAAGGTATTGATGATGTCAAGTACATCGACAGCACAACCAATGTAGCCGACATCCTCCTTGATACAACGTCCCAATCTCATCCGACCGTAAACAGCTGTAAGCATCTTGATAACTTGACCAGATGGACATGAGGGGCTGAATACCTCAAATTGACAATACTCTGTAAAGGATAACATACTGTTCAGTTCGACAAAGGTTATGAAACTTATTTCGATGTTCAGCCAGCAGTAACTGTTGGTGTTTAGGCTTTTTCATCTTGAGAAGATGCAACAGCAAAAAACTAAGTCAACTGGAAGCAAATTGTTGTCCATTTTAAATTCACTACTTGTTAATGTGACTTGTTTATTATGACACTGATATAATCTGAGTCATGTTGTGTCAATGTATCTTCAGGGTCGCATCGTTGAGGGACATCCTAGCAGATGTATTTCTCTTTGAACCCTTAGTAATACATGTATTTCCAATGAGACCAACCTCGAGGTCCTCTTATAATCACAGGTGGTGGTGTCTCAGTACTTAGTGCTAATGTTTGAGGTGGTTGACTGATCCCTTAAAATGGAAAGATATAATGTAGATAAATGTAAAGACAAAGATAAATGTCTAAATAGAACTACACAATTTGGTCTTATTCAGCTATTCTATTGCCACTGCATCATTGGACCATCAAACAATATAGATTATCATAATCAATCCATGTAACAAATTCATTTTCAACACCATACATTTTAAGAGCAAGTGTGAGAAAATTTTACATCCATCCAAGAGAAAATGTGGGCTATTTACATTCTTTTTCCAGCATAGAAATCTTTGTGGTGCCTTCTATCAATCAACCTTATGATTGTTTAATTTAGAATGAAAATCATGTTTCCATGGCAACCAACATATGCAAATGAATTTTGTGCCCACTGGGGTGGTGTTTATATAAATTATGATCATGATCCTTGTTTAAACTGTCAGAAAATATGAAATAAGGTGTTAAAATTGGTAATTCATTTTAACATCTCTCTCACTATCCGCCATTATTTTCAAGATTGTACATAATGTATCTACAAAAGCAACCTACCCTCCACACATTCATAGCTAGCTTCAAAATAGGACATCAACTCCTTTGGACACGGAGCAACTTTGTGTAAGTTAGTATCTGGAATAGCCAGCTCACAGGATTGAAGCCCTGAGCATAAGGTATTGATGATGTCAAGTACATCGACAGCACAACCAATGTAGCCGACGTCCTCCTTGATACAACGTCCCAATCTCATCCGACCGTAAACAGCTGTAAGCATCTTGATAACTTGACCAGATGGACATGAGGGGCTGAATACCTCAAATTGACAATACTCTGTAAAGGATAACATACTGTTCAGTTCGACAAAGGTTATGAAACTTATTTCGATGTTCAGCCAGCAGTAACTGTTGGTGTTTAGGCTTTTTCATCTTGAGAAGATGCAACAGCAAAAAACTAAGTCAACTGGAAGCAAATTGTTGTCCATTTTAAATTCACTACTTGTTAATGTGACTTGTTTATTATGACACTGATATAATCTGAGTCATGTTGTGTCAATGTATCTTCAGGGTCGCATCGTTGAGGGACATCCTAGCAGATGTATTTCTCTTTGAACCCTTAGTAATACATGTATTTCCAATGAGACCAACCTCGAGGTCCTCTTATAATCACAGGTGGTGGTGTCTCAGTACTTAGTGCTAATGTTTGAGGTGGTTGACTGATCCCTTAAAATGGAAAGATATAATGTAGATAAATGTAAAGACAAAGATAAATGTCTAAATAGAACTACACAATTTGGTCTTATTCAGCTATTCTATTGCCACTGCATCATTGGACCATCAAACAATATAGATTATCATAATCAATCCATGTAACAAATTCATTTTCAACACCATACATTTTAAGAGCAAGTGTGAGAAAATTTTACATCCATCCAAGAGAAAATGTGGGCTATTTACATTCTTTTTCCAGCATAGAAATCTTTGTGGTGCCTTCTATCAATCAACCTTATGATTGTTTAATTTAGAATGAAAATCATGTTTCCATGGCAACCAACATATGCAAATGAATTTTGTGCCCACTGGGGTGGTGTTTATATAAAATATGATCATGATCCTTGTTTAAACTGTCAGAAAATATGAAATAAGGTGTTAAAATTGGTAATTCATTTTAACATCTCTCTCACTATCCGCCATTATTTTCAAGATTGTACATAATGTATCTACAAAAGCAACCTACCCTCCACACATTCATAGCTAGCTTCAAAATAGGACATCAACTCCTTTGGACACGGAGCAACTTTGTGTAAGTTAGTATCTGGAATAGCCAGCTCACAGGATTGAAGCCCTGAGCATAAGGTATTGATGATGTCAAGTACATCGACAGCACAACCAATGTAGCCGACATCCTCCTTGATACAACGTCCCAATCTCATCCGACCGTAAACAGCTGTAAGCATCTTGATAACTTGACCAGATGGACATGAGGGGCTGAATACCTCAAATTGACAATACTCTGTAAAGGATAACATACTGTTCAGTTCGACAAAGGTTATGAAACGTATTTCGATGTTCAGCCAGCAGTAACTGTTGGTGTTCAGGCTTTTTCATCTTGAGAAGATGCAACAGCAAAAAACTAAGTCAACTGGAAGCAAATTGTTGTCCATTTTAAATTCACTACTTGTTAATGTGACTTGTTTATTATGACACTGATATAATCTGAGTCATGTTGTGTCAATGTATCTTCAGGGTCGCATCGTTGAGGGACATCCTAGCAGATGTATTTCTCTTTGAACCCTTAGTAATACATGTATTTCCAATGAGACCAACCTCGAGGTCCTCTTATAATCACAGGTGGTGGTGTCTCAGTACTTAGTGCTAATGTTTGAGGTGGTTGACTGATCCCTTAAAATGGAAAGATATAATGTAGATAAATGTAAAGACAAAGATAAATGTCTAAATAGAACTACACAATTTGGTCTTATTCAGCTATTCTAATGCCACTGCATCATTGGACCATCAAACAATATAGATTATCATAATCAATCCATGTAACAAATTCATTTTCAACACCATACATTTTAAGAGCAAGTGTGAGAAAATTTTACATCCATCCAAGAGAAAATGTGGGCTATTTACATTTTTTTTCCAGCATAGAAATCTTTGTGGTGCCTTCTATCAATCAACCTTATGATTGTTTAATTTAGAATGAAAATCATGTTTCCATGGCAACCAACATATGCAAATGAATTTTGTGCCCACTGGGGTGGTGTTTATATAAATTATGATCATGATCCTTGTTTAAACTGTCAGAAAATATGAAATAAGGTGTTAAAATTGGTAATTCATTTTAACATCTCTCTCACTATCCGCCATTATTTTCAAGATTGTACATAATGTATCTACAAAAGCAACCTACCCTCCACACATTCATAGCTAGCTTCAAAATAGGACATCAACTCCTTTGGACACGGAGCAACTTTGTGTAAGTTAGTATCTGGAATAGCCAGCTCACAGGATTGAAGCCCTGAGCATAAGGTATTGATAATGTCAAGTACATCGACAGCACAACCAATGTAGCCGACATCCTCCTTGATACAACGTCCCAATCTCATCCGACCGTAAACAGCTGTAAGCATCTTGATAACTTGACCAGATGGACATGAGGGGCTGAATACCTCAAATTGACAATACTCTGTAAAGGATAACATACTGTTCAGTTCGACAAAGGTTATGAAACTTATTTCGATGTTCAGCCAGCAGTAACTGTTGGTGTTTAGGCTTTTTCATCTTGAGAAGATGCAACAGCAAAAAACTAAGTCAACTGGAAGCAAATTGTTGTCCATTTTAAATTCACTACTTGTTAATGTGACTTGTTTATTATGACACTGATATAATCTGAGTCATGTTGTGTCAATGTATCTTCAGGGTCGCATCGTTGAGGGACATCCTAGCAGATGTATTTCTCTTTGAACCCTTAGTAATACATGTATTTCCAATGAGACCAACCTCGAGGTCCTCTTATAATCACAGGTGGTGGTGTCTCAGTACTTAGTGCTAATGTTTGAGGTGGTTGACTGATCCCTTAAAATGGAAAGATATAATGTAGATAAATGTAAAGACAAAGATAAATGTCTAAATAGAACTACACAATTTGGTCTTATTCAGCTATTCTAATGCCACTGCATCATTGGACCATCAAACAATATAGATTATCATAATCAATCCATGTAACAAATTCATTTTCAACACCATACATTTTAAGAGCAAGTGTGAGAAAATTTTACATCCATCCAAGAGAAAATGTGGGCTATTTACATTCTTTTTCCAGCATAGAAATCTTTGTGGTGCCTTCTATCAATCAACCTTATGATTGTTTAATTTAGAATGAAAATCATGTTTCCATGGCAACCAACATATGCAAATGAATTTTGTGCCCACTGGGGTGGTGTTTATATAAATTATGATCATGATCCTTGTTTAAACTGTCAGAAAATATGAAATAAGGTGTTAAAATTGGTAATTCATTTTAACATTTCTCTCACTATCCGCCATTATTTTCAAGATTGTACATAATGTATCTACAAAAGCAACCTACCCTCCACACATTCATAGCTAGCTTCAAAATAGGACATCAACTCCTTTGGACACGGAGCAACTTTGTGTAAGTTAGTATCTGGAATAGCCAGCTCACAGGATTGAAGCCCTGAGCATAAGGTATTGATGATGTCAAGTACATCGACAGCACAACCAATGTAGCCGACATCCTCCTTGATACAACGTCCCAATCTCATCCGACCGTAAACAGCTGTAAGCATCTTGATAACTTGACCAGATGGACATGAGGGGCTGAATACCTCAAAACAATACTCTGTAAAGGATAACATACTGTTCAGTTCGACAAAGGTTATGAAACTTATTTCGATGTTCAGCCAGCAGTAACTGTTGGTGTTTAGGCTTTTTCATCTTGAGAAGATGCAACAGAAAAAACTAAGTCAACTGGAAGCAAATTGTTGTCCATTTTAAATTCACTACTTGTAAAAGTGACTTGTTTATTATGACACTGATATAATCTGAGTCATGTTGTGTCAATGTATCTTCAGGGTTGCATCGTTGAGGGACATCCTAGCAGATGTATTTCTCTTTGAACCCTTAGTTATACATGTATTTCCAATGAGACCAACCTCGAGGTCCTCTTATAATCACAGGTGGTGGTGTCTCAGTACTTAGTGCTAATGTTTGAGGTGGTTGACTGATCCCTTAAAATGGAAAGATATAATGTAGATAAATGTAAAGACAAAGATAAATGTCTAAATAGAACTACACAATTTGGTCTTATTCAGCTATTCTAATGCCACTGCATCATTGGACCATCAAACAATATAGATCATCATAATCAATCCATGTAACAAATTCATTTTCAACACCATACATTTTAAGAGCAAGTGTAGAGAAAATTCTACATCCATCCAAGAGAAAACGTGGGCTATTTACTTCACTAGGAGGGGCTGGGTTTAATTAATATAAATCATAATTGACATAAATCTATGAGAATTAGCAAAGTCCTGGCCCCAGGAAAAGTATTGCCCGATCGGTTGATATATTTGATTGTGTGCTTATGTGCATAAAATTGATAACAGCCTACCTTCCACACATTGGTAACTAGCTTGAAAATAGGATTGGAGGTCCTTGGGACATGGAGACACTTGATGTAAGCTAGTATCTGGAATAGTCAGCTGACAGGATTGATGCCCTGAGCATAAGGTATCGATGATACCAAGTACATTTGCAGCACAACCAAGATAGCCATAGTCCCGTGTGATACACCTTCCCATGCTCATCCGACCATAAAAGGCTGTCAGCATCTCAATAACTTGACCCGATGGACACGAGGGGCTGAATACCTCAGTTTGACAATAGTCTGTTGATTATTAAAAAAAGGACCGTACCATTCAGTATAAGAAAGCTAACAAAATTGTATAATTTTCAAGCTTGCTATCTCAAAATGATGCAATAGAATATATCAAGTCAGCCGGATGCATATTCATATCCGATAATAACAAATTTTATACTTAATTCAAGTTTGCTCGTTTCTGATGATGCTCATCTGAGTTATGTTGTGTCAATATGTTTGCAGGGTCAGCATCGTTGAAGGACATACCCACAAGGCCATTTCTTTTTGAACCTTCAGTACCACTATAAGAAGACCAACCTCTACTTCCAATTACTGGTGGTGGTGCCTCCGTACTTAGTGCAAAAGTTTGAGTTGGTTGACTGATCCCTGAAAACGGAAAGATGTAAGTGACAAAACGTGGGAAAATGTAACATTATGGGGATTTAGGGCATTACACAAAGATTAGGTGGCACCCCCAAATGTAGCAACAGGGTATTTTACTAATACAACAATGTAACATCTCGGGGAATCTTGTACTGAGTCCCCTCGTCCTATTTTGAAAATCATAGCCCAAAATTAATGGTTGCAGGTTTCTTGTGTAAACAAAGATAAACATGGCATAATACCCATTACTAACAATTCCTGTGAATCAGAACAGTAACAGAGATTGCCCTCATTTCAAGTATATCTAACTTAAATAAGTAAGCAGTTGTTTCAGTTAGTATTAATTGATTTCAGAACATCTGACTACTTTTAATGGGGAGAGGAGGACATGGGGATTACTTTGGTATATAGATTATCAAAATCAGACAAGCAGAAGGGACAGAAAGTTCCCAAATTCAATACTAGAGATTGACACAGCTCTGCACTGCTAGTGCCCCCTAGCGGGTGAAAACAACACTAAATCCCCATAATGTTATGTTTTCCCACGTTGTGTCAACCATCTTTGCTGTTTTTCCAATATTTTACTGGATACTGAAAGGGAATTCGATGACAGGGCAGAGCAGAGCAGTGTATAGATATCATATAATCTAGTCTCTAAGTAAAATTCATTGAGGTGAATCAGCATTCTAAACCAAAATTCATATCCTAATGGTACTCTTCCAATTTTCGAAAAATAGTGTAGGGGCACGAATAATACGTGTACATATAAGGTCCGTGGAGTCAGAGCGGTAAGTGCCTCCAACGGACACTAGGTGGCAACACCTAAGCCATGTCCTTTCGGTTATCCGGTAGCGGAGCCAGGCAGGGCACTCCAGACGGCGCTACGGAGGAGTGCCACGTCGACACTGCTTGGTCCGCGCTCAGGGTATATAAGAGGCCGAGGTTGGCTACCTCAGGGAGTTCGTCCCAGGACGAGCTCTGACCCACACCTTTCGTACCTTCGCTTTGACAGGGGCACCTACACCCCTCCCACATTATGGCTCCTGCACCAGCCATGCTGGCTCAGGGCTTGACTGTCCGGTATTGCTAAGACTTCGAACTATCGATAGAATCCTGTGTGTCTTCGAATGGTTGAAAGACCAAGTGAACCGAGTAGAAACCTTCGTGTACTTTTGAGGCTGTGATCGAATAAAAACCTGTTGCATTCAAACCGAATTTGGAACCTGTGTTCGAGTTGTACGCATATGAAACCCCTACATTGGTGCCGTGACCAGTTCGGGTGAAACACAGAATAGCACAGTCGGTTAGGGTGAACATGGCTGAACAGGCAAAGGGTGGAGCATCCCTTCATCCTATTTCGAGTCCGGATCCGGAGGTGGTAGCAGCCCTTGAGAAACACTATGGGCCAAGCCGTTCGAGTTCGACACCAGAACCAAGGAGAGGCAATCCTGATACTATTCGAAAAGATCTGGGGTCAAACCTAGAGGATTCTTTGTTTGAAACTGGCGGTTCGAAGAGGCACATTGCTCCTATGCCAACACAGGGCATGAGCATGCTGCATGCTGAACGACACCAGCGACAGGAGGTGACGCGTCGTCATTTTGCCGAAGAGAAGAATCGATTCGAGGGAGCAAGGATTGCAGAGATGGACAGGATGAATGAAGAGTTTGAAGCTTTGAGTCATCGGTTGGTACAGCTCCGAAACAAGAATGAAGATTTAGACGGGGCAACAATGGAGAAACAGAACCGCTTAGACACAACGAAAGCGGAACTGGAACATATGGAAAACCAGTTCTCTCATCAGCAGAATGTCTTGCAGCGACGTACAGAGGCTCTTGAACAACGTCAAGATAAGACCATACAAGATTCGGACGAGCTCCATGATACGATCCGAGAGGCAACCAAGGCGATGATGGAAGAAAAGGATCGTCTGATCCGGGAAGTGGAAGATTTACAGAAGAAACGAGAAGAAGAGTCAACTCGAAGTGGCCATTCGGGGTTCGATCATGTCAGTGGTGGCATATACAACTCGGCATCTGGTGGGGGTGGTGCCGCTGCCTCAACCGGAGGGAGACCGAAACGGGTGACCATTGATACAGGTGATTCGGATGGAAGATCTTCACGGCGTGACCAACGCCCAACGTCATATGATGACGACTATTCGAATCCTCCCAGCCGTTCGAGCTCTCTTGAGAGACCAAGCCGTCCGGGTTTGAATGATGGATCTTCGAGATCCGATCCGAACGAGCGTTCGAGTGGGCCCTCAAGGAGGTCAGGGAGATCTCCTACAAATGCAGGTAGACGAGTCTCTCGCCGCGAATCAATGTCCCCTGGGATGAAATTGATTTATGATTTGAACCCCTGCATTGCTGAAATGGGAGTTGACTGTGTTAGCAGACAAGCTGATAATGCTGATATCGTTGACTGGAGCATTGAGCAGTCTTTTCTGTTGCACAGAGACAACCACAACGCTGCTAGACGCACTGCAAGCACTCCGGTTCCGTTCACAGGCAGACAGCCATGGCAGGACTGGTTTGCAGACTTCATGGACGATATGAGGTACAATCGGTGGTCAGAGGAGGAATCGTTGGACGAGCTTCTTCGGGCATTGAGAAATGGCCCCGGCAAGCTAGCTGTTTTGAGATGGAGAACGATGCATGGTGCCGGATCGTTTACCCAATTGGTGGAATGCGCCAGTTATCTGATCGGTAATGTGGGTAATGAGGATCCGCTTCGATTGTTTCGGAAACGGACTCAAAAACCAAACGAGTCGCACCGTGTGTTCGGTCTAGAATTGCAAGCTCTCTTGCAAAGGGCTAGACCAAGATGGCAGTTAGATGACCCACAGTTCCTAGATGATTTGTTCTCGCAATTCATTGAGGGATTAAGGGATTCTGATGAACGGACCGCAGCATGTGATAGTTGGAAGGCTGGAACTTCTCTCACTGATTTGTTCATGGCCATAGAAGACTATGACAGGAAACGGCATCTGCTATCTTCGAGAGTACTTTCGAGAACTTCCAGTATGGTACAAGACCCACCAGCCTCTGATACAGAGGAAGGTGATTCTGGAAGGGAGGAGGAGATTGGCGCAGTTGCTCAAAAGAACAGCGGCAAATCTTATTCCAATTCGAATTCGAAGCGCTATCAGAAGGCTGACAGGAAAACACCACCTGTGACCCCAGGAGCTACAAGCGCACCTTCGACTACATCCTCAACTCCCAGTTCTATGGAAGAACTTCTGTTAAGGTTGACTGACTTGATGTCTGGAAACCAGCAATCAACAGGGAGGAATTCGAAGCCGAGAGTGGACAAGACCACTAGGAAATGTTACAGGTGTAAGGCCCTGGGACACTTTGCTGCAGAATGCCCAGCTGAGAAGCCGGTACCAAAGCCTGAGGAGAAGAAAACGGAAAACTAGAGGGGGTTGCTCGGGATGGCAAGGTAGTGACCCCTAAGGTGAATGAAAGCCAGCTTATCGCCAGCGGTGCAAGCGAGGAAGTCCGAGGTGCAGTAGAGATTGGAAGCTTAGAGGAGGGGCCTGATCAGTCCCTTCTAAGTATGTCCAATGAACCCAGAAAAGTAGACGTCCGAGGAGGAAGTACTGGGGAAGCGGCGAATTGGATACAGGAGCTGGAAGTAGTCAGCAGTGCCCGATTGTCCCCGGATCATCCCTGTTTGAAGCACTTGAAACGACGGGGAGTAGATCTTGGTGTCACTAAGGATTTCGAACGTTTCACCGTTAACCCATCACCACTGGATGGGAAGAGGTGGTATTTGACTGTAGCAGTGAAGGGAAGGTCTGCGGAATTCCTAGTGGATACTGGAGCTAGTCACTCCATGATCTCTAAGAGATTCCATGACCTTGTAGCCGATGAACCAGATAACTTCACAACGAGGGTAAAAGCTCATTCGGCCGACGGTAGCTGCATGAAGACGTTTGGTAAAGCATTTTTCGAAATCAATATAGGTGGACAGGATTATCTCCTGTCACCTACTATTGCTGATCTGAGTGATGATGGCATCATCGGATTAGATTTCGCTGCGTTGTACGGGGCAATGTTGGAACCTTGTAGGGGGATGTTAAAGATAGAACATCCGTACAAGGTGGCCGTGCAATGCGTGTTGAGGAAGGTATCTTCTGTAGCCTCGGTGGTACAGACGGTTAAGATACCCCCAGGACAGACATGTGATGTGCTGTTTTTGAGTGACAGTATCTTCCGAGATCAGATGGCGGTGGTTGAACCCGATGTGGTGAGACTTGCATCAATTGGACTCGAGAGTGCAGATACTTTCGTAGGCAGTGGCAGCAGGAATTTAATTCCTATTTCGAATCCTGGTGGTGAAGTCCGTTATCTGATGAAAGGTACTCCCGTGGGGCAGGTGATCGTTGCACAGGCAAGCACCAGTATACTCTCAGAAGATACCAAACCGAACCTTGAAGGGATGTTCGATTTGCGTCCGGAACTTCAGAAGTTGGTGGACGATTCGAGCTTGGTGACGGGGGACCAGAAAGACCAGTTGAGACGGGTATTGGTGGAATATGAGGCAGCCTTCGGGGAGCCCACTGGTTTGGGGCGAACTGATAAGGTGCTACATTCCATCACTACAGAGGACGCTGTACCTTTCAAAATCCCTTATAGACGCCTACCTTTGAAGAAGAAATTGATGGCCGAGAAGGAAATCGCTGATCAGCTGAGATTAGGGGTGATTGTTCCCAGCACTAGCCCCTGGTCCAGTCCTGTTCAGATGGTGACTAAGAAAGACGGCACAATTCGTTTCTGCATCGATTATCGAAAATTAAATGGTTGTACTAAGAAAAACTCCTATCCTCTCCCCCGTATAGACGAGACTATTGATTCCCTGGGCGGAAACCAATGGTTCTGTACGCTGGATTTGCAATCCGGATACTGGCAAGTTGGAATGAAGGAAGAGGATCAGGAAAAGACAGCTTTTTCGAGCCATGTCGGTCTTTTCCAGTACAATGTGATGCCGTTCGGATTGTGTAGCGCCCCTGCAACATTCGAAGCCATGATGGAATCTCTGTTGAGTGATCTGTTGTGGAAGGAGTGTTTGGTGTACCTGGACGACGTAATTGTCTTTGGGAAGACCTTCGAATCGTGCCTGGCTACTCTAGTCAAAATTTTCGAGAGATTGATAACCAATGGTTTGAAATTGAAGCCAAAGAAGTGTCACCTATTTAGGACTTCCATTAACTATCTCGGTCGGATCATATCCACTGAGGGAGTTAAAGCGGATCCTGAGAAACTAGATGTTGTGTCGGAATGGGAAAAGCCAGAGGGACCTAAAGACATACGGTCCTTTCTGGGCTTCTGTAGTTACTACAGCGACTTCCTACCGGGGTATGCCAGAATAGCTCAGCCTATGCAGGCTCTAGCTCACTGGACTCCGGGTAGAAGGAAGGAACCTTTCCCATGGGGTCCGGAACAAGATCTAGCATTCGAAGCCGTGAAGAACCTATTTCGAACCACCCCAGTTTTGAAATATCCAACAGCTGATGGACATTTCATACTGGACACAGACGCCAGTAACGACAGTATAGGTGCTGCTCTATCCCAGATGCAAGGGGGGATAGAAGTGCCACTGGCTTTCGCTAGTAATACCCTCAATAAGGCTCAGAGGAATTACTGTACCACTAAGCGCGAATTGTTGGCGGTAGTGGTGTATACGAAGAAGTTTAAGCACTTCCTTTGGGGAGGTGACTTCACTTTACGGACAGATCACTCCTCCTTAAGGTGGCTGTTGAACTTTAAGGAAGCAGAAGGAATGATCGGTCGATGGCTAACCCATTTGTCCGAGTTCGGGTTGGAAAATAGCCAAATCCAACATAGAGCAGGGAGCAAGCATATCAATGCTGACGCCCTTTCGAGAAGACCCATACGGAAATGTTCTAGAATGGATTGTGATGATTGTGGAGCCCATAACGCTGTAATAGCTGGAGTTCGAATGCCGTATGATGTAGGACATTCTAAAGCAATGGAATGGTCCACAGAAACTATCAGGCAATTCCAGAAGGGTGATGCTGTCATGTCAAGACTAATAGAACAGGTCTCAAGTGGTGCCCAACCACAAAGACCAGCCATTTCGATTGAGAACCGGGAAATGAGACAGCTACTTGCTCAATGGTCTGAGCTAACTGTTGTTGACGGTATCTTATGTAGGTGGAAGATAACACTGTACAAGACCAAAATTCGGCAAATCGTGATACCCACAGCTATGCGAAGGGATATCATGTATTTCGTACACGGACACCAGACCAGTGGACATTTTGGAAAGAAGCGCTCCCTTGCGCGACTCTCCAGAAGGTATTACTGGCCTGGCATGAGTAAAGATCTGCTTAGGTGGATCTCTACTTGTCCAGATTGTTGTCTGAGCAAACCAGGTGAAGGCCTGGGGAAGTTGCCACTAACTCAAGAGCTTTGGGGAGTTAGATTTGCACGCATAGCGGTTGATATCATTAGTGGCCTTAAAACCACTCCTGATGGAAACACGTGCATGATGGTGATCTCCGACTACTATTCGAAGTACACTAGAGTGTTTCCTCTGAAAGATCATAAGGCTCATACATGTGCTCGTGCATTTGTAAAGGGTTGGGTGCTTCATCTAGGCGTACCCTTGATGTTGCATAGTGATCAAGGCAGAGAATTCGAATCCGAGTTATGGGCAGCAATGTGCCATAACCTTGCTATATGCAAAACCAGAACGAATCCGTACAGGCCTCAGTCTGATGGTCAAGTAGAAAGGTTCAACAGAACCTTGATACAAGTCCTGAAGCCTTTGGTCAACAGTCAGATGGATGATTGGGACGAGCAATGCGAGTTTGTGGTACATGCTTATAATAGTACGGTGCATGCTTCCACCGGTTGTTCCCCCAATCTGTTAGTATTCGGAGAGGACTTGATTATGCCTGCTGACTTGGTGTTTGGCGTAGCTGGGATAAACGCTGAAATACCCTGTCAGGTGATGTTCGTGGAGGCATTGAGGGATCAATTCAAGTCCGCATACGAGATGGTTCGATGTGAGCTAAGCAAATCTGCTTCATGGCAAAAAGTGGGCTATGACGTAGGTTTGAAACTTAGGTCCTTTCGAGTAGGGGATGAAGTAGTTAGGCTACATGACCCCCTACAGCAGTTGAAGTTGTCACCCAACTGGGACGGTCCATTTACTGTGGTTCGGATTGTTTCAGAATCTACAGTGGTGATCAAATCCTTGTTGGGACGCTTGTATAAATCCAATATAGCTCGTCTACGTCGGTGGCAGGGTGATGCTTCAGCGCATTCGAAGTCAGGAGAGCATTCGAAGTCAGAGGACATTGAGCGGAGAGCAACCACCCCGGAACAACGTGGTCCTGGTAGACCTAGGAAACTAGTGATACCCTCAGATGAGAAGAAACCTATGCCTCCTGGTATTGGTAAATTAAAGCGGGGCCGGGGTAGGCCTAAAAAAAATTTACCAATTCGAGCTTCTAGCAAGAAGGATAAAAAGTGTGTAAAAAAAGTCTCGGCAAATGAAGGTCTGAAGGGGAGGAGGGCTGTCCAATTGACTACTGGACATCCTGTCGAATCTTCCCGGACGACCAGGTCTAAAGAACCCAAGGTAGGGTTAAGGCGCAGTCCACGGCATAACCGGGGGACTGCTGTGACCTAATTTGTACACACAACAAGAAGTTTCGATCCCATGATGGTAGTACAGACCTAATTGCTGTCGAGTGAGCAAAACTAGGGTGGGTGTTGATCATGAACGTCCTCGAGGGTGGCAGACGGATCTATCCGGCGGGTATTCTTATGTTACCCGTAATGACATTTGCCTACACTCCTGAAGAATTCATGATTAGTGGTACCCCTGGTCCTGTGGAACTGACTCAATAAGGATTACACTCCGGTGAGCTACCCATTCGATTAGTGGCGGGAAACGCGAGCGTCTCCCGCCGCGTTATCCGTTAGAAAAGGGCTATCCGGTGAAGCGTGAACGCTGATTGGTTGACCCTCGCTCCCGCGGCGGGCGTGGCATCACGAGACAAGAAGGGCGGTCGCCATATTGGATCAGTGCCAAGAAGACGCGCGGACGCTGCAGGGCAAAGGAGGAGGAAGAAGGGTCTTGTTATCGGCCAAAAGTCTCCAAAACCACATCATAATGCGCTCCAACCTGGTTAGTTCCCGCTCATAGTGTCATTAGGACACGCGGAGCTTCGTACTCCGCAAATCTTCGATTTTAAACTTCGTTTTCGTTGAAAACATTCGACTTCGATGGAGGAGCAGTACACCCCCGGTGAGGGCCTCCAGTCCGACGAGCTAGATCTGTTCGGGATGGATGATGGCCAATTCGACAATGCTCAGGAATCGGATTATGAATCCGCCTCCGAATCCACCGGGAGTGCAGTTACCGTCCGTGTGGCGGGGATCGGCTCCTATTCGATGGCTGAGCGGGACAGCATGGCCATGCCACCCCCGGCTACAGTCAACCTGGGGCCGTTGCCGTGGCGCAATACCCCAAAACGTGTTGCTTCGAAGGACATTGATAATTCCACATCAACCCGGCTCAACGCAGCAGGTGATGAGGAGGAAGACGAGATGCCGGAGTTAGAGGAGGTAAGTCAGAAATTGCCCATTCAAGCAGTGTCTGACAAAGAGATGGAAGACTTCGTAAGAGTTTCGCTAGCCCAGCAACAACTTATGGAAGTGCTGGAGTGCGACCCGCCGTTCGATGCAGCTCCATCCCACACTCATGGCGATGGTGCTGGACAAGCTGGAAGAACACGAGTTCTACCACCACGAGGGAAGTTGGCTAGAGAGTTACGAGGGAGCGATCCGGGGTGCCTACAAAAACGAGATCTTTGGACAGATCCTCCTGCGATGCGGTACGAACTTTCAGAATCTCCAACAAGCCAAACAAATGGAGGAATCAGTGCCCTCAAGTGATGGGAGCACAACAAGTACGAAGGGGAAGAAAAAGAAACTCACCAAAACCAGAGGTAGTCGTAAAACTTCCAAAACTAGTACTCCTCCATCTACTCCGTCCATGTCTGAAGTATCCGAACCTACCCTCGCTCGGTCCGAGTGCTCTTCGAGTACTCCCCATACAACGTCATTCGAAGAACCAACTACTACCACTGGGACTACTGAGTCTCAATCCGAATCTCTTCCGAAAGCCCCGGGACCTTCACCAGTCCCATTCGAGGAGGAACTAGCTGTCGTGGAGTTGACTCCGATGGAGATCAATTCGGATACCTCAGGATCAGTTGAGCAGGAAGCTCGTTATGCTCAGGTGGTCAGAGAATCCGATGAACTCAGGGCAGCCAATGAACAGTTACGGATAACTCTGGAAGCTATGCAAGCTGCCCCCAGAACTCCAATGACTCGAGCCCAGTCCCGTAAGAACCCCAATCCACAGCAAAAGGGACGGTCCTTGTCCGACGCTTCGGATGTGGAGGAGGTCCCATTCGAACTTCCTAAGAGCCAGAAATGGAAGGCAAAGAAGAGTGAGGCAAGACAGCCCTGTCTCCCTCATCCTTCGCCTCCCCAAACTACTGCGATTAATATGTCTCCAACTGTGAGGTTGGTGGATGTGGTATCCAGTACGGCCTCTACTCCTTCGACGCCTCCTAGGGCACCCGCCAGGACGCTTTCGACCCCTCCAACAACTCCGACCAAGACTCCAGTGCAGGTTGCCATGCCTGTATCTCCGTCTACGTCCTCCGAGTCGGGACATTCGAACACGCCACCTGTGGTTTCGTCGCCCCCTCCAGCTGCAGGGGCAAACGCCTCAGCAGACGTTCCGAGTTCTGGGGCGGAAGAGATGATCTGGCGCAATGCCAGCGGGGGCTTCAATAAATTTAGGCCCGAATGCATGGAACATTGCAAACGATCCAGGGAGATGTATTCCTGTCCCAAAGCAACGGACTATGAGGGGCTGTCTGATGACGAGGAATGGATGAGGTCCAATATGACTTCACCCAGTACCTTCGCATGGACAGAAAACTGGTTCAATCGGCTGCTGGATTGAAAACAGTTCCCCGAGACCTACTACAACCATGAGGGACGCCCCAAAATTCGATGGGCTATGGCCCGGTACAAGGAAGGGGTAAGGGAGGATTGTCCATTCGATTCCTGTCGCAGCTACTTCAAACACGAGAACCGCCCCATGCCTACTCGTCTTCGATTTATGCGGCATCTGGTTGAATGCCACATGCACCACCGTGCGATGTACATCTGCGCTGATACTGGCAAAGCAAACAAAAGGTGTTCGGGAGAGTGGACCACCCGAACAGGCAGAATGATCGAACACCTGATACAATGTCATGGCCAAGCCATGATGTTGGCCAGAAAGAACGTAGGAGATCTCCATGCATCGCTGGTGGCAGGCCTAGACAAAGTAAAGTTCGACACCATCACGATTGAGACCTTCCAATTCGGAAAGGTCCAGTTGACCAGGAATTCGAAGCAGTCAGCTGTCTTCCAGCGTACAGATCGACGTGGTCGACTGGACCTGAACAGCACCTTGTACAAGGAGTTGTACGACTGGAGAGCGGCCAATCCCCTTACGGGGAAACGAAGTGAAACCAGGAGTCCGGCCACTTCCGAACCTGACTGTAAAAAGGTCAAATCGGAGGTTCTGGCTCCGAGAGCTCCAACTGCAGCACGAGGGCGCGCGACAACGATTGAGCACCGGTCCCCACTGAAGGACTTGCGTCCTGACTATGGTCCAGACTTCTCAGCCCCCAAGGGTCGTTCCCAACTACAAACCCTTCGTCCTCTGACTCCTGGTAACCTGGCTAGCAGGGCTGAGTACCCTTCAATGGACTTTCCTGGTCCGGAAGTACAGACTGAGAGGGATCCGTACAAAAATCTCCCCACGGGTATCTCTGTAGGGGATGCCCTTCGCCAACCGGACTCCCGGAACGTGGAGATGGGGGATTCGGATCACTTTGTGCTGCCTGGGAAAAAGGACTTGGTGGTGACGACCACCATCCTCACTCGTCGGGCAGTAGATGAGGTGAAACCGAAGGCTGACAGTTCTACAAAGTCGGTGGGGCGTAAAACCCCTGCCACTAGTGCGAATTCATCATTCATGCAGACTGAGCCTGTGGTGGACCCGGTTCCAGTGACCACTTCGAACCCAGTTACCACCACACCAACGACAACTACTGGAGGAGGGAAAGCAGCAACTGTCGCTGACACCGTGCTCACCACCACTACCACCACAGCCACCGTGCCTTTTAGGCCCAACGTTCGTGAAGAACCGGCAGTTGATCCGAATAGGTGGTATGACCTGATGATAAGTGGTGAGAACATTCGTCCGAGAGTACAGTTTCCAAAGGACTACTTCGAGCCTGTGAAGGCTCCGGATGCAGTGTTGCATAAGGAGCTATATGAACGATGGCTGCAGGAACACCTAGCTGGCATGCAGCGATATGCCGCCTGTGTGGCAAGGGCATCAGCCGACTATGCCATCACCATGCAGGGCAAGGAGGTCGAGAGACTGAGGAAGATCTTTGAACAACAACGGATTGACGAACAGTCGGAGCCAGATAAGGTGATCGAACTCACCAAGCAGCTGGAACAATCGAAGAGGGAACTCTCAACGGCTCGTGCCTTCCAAAAAGCTGCGGAAGACACTTTGGACGATCAGGCCAAAACTTTGAAGGCGCTGAACGTTAAGTTCATTCGAGTATTCGGGATAGGACTCACCCAATGGAGTGGGTCCCTCGAAGAGCTCCAGGGCTTGGTGAAGGACTTATAAGATAATTTGAGTGTTAGGTTGTTCAGTTGTGTTTTTGATGACTTGTGCATATGATGTTTCGATGATATCGTAATAATTGTGTTCGTATTATAAAACGTCCATGATTAAGGTCATGATTCGGTAAAAAAAAAATTGCAAAATGCATAATTGTCAAGAAATGTCTTCGTTGTCTAAAAAAAAAAAAAAAAAAAAAAAAAAAACTACTTTAAGGAGTATAACTTATACTATATACTATGATTCGAACCAAAACTGTACATAGTGTTCGATACCTACCTTTATCTCCTAAAATTATCTTTTTGGACATAACAACTGGTATTCGGATTTCGAGAGTATATCTATTTTTAGGATATAGAGTCATATATCGGTTGCCTCATGTGGAGGCTAATATTACTACATTCCTTGGTTATAAGAGTTAATGTCACACCTATGTTGGTTCCATGTATTTCATAATTCCAATAGTTCACGTAATTACCTCTCCAGGGACGGTTCGCCCACATAAATATTTTCGAGCCATTACTTCTGTGTCATTCCGTCCTAAAAAGTCACGTATCGTGCACTCTTAACCTACCTTAATATGATTAATGTAGTAATCAATATTATATCTCAACAAAAACCATACAGATCTGTGATCACTGTAGTTAGAAATAGTATAGAACATATATATTCGTATATATTCATATCTTTATTAAAGATGGATACTCACGTATCTATCTTGTCGTTATGGTGTTGGATCTGTAAGATCCCTGTTATGTACATAGAGATGTAAGTGTTGTTTGGTGTAACAGGTCAGTCTAAATCTAAAATTGTACTTTCTACATGTATGTGTAAAACGTATGTCGTACCTTTGAATGTACCCCGGTATTATCATCATGTACACTGATATTATTCTCCTATATTCGAGTATATTATATTATATCAGATGTATTTCGACCCTTGTTATAATCTGGTGGGGGTGATGTAGGGGCACGAATAATACGTGTACATATAAGGTCCGTGGAGTCAGAGCGGTAAGTGCCTCCAACGGACACTAGGTGGCAACACCTAAGCCATGTCCTTTCGGTTATCCGGTAGCGGAGCCAGGCAGGGCACTCCAGACGGCGCTACGGAGGAGTGCCACGTCGACACTGCTTGGTCCGCGCTCAGGGTATATAAGAGGCCGAGGTTGGCTACCTCAGGGAGTTCGTCCCAGGACGAGCTCTGACCCACACCTTTAGTACCTTCGCTTTGACAGGGGCACCTACACCCCTCCCACATTATGGCTCCTGCACCAGCCATGCTGGCTCAGGGCTTGACTGTCCGGTATTGCTAAGACTTCGAACTATCGATAGAATCCTGTGTGTCTTCGAATGGTTGAAAGACCAAGTGAACCGAGTAGAAACCTTCGTGTACTTTTGAGGCTGTGATCGAATAAAAACCTGTTGCATTCAAACCGAATTTGGAACCTGTGTTCGAGTTGTACGCATATAAAACCCCTACAATAGCTAGTATATTTTTGTAGAAAGTATACATAACTCGAGGAGCCACTTATATCAGTTGAAACAAGAATTGCGGTTGTTGCCGCGTACTGAGGCATTTTTGTACGCGGCAACAACTGCAATTCTTGCATGCGAAGAAACATAATGTCTACATGGTTGGTATGTTTGAAGGGAACCCATTCAAGACACCAAAAAGGCAGGGCCGGGAAGGGGTTGTCAGGGGGAAGGATATTATTACTTCAAATATGGCATTTCCTATGAATTCCTTGGGTCCATGTTAAGGGATAAGGAAATGTGTGTTGCTAGGCAGATAAACAATTACAATAGATGTTGCTAGGCAACCAGCTGGATTAGCAACAAACTAATAGAACCATTGAATTCCTTGGGTCCATATAAGGGGGGTAGGTTTGATTGTCATCAATTTTAGGACCATGGAAATGTGCGTTGCTAGGCAGATAAGCAATTAGAATAGCTGTTGCTAGGCAACCAGCTGTATTAGCAACAAACCAATGGAACCATTGAATTCTTTGGGTCCATATTAGGGGGGTAGGTATGACTATAATCAACCTTAGGACCATGGAAATGTGTGTTGCTAGGCAGATAAACAATTAGAATAGCCGTTGCTAGGCAACCAGCTGTATTAGCAACAAACTGATAGAACCATTGAATTCCTTTCGTCCATATTGGGGGGGATAGGTATGATTATAATCAACTTCTTAACCATGGAAATGTGTGTTGCTAGGCAGATAAACAATTAGAATAGCAGTTGCCAGGCAACCAGCTGTATTAGCAACAAATGGATAGAGCCATTAAATTCCTTGGGTCGATATTAGGGGGGGTAGGTATGATTATAATCAACCTTAGGACCATGGAAATGTGTGTTGCTAGGCAGATAAACAATTAGAATATCCGTTGCTAGGCAACCAGCTGTATAAGCAACAAATGGATAGAACCATTGAATTCCCTGGGTCCATATTAGGTGGGGTAGGTATGATTATAATCAACCTTAGGACCATGGAAATGTGTGTTGCTAGGCAGATAAACAATTAGAATATCCATTGCTAGGCAACCAGCTGTATTAGCAACAAAGCGATAGAACCATTGAATTCCTTGGGTCCATATTAGGGGGGTAGGAATGATTATAATCAACTTCAGGACCATGGAAATGTGTGTTGCTAGGCAGATAAACAATTAGAATAGCCGTTGCTAGGCAACCAGCTGTATTAGCAACAAACCAAAAGAACCATTGAATTCCTTGGGTCCATATTAGGGGGGGGTAAGTATGATTATAATCAACTTCAGGACCATGGAAATGTGTGTTGCTAGGCAGATAAACAAATGGAATAGCCGTTGCTAGACAACCAGCTGTATTAGCAACAAACCAATAGAGGTGTCACGGTACAAATAGCCGACAAAATTTCTGGTTCTGACCCTATTTTTCTCCTTCAGCCGGGCAAAAGGCTGGGTTCTTTTGAGTGTGCAGTAATGAATGACCCCTTAAATTAAAGCTTAACACATATCTGATTTTTTTATTTGCATCCCGCATAAAAAAGTGTGTTCCGATTTTGCGCTAGTTGCCATGGAAACTGACTTACCCAAACTGGAGAAATTTTACAGGTGCCCAGCGACCTTTGACCTTGACCTTTGACCCCTCCAATCACCACCCAGGGTTACCATGGCAACAACCAACTTTTTATTTTTTTTTTGCCAAGGCCTTTGGGAACAATTTGGGCCGCAGATTATGTTTCTGTGACAAATTTAAGGCCTCCTACCACTGATTATATGCACAGTAGTACCGTTTTTCATTGGCACTATTTACCACTACAACATTCTGGGGGCGAATTTGTACTGTGACACCTTAAAAGGCCAGGTTAATTTTTTCTGACTAAATTTCTTTTGCCACAGAATAAAGATATTTCCTCCCCTAACATGGATTTGAAGTCATTTTTTGAAAATTTCAAGACATTGTGACCAAAAAGCCATTTAAAGTATGCCTACCGGGTGCCTCGGGAGCTATTTTTTTGCAGATTTTGCCAGAAATAGAGGTACCTCTATTCCGCGACCTCTAGTGAAAAATCGGAACACACTATCCTATGTCGGGCCACCCTTATAAGATGCCCTAACACACTGGGAATAATATCCTATAACTGGTTAAGGCCTACACTCAAAACAGAAATCACCAAGGTAGTCAATAAGGGCCTAATGTCCCGGGATTTGGCCCAAATTTGCAGTTTTAGGGCCAAAATTAGGTTTTTTTGGGACATAGCGTGTATATTTACCATGGCAACGCCTAACGACACAATCAAAAATTCTGAGATGGGACTTTGATCTTGTTTTCAAAGGAATGTTCCATATGTTTGCCATAAAATAAGTATAATTTATGGTATTTTTCACAATTTTTAGGCCCTTTGAACTTGAATATGAAAAAAATTCTTGGGAGCAGTTTCTGTGGCAATTAGCCTCAACCCCCCTCCGGGCTCAAATTTCTGGGTTTAGAGGCAAATTTTCCATTAAAGACAAAAGACCCAAGGTAAAATTGGCTTCTGCTGCACCCATTCTATCTATATTGGTGCGAAAGATCCATGAAAAAGCCATAAAATCCCTACCATAGACCAAAATATAGACTTAAGCACCCTCTCTTTTAAGGTGTCACGGTACAAATAGCCGACAAAATTTCTGGTTCTGACCCTATTTTTCTCCTTCAGCCGGGCAAAAGGCTGGGTTCTTTTGAGTGTGCAGTAATGAATGACCCCTTAAATTAAAGCTTAACACATATCTGATTTTTTTATTTGCATCCCGCATAAAAAAGTGTGTTCCGATTTTGCGCTAGTTGCCATGGAAACTGACTTACCCAAACTGGAGAAATTTTACAGGTGCCCAGCGACCTTTGACCTTGACCTTTGACCCCTCCAATCACCACCCAGGGTTACCATGGCAACAACCAACTTTTTATTTTTTTTTTGCCAAGGCCTTTGGGAACAATTTGGGCCGCAGATTATGTTTCTGTGACAAATTTAAGGCCTCCTACCACTGATTATATGCACAGTAGTACCGTTTTTCATTGGCACTATTTACCACTACAACATTCTGGGGGCGAATTTGTACTGTGACACCTAGAACCATTGAATTCCTTGGGTCCATATTAGGGGGGGATAGGTATGATTATAATCAACCTCAGGATCTATCAAAGGTTGATTTATAATATTGTTTTCACATAGCATAAATTTGTGTTGTGACACCTTAATCCAAGATGGCTGCACAATCCAAGATGGCGGCGCCCGTTCTGACTTCTGGCAAAGTGCAAACATTATATACGGTGGAACCACCAGGTGGCTACGCCACCACTTCGGCATAAAAAACTAAATCACATCCAAATAGAACTATCATTGTGGTTTTATTTATCAATTCTATTACCACTGCATAATTGGACCACCAGATAGTCTCGATTATTGTTATCAAACCGTGTAGTTTGCTCCATAGCTCAATGATAATTATATTCAACAGTGTTTGACCAATCATTTAAAGGTCAAGTGTAGTGAATAGTGTACAACCAATGAAAATTGTAAACTATTAACTTCACTAGGAGGGACTATTTACTTCACTAGGAGGGACTAGGTGTCAAGTATAATAGATATAATTCTATAAGATTTAGCAAATTCCTGGCCTTAGGACTGATAAATATTGAAAAAGATCCTGTGCCTTGGCAACAATCTTAGCAGTATAGTATATATCGGGATGGGACTATAGCTCAGCTACTGAAATGGTCCAAACGACAAGAGACCAATCACAGGCCTCCCTTTGGTCACGTGACCTCATTTGCATATGAGACCACGTCCTCTTTGGGTCACGTGACCGCAAGTGTCCTTATTTGGGCATGAGCGTGACCAATCACAGACTTCCATGGGGTCACGTGACAGGCCATGCCCCCTTGGAGGAGTCACGTGACCGGAAGCGACCTTATTTGGGCATGATAGTAACCGGAAGTCACTTACTCGGTGGGGATTAGCAGAGCCTCTCAGCCAATCGGAAGCCTCCGGGTGGACCTTGTTTGTAAACAACACCACGTGACCCGACCACGTGGGCCTTTGTTTGTAAACAACGCGACAAGCGGAGGTATATGATTTTTTTTCCCGATCGATTCTTTGTATAGGGGATGGTGTCTGTTGACCTCTGGTACAACTAACTTCTTTTAAAAAGATGGGTGGTGGTATGATAGTGGGTTGGTTATAAATAAGTCTGAACAGCCTTTTTCATATAATTCTTTTTATTTCCATAAATTATACGATAGAGCGGACACATTCAACACGACAGAATTTATACATGAGAGCGGTACAAGAGTCCTCACAAATTGTTTTCAAAAAGTACTCACATAATACATCAACACACAACGCACTGAACACGTTCCACAGAATTTATACAGTTTATTTTTTATATGCGTGAATTGGGGAAATAAAGCACATAATGAAGCCTGATACCACAGAGGGACATGACACGACCCACACTTCCTCTCCGTAGCTCAGCTACAAGCCACTACCTGTTCTTCCATTACCTCTCCCTGCTCATTCCCCTTCTCCATGCATGGAGATGATGGTGGCGGTGCTGGTGGTCCTACTGGTTCTAGCGCTTTGTGTAACAAGCAGTCTTTCAGTTGTGTTACGGTTGTTTGTCTGATACTCGCAGTGTCCACCAGTTTCTCCTTCTCTACCCAGTAGTCTACCTCTCCTGGTTTTACCATTTTTTCTATCCCTGTCATTTTCTCATCCTGTCGTTTGCGTTTTCTGTGCAGACGCTGCACCTCAACTTGGAGAAGTCGACAATAGTTTGATGTCTACTGGACTCTTGTTGAGTGCTACCACGACGAGGGGACATTGATGCGAGTGTTGGAAATGCTCAACCACGACGATATCGCACATCTTCCAACTGTGTAAGGTGATGCCGCAGTATCGTGACTTTTTTCTATCAATCATGTACTACCAAAGGTATTTACCTACGCTGTGTGCTATTGCTTTTTCTTTCTCTACCATTTCATGCAATATAGTTATGCACACATCAAACTTTCTATAGTCATCCATTAACACTTGAATGAGTGTTTGGTGTGAATGGGAGGGCGAAGCTCACCACAGTTTCAAAGCTTCAAAACATATCTTTTTCCGGTTGTCAAGAGATGTTGTTCAGCTGCTCAAAGGTTAAACCTAGCTGTATTCCAATTCTTAGAAGATGCCGGAGTTTCAGAAATGGTGAGAAAGTATGCGTCCATCACACATGTGTTGGGTTCGTTGTAATCAAGATCGTGATGTTTGAAGAAGATCTCCGTCTGCTCAGCTATATCTCAGCGGTCAGCTGCAAGGTGGGCGTGGTGAAGGCGACCCCATCTGGTATGCGCGTGGCAATTTCAGTCCACCATGTCAGGTAGATCTCCCTACACATGTCCTTGATGCTGTTGACATGCAATAAGCGTTCAAGACTGTCATACAGAACGCCCAATCGTATACCTAATTTGCTCCATTCTCCCGCTGGTAACTCACTTCCTATTTCATGCATAAATTCCTACTCTCTAGAAAATCCTCATAACGCACTTGACAAACATCATAGGAAGGTTCGAGTGAGGTGTGGGATTTAGGAATTATTTTGTTTACTGATAAAAAATTCCAAAACTCACTTCTCACAAATAGCAGAGGGTAGGGCAGTCGGTAAGCGAGTAAGTGGGCGGCGATGGGTGACGTGTGGTAGAGTAGAGGAGACTCACAGTGCTGCAGGTGTTTGGTCGTGGTGCTGGTAACGGTGGTGGTGGTGGTGGTGGTGGTGGTGCTGGTGCTGGTGATCAGAAGCGATGTACTCTTCTCGAGTTGAGTTGGCTTTATATAGGGGGTCTTGAGTCCATTCACCACAGGATATTACGCCCGCTCGCCCTCCCTCTGCTTACCCCTTTGTCAAAATAAGGCTTTGGATCCATCACATAGTTGACAATGGGCATTGTTATTACGGTATTAAGCGGATTACAGGTGGTCTAACTGTGATAGTCCCCTCTCGTGCATCTTTCAAAGAGCGCTCATTAGGGGTTCACAGGCTGGTTTGCGCATTTTCACCCCTCTCCTCTCACAAGCCGTAGTCTCTGCCAACCTCTCAGTGTGACCTGAGGGTCAGAGTCAATTTTTAAGCCTAAGTCTTTGGACGTCTGGCTGTCGTGGTAATGGTGTTATGTGGAATTGAGGGGGTTGAAACCATGATCTTTGTCCTAATGCGACAGTAGTATAGTGTGTATCGGGATGGACCTATGACCACCCTAGTAGAATGGTCCAAACGACAAGAGACCGAGTCTAGTAGCTTAGGCATAGACCCATCCCGATACACACTATACTACTTGCGAGTTTAATTGAGGGTGACTAATCTTTTTTAAGTCTTTTGTCAGCTAGTGCTCCCTTCTGAAGAGGCGGCTCTAAAGGGTTGAGAGCTATTTTCTGATCCGCTTAAACCTTAACAACCGCCCTCCCCCCTCCTCCTCCTGCTATAACGCACCCAAAAAAAAAGCTCGCTTTGCAGACAAACTGACTGGTTTAAATAAAGAATTTCAGTCATTTTGTTTATGAAGTTAAATCTATTTTTTTATATTTTAGGGAGTTGTTCTTGAAACTAAGCATTTCGGCAACCATTCAATATTGTTCAAAGAAAGTAAGAAAAAATATTTTTAGCTGTGCACCCTCTCCTCTCTGTGTACAGCAGATATTCGCTCCTGATGACCTAATCCCCCGAGCTAGGGGAGGTCTCTGTGACACCTCTTTGTCCATGACCACCATTGAAACTACGGTAAGAGGCTTATCTCCTCCATAGTAGTATATAAAGGCAGTCGTTCAGAAAACTCAATCACTCCCACTACCTAGCACACATGCGCTACACACCCCGACCACCACACAAACCCTCACTATGGTTGGAAAGCGACCTAACAGAAAACCTCAGCGTCTACAAATACAGCGGCAGGAAGGTAGCAAGAAAGAACCATTCTCCTCCTACTACATCAGACCCCGTCAGTACCTTGTGCATTACTACCTTCTCCCGTCATCGAATTGGACTCCTTTGTAGCAAGTTATAGCCCCCGCTGTTGAGAATCCCCCTGCTGCTGCTGCTGCTGCTGCTGCTACTGCTACTGCTGCAAGACCCTCTAATGCCCTCGGTACCACTGCTGTTGCTGCTGGTGCTGCTGCTGCTGCTGCTCATGGTGCTGCTGCTGCTGGTGCTGCTGCTACGAGCACTAGTGTCAGTACTACTGCTACCGCGGCCACTGCCACGGACACCGCCGCAACAGGTGTGACAGAAGCAGACAAAGTTGCCCTTGACTACTAAAACACCTCAGACTCCAACGGAACTGAGGAGGAGGAGGAGGAGGCGGAGGAGGACCGGGATTCATCGTACACTGACGGTCAAAAGTCGACCTTCCAAGCCCCGACACGCTAGTGTCTCCTCCCCCTCCATCGACGACGGCGTGTGGCTGTCCGCACGAAAAAAAACGTTTCTCACAAGTCCCAGGGTACCAACACGAGTGTTGATACTGCTGCTACTTCTGCTGCTACTTCAGCTCGTCATGCTGGTCGCAATGTTCTTCCTGTAGATGCAGGGACGACGGTCGACAACAACAACAACAACAACAGCAACAACGGTGCCCTCAACGAACCTGAAGAAGGTGAGGAAAAGCGTGAGTTCTTCATCGACGGTTTGAAGCTGCAACTTTGGAGTAGCGGGGCTAAGTTATCAAAGGAGCGATACAGCGCCATAAAGGGTGCAGTAACATCCACCAAGGAAGTGGCGTTCTCCATCTCTGCCTTCTTCGAGCTCATTAGGAAAGTTCCCGACATCAAAGAGGAGGTATGGAAACGTGACAGATCTGTGTCTCAAGGGTTACCTGATCACAACACTTGGTTTGTGGAACTAGACAACGGGCAGAACCTACATGTAGGTGTCAGCTACTACAAGGGCAAGAACATCATTCACGTGCGCGAGTACGGAGGTCAAGACATGACTCCGACACCGGTCGGCGTGAAGCTTTCCACCAAGGCCCTGACCCAACTGGCTGACAAAAGAGAGATCCTGGTGGAAATTATCAGTGCTCTATGCAGGGCTAAGAATGCTCACCTACTCCAGTGAATGAGACACGGACCAAGCGTTTTTGATCTACATGGTCGTACACATAAACGTATATGAATTAGATAGCTTGTGTATATATGGGTGGTGTACATTACAGATTAGCTGGAGGAAAAAGAAATACACGAAAAAACATAAATTTTTTTAGGTATAAGTAACCCAGTCAAGATGACTCAACTGGTGTGCGAAAGATGTTTAAAAAAATTCAAGAAGGCGTTCCGTTATAACACCCATGTGAAAAAATGCGCGGTGTTACCACAATTTTGTCCCCTATGTGGCGAAGGTAACTGTAGGAAAAGCGCCTGTAGACAGGAATCTATCACCGGGGCGATGATTCCTCCGGTGATATCCGCCATACCTCAAGGTGACGAAATATTCACCACTAATTGGCCCGCGATACAGACAGGCGTCAGAGCTCACAGTGTTCACGTCAGCGTTACCAACCTGAGACTGCCCACTGGTGAGTTGCAGGAGGCCGTCAACACAATGCGTCAGATCCACATCACGCAAAGATCCAGATACAAAGTGGGTTTGTCCGTCGGTTTCATCCTGCAACACAAAGAAGACAGAGATCCCTGATAGGAGGTTACCACGGACAAAAAATTCTTCTTGGAACACCTTTCCTCTGGTGGTATCTGAGTCACGGTCTCGTCTTGACCTAGGTGCATTTGTTCGTGGAATACTTTCCCAGATGCCCTTTCGCCGACTTCGTGGACGAGGTGAAACGGTAAAACCATTTGCAACAAAGAAAAACACTCCAACGTAAGATACACCAGCGGTCGAACTTTCGAACTGTTGACCAATTCGTGGCGGTTCAAAAAGGGCACAGAATTGAGCGGAGACCCTTCACGAACTGGTGAGACCCGAGCTGAGAGAAACATATTTCTGAGAGTCTCAACCCAAAGACTTACATCTGCTACGATAAAAACTCGGCGGGTGAAATGACATGTCAGAAAATGACCCCCAAGGGTGTGATAAAAAACCAAAACGCTAAAGAACCGAAAGACTTCTTTGACGTTCCTTTCAACAGAAAATCTATAAACGCCACCAACAAAAATTTTAGAGTGATAGAAAATAAAATGCACACTTACACCATAGATAAAAAGGGACTGAGTTACTTATACTCCAAGCGTTCTGACAGTGTGACGACGAGTCCTTTAGAGATATGAAAGAAGACAAAGTTGTCTTAAAAAAAGAGGGCTGAGTGAAAAAATGAAAAAAAAATCCAAAAATGTAGAAAAAAATAGTTAAAAATTAGTTTTAGCGACAGTGTGAATTTAGAGTAGTAAAAAAAACCAAGGTGGTCATAAAGTGTTCGTTTCTAATTTCACGTTCCCTTTTTGTTTCAAAGATGGTTTCTGGAGAACGAACCATGAGTTGAGAGACAGATGTCTCGTGATATATCAATTTCACGACGGGCAGGAGTGTTCTCTTATCAAAAGGTGGTGTACATTCGAATCTTGCAATACGCTATTGACCATGCTAGAGAAAGACATGGACTTGTTGGAAAAAGCGTGTCATTGCCCCAGGTATAAGTTTGAGACAATCTGTCATCTGTGTCTCGATAACATATTGTGCAACAAACACGCCTACTCGGGTGTCGAGGCTGCTCAAGTGAAATCCGTTGTGTCGATGCAATCCGAATGGACCGCTTGGTATAAGTGTTCGGTGGCTTCAGCTTGTAATCTCGACGAGTTGTGGACGGCGGCCATGGCTTACGACTTTCCCCCCAATCCTGAAGACACTTGCACAAAAGTGATACGCCAAGATTACACTTCATACAGTCTCAATTACGAGAAACAAAAAGCGAACTTGTACATTTCGTCGCCTCAGTATACAAAGGTCGTAAGTGAAAAAATAAGATTTTTTTTTTATTCTTTAATATTTTTCTTTATCCAATAAATTTTCGACAATTTTTGGAATTTTTCAAAAATGTCTTTTTTCTGGGACGTTATAGCTCAGTATACAAAGGTCGTAAGTGAGAAAATGATGTTTTTCTCAGTATACAAAGGTCGTAAGTGATGTGGAAATTGTAGTCCGAATGTATTTTATCATTAAAATAACTTATTTTGTGTGTTTTTTCGGACCATTTTATATAATTCCTATTGATAGGTACATTTTGGATATTTTTACAAAAATATGCTAACTTTGAAGTGTATAGGGGGTTAATCTAATGGGAAAATCACTGAAATTGATTATTTCAGCCGAAATGTCATTGTTGCTAGGCAACAGTAAGTTGTGTATAATTCTTTTAAGTGATATAAACAACTAAAAATATAAACAATTCATTTAGTGACCATTAGGCTTGGATTACTAAACTATTTGGGCATCTATTTACAGTTTTGAACTGACAAAATCACTTACAACCTTTGTATTCTGAATAGATGTACAAAAATATACATGCAATTCAGTATACAAAGGTCGTAAGTGACCCAATTTTCCCCCCTTTTTCCCTAGTTATTGCCATATTAATTAAGGAATTATGTAGGACATTCTAGTAAGATTCATATAATTTGTTTTTAGTTATTGTTGTTTATATGTAGGATGATTTCTGGGGCAATACATCATGTATTTCAGAAATTACAGCCTAAAGATCACATTGATTTTTCTTATTTTGCTCATATCTCAAAACATGAATTTTCCACTTACGACCTTTGTATACTGAGGCGACGATTTGGAAGTGTGAGTTGTGTCATGTTCCTCTGCGGTATTGTGCTTCATTGCGTAAAGAGTGTGTGGATTTATTCCCCGGTCGTGGCTTTAAAAAAAATATACTGCTCAATGTATAAACTCTGTTACGTTGCTACTATACTCACGTCATGTGTAGACAGTGTATACTCTGTTGTGAATGTGTTAAAAGCTTGCATCGTGTACAGTCTCCATTAGGAAAAAAACAAAAATGGAACGTGTTCAGTGTGTTGTGTGTCAATGTATTACATGAGTACTTTTGAAAAAAATTGAACCTTGTACTGATCGCTGTATAAATTCTGTCGTTTTGAATGTGTCCGCTCTATTGTATAATTTATCAAAATAAAAGAATTAAATGAAAAAGTCTATTTCAGACTCATTTATAACTAACCCACCATCATATGACCACCCATCTCTTGTAAAGAAGTCAGTCCTACCAGAGGCCGACAGGTACACCACAACTCAAGAAAACCACCAGAGGCCTCTGGTTTTTTCGTCCAAGGGGTCGAACTAATCCCATTTTCACCCAGCTCACTCCTCCTCCTCCTCCTCCTCCTCCTCCTCCTCCTCCTCCTCCTCCTCCTCCTCCTCCTCCTCCTCCTCCGTGGGGTGAAAAGGATGATCCAGGTGGAAATGAAATTAGCTCACCATCTTAGGTGTATAAAAGACAAAAAAAACACAGACGAATTGGCCTCTGTTTTTTTTGTGTTTTTTTCCCTTAAGAAGAGACCCATCACGATACACACTATACTAGTTATCTTTCCTACTTAATCTCAATGGGATTTACACCTGATTACATACAAATAAATGATAACAGCCTACCTTTCACACATTGGTAGCTAGCTTGAAAATAAGACTCAAGGTCCCTGGGACATTGAGAGAGTCGGTATAAGGTAGCATCTGGAATAAGTAGCTCACAGGATTGACGCCCAGAGCATAATGTATCAATGATGTCATGTACATCTACAGCACAACCAATGTAGCCATAGTCCCGCTTGATGCACCGTCCAATCTTCATTCGACCATAAGTGGCAGACTCCATTTTGATAACTTCACCAGAGGGACACGTTGGATTGAATACCTCATTGTAGCAATACGCTATTCAAAGGTAAAATAGTACACTGTTCATGTTAGACTCCTTTCAGTGGTTAGTATCAAATCAATTAATCAAACACTAGTGTGTTTTTTCAGACAATGTAAAGGATATAATTATGTTCTGTGTATGTTCGTTTTTTGTTATTTTTTAAACCTCATTATTCTCTTTGATCTAAGGCATCACCAGCTTGCATGCATACACACAGAATTTATCATTCAGGGAGGCAATTTGCATATTTGTCATGGTCATTTGGCCTAGAGCCATGAGTCACAGGTTAACAGTAAAAAAGCCATCATACCAACCTCCAATTATGATGTGTGCTGTTGATGGCTCGGAAATTAGATCTAGAGCTAAAAATGGGGAGATGTAATTATTCTTTTATGTGCTTTTTTTGTGCAATATTTCACTCCATCTGATGCGGGGAGTATGCATTATTTTACGACAAAATAATGTGTTAAACATTATATATTACGTTTTGCAACAATAAGGAGGCATAGAGAACCGTTATATGTGACGAGGCTAGGGAAAACACCTATCCAGGGAGGGATTAATATTCAAAGTTTGTGTTATATCCTTTCAAATGATATCATGAGCTAAAAAGTTCCTTGTAGATTTGTAGGAATCGCTTCTCAAAGATTAGTTCATATCAATAGCTGAAAATGGTAAAGAAGCTCTGAAAGCATTGTATCCCATAATAGCTAGTGATAATTATGAATTGGTTTTATAGATAAATAACCAGATACAATGGGATTTTTGAGTCTAAATTTACAGTCTGTTTTCAGTTTTGAGTAACTGACAAGAAATTGGCACAATATCTCCCATTTTCTGTTATGGAAGTGTTTCCATGGCAACCAGAAAGGGCCTTATGTGCCGATTTTCCATGAAAAATGTTCTTTTTGCATTCCAAATATGGAATGTTTTCCGTGAAGATAGAATTAATCTAATAAGCCTATCGTATTCTACACACAAAAAATATCCTAAGGCATTTCTACTTAAATTATGCACTCTTTAGTCGTTCTTGTGCCCCCTGGTGGCCAAAGCCAGTATTAAAAATTCCGCCTGAAGGGGTTTTTCCCTACATGGGTCACATATAATGTTGTATAATGTTTTACGTTTACCGGGTTGGCTATAGTATACGATATACAGTACATAGGGCAAAATAGAGTAGGTAGGATAGGGGAGGGATTGCAGCATAAGGTAATGAAGTTTTACAGGGTAAGTTATGGTGGAGTAGGATCAGGCAATATAAGGTAGGGTAGTGTAGGGTAGTGTAGGGTAGGGTAGGGTAGGGTAGGGTAGGGTAGGGTAGGGTAGGGTAGGGTAGGGTAGGGTAGGGTAGGGTAGGGTAGGGTAGGGTAGGGTAGGGTAGGGTAGGGTAGGGTAGGGTAGGTTATGGTAGGGTAGGGTAGGGAAAAGCGGATATGGAAGCTGTATTATTATTAGAAATTAATAATTTCATGGAAATATCTATTCATGACAATTATGATAGTACATGTACCTGACTGCTAATGCTGTGAGCTAAATTGCTGTGAACTGAATAATTCTTTGAACGGGCTTGGCCTACTCTCATGTCTTAAAATAGTGTAAAATCGTTTACAACATATTGCATAAACTTTAATATGTTTCACCATATCCTACCTTCGAATTCCACACATTGATAGCTAACCTCCAAATAATGCTGCAGTTCCTTGATACAGGAGGAATTCCTCCCATAGAAACCATCTTCTAACAAAGCACTTGGAATACGCATCTCACAAGAGTGTCGTCCAGCGCATTGTGTGTTTACAATGTCAAGCACATTTACTGAACAACCAATATACCCCAGATCAATCTCTGCACATCGTCCTAGCTTCATTCGACCGTAAACGGCTGTTTTCATCTTGATGATTTTGCTCGGTAGACAAGATGGTCTGAATACCTCTGTCTCACAGTATTCTTTTAACAAACAGAGTCAAAGACTGAGTGGCCAAAGTGTAACATAAATATAAGCTACAGTCATCAAACATGCTACAAATAGTCTTACTGAAGAGGGTATTTTGATAAATTATCCTACTTTCATCTTAGCATGAGAAAGGTTATTAACCCTTTAAGGGCCGCTGTTGCCTCTGGGCAGCATCTAAAATACCCCTGAAAAACCGCTGCTGCCATAGGGCAGCAAAAGTGCTGCCCTATAGCAGCAATACCAATAAATTGCAGCTCCTGCTATGAAACAAAGAATAAGAATTTTTTAATCAATCCAAAAATATTTAATTTGAGTACTACATCCCCTTGTCAGAAAGATGCAAATTATGTCTGCAATACAACTCATTTTACTACTTAGCCACTATCCAAGGGAGCACATACTTGCAAAATTGCATATTCCCATTGCATAGGGCCGGTGGTTAAACCCCAAATTACATTTTCCAAGGCCAGCAGTTAAAGGGTTAAACAAATTCATGGATGGTATGTAATAATCACAGGAAACTCTCACTAGGCCTACCATTTCAGAAGTGATTAAATGTGAATAAGTACCAATTTCAATAAAGTTCTATATAATTATGTATTATATATAAATAACTATAAATATGTATACATATATATATATATTGCTGCTAATGCTTAGCTAAAAGTTGGCATTTCCTTGATTGCCTGGAATTAAAAGTAGTAGCACATGTCCCTTGCTAATATTCAACAACCACAGCATGAGCTAGGTAAACCTGTGCAATGGTAACTCCATCCATTGACGCCAGCCTGTCCACATAACCAATTAGTCTAGTGAATTAAGGGAAGGAATTGGCATTATACTTCATTACTGGATAAAAGTGCCAAACGTTTTTTACACATGGTTTGAACCAAGAACTTTCACTTTTTTCCTTGCTCCGAAAGAAATTTCCATGCTGTCACCGTTTTTCAGCCATTTTGAAATGTGATCACCAAAATCATTGAAATAAACAGGAAATCTTATTTTGAAGAACTTTTATAGAAATATTTAGGGCTGAAACCATACTGATAACTATAAATGTAGGTTCATATCCAAATCTAAATCATGCATTAAAAATTCAAGATGGCTGCCCTTCATAAAGATGACTGTCAGATCACATGAAACCATATTTTTGAGATTCATATAGCTGTTTCTTTTGATTTGAAAAAAAAGGCTGATCCAGGGGAAAGGGGGGGGGACGCAACAGGATTGCCCCCCACCCCCAACAAAAAAAAGGGAGAGGAGAGGAAAGATGGAGGAAAAGGAGAGAAGGAAATGAAAAGAAAGATTGGAAAACTAGCTCTTAATTTTAAAAAAGGATTTCAGGGGAGTAGATAGTATCTTTTCCTGGAGGGGGGGATTCATACATTTCTGAGCAGGTGGGGGAAAATGTGACTGAGGGGGGGAGGGTTGTTCTAGTTTTGCCCACCAGGGGGCACAGTGATAGCAAAAGAGTGAAAAATAGGCCACAAAATGCACTAGGGTACTTTAATGTAGAATATTCTCCTCTAAATAATATTTGGTGCAAGTGTTCTATATTTATTGTGGGACATAATGCATTTAAAGTTTATTTACTGATTTCAGTTATACATTTTAACTCATGTTTGAGAAGTGATTTTGACAAAACGTGCAGAAATATTTGCTATATTTTACATAAATCCTGTACCAGGTTATTTCCAAATTCCCCTGAGAGAAGGGGCATTCTCACGCCTTCTGCCGCCCCCCCCCCCTCCCCCCAGGGCATGCTGCGGGCTGAGGGATTTTTTGAAGATGGAGGGGGGACGTGGTCCCTCCCCTACCATACACCTCCAATATCCCTCTACCTCACCTTCCATTCCATGTCCACTCATCTCCCCTCCAGATCCCCTCCCATGCCCTGGCCTACCCCTGTGGCCTCTCCTCCCTCTACAACCTCTGTGTACTCAAGCCTAGGGAGAGGGAAGCAGTTGGAGGGAAAGGTAAGCATTAGAAAAAAGGACAGTCAGGAAATAGGATGCAAAACAAAAGAGTGCGGATTCAAAGTCTTCCTTTTGGAAAGAAAAAAACAACTAGAACAACCCCTGACTGCTGGCTGCAAATGAATCTATACAGCTCTCAGAACCCACCAGAAAAACCCCTTTTGCCTCTAGATCTCGAAAATATCCTGTGGGTACCAAGTTTGCTGTACCCTGCTTGCAACTTTATATGTGACCTTAAGTTTTTATAAAAGGTCCACAAGTTCAGTTAAGCTCTCCAACTGCACCCCTTCTTTCCCCTAAATGCCACTCCCTCCTTCTCAATGTGTTCAAAAATATGTTATAGGTGGGTGGGACATGCCTTCAGGTGACAAAAGTATTTTCCCAAAGGATCTCTCCCTCCAAAAAAATCCCAAACCAAATGATAGAGGCTAGATGTAGATCAGACCTTTCATAAGGCCAAAAAAAAAAAAGGTGTGTTTCAGGTTACCCGACCCTACCTAGCAAAATAGGGCCGACCCTAGAAATTTGTATGCAATTTTGAAAAAAAAAAAAAATTTGGGTCATTTTGGGGCTATTTAAGAGTCAATCTGATAGTTCACGAGTCCAGGCGGTCGTCGGCAAGTCAGCATTGTAGTTCGTGAGTCGATTTCTAGGTACATTTCAGGCTTAAGTAAAAAAAAAATCTAAAAAAAAAAATATCCGACCTACCTACCCTAGATTTTAAGACCATGTAACCTGAAACACACCCTAAAGTGTGTGCAAAATTCATAAGAATGGACCATTTGAAGGCTATAAATTCAAAATTGTCTTGATGGGGCATGCCCCCAAACCCCCCAGCTTCTACAATGGATTAAATGTAAAGAACTAGATGATCAAGAAACAGCCGACAAGGTCTAGATCTACTGATGGATTGAAAGCAAAAGAGGCCGGAGAAGACTGTATCGGAGGCAAGGTCTGGAAAGACATGAAATATTCAGTAATGGTGAAAGTGCAAGACCTTAAATTCAAGTACAATACCAATGCACGTAATGCATTGCTGGATACAGAAGGCACACTGATACTCGCTGAGAAAGACGCCTACTGGGGAGGCAACTCAAGCTACAATGACATCAGCTACCAACAAGAATCATGGGATGTTAACAACACCCTGGGAGAGATACTTCAAGACCTGCGTAGCAAGCTCCGCCTGGAACAGACCGCCCTGAGAGAGGCTGAAAATTCTACAGAGACTGCGGGGGGAGAGCCCTTGTCTCAAAGTGATCCGGTGAGTGACCCACTTACCGAGCATCCTGACCTAGAAAGCTCGTCCGCTGACCTAGATAGACCTGCCTCGCCAGACGCGGCATTGAAAGAGCCGGATAGACAACAAACCCTCGTATAACAAGACGCATGCCGCCTCAATATGCGCCGTATTGTTGTGGTTGGTGAAGTCAGGGTGAAGGGTCTGTATGATCACCTCAAACCCCTGTGGCCTGCCCTTTGTGATGTCGTTGCCATGGAAAGCGGCTGGCTACAAGACATTTCTAGTATGGTAAATTTCATAATAGACCCATTATCGCCCAGTCCAATACCAACCGATGTTATTGTATTGGCTGGTCTGTTTGACGTATTGAGACTCAAAAACGCTGAACCAAAGACAGTCGGATTATGCAATATATTACCTGGGAAAACAGATCAAGGACTTCTTGTCCCTACCTTTCACAACCAATATATTACCTGAGTACACGCCAAAATTGATAAATGGTTACTTTGAGACTTTGGTTGAAAGTGCTCTCACACTGCCTAGAGTGAAAATTATCGCCGTCATAAACTCTGTGATCCTACGCCATCCACACCAGGACCTGTGTAAAGAATTTCTCCTGAAAATGAACAGTTACATTCTCGATCTCAACGCTCGCTTTGGTGTGCATACGCCATACATCGACCGCCTGACACACTGCTATAATCCCAAGAAAGGACACTTCCATGTGTTTGACAACTTGATTGAAGGATATCTACCTGGTGGACATGGGCATAGACGATGCGCTCAGCTCAACTACTCCAGCCTGATCAAGGATGGTGCAAATTGGTAGGGTGACTTGACACTATAGGCCTGGATTATTTTATCTAGGTCTAATTTAGTTGTTCAATGTCACCTGATTGTACCTTGGTATCTGGATTATCTTATCCTTGTATTCTAAGGTCAACAATATCTCATCCCACTACTTTGTGCCCTTCAACTGCTTAATAAGGCTATGACCTAGAACCTATTGTGAGGATTGCTTTTGATTATTTTATCATATTAGCTCTTCAATCTCACAGCAGTCGACCTGTGACTAATCAAGACATCTGCTGCATACAACTACACTGGATCCATCAACCACCCACCACCTATCATTGACATGCAAGCACTCTGGTCTAACTATGTCCATGCCACCTCACCCACCTGTGAAACCGGCCTCTGATGTCCAACACTCTTGTAATGATCAGGTCTGAAGATGTGAGATTATTTCATCTCAGGTCCAGGTCATGTATCTCAAGTCACTCTATTGGACTAGGATATCGGCTCTACCTACCTACAACCAGCTGCAGCTGCCAACCACGCAGCTGTCAACTGCACAGGCTGCTATTGACTGCATAAACTTAATGATCTACCGGCACTCATGAGTCTACGTGGGTCCCCATGAGTGCCCAATAGTACCCACCCTATACACAACGGCGGTGCATGATGGCAACCTGTAAATTAGTTACTTAGTCCTAAGACTGTTTGCAACCAATTAGTTCTGTATGCTCCATGTATAACTGTATAAACAATTAAATTTTTCAAAGTTACTGAAAGAATACTCTATGCAAAATCACGTGTGGAAATCACACCATCGTTGAGGCACTTGCGTGCTAGTCAATACCTGAAGTTACTGAACCAGTTTATACACTGCAGAAATCTAACTCACTGGGTCCTAGATCCCTGGTACAAAAGAACCAAAGTCACTAAGCTGTTTATTTGTAAGAATCACTGTGACTGTCTAAACTGGACATGTCGACAAACCCAAGGAAACTGCACGAAGCAAGTATGTTTAGCAACATGAGATTAATACAACCTGCTGCCTTCTGTGAATTGATTATTTAATCAATTATAGTGATAATGGCACCTGCTGCAGGGAGGGAGCTGCGCCAACATACTTGTAAAACTTTCTGTCCACCACTGAACCGGTGAACCACATCGTCTTGAGAGGGACTTGAACTCTTAAAACAAAAGATGTGAAATTACCAGACTTTTTAATAAGAAACAGGCCTATATACTATAAAGGCCTTATTCTTATATATTTAAGAGGACACATTGTTTCCGCACACTTATACTTATACACAAATTCTTAGAGCACCTGAACAAAACAAGAGTGCCAATATTATTAAAAGAGAACCTAAACTAACTTACCGGTAATCAGCATCACACACATGTGTATTGAGACTCATTGACTTATAAGTTGCACATTATCTAGTGCCATTGATTAAGCTACATATACCCAAGTACAGAGTGCCTGACACCGTAAAGGAGCACCAATTGTGTTATTAACATTTAAGTAAAATCAACACTGAGTTTACAATTGAACTGCTATGTTTGTTACCAGGCTCATAAATAAATAGGCAATGCTACTGTTGCATATTAAATTTGTGACCCTATTGTTGTCCGTGTGCTACAACACTGGTTGTTATTCAACCACCCGGTCTGGAAACTGCCTAATCAGGCGACATCCACACCTATCCCACAGCACTCTAATCAAGAGGGCCTGGGACACAAGCACCACACCCAGATCATCCGACCGTATATCCTCAATTGAAACACTGACCCCGTCAGTATCACAACCATCATGAGGTACAGGTCATTTGACTCTACGGCCAAAGGTCTGTTACTAATGACTTCAAACACCCACAGCCTTAAAGAGAAAATCAAACAATTGCGCAAACTCTACAAGGGGAGTGACTATCTATGCGTAACTGAAACTTGGCTAAGTCAAGACACTTGTACGAAAGACGTGACCATAAGAGACCCGTCTTCAAGGCAAATGATTTGAAACTAGTAAGAGAAAGAAAGAGAGCTCTGAAGGAAGCACAATACCTGCCTCGTGGAATCTGCAACAGCCACACAGCCAAGGCACGTCGGGTGATAAAGGCAATAGAGAAAACAGCCCTCGCTAACCGGAATCAACTTATTATAGAAGATCTGGCTAGATACCGGGATGATCCTCGAAAGTTTTGGTTCCTGAAAGAACTGTGGAATGGGGATGATGAAGAGCTGCTCATGTCACTGACGGACAATGACGGCGAACCTATCCCTGCCAAAGGTACAGCCACCTTCATAAACCATTTCTATAGTACGATAGGCTCAAAGTTAGCTGCGAAATTCTACAGGCTACCACCAGATGATAACCAGAACCAGGTTGCCCCGCCGGCCCACCAACTGGCGTTCGCCGGAGCGAACGAAAGGGAGATGAGACAGCTAATCAAAGCTATAAACACCACAACATCGTCTGGGACCCCAAATGTCAGAACCTGCGTCATCAAAGATGCCCTTCTGGTTGTACCCAGGGTAATGACGAGGATCATCCACTTCACCACTGAAAATGCAGACTTCCCACATGACTGGAAAACAGACAGAATCATCCCTCTGCCTAAACCCGGCGACCTGCACAAGATGGGGAACTGGAGACCAGTCTGTCCACTGAACAGTTGTTCTAAGTTGTGTGAGAAGATAGTTCATACCAGAATCATGCAACATCTAACTACACAGCATCACTTGTCAAGAAAACAGTTTGGATTCATCCCCGGCCGCAGTACGGATGACGTGATCTTTCACATAATGAGGGATCTCCTGGAAGCCATGAACAAACACCAATGATCAGCTGTGGTCTTTATAGACCTCCGCAAAGCTTTTGATATTGTAAATCACTCAATTCTCTTTAGAAAAATGTTCAGGTATGGAATCACCGGCCAGGCCCTAGACTGGACCCGCAGCTACCTGCATGCAAGACAACAGTACACTACCGCCAACAGTATGGACTCTTCAAGTGAGCCCATCACCTGTGGAGTACCCCAGGGCTTGGTCCTGGGACTGCTCCGGTTCCTGATATATGTCAATGACATAGAAAACTCCATGCACCACTGCAAGCAGTCTATACGAAAACCTTTTCACCATGCAGGACATTCTGTCCTGCAGAAATATCTTTTTGCAGGCCCGGCTTCATTTTTGCAGGCCCGAGTATTGGTGTGCCATCTTGTTATTTAAGAATTAAGTATTAAGCAAGTGTTTATACTGATAGTATTACATGAAAAGGGCTCCACAGTATGTTATAATGATATTCACCATTTTAATATATAAATTACATAACAAGAAATATTCAAGCTTTCTGTTTTACACTATAGAAACATTAATAATTGTCCGATTTACAAGCAGTAAAAAATGGCATGTAGCCAAGGATCTCTGGATTGCAGCCAGACATTTGGGCCGGCAGTAGCAGCCTTTCTGCCGGACCGGCAGGCTTTTTGCCGGCTATAGCCGGTGTCCGGCAGGATTTCGTATAGACTGCTGCAACCCAGTGGGCACAGAACATTGAATCAACATTGAAAACTGGTTGATAATGCTGATTCAATGTTGATTCCATGTTGATTCAACGTTGATGACTTGGCGCTGGTGAGCTCTGCCATCTCCCCAGATAGAGTCCAGGTCCTACAACAGGAGGATGCTAACTCGGTGTCAACCTGGAGTGCCCTGAACCAACTAACAGTAAATGGAGATAAGCCACACCAGGAGGCAGTGGTGTGGAATTCCTGTGGGTATCTGGCTGGTTAAAAGTTAGTCTGAAGTGAATTCTTAGTTAAATTTACTAACTTTGATAGGTTAGTCGCTTTCAATAACACAAGTTAGCATTGACTAATGTCCATTATTTTCAGTGCATTGAACATGTAACTGGGAAGATACGAACTTATATCATTCTTGAGTTCTTTTCAGAGGGAAATGACTATAGGTCTGGCGAGGAACTCGCCAGTACTGTATTCAAGCATCAATATTAAAGTGATCCAAACCTCCTGCGATAACTTCCACTTGTGGTGCCTCTGGAGTAACTGGCAGGGCCTCAGTTGGAGAACATAGGTTGGCTGAAGGTAAGATTGCATTAAAGTTAGTACATCTGAAAGTGACATTTTGTAAATCTTACTTGTTCCAAATTGTAATGAAGGGTAACAGTATAATAGCTAAGTATAGTGCCCCGCCTCCGTGATGTTAAGTCTGGACAAACTGTATATTATCATGGACTCTTTTTGCTGGAAGGAGGTGGACAATTTTGTGGATACATTGTGATTATATGCTGTGGACAAACTGTGCTTTTGAACACTTTGTGATGGAAGGATGCGGACATGTGATGTGGACATGTGACTTGAACACTGTGTAGCCTGTGGACAATATGGGGCACAACAACCTCCCCCCTCGTAAACAGGGTATCAGTGATCAGGTTATTTATGCCACTGCCTGTTTCTGTTATATTCAAACACTTGCATTGTTCTCGCAGAATACCAAGTTGGACTGAACCCTCAGCCTCTTTTTGTCATTAAGTACTAAATGAGATTGAACCTACTCTCGACTCGTAATTAGTACTGTAATATCATGCACTGCAATACTAATCCAGACATGAGAGCTAGAAATATATTCTATATTATGTATTCTCAAACTAATGATAGCATAAGGTCGGCACCATTTTGAAGCTAGCGTCGGGTTGTCTGAAACAAAACTTTTTGACCTAATCAACTGAGAGACACAAATAACCGGTATAAAAGAACATGGATGTACCATGCAGAATTTGGCCACACATACCCCGTTGATGATAAATCAGCAAAGGCAAAAACAAGGTCACTCTTCCACTACCAAACATATTGGCAGATAAGAGGGGATGAGAGTAAAAAAAAGTTAAATGGCTATGGAATTATGCCATATGTCAACTTTATGACTCATTGGATGTACTACTTTTGTTTATATTCAAAGTTGTTTCTTATAATAATATTCAATCATTTGGCACTATAACATAAATATTAGGAAGGGACAGACGTCAGGACATCTCAATAGATATAGGGTCGGGCAAGAATGGACAATTCTCTGGAAACATCTAATCATTCAAATTGTGATAGTCTGGGCAGTTGCAATGAATGCTCATTATACATATGACATCAACAATTGATTTATACGAACACACATATACATCTGTCACATCTCAATTTCCTATGCAGAATGATGAGACCCCCTAACGTTTATATAATCATACATGATTAGGCTCAAAAAAAGAGATTTGTTTCAGGTCACCTGACCGACCCTATCAATGCGGGGCCAATCTTACATTCTTTTATGCAATTTTGAAGACATTTTTTATGCTTTTCCATTTTTTTGGTAGATTTTTGGGTTAAAAAGAGGCTGACTTCTATATTGACTTTATTCTATAATGTTAATTACAAATGCAGCATGGCACCTACAAATTTATGCAATTTTGAAATCTTCAATTTCTTAAACATTTTTGGTCGATTTTGGGTAAGTAGAGGGGCTGGCTAAAAATAGGTTAAAAAGAAAAGAAATCTGACCTATCGACCCTATACTTTCTTCCCATGTTATACCTGAAACAAATCTCTCTCTATATATGTATATGTATATATAGAGTTATATAGATATCAGAACAAGGATCAGGGGCCCTGCAGACAAAGAGCCCCATGACAATTGGCCCTCAGGAAAATCGGGCCCATGTCTATTAGCCCTGTGGAAGATCAGCGGCAAGACGAATGGCACCCCGATTATAAGCCGCCCCTGACTGTGGGCAATTTGCCTAATATCTGAACACATGTTGTATTAACGTCAGACCACATGTCATACTAATGTCCGAGTACTAATGTCCGAGTACTAACATCCTAGTGTTAGCATCCGGGTGCCAACATCCATTACTAACATCCGAGTACTAACCTCATTTCCGGACCTCAGTACTTGGAAGTCAGTGCTTGGACGTCAGTGCTCTGACATCAGTGCTCGGACGTCAGTGCTCGGACGTCAGTGCTCGGATGTCTGTGCTCGGACGTCTGTGCTCGAAGGCATGATGAATGGCACCCCGATTATAAGCCGCCCCTGACTGTGGGCCATTGGCTTATGTCTGAACACATGTTGTACTAACATCCGACCACATGTCATACTAATGTCCGAGTACTAATGTCCGAGTACTAACATCCTAGTGCTAGCATCCGGGTGCCAACATCCATTACTAACATCCGAGTACTAACCTCAGTGCTCGAACGTCAGTGCTCAGACGTCAGTGCTCGGACGTCGGTGCTCGGACGTCGGTGCTCGGACGTCGGTGCTCGGACGTCGGTGCTCGGACGTCGGTGCTCGGACGTCGGTGCTCGGACGTCGGTGCTCGGACGTCGGTGCTCGGACGTCGGTGCTCGGACGTCGGTGCTCGGACGTCGGTGCTCGGACGTCGGTGCTCGGACGTCGGTGCTCGGACGTCGGTGCTCGGACGTTAGGGGCATGACCTATTGTCCGGAGGGCTTACAATCATAAGGGCCGATTGCCATATGGCCTATTGTCAGGGGGCCCAATCAGCATGTGGCTAAAATGCTGAGCACTGCTGAGGGCCTGTTATCCTAGGGCCGATTGTCAGGACCACTACAGCCAGGACCACTACAGTCAAAGTCAGCCTGACCTTCACATGAGGGTGTTTTTGGAGACATATGCCTGACTGTCGTATGTGAGTCCAGGTGACTCTTACTTTTCTCTCTGTGCAGTCTTTAGCTGGGGCTCCACTACCCGATTTTTTGGTCAATTCTCATGATCCGATCATGCTGTTCAGTTTGATCAGTTAAAAGCAAAGGCTTTTTTCCTACATGTATGGTAATGAAATCGGCCCATTTGATCCATGTGGAGGGTGTGACATGTAAATATTTACATCTTACCATGGGTATATAGAGTGTGATCAGGTTTAAACATTGGCCTAGAGATCACACCATTCAGAGCAATAGAAAAAAAATCAAACCTGTTTGATATATGATTGGGAGACAAAATCAGCCTGGGATACAAAATCGGGACTTCAATCAGGCCCTAAATTGTGCTATTTACCCTTGGCAATTCTATTTTTCACTTGCTTATAAACATAACCATTATTTACAAACATAAACCTATGGCAGGGTCTATAGTGCATCCCTGCCTAAGGTATATAATTATTGTGGTATATAACTGAGTCAAACTCGTGAGAATAGCTCAGATCTGAGAGGAAAATCGGTTAAAGCTGGGACTCCACTACCCGATTTTTTGGGTCATTCTCACAAACCGATCATATAGGTCTTTACAGTCTGATCAGGTCAAAACAAAATAATATGTCCTATCTGTTTTTGTGCATATATCGGTCGATTAGAGCCCTGTGTATAGGGGAACATCAGATAAATGAAAATCAAACCTGTTTGATATGAAATTGGAGGCCCAGATCAGCCTGAGATGCAAAATCGGGGCTTAAATCGGGACCTAGATCGTGTTGTATAGCCTTGGCAATTCTATTTTCCACTTGTTTATAAGCATAAACATTATTGACCAACATAAACCTATGGCAGGGTCTATAGTACCTCCCTGCTTAATGCATATAATTGTTATGGTGTATAACTGAGTCAGATTCGTAAGAATGGCCCCGATTTGTGAATAAAATCGGTTAGTGGAGCCCCACCTATACTAACATCCAATCCCTGGTCATACTAATGGCCCATCCCTGGCCATACTAACGTCCGATCACAGGCTATACTCGGACGTTAGTTCGACCTGTTTTCGGACGTTAGTATGACCTGTGTTCGGACGTTACTATGACGGGTGTTCAGACGTTATTATGGCCAGGGATTGGATGTTAGTATGGCCAGGGATTGGAGGTTAGTATGGACCATATACTCGGACGTTAGTATGGACATACTCGGAAGTCAATTTAGACCATACTCAGACGTTTTTTTGTTTTTTTTGTTTCAACTTAGTCACATCATTTGCATGATTTTATGTGACTACTGGATATTTGGATAATCAAAAACTACATTCTGTTGACTGGGTTTCTCCACATTAGGTTCAAGTAGTGACTCGTGAATAATAAAAAATACTAATATAATAATACGGGGTGAGTAGATCAGAAAAAAAGATTGGTGAGTGTTACCATGCACCCCACAGCCAAGTGGGTGACGATGATAAAGAATGAATAAGGAATGATGAGTTAGAAAAATTAAAAATGATGAGGTGAGGATAACTATCTTATTAATCATTGATTAGTCGATGTAATACATTGTTCATAGCAGCACTAGGGGCAGTCAGGGATTTTTCTATCTAGGGAGGGTAGGGTCAAGTAAACTGTGGGGAAACTTTCAGTTGGCCTTGTGACAGAAAATACAGCTACTCAGACAGCATTGGTTACTCGTGTAACACTCATGCTTACAGGTATGAAAACCTTCCTGGCAACTCAGGCCCATGGTTAGTATCCCCTATACTCGGGCTTGAGGGAAATGGCCTATACTCCGGGAGGCCTAAAGTCAGGGTGCCATTCATCATGGGGGCCAATCTTCTTCAGGGCCATTGGACATAGGGCCGATATTCCTGAGGGCCATTTGTCATGGGGCCCTTTGTCTGCAGGGCCCCTGATCCGTGTACCGGTTATAAGGGAAGAAATGGGAGAGAGGTATAATTTGTTCTAATTAATTCTAACCTTCTGTAAATGTATGTTTTTGATGTTGCTACCTAGGTGTGAGGTCTTATAATATAAGCAAAATTTAATACAACACTTTTTCTATCCCTATGCAGAGTTGAGCTATCAGCTTATCTTTTATATATCCTAGGTTAACAATTAACAATATAAAGGCAACATTGAAAAAACATTACCGGTATGAGGAGCTGTTCTTACTCATGTATATAAGTATGGGTAACAGCAGCAGGGGTATCATGGTCCTTGTTGAACACACTGACGCATCCATACTGGAGGACTGACTACCACGATGTGAGCATTATGTGACAACAGTATATTGGAACAGCAACTAATAGATATGGCCCATATTACTTCACTCTGAGCCAGTCATGGGTCATGGGAATACACAATCATCACCCTCTGACGTACAAGGGTCTGCTATAAATGGGATGTCTACTCTCAGTCATAAATAGAAAATTAATAGTAATAATACCATCAGCATCCAGAGGTCAGACAGAGGTCAGACAGTCCTTGTATCCTAGTCAACAAACTCTCAAACTACAGGTAGGATACCATGAAAAAAGTTTACCAGTTGAGATTTGCTTTCGGAATTCCCGTACAATATAGAGTTATGTAAAGTTACAAAAAAAATTCTTAAACGGTAGGGTGGCATAGACAATCCTAGAATTTATTATATGGAAATTATAGCAAAATTATGATTTTGATAAAAATACTGCTCCCCCTGATGGTGCTGCTATAAGGGTTGACACATGCAGTGTCAATAAAATATGTTATCAATTAAGGCACAAGTGTGAAAGGGTATCGGCCCAATTTCAGTCATCTGAATAAGCATAAAAAAACAGAAATAACCTTGTGAGTGCACCGGTAGTGATAGACAACCAGTAAGGATATGCACCTCTCCTAGAGTCACTGTGAAACACCATCAAACATGTCCAAATCTGGCACAAACCTCCGTTCTCAATGGATTTCAGCCTGAGCCTCAGCCTGGACAACAGGTGACCGACTGACCACAGGGTTAACCGCTGAAATGGAGTGGGTGGGGCATGCATAACTAAATCCAGGTGCTAAAAATCGGCAGCAGGTTTGAAGGCTCAGTCTCACGACTTTGTAACAATCGGATAGTCTTTGACCGGATTACATCTTTGATTGGGAAGCATTAATTTAGCATAAATTAGGCATATAATTAGTAAGAAATGGGTGGAAAAATTCAAAGGATATTTTAATACTATATGAAAGGAAATTTATTTTAAGTTTGTTATATTTATATGTAGACCCTATTACGTGCATTATAGCAACATGTTATATAATTTTCTCTGCCCGGTCAAATATATCACTTTCTAAGACGTCACCCGGTCAAAGAGGTCACCCAGTCAAAGACGTCACCCGGTCAAAGACGTCACCTGGTCAAAGACGTCACCCGGTCAAAGATGTCACCCAGTCAAAGACGTCACCCGGTCAAAGACGTCACCCAGTTGGAATGTAATGTCATATCACAGATCGGCTTCAGAAGTATAACACCAGCAGATTATACAAGTTCGGGTTATAAAATTTAAGTGATACCTCTACAAAGTAGATTATACACCTGTACAGATTTCATGCATATAATTGACTCAATAATGAGACTGGAATTTTTTCTTTTTTACAGGTAACTTTACAGGAATGAAAGGTAGCTTTTTCATATTACCGGTTATAGGACAATACACTGTCAATATTTCAAAACATGATTTATTTATATGCATGGATACTAGAAAAATAAAGTAATTTAATACAGATTTGTTGTGTTTGTTGTGTATATACGCAGGGCTGCATGCTTATGCCATACTTACCACGAGAAAAAAATTGGTTGTTAACCCTGTTTGCTCAAATAGGAGGACGGTCTGTATTCACATAATTATGTGTCATCATGACAACAAAAGAATCCCTAATACTCATCATATGGGCACGGTGGAAACTGCCATACATCAAGGGAATGACACTGAACCCCATACACTGGCGTATGAAAAAGTAAGTAATCTTCTTTTACTATGTGACAAAATATGATGGTAGTCAATGCTTAAATTATCCACCTAAACCGGATATAACTAGTATTTTTGAGTTAATACCCATTTTGAACTGGGTAATCCAGTCATATGCTTAGAATTATTCCATCTCCACTGAAAACGTTCCATTTTTGGAATGCAAAAGGTACATTTGTTGCCATGGAAATGTAATGGGTAGCTATGCTGCTAACTGTTATGTGTGGTATATCTATTGTGTGTTGTTATGATGTAAAATGACACGGGTTTTATTATTGTATTCATAACTTGTTTATTACTTAATGAGTGTCGACGGTCTGTTACATATACCGTCGTTATTATAGTTCGTTTTTCTTTGAGTTTATAAAGTATTTTTATTTCACTTGGTGATTTTCAAAAAATACAGTACACTTCAAAGATGAGATGCATCACAATAAATATAGATATAAATATACAAATATCAAGATGCGTTGTATGTTACAAGCTCATCAGCATTATCCACAGGTATGATTATTCAATTCCACCCTTTGAGCGAGATTAAATGAGCATCATACAGGGTGGTTAGGATCAGATAGGTTTACAATACTACATTACAATATAATTTGGATATAACAATAGCACTAGTATACAGTAAATATAATATGAATTGCAACTATTGTTAGGACCGCTACAGTTTCATTTTTAACTCGTAAAGTTCCAGGAGTCACAGTCTGGCCTTGGTTCTGAATAATTCTTTTGAACCAATGAGCCTACATGAGGTATTAAAGTTATTCCAGAGTTCTATACCATGGTAGAGGGGGCTTCTTCTATAGCCCATCTTTACCGCTACAGGGTATTTCAGTAAGCCTGATCCAGCTGACCTGGTTACTCTACCCTCTGAGTTAGTTTTCTGGAACTCAAGGCCAAGCTCCATGGGACTGTGTTCATTACTATGAAGGTATTTGTATAAGAGTAACAGTAATTGCAGATCATATCTAATTGTAATCAGATCTACCCCGGTGTTGCTGTGTAAGCTGAATACTGGGTGCTTAATTCTAACATTTAAACAGGTTCTCAGGCATCTATTCTGAGTAAGCTGCAGCCTTTTGTGCTGGGCCTTTATGACACCATTGTATAGGAAACCACAATATTCGAGTACTGGCAAAATAGTTTGTTTATAGACAAGAATTGCTGTATGACGTCTGACGGCACCTCTCATTTACATAGCATATGATTCCGGTTACTGGCAGTGCTAACAGATTTACTCGAAGTTTTTACTAGGGAGAAGTCAGAATCTAATATAATTCCTAGATATTCATATTCGGAGGTGTGTTCTAACATGGTGATTCCCATTTTAATGCAAATACTTTCATCTGACCTTGGTTGGAGGCCAAACGTTACAACTTTCGTCCTACCAGTGTGGACTGTCAGGCCACTGAATCTAAACCAGTTATAGATAGCATTGGCGTCAGACTGTAAACCTGCCATAGCAAGCACCAGACTTTGGTTAGAGCAGTAGAAAACAACATCATCGGCTTATAATATAATTTTACAATTCTTTACAATGGTGGGCAAGTTATTCATGAAACAGATGAAAAGTAGGGGGCCTAAGATAGACCCTTGCGGGACACCATAGGGTACGGGTACCACTTGACTTCTGTCTCTTAGGTATGCACAAAGCCAATCAGTATAGATATTTGGAAGGTTCATAGCACGCATCCTGGCAAGTAGTTCACCCTGATGTATGCTATCGAAAGCCTTTTTTACATCCAAAAAACACGTTACCATAAACTCTCCATTATCCTTTGCTAGGAAAACATCATTGACAAGTTTAAATACTGCATCATTGGTGCGGAAACCATATTGGCAATTTGAAAGAATGTTGTATGTTTCTAAATGAGTGTTAATGTGATTGTAAATTATGCGCTCCATGATTTAACTAGGGGCGGGGAGGAGAGAGATGGGTCGCCAGTTGCCTACTTGCCTAGGGTCACCGGGCTTGGGAAGTGGGACTACTTTTGCACTTGCCCAAGGATTTAGGAAATGAAATGGAATGTAAACATGTGTTGATCAGTTCACACAGTTGCGGTGCCATGATAAGCAGGGCATCCTTAAGGACAGATGTGTTCACATCATCAATGCCACTGGACTTATGTGTTTTAATATCTCTTATAAGTTTTAACACCTCTTCATAACTGACGTTGGTGTCGGGTGTTGGGGTATATGAATCGGCCACAGGGGTCTAATTGACGTTACAATTAGGGTTATTACCCAGCGAGTTGAATAATTCCTCGCCAATGCCAGCAAAGAATTTGTTGATATACACCGGGACTTCATCCCCTTTCAACTCGGCCCCAGTTTCATGATGATCCATGACAACCTTAGGGGTGGCTATACCTTTATTACCAAGCAGGATATTCAGCTCCCTCCAGAATTTGGTAGGATTTTTAGAGAGGTTATCTAATTTAGTTTTATAATAATTTTCCTCAGCAACACAGGCTTTTGCATTTATATCTCGCCGACATTGTTTAGCTAATTCATACAAATCCGGGTTACCTTGACCACCAGAGCAGTACTCTGCCATGTACTCATTTCGCTCATGGATGGTCTCGTATATGTCCCTGGTCATCCAGGGCTTATTTCTGTATTTGAAATGCATATCCTTAACAGGACAGTACACATCTAAGTAGTCCGTAATACGTGTAAGCATGAAGGACCACTTGTCATCCACATTAGTGTTTGTGGCATAGTAGGTCCGGTCAGTTTCAAACAAATAATCAGCAAAGTTATGATAGTCGTAATTTCTATATGAGCGGCCCCTCATAGTGATAACCAGGGAGCCATTTCACCGCATCCAAGAAAAAATACCAACATACGGCCCCCAAATACGGCCCTTATACGGACATTTTTTGAAAAAATGATTTTTCTCCTTCTGAACCATTGCCGTGTTGTGTCTGTATGTTTGAGCTACTTTTTCATATTTCCGTATGTGACATACGGCACTCACCTGTCCCAATTGTAAAATTGTGCAAAAACCAGTTTACATTCCGGGGAACCCCTAGGGAATTCCCTCTGTGACGTCATCATACGTATCCAGATACGGAGGTAGCCTTGGGAGGGTGTACATAGGGTCCGTATGTTTGGGAATGGAGAAGAGAGGTCGGGGAATGGACAGAGGAGGTCGGGGAATGGAGAGGGGAGGACAGGGAATGGAGACGGAAGGTTGGGAAATGGAGAAGAGAGGTCGGGGAATAGAGAGGGGAGGTCGGGGAACGGAGAGGGAGGTCGGGGAATGGAGAAGGGAGGTCGGGGAATGGAGAGGGAGGTCGGGGAATGGAGAGGGAGGTCGGGGAATAGAGAGCGAGGTCGGAGAATGGAGAGGGGAGGTTGGGGAATGGAGAAGTAAATATAAACAACAGGCTACTTTCAATTAGTTGAACACAGGGGAGGTTTCTCCCCTGTGTGGCTCCATGTTGGTATGTGAGTGTCTAACTGCAACATATACAGCTATACCATAAAATTGGTCAGGGAAGAACATTCTGTATCTGAATGAGGACCTAATAAATAAAAAACAATTAAAAAAAACTGAATGGTGAAGTAACAGGCCAATGCAATTATGATAGCTGGCACGATCCTGCCCATCTCCTCAAATCCAACACCATCTCCTCAAGTCCAACACCATCTCCTCAAGTCCAACACCATCTCCTCATATCCAACACTATCTCCTCATATCCGACTACACCTCATTTTAAGGGAGTTCTTTTTTGGTCCCAGTCATCGAATGTACTAACTTTAAATAGCTCTCCTCACCACCACTTCTATCTCGTCACCACCACTACTATCCCGTCACCACCACTACTATCTCGTCACCACCACTACCATCTTGTCACCACCACTACTATCTCGTCACCACCACTTCTATCTCGTCACCACCACTACTATCCCGTCACCACCACTACTATCTCGTCACCACCACTACCATCTTGTCACCACCACTACTATCTCGTCACCACCACTACCATCTCGTCACCACCACAACCATCTCGTCACCACCACTACCATCTCGTCACCACCACTACTATCTCGTCACCACCACTACTATCCCGTCACCACCACTACTATCTCGTCACCACCACTACCATCTCGTCACCACCACTACTATCTCCTCACCACCACTACTATCTCGTCACCACCACTACTATCCCGTCACCACCACTACCATCTCCTCACCACCACTACCATCTTGTCACCACCACTACCATCTCGTCACCACCACTACTATCTCGTCACCACCACTACTATCTCGTCAACACCACTACTATCCTGTCACCACCACTACTATCTCGTCACCACCACTACCATCTCGTCACCACCACAACCATCTCGTCACCACCACTACCATCTCGTCACCACCACTACTATCTCGTCACCACCACTACTATCCCGTCACCACCACTACTATCTCGTCACCACCACTACCATCTCGTCACCACCACTACTATCTCGTCACCACCACTACTATCTCCTCACCACCACTACCATCTTGTCACCACCACTACCATCTTGTCACCACCACTACCATCTCCTCACCACCACTATTATCAACATGCGGACCCTATTTACAACATACGGCCCTACACACGGCCCTTTTCCCTCCATTTTCTCAATATATGCTGCCCCTAGACCCGCCACATTCAAGGGGAAATATACGGACCATATACGGATTTTTTGATCTCCACATTATGTGGTGAAATGGAAAAACGCCACATTTGAATACGGACCCCCCACATTTGAATACGGATCTCCACATATTATGTGGTGAAATGGAAAAACGCCATGTGTCACATACGGACCCCCCATATGAGTCATATGGGGGGTCCATATTATGTGGTGAAATGGCCCCCTGGTAGGTTTCTTTTGGCTTTTTCTTAATGGCATAGACTGGGAGATGGTCACTTATTAGCTGTGGCAAGGTTCCAAAATGGCTCACAATATTACAGTCTGTGGCTATTAGGTCTATACAAGTGCCTCCCGGCATACCATTGGTATAGGGTCTGGTTACATGGTATATTATGTCATGTAGACTTAAATCATTAATGGCCTTCTTATAATATTTAGTCTTACAATTATCCGGCTCAAACAGATTTACATTAATGTCCCCAGTGTTCTCTTGTTGATACTTGGGGATCGCGACAGATGTCCTCCATAGTGTCTATACAATTTACATAGCTGCCACTAGGCGGTCTGTATACTAGAATTATGGCTGTTAGTTTGTGTTTGTCTTGTGTATAATTGATAACTAATGATTCAATATCTGCATTAGAGCGCTTGAGAGAAGGCACTACGGAACAGTATGGTGCCATCCTATTACATATATAGAGTAATAAACCACCACCATTTTTGTCAACTACATGTAGTCTGTCATGTCTAAAGAATATGTAGCCGGGGACATGGAGTACCCCTCTGCTAACCAGCTCTCGCTGACACATAGGATGTCATACAATTTTACAAGGTCATACAATTCACTAAATTCATAATGCACACTACGGATGTTGTAGTGCCCTATTTTCAGGCCCTTTAAGTTAGTAAAGGCCTGGGCAGTAGTGGTCATTTTTGCATTGCCAGAGCAGGTGAAGACACAGTATGCCAGTATAGAGTTACAAGTAGTAGTGGATAAGCCAAGTGCATGTTGTTAGTTGGGCTTATTACTAGTGTCAGTTGCTGTGAGTGAGCTCCGAGAGTTAGACCACTGGAGGCGCCCTGTAGGAGGGCGGTTTGACAAAGAGTGTCGTTTGCTTTGCGCGAGGTGTGGCTGTAAATCATGACGGGTTCCAGAGAGGTTGCTACCCTCCACATGTCTATTGTTATGGGATACTTTAGGCTAAGGTTTTCATTATTGGGAATATGTATAGTATTAATAGTGATAATAATAATAATAACAATAATAATAATAATGATAATCTCTCTCTGTTCGCATTTACTACAGGCGGGGCAGGTTTTGTAAAGGTATCAATTTAATCAAGTAATCAGATGCACCTGACAGAAGACTGATGTTGATACCATGTAGGTAGAATAGGAATTTCTACAAATACTACTCTGTACTAAGAGTAGGTGAATCTGGGGGTGGGGGGTGAGGGGGGGCTGGGGGTTGAATAAAGACTAAATAGTGATAAGTAGTGGATCCCCAAAAATTGCAGTAGGTGTAGTGGGGACACGGTGTGCGTGTATCTCACTTATTGCCATATGCCAGTATATATATATACAAAGGTGGTACAGTAGTGGTAAGCCCAGACATCTCATTAGGTGTCAAGCTTTGTGAAAAATATGGTTATGGATACAACATCTTACGGCGTTAGGTGATGACTTCAGTAATCGAGACATATATGTACAACGATAGAATTTTATGCAGGCCAATCGATCCCAACATCTCACTAGGTGTCAGGATTTTTGGCGCATATGCGGCATGCTAGTATATATTATACAGAGATGATACAACAGTAGTAAGCCCAGACATCTCATTAGGTGTCAGACTTTGTGCGAGTTTGGTTATGGATACACCATTCAAGGGCGTTATGTAAAGGCTTCAGTAATCAACACTTATATGTACAATGGAGCCAGGCAGTCCCAGCATCTCACTAGGTGTTAGGATTTTTGGCGCATCTGTGTGATACAAAGAAGAATATTAGTGTCCATACATCTCATTAGGTGTCATGGAGTTTGTATACCGGCTAATGGATACAATATATATTGGTGTCAGAATGGGTTATAATATGGTCGACAATTTACACACAAGATGACTATCTCAGGATTTTTCAGGCATGGTTGGGTTATATATACTACTATGTAATACTATGTGAATGATTGCAGCAATATATTAACAGTAGGTAACCTATTTACAAGGTTGAGCCAACTCCTTTTACATTGAGTGAATTGAGTTGGTGTTTAAATTAAGGGCGGGGGGGTCGTATTATTTGAATACAGTCGTCGCTGACCATTTAGAGATGATCATGTAACTTAATACAAAGTACATTCTGTAACTACGACAAGTTCTTAAAGACTTACTATACAATTGTGAGAAGTCAACCTAATGTTGACCTAGAAGGGTTATATCGGTTGGATGATGTGATTATGATTAATGATAAGATTACTACTGATGATGGAACAGTAGGCGGTTTTCAGCAGCTGCTGCTAGTATAGCAGCTGTTACTAGCTCAGCGAGAGCAGTTGTGGGGTGGAGTCTTTCATCAGTTGGTAGTGGTGTTTATACCCATGCACTCTGGATTGACGTTCATGTATAATGCTGTCAGTTCTGGGCATAGCTAGTCTCCCACTGGTGTTTGTGTTGTATATTGCTGAGTTTATGTAGGGAATTAAACACTCCATCAGATCCTGGTCTAGATGGGAGTAAGGCAGATTATTATTTAATCTGGATGAATCAACACCATAGAGCAGAATGAATATGACAGGCAGATGGGGGCATATCTCCTGCACCATGGCAACAGTCAATTGTAGTTCGACGGTGAATGATTCTTTTGCATGTTTTAGGCTTTTGATGGGTCGGAGACAGGATTGATCCCAGTCGTCGTAAGCCAAGAGATCACATATTCCCGCATCAATATATACAGCAGTATACCTGTGTCCTTGTTTAAGGTGCAGACACAAATGCTCACAGATCCGAGCTAAATGTGCACCCGGCTTGGTTTGTACCTTCACATATGTAATGGGGAGCATCAGTGGTTCTAGATCCCTGACTCTACAGTCCCCGATTATATAAAGTTGTGCCATGTTGGAGGTATTGGTTACCACTGCTAACGTAGATGGGAGTCTCGGTGACTTGGTCCTGGTGTGGGCACTGACGCTGTGGCGAGTGGGGGAGGACCAGCCAGGAATCTCTCAGTGCAGTGGTGCTGCGGTTGGCGGGGGTGGTGGTGGTATACCCTACTTGGCAGTGCTGGTGGTGCTGGTGGTGCTGGAGGTGGCACCTTTATACTCTGTAGGTGACCCTAGTAGCAAACACACTGTGGCCCCGGACAGGGCCAGACTGTGTTTGTAAGTCTGGCCTGGAGTGGGCTAACCGACGGGCTCCCGTCTGTTTAGGGCACTGGGCTTTGGTCTGGCCCCGTGCGGGCTTCCCATGTTGTGCGCAGATCGGGTTTTGGACGGGAAGCCCGCTTTGGGCTCAGATCAGTTTTGGGACGGGCTTCCCACTTTGGGCTCAGATTGGTTTTTGGACGGGCTGAAAGTGGGTTCAGATCGGTTTTTGGACGGGTTGAAAGCGGGCTCAGATCAGTTTTTGGACGGGTTGAAAGCGGGCTCAGATCGGATAATTATGGGTTTTTAGAATCTATTCAATCATTCTCCAATGATTTCTTGTATTTGTTGAACCAGATATCCTAGGTCCTGCTAATCAACCCAAGGCATAATCATACTCTTCCTACCCAATAATGGAAGTATCAAGCAGGCCTATTATCATCAGGTTTGAGCCACATGCAGCATAGACAAGTGTCTATGGTGCACATTGGCCTTCAAAGCCATAGTTCATACCTACATGGGGCACATGAGTCTTGTATTAAGCAGATTGTAATGCCACAGAAATAGTGTTTACACTGGATAGCTGCTTAGAGAACCTCTTTTTCATCATTCAAATATATAGTCTATCTTATATCCAAACTGTGAGAACATCTATTTATTTTTTCCTATTCTACATCACTTTAACATTTTATTGTATTATTATGTAATGTCAATTTCATCTGGCTTTGTTGGAAAACTCTAGATATTGTATAGTAGTGACATCTGGTGTCAATCATCAGAACTACTAGACCAGTTGCCCTGTCCAAACCCAACCTCAGCCCTCATCGGCCCGGAGTGGGCTAACCGATGGGCGCCCGTTGGTTTAGGGCACTGGGCTGAAGTGGGGCCTCAAGTGGGCTGCCCGAATTGGCCTAAGAACAGGCTTTGGACGGGTTTCCTGTCATCTGGCTTTGGGCTCAGATCAGTTTTGGGACGGGCTTCCCACTTTGGGCTCAGATTGGTTTTTGGACGGGCTGAAAGTGGGTTCAGATCGGTTTTTGGACGGGTTGAAAGCGGGCTCAGATCAGTTTTGGACGGGTTGAAAGCGGGCTCAGATCGGATAATTATGGTTTTTTAGAATCTATTCAATCATTCTCCAATGATTTCTTGTATTTGTTGAACCAGATATCCTAGGTCCTGCTAATCAACCCAAGGCATAATCATACTCTTCCTACCCAATAATGGAAGTATCAAGCAGGCCTATTATCATCAGGTTTGAGCCACATGCAGCATAGACAAGTGTCTATGGTGCACATTGGCCTTCAAAGCCATAGTTCATACCTACATGGGGCACATGAGTCTTGTATTAAGCAGATTGTAATGCCACAGAAATAGTGTTTACACTGGATAGCTGCTTAGAGAACCTCTTTTTCATCATTCAAATATATAGTCTATCTTATATCCAAACTGTGAGAACATCTATTTATTTTTTCCTATTCTACATCACTTTAACATTTTATTGTATTATTATGTAATGTCAATTTCATCTGGCTTTGTTGGAAAACTCTAGATATTGTATTGTAGTGACATCTGGTGTCAATCATCAGAACTACTAGACCAGTTGCCCTGTCCAAACCCAACCTCAGCCCTCATCGGCCCGGAGTGGGCTAACCGATGGGCGCCCGTTGGTTTAGGGCACTGGGCTGAAGTGTGGCCTCAAGTGGGCTGCCCGAATTGGGCTCAGAACAGGCTTTGGAGGGGTTTCCTGTCATCTGGCCAACATGAACCCAAAGCGGGTAGCCCTCTTTGAAACTGATCTGAGCCCAAATTGGGCAGCCTGCTTTGAAACTGATCTGAGCCCAAAATGGGCAGCCCGATCGGGGCCACACTTCAGCCCAGCCATCTGCCCAACATGAAACCCAGCTCAGTTTTGCCCGACTTCAAACAGCCAATCCGAGCTAATTCCAAATTGGCCCCGTGCGGGCTTGCTACTAGGGGAGTCAGCTGGGGTTGTTCTGCCGGAGTAGGGGCACAGTATCTATACCTAATAGAGAGCTCATAATGGAGGTCTATTAGGACATGTCCCATTATGTTTTGACCACTGTAACTGGTTGTACTTTTCAGCCCCTGGGGTTGAGTAGGCTCGGCCTATACCCCAGAAGGTGTTAATTGAAGCCTCAGCAAGGTGTGTATTTCCGGTATTCAAGAGCCGTTGCGATTGTCAGCATGCTGTGTGAATTTAGCAGTGACAAATCTGCGTATATGTGGCACTGCATGATAGGCCCAGTCAGAGCCCTCGTTGTCTATTTTTCCCCCTCTCGATTTATTCAGGTAGGCTCAGGGTACCCTTAGAATGTCATTTGCAGCTTCTGGATTCTTCATGTGTACAGCCGTAGCATACTGGTAAGCCTGCTCCACTGAGGCAAAAGTCATTTGCTTACCATGTAGTACAGTGTGTATCACGGCTGGGAAAAAGTTGCTGAGGTATGCAGTGTCGCCACTGAATGCTAATCCAATGGGGCTGAGGATGATCCTTTCCACCTTTTGCTTGTAAGCATTGATGTAGGAGGTAGGTGGTAGCTGGTATGTGTGTGCTCCTCCTGTAGCCCCAGTTTTATGGGGGGTAGAGCTGTGAAGTGGAGGTGCTTTGAGACTCTCAGGGGGTGTTTTTAGCACTATGATAGAGGGGTCACTGACGGGTAGTATATTCCCAGGTTTGGGTGTAACTCGCCCGGTGGTGATGGTTGAGGAGGCACTACCTGTCACTGGTCCACCAGTAGTGGAGGGTGGACACTGCGTGCTGGGTGTGGTGATGGTGGCAACGGCTGGAGGCACCGGTCGCATGGTTGTGATGGGTGCAGAGGGGCGTGTCGCCATAGCAGTCCTTGTTACTGATATGGCAGATGCTACAGGTGCAGTGGTGGTGGTGGTTACTGCAGGTGTAGCTCTGTCAGTTGACTTGATTAAGCCGGGGTTCCTGGTTTTCTTACCCTGGGCCCTAAGTGTTTTAGGGTCATAGGGATGGCCTTCCCTTGTAGCATCAAAGTTGGAAGGTTTGAAACAAGAATTGCGGTTGTTGCCGCGTAAAAAATGCCTCAGGCATTTTTATACGCGGCAACAACCGCAATTCTTGCATTCGAAGAAACATAATGTCTACATGGTTGGTATGTTTGAAGGGAACCCATTCAAGACACAAAAAAAGCAGGGCCGGGAAGGGGTTATCAGGAGGAAGGATGATATTTCTTCAAATATGGCATTCCCTATGAATTCCTTGGGTCCATGTTAGGGAGAAAGGAAATGTGTGTTGCTAGGCAGATAAACAATTAGAATAGATGTTGCTAGGCAACCAGCTGTATTAGCAACAAACCGATAGAACCATTGGATTCCTTGGGTCCATATTAGGTGGGGTAGGTATGATTATAATCAACCTTAGGACCATGGAAATGTGTGTTGCTAGGCAGATAAACAATTAGAATAGCCGTTGCTAGGCAACCAGCTGTATTAGCAAAAAAAACAATTGAACCATTAAATCCTTGGGTCCATATTAGGGGGGTTAGGTATAATTATAATCAACCTCAGGACCATGGAAATGTGTGTTGCTAGGCAGATAAGCAATTAGAATAGCCATTGCTAGGCAACCACGTGTATAAGCAACAAACCAAAAGAATCATTGAATTCCTTGGGTCCATATTAGGGGGGGTAGGTATGATTATAATCAACCTCAGGACCATGGAAATGTGTGTTGCTAGGCAGATAAACAATTAAAATAGCCGTTACTAGGCAACCAGCTGCATTAGCAACAAACCTATAGAACCATTGAATCCCTTGGGTCCATATTAGGGGGGGAAGGTATGATTATAATCAACCTTAGGACCACCTAAATGTGTGTTGCTAGGCAGATAAACAATTAGAATAGCCGTTGCTAGGCAACCAGCTGTATTAGCAACAAACAGATAGAACCATTGAATTCCTTGGGTCCATATTAGGGGGGATAGGTATGATTATAATCAACCTCAGGACCATGGAAATGTGTGTTGCTAGGCAGATAAACAATAAGAATAGCCGTTGCTAGGCAACCAGCTGTATTAGCAACAAACGGATAGAACCATTGAATTCCTTGGGTCCATATTAGGGGGGGTAGGTATGATTATAATCAACCTTAGGACCATGGAAATGTGTGTTGCTAGGCAGATAAACAATTAGAATAGCCGTTGCTAGGCAACCAGTTGTATTAGCAACAAACGGATAGAACCATTAAATTCCTTGGGTCCATATTAGAGGTGGGAGGTATGATTATAATCAACCTCAGGAACTATATCTATATTATTGTTATGACATAGCATAAATTTGTGTTGTGACACCTTAATCCAAGATGGCGGCACAATCCAAGATGGCGGCCCCCGTTCTGACTTCTGGCAAAGTGCAAACATCATATACCTCGTTCTGGTGGTGCCTGGCGGCACCACCAGGTGGCTACGCCACCACTTCGGCATAAAAAATCTGGTATATTGTCCACCCCGTCCTGTGTGGGGGGTAGGTGCGTAGCTTGTATCTACAGATGTGAGTGTCTCTGGGTTCATCAGGGTTGAGGAAGACCTTTCTTTCCCTGGTTCCTAGTGACTGGACTCTTTGTCTTAGTAGTAGGACTTCTTGATGAATGTGCGGGTTGTTAAAGCAGATCATAAGTGGGCGGGGCCTCTTACCAATCCTACCAATTCTGACAACAGATCCTAAGTCATTCTTTTCTACCTGAATGCCGATGGCATTTATTACTGTAGGTGGAGAAAACATCTTCATGCTGGTTCTCAGGTAGACCAACCACGACTACATTGTATGTGGTAGTAGGGCGGTTATGGTTGCTCAGGGGTGGTTGTTTTGCTATTTTGCCTTTGTTCTGCACAGAGGGCACTGTTAATACCCCCTGAGTGACAGAGGCAGAGTATCCTTTGTTATCACAGGCAGCGACGTTGGTTAGGTCCTTAGAGTGCTCTAGCTCCATGGCTGAGAGTTTGGTCTTGAGGTGCGCAACCTCTGAGATATGGGCCTCAAGTTTAGCTTCTATGGAGCTCTGTTTGATTATAAGGGGGGCGGTTGCTGTAGTAATAGACTGCCGCACTTGATCTATTTCCCCAGCGGTAGTCCTGAAATTCTGATCAGATTTTTGCTCACAGGTGGTGAGGCGGACACTCAAGCCAGCTAGTTTCCGGTCAAGTTTGGTGGCAAGAGTGTCTATCTTGGCATCTAGATTCGAGGTTAGATTTGAAGACAGAGTTGATAGTTGAGATTGCAGGTCCCTCTTTTCAGTCATGTTTCCTCGTATGTACTCAAGGGATCCAACCATCTTTTCTATAGTGCTGATCCCATCTTCCTCTTGTTGTGCGGTGTCTGGAGGTGGGGCCCTAGGATTTAACTGAGGTGGGGCCCTAGGATTTAACTGAGGCCAGCTTAGCAGACTGGTCGGCGGTGGTCGATGCTGGGGGTGGGGGGGCCTGCCTGGTAGGGCTGGGTCGGGGGTGTAGTAATCCCCGTCATTCCAGGTAGCTCTGGTGCCTAGGTGCGCATTACATGGTTGGTGGGCCATATAATTGACACCACTTGAATCCAGAGTTGCATTTAGGTCCTGAATTAGAGATGTCAGTGGGTTTTCCACACACTTGTAGTATTCAGGTTCAATCCTATACCCCTCCTTGACAGTGTTGTTGCCCGATAGAAGTGGGATAGATTGGTGTTTGTTGCTGAGTGTAGTAGGTCAGTGTGTCGGCTGGTAATCTTTATGTCTGTAATATTGTTGTTCACACGTAGCGAGCCAGGGGGTAGGTCTATGAGTGTATTCATGACCGTGTGGCGGACAGGCTGTTCAGCTAGTTGACCAGGTAGCGGAGTGGGCTGGTTACTAGGGCCGCCAACAATGGCCAGGGCGTCCCTTACAACAGCCGTGATAGATAATAACTCGTACCTGTTTCTTTTATTGATGGGAGAGAGTTCTGTAGGACTGGATTCTGTGATCCTGGAAAGTCCTTCCTCCTGTCTGGGTATCCGATCCGATGTTCGGTTTGTAATCGGTTGTAATCCTTTGTGGTGGTGGGTCCCAGACTGTAGGGGTGTCCAAACCCCGGCGTTTTGCCTTCCTTTTGCGTTTGCTGTTTGGACCTTTGGCCATAATTGTAGATCAAGGTGGAGTATAACTCCAAAAAATCCCTCAAAGTGTTCACAAACACTTTATGTCGTAGTATGACACAGTTGAGATGATTGCTACTGGTATAACCTGAAGTACCCCATTGTTACATGCTGAGCTCACAGTGGTGCTTCTAGCTTCGGGCGGCCATGAATACATCTCGGTAGTACTTTCATAACATGTTACATAATCATATACACCAGGTGGCGCTACTGGTGCGGTCAGGTGATCCCCGCAGGCCTGTACATAAGGTAGACTCCTTCCCCAGTGAAGGCAGTCAGGTTTTGGGACTGTTGAGGAAAGACCACCCTGCACTCCAGGTTTAACACTATGCTGTAGGGTTACTTCCCTGTATTATTGAGATCCTGTTATAATCACTGTATGACTGATTGTTGTACCAGTAAATAATACTCAAGCATTCTCCTTTTAATAAAGTCGCCGTATATTAAAGTCTAATTTTACCTTGTCTGGTATTTTGTTCTCATGCGTTCACACTAGTAGAGCTAGACCAACTACAAAAACATGGAAAATGGGCATATGTGGCAATTTCTGGTTGCCATGGACACACTCCATCATTACAAATGGGATCTTTTTGCCACAAATGTTTTTGTAAATCTCACATGGAACGCAGAATCGAAAACAGACCTCAGAAATTCCCTCTAGAACCAATTTTATGATAAAAACATCAGATGTCTTATTTTTCAATAAAACTGTATACAGAAGGCTGCAGTCATGACCTAGAAATTAGGAAAAAGTTCATTAAGGTTTTGTATAATATGTTCACCTGCGTTGTCCCTCATGTCCATCATGTGACTTCTCTCTGTCTGTTTGTCTGTCTGTTTCTGTCTCTCTCTGTCTCTCTCTGTCTCTCTGTCTCTGTCTCTCTCTCTCTTTCTGTCTGTGTGTGTGTCTCTCTCTGTCATACTGGCCAAGTCTTACCTGCCCTGCCCTTCCCTCCTCCTCCCTGTCATTTACTGTCCTTTCCCGCTCTTCTCTTTTATGTCTTTTCTCCCTACCCTGTCCTTTCCTATGTTCTCCTCCCTGACATTTCCTTTCTTTCCCTTCGATGCCCTTCGCTTGCTGCCTTTCTCCTTAGAATTAATATTATAACATAAATTACTGATACATACTTTCACCCATGAATACTAATTACTCCTGTGGGAGACATAGCCCTGGGTGGCATTCCAGAGGGCAGTGGTGAATAGTGTAATGACGATTAAGGCCCGTTTTTTTTTGTTTTAATAAGCTCTGCCTTTCGTCATCCTGATGCACGAATGCAGCCTGGGATGAGTCAACTCGCCTGGGCTTGCATCATGCGGACTGCAGGTTATAAACATCCCCTAGAATCAAACTCTTACATAAAATGCTACTGTGCCCCGCCCCGAGTTGCAATATAGTATCTTCCCCGATCTGTTGTATAGCAAAGGGAAATATTTCAACATTCATTGCCCCCTCCCCCTTGAAGAAAACTATAACAGTATAAAACATGACGCCCTTGAGTTACACATTTACCTACACACATACACTGTAGTAGCTTTAACCCTATAAGAACGGCATGTCGCTAAAAGATGCCATTTATCGCCATGATGCATTAATGCAGCCCCAGCAAGTAACTCGCCGCTGCTGCATTGGTTCTGCTTTCGTGCATCATGCCGACCCTTTATGAGTGTATTCATCCTATATGGTCCGCATGATGCTTGAATGCAGCACTGGCTATACCCTTTGTCACCATGACGTAAGGATCCAGGCCCCGGGGGGCCACTCCCTCAAATTTGAATACCATGTGTGAACACGATTCCAAGGGAAAGGGTCCATTTTTGGGTCCTAGGCACGGGCCCGTGATCATGAGGGCCCTTGATAAGGGGTGCTTTTTAGGCAAATTTTGGGAGAAAGGGGTACATTTTCAGAGCTTTAAAGGGTAATTTTTACTTTTTTCCCATATAATATTTCTTGGTCACCCTTGAGAAGGGGATTTTTTTTTAGAGTCACCCATAATTAGGGTATATTTTTCAGGGTCATCTTGGATTTAGGTCTGTTTTCTTGCTAATTTCCCCCCTTGATAAGGGTACCAGATTTGAGGTGATTTTCACACATAGTGACTATAGAAAAGATAGGGAGTGGCCCCCCCGGGATCCAGGCCTGACAGGTCTATTCACTAACAAACTTCATGCATTGTGTCGACTCTTTTGGAGTGCCTCACCTTGTGGTGCAGCACTGTCGATTCACTCGCAAGGGGCTACATTAGTAGTATAGAGGAGCAAACTCAGCGCATAGAAATAGCTACTACCCCAAAGTTGACATACTTACCAAACGGATGTGACGTCATTTGACCTACTTAGAAGGCTCTCAACCAATCAGAGAGCAGTATTCACAGGAAGTGACGTCATATGACCTACTTATACAATGTCAATGACCTACTAACCTACTAACCTACTCTACATTGGTATTGCACCATATTGTGCAATGTCTTGACCTATATTGGTATTACAAGATATTGTGCAATACCTTGACTTACTAACCTACTCTAGTTTCTTATTGCATAATATTGCGCAATACCATACCTCTACATTATTATTGCATCATATTGTGTAATAGTATGAGTGACAAACAAACAACAGTGGGGCTTATGTTATTCATTTTTTATTCATTGAAATAACTGATCCAATGTCATTACTCTATATTGAGTGTGTTGTTACTACAGGAGAAACCACAGCTAGTCTTTGGTGGTGGGGTCCTACTCTGGTCCGCCTCCACCGTGGTCACTCTTTCTTCCACGGCCCGCATACGACCTTGAACATCTGATAACATTGCGAGGATGCCATCTAGCACTTGGGCGGTGCCCATGCTTGCTTCTAGAATGGCCTCCAAGATGACTTTCTCCCCACTCCGCTCCCACTCCAAGTCGTCAACCTCATATTGGATGTCTTTCACCTTGCGTTCTTGTAAGAACCTGTCAAAGGATGCTTTGTCCACCACTCGATCTAACTTCAGGAACTTTCTCACATCATCTTCTGTGATACTAACCGATCCAGGAAGTTTGTATGTAGACCCATCCATTGTGTCACTACATTTTTGGGTGCCTGACTCTGACATGCTGCTATAAGGAAATTCACACAGTGACCACCACACGTTGTAGAGTAAAAGTTTTGCACATGTTTCTTGTTGTAGTCCCCGTGACCATCTGCTGATTTTTTCATCAAATCAGTGTGATATATAGTAATTGGGGGGATTCCATAAGGATCAAATTAGAATACGTTTCCATTTCGCTGTACATATACAGCAATCCAGTGCTGCCCAGGTAACTGGTGGGGGTGAGTGTTACTCACAAAACAAGTGCCTGGTTTAAGTTCTTTAGGGCATTGATCGGCAGCAAAAGTCCCAATGAAATAATGTCTAGTATAAGGATTGTTTTGTAGAATGGTGTTGATCTCAGATGTCTTCATTTTATGACATGTAGTAGTCTGTCACTGGTAACCGGTCCCTGTTCAGCTGGATCATGTTGTCGAAGAAGGAGCAGATGATGGCTGAGACAGAGTGTGGGGTCGCGTTCCTGAATCGCAGGGTGATGGTGAGTTTACCTTGTCTCAACAAGTTGATCCGGGCATCTTTAGGGGTTCTGTCTGCAGTCAGATCAAAGGCGAACAGTGTGTAGCCGTCCATGTATTCTGCTACTTTCAGGTCACAGTCAACTCCACAAGCTAGGATACCAGTGTCCTTGAACAACTGGTTGTGAGCTCGCTGCACTTTCCCCTCTCCAAAGTTTGTTTCCACTTCAAACTTCTGGTCATTGAACTTTACTTCAACGTTGCTGATGTCGTAGTGCCTGAAGTGGAACGGGTTCTCTGTTTTAGTACCCGAGGCTGAGGTCTCTTTCACTAACCCAATGACGAGCCTGGAGGGGATTTGAGTGGTGTCAGGCTGTGTCCAGCTGTAACCCAGTGAGCCACCGTCCAGTGTGTGTTTCGTCACTCGGGATCTTGTGATGGGGTAGTTGAACGGGCCAAACTTGGGGTCCATGAGCAGCTTGTCTCATTCTCATCTCAGCTTTGGTGATGTTGATGAAGAAGTTGTTGGCAGCAGTTTGCATCATGTAGAATGCTGGTGAACTTCGCTCAAAGATGAACTTCAGTTCACAGTGGGAAGGTATGAGCTTACACTGTGTCAACATGTCCACATGTGGCCTCAAGACAATGCAGTGAGTCTCGTGTTTTGTAATAGCTAATCTCCTAGCTACCCAGCCTGTGTTGTTAGCACCTGTCGTGTCCATGTGACCTGGTGTGTCTTTCTGCCATTTCTGGCACCCGGCCATGCGACCTAACTTCTCAGTCCTACTGGAACCTAGTAAGTCCATGAACATAGCTCGCATGGCGTAGTCCTCATTGTTCGAGGTTACTTTCTCGCCGTTGATGAGTAGTTGACTCGTCCTAAACAGAGAGTGACCTATGTTGTTCACTGGAGCAGCGTCATCACCCACGGCGAGGAGTGTGCCATCTGCCTTCTGTACTTTGAATTCCAGATACAGTTCTGTGTCACTCAGGTCAGTGTACAGAGAGGTTGGCTCAAAGGTGAAGTCAAAAGACTGGGTGTTGACGGTGAGGGCGTTGTTTGTGGTTTTCACTATGGTTTGACTTTTCAATATCTCATGTTGAGTGATTGGTAATGCATGTAAATCTAACTCACTCACAGCACACAACTGTCCGTGGGGGTGAATAAGACTCATGTTGATGAATTAGAATAAAGTGTAATTCTGTTTTTTCCTCTGTGACTTCTGCTTCTTATGCTTAGGCTTAGCATGACCTTTACCTTTCTGCTGCTTGGCTTTCTTACGTCCTTTCCCTGTGGTAGTCGCACGTCGTTTGGCTGGTGGAGGTGATAGCGCGTCGCTTAAGTAGCTTTGGGTACTGTTAGCAGCACGTTTCAATAGGTTTTGACCTGCTGCTTTGGATCTATTCACTATACTACTCTTCACGCTGCGACCACTCAAGACATCACTTAATATTTCTCCGCCTGTAGAGAGAAGAGCTCGCCCAGCAGTCTTTGCTACATTTTTCCCGACATTAGTCAGCAGGGGAACAGCTGTTTTGAACAACCCACTCAAAAATGACCCTATACCATGTCTTTTTTGCACTGGTGAACCTTTGTATGCAGGCAGCACTCCACCTCTACCAAACTGAGATTTTGTGTAGTAGTCTCTGTATTGGCCTTTAGGTGCTGTGTATGGTGGAGTCCCATAGTAATGCATCATTCTTACTGTTTAGGTCTGAATACTAGTACCACTGTCACGTGTCCTCTTTCAAATGGTATAGGTTGGCCTGTGCTGTCTCTTAAGTACACTGTGATTTGGCGAAAGGAACTGCAGCACACTGGTTGGTACACTAAGTGTTGGAAAGATATTGACTGTGTCGCTAATTTTTTGGAGTTTAAGGTGACTGCTCTGAGTAGGGGAACTTTTCGATCTCCCACTGTAGTGTTTTCTACCACATCAGAGTACAGGTATACTACATGTGACTTATAGTTTACGTCAACCACGTCCTCTCCCTGTGATTTTCCAGCGATGAAAGTCTGTCTCCTGAACCCTAGTTGATAGGCTAAGTTTGGAGGTAATTTTAACATGACGTTAGGTGGTAAGTACACTGTACATTTCATGGTGACTTTGTCATAACTGAACTTACTAGTTCATCTAGTTCTTTCAAGTGTAGGAAATATTTTACAGCATTCAATTCTGTTTGTGACATGCGGCCATTGGGTAGACCTATAGCAGCATACACACCCAATTCTCTCGTCGTATATTGATCCTCTCCTGTGTGAGGGGTTTTCCCTACCAATGCTTTCTGGAACATCACCTCTACACCGCGTTTTAAAATGTTTCCTGTGTTCAGGTGAAAGGGTGACAGTCGAGCTTCATTCAATAGAGGGTCGTTGCTGTCTTGTTCCCTGTACAAACTACCTAACCGCTCGTTCATCAGCATTTTCAATCCTGTCATAGTGAGTCCTTTGTTAGCATTTCCAGCTGTATTGTGTTGGCCCTCTTGTATTATGATAGTTTCAGGTGACAGGTTGTAGTAAATGGGAGGGGAAGTCACTTCTAATAGCGCACACTCATATGGGCTATTGAGGGATACATACTCAGGTAGCAGAGTGGTGTAAGTAGTCAGTGTGTTGTCAGGAAAAGTCTGCATAGATGAGTTGCTGGGTAGAGTTATGGTGAAAGCCATACTTATTTTATGTTTCTGACTGGTTCCCAAGTATTGAATTTACTGTCGTAACCTTTCCATTTGACTAATCCTTCACGTTTTCTCCCACTGTACCTATATTTGACCACGTCTTCAACCAAGTACCGTGTGGTAGGGCTAACAATTGCCTTTTGAACCTCTGGTTGATAGAACAAGCCTTTTATCTCCTCCCCTAGGGTGTCCTTTAAGTTATATCCTGTGGGTTTTAAACCATCCACTGTGAACACTTCCTCTGTCCAGTTTGGTTCATAACCTCTGTTGAACGCTTTTTTCTTCTTCAACATTCTTACTTTATCCCCTTTCTTCAATGTCAAAGGTTTCATTTTTTTCTTAGGTGGTTGTTCATATAACCTATGGAATAATATGTCAGAGTTCTCTGGTGTCACTTGAGCTGGAGTCCCACCTATAGTTTTGTGAAATGTGTTGTTGTATGAGTGTACTAGATGAGGTAGAACATCATACCACGTGTATGTGTTCTTGTGTGTGAAGTACCGCCACATTTTACTCTGTAGTGAGGAATTGAAGCGTTCTGCTATAGCACATTTGACATCATCATTTTCTCCTGTGAAGAAATCAATGTTTTCTTTCTTTAAATACTCTTGAAAGATTTTATTAAGAAATTCTTTTCCGCGGTCAGTCTGTAAAGAGTGTGGCGTTCTTTCCTTAGTCATACGTATGAAGCCATGAACACTTCATGGCTCTTCTTGCTTCTAAGTGGTTCAGCAAAAGCATACCTAGAGAACACGTTTATACCAACTAGTATGTATTTGTACCTAGCATTTTCTTTACTGAAAGGTATCATCTCAATGAGATCTAATTGCCACTGTCGATCAATTCCAAATGTCTGGGTTTTGCGTCTTGGAAAACGTCTACGGTATGGTTTGTGTTTTGTGTAGGCATCTAAATTTTCTAATGCTAGCTCTATGTTTTTCAAGTCTGTTCCTTTGAAATGTTGTTTCTTTATTTTTGAAGCACTAGTGAAACTACCTGGCTCTGTCACAGTAGTGTATTTCTTTATCACCTCACCTTTCAAAGCTTTGTGCGCCATACTATGGGTTTCTTGTGATACCGGGTGGAACCACTTCCTTTCTGTTCAGTCGATTTCTTTGATGTTGCTACTTCACCAAATGCTGCCTTATTTTTGACGTGTGTCAGGTTGGGGTTCAACCTTTTAACAGCTCTGACAAAGACGCTTCTACCAAGTGGAGCTGTACCTTTAGTTTTAGACCGCGTAGCGTCACTCAATAACTCCACTATATTACTACCTTCCACTATGTGTCCCCCTACTCGTAGTCTACCTCGCCTATCCCAGTTGACTAGTCCTTTCCCTTTGTCCATCAACAGTTTGTACAGCTGGCAAGCAGAGTGGCGATAGCTTTTAGGTATATCACGTTGAATTGCACGCTCCAAGCCAGCTTCAGATGACATCTCACCCTCGTCTTCACTACCACTAGTACTATGACTTGATACAGGTGTAGTCCTTCCAGATTTACCTGTTCCTGCATCGAACCATTCTACTTCATCATCATCATCATCATCATCACTGGTGACATCACCATGCACAGATGAGGTTGGTGCACTGAGAGCCTTATCTGGTGTTCCTGTGCTATGTGGATTAACGCTTTTAGCCCTTTTCATCAAAATACCAGAGCGTGTCATGAGTTGATCATACATAGACAACTTCCGGTTATTTTTCAATGTAGGGTCGTTCAGAACAGAATTGGCACGTTTCTGCAGGTGTAGTAAGACGTTGACGAGACTGGCGTGTGGAGATAGTCTCTCTCTTAATGCTTGAGTTTCAAAATAGTCTGTCTGTGCATTTACAGCTGTGGTGGTAGTGTCATCTGCCTTTGGGTTCTGCATCATATCCGGTCTAACTACCCAGTAAACACAATTACGTTGGTCAGATGTAAATTTACGTCGTTTTTTGCTCTGAACTACGTAATTTCTGAAGGTTTATCGACGTTAGAATGTTGTGGTTTATTTACCAATCTCAAACCTGCAGGTCTGATTTACGTAGCTCAGACGTTAATCTACGTCCAACTTTTTAAACACATTAATATAGTATCACATAGTCGGATTCAGACAAAGATATCGCAGACAAATTTACATTAACAGACAATATTTATACAAACTAACTACTATCATTCTTAATCACATTTCTTTCTATATATATATAGTACATCTTTATAGTTTAACTGAACTGCCTGGCAGTATAGATCTATTGCATAGTTTTGGCTGCAGAGAGGCTTTGTAGTTCTTCCATTACCACCAATGTGGTGTCTGCCCAGTAAAGTGCTGTAATGTGCATATCAATGCTTAATTCTTTAACCTGCTGTCCATAATATATAATTATCAAATCGTATATGGTTTATTTGCATAACGTTTAATTCATAGTTAATGAGAAATCACTGCTTGAATGTGGTAGATTCGTTACAGAGCTGTCATATTCTCTCCACAGTTGAAAGTGCTGCCACCTAGTGTGAAACTGAAAAGTTATATACCCAATTGAAGTTGAAAAATTACGTAGTTTAACGTAGATCTACGTAGATTTGTTACGTAAATTTACGTCCGAATGAGGTAGATAAACGTAAATCAGACTTCTACGTCTGTTGAACGTAAATAAACCTTCATGTTTTGACGTCTACAAACCTTCCAAATTTACCAATTTCAAACCTTTGGTTGGAAAACTACCAAGAGAAACCTCAGAGCTACGTTGGAATTACGTAGGATGTTTACTGGGTAATAGCATTCTACTGTATTCACTCATTTTCTCGTGATACTACTTATCAAAGTAGTGAGCAAAGGTAATGCTACACCTAGCAAGGCACCAATGAAACCACCTTTCTGCTCTAATACCTCTCTTTTTTTTTCGGAGACACTTTAGCACTAGATACCAGACGTAGTTCCTTCTTGTATGGTGTGAGTTTCTTCACTGCTTCCGGTGCATTGTGCACTAAGCTTTTATTCATCACATTAATACAGATCTGACTCATTAGTCTGATGAACTTATCGCTAGAAGCTTTCATAATGTGCTGACACTCACTAGCCTTACATTTAGACAGGTGTTTAAGGAGTGGGTAGTGGAGTTTGAGTATAGCGATGTCACTCTGCTTCCCCATCTTATCTTTTAGTCTGTGGTGCAAAGACAGTGGTATTCCAAGGTGTAGTTATACTGTTTCTCACTCTGAGGTGGTCTGGTGTTGCTTGTTTAAAGTCTAGTAGTATGTATGAGTGCTTGGCCTTAGTCTCGTTGTTATATACAGCTGTGAGGAACTTAGGGTGGCTTGGAAAGGCTTGTCTAGATAGCACACTGATTTGTGACATGTCTCGAGGATTCTTGAAAACAACTAGGTAATGTGCATTCAAAGAAATTTGTCTATAGTTTGGATCTTTTATGAAAAGATTCTGAGATATGAAAATAATGCTGATGTTCTGGTGGTGCGAACCTTCTGTGAAAACTCTAGCTACAGTGGCTATGTATTCCTTGTTAGTTTAATCATCCACTATGACTAGTGAGTGAGGTGCGTCCCCAGTCAAGTGAGATTTCAATAAAGTGTCTTCACTAAGCAGTCCTAGATGAAATTCTACTTTGTCTTGAAATTCTGTGAAAGAATTCTGCCATTGACTGTAGCAGTAAGAGTAGAGGTAAGGGGGTTAGGACGGGACTGCTTATGGGTGAACCAATACTAGAACCCAGCTGAGCGTGACGATTTGTCCTTATTTGACCCTGTATCCAGGTGTCTAGTCTAGACCTATATTATATAGTGTTATTACATATGTATATACACGTATATATGTACATATATATATATATATATATATATGTGTATATATACATATGTAGATGTATTTACTATTCCTAAGTTTTTCTTTTCAATTATATTGGTCTATAGACATGCATAGACCTTAAAAAATTGTTACAGTTTAGCTCAACTCACAACAGGCGTAAACATAAGAGGTTATAACCAATCCATTCTAACTAGGTAGTTTATATTTTCTCTATACCCCTTCATGTGGTGTGTTACATTGTATTTAAATGTTCCATCATAACTGTCTATTTATATTTTATTATATGTTGTACAGCGCGTTTTATAGATGAAATAAAATAACGTTATCGAGTAAACCACTGCGGAAACCCTATTCCTGCGTTTGTATGTCTGGTGTAACATCTATAATATATGTATACAGCCGACCTAAACACCTGTAATGTATTGTGGCTCCCTCTGTGTTCTGCGGTATGATACATCTGGTCAAGCTGTTGGTCACTCAATGGTCAGCCGCGGTCAGTATAAGCCACATGTCGCCACCTAGTGTGTAACCTCAGAACTTTTTCACAAGTGGAGGGGTCAGTGGGAGGTGATGCTGAGGGGGGTGGGGTAGCTGTAGCGTGTCTGTCTGTGTGTGTGGGTCTGTATGTGTGTGTGTGGCGTGCGTGTGTGTGTGTTTGTGTATGAGAGGGGGGTGTGTTTGTATGTAGGGTGGTGGGGGAGGGTCAGTCTCTGTCTACCCCTCTCCGCATGTATCACTGAGTTTTTTTGTTTTTTTTTTGGGGGTGTGTCTCACATAAACTACTCAGTGAGGAAAAATAAGGGGGGGGGTGATTTTATCTTTATACTGATTCACACAGTTTTTATTACCCCTCCTTTATTTCATCGAAGAGATTGGGGCGAGAAAACATGGCTCTTAGTAAGTCGAGAGAGGAATTATTTTTTGGACTCACATCAGAAAAGGATTTGGCTGTCACATGTTTCATGGAGAAAGCTGATACAACACGGGATGACTACATTAACATGGTTCGTGTCTTTTTTTGTCTGAAAGGCAGAGCACCTGTAAATTGTTACATAGGTCAGTTAGAGCTTTTTTTATTAATGTCAAGTTCTACTCAGACACTCCCTGCTAATGATGTTAGAGTATTTACTCTGTTGAGGTATCTTTCTGTGCATCAGTTTGAATGCTCACATCTGTTCACACCTCTTAATTTGGCTTTTGTATGTAACAAGGTGCAGGCCATTGATATAGCACTAAGGATGACTGGTATGAACAGACGAGAACGTTCAAAGAAATGTCAATTCATGGCTAGAAATGCTCTAATGAGATATAATTTCTTTGACGGGTTCACCCTACAAAACAGCTGCATCCAGAGTATTACAGCGTACATGCTAGAGAGGGTCAGGCGTCAATTTGGGGTAGCAGTCTTCTTCAGTGATCTGGGGAGTATACCGTTTCTCAAACCCGTTGAATCTTTAATATATCAGCTCCCCCTACCGGACATCATGCTACATGCCGTGCGTCAGTCTGTCATAGGTACCCTCTGCCCCTCCCATGGTCGTATGGTGTTCCATTGTGCGGAATGCCCCCTGTTCAGAATATTTCTAGGGTATGCTCATGGTATTTATACTAGCTCTGGGGCGTATGACCCTCAGTATTAATGACGTTTCAAACAATTAGTAATGAAAACACGTAAAATTCAAAATTAGTTCTTTTATCATATAAGAAGTGGTTACATAATATAGACTGTAGATACTATGATACTATCATACCTACATACGCGTACTATTGGGTGTTAACGCTACATATGACAATAGAAATATACTATCTCTGGTCTCATGTAAAATTAACCATTTATACCCAGCATGAAGTATATAGTTCTATAAATCTTAACTATTACTACACTACGCTTTCAAAAAGACAACAACATCATGATAAAACACTACGCTATAAAAAAACAAAAAACAACATCATGATATAGAGTTTACAAAATACATCATTTTGTTATAAATACCGTAGCATGAGGAATATACTTCTATAAATCTTAACTATTACTACACTACGCTTTCAAAAAGACAACAACATGATGATAAAAAGTTTACAAAATACATCATTTTGTAACATGTAGAACAATTTAGTGTTCAGCGGCGATCCAAATTTTACGTATGAAATGGTTATATTTCGTTTTTGCTATCACCGGTTTACAGCCTTTTCAACCAATATTCATGTACCTCACAGCAGTTCTGAATATATTAGAACAATCAATGAATAAAATGTCAAGTTATGTTATGTCATACGGACATTAGATCAGGGGGGTTGAGAGTAACCAGGTAACACATACATTTTTAGGATTTTTTTTTACTTTTTTTTTTGCGTTTTTTTGGAGTGTCATCTATTTTTACACGTTTTGAGCGAAGGTTCATGTACCTGGCAGGAGTTTCAAAAACATCAGAGGTATCACTGAATGAAATGTCAGGAGATGAACTGCATTTACTAATCATTACTCCTTTTCCATATTTTTTTCTCGGTGTTGACGTGCAAATGTCATCTTTAGTGTCAATTTGGTCAAGGTTCTGGACTGAGCTGAAATTTGCAGCATTTTGGTGTTCTAATTGGTCTCCAGAGAACCGTCTCGGCCTCCACCTGTCAAAAGGGTTGTTTGAAGGACCCGCCACGGCGCGGTCAGGGGCTGCAATCTGAGGCCACTCAACAGTGGCTGAACGACCAATCCTGCTAGGAGTACTGCTTGGTGAAGATTTCCCTCCAGGGGTTACGTCCTGATCCGTATTTCTGTGTTGTGGTAAAACATAAATAAGTTGTCACATTGTTATTTTCAATGACCCTATAAAAGTTGTCTCACATTGTTATTTTCAATGACCTTCCTCATACTACATTTAGTGATGTAATACTATGTACTACAGTAGTGATTACTACTCTATCTTATTGATCAGCTGTACAGTTTAGTGGTGGATTAAAATGTAAAACCTGTGTAGTATGTTTGTACTGAGCTTATCATTGTATAGAGGGTAGTACTTCAAAGAGATTTATTTTAAAGTGTCTCACCTGTTGAAAGCCAGAAGTGCCGGGTTGATTGGTGTATTCTGTGGTCTGTAGGACCTGTTGGCCGGCGAGCTAGAAAACAAAATACCTCAAAACATAGTTATTTTATTCAGAAATGTTTTTCTTTTATGATATGAAATGATTTATTTACTTATATTATTATGATATATATATATATTAATACTGTATTGACAAACCAATTAGTAAAAATACTATTTTCACAAATAAACTAAACTAAATAAACTATATAACTATATAGTTAATCCGTCGTAATACATCATATTACATATCATTCAGATTTTACTTACAGCCAGTTTGGTAGCATGTGCGGTATCAATTCCATTGTTGTTGTGTTCAGACTAGTGTTATTCCTTCTTATACCCCTCCAGATATCGTTCCTCCTCCTTTTCAATATTAATCTGAGCAGACATAAACCTATGCCTACAATCAGAATAACTACAGCTACTGCTGATATAATGGGGACATATAATTCCACTTTCACAGCCAGGTTTGCATCGGTACCGTTCCCCTGTATCCCTGCTGTAACAACAACAGTGGATTTTTTAATCTGAGTGACAAGTCCGGTATCCTCTTCAGATATATCGGAGTCAGAAAGGCTTTTTCTCCCACCCCAGGTTTTAGATATTACCATAGAGTAATGTTCTGTTGTAGTGGTGGTACTGCTTTCAGTAGGTTTAATTTCAGAATTGTATATAGAAATAGAAGAGCCTTTCTCCTTTTCAGTTTTATGTTGTCTCTCTGTTTTAATTTTTATGTCAGGCTTAGTAACAGATTTCTGAGTATTTACAGCAATTTTGGTATCTGAAACCTCAAACCTGCTTGACTCAGTGGTATGTTCAACGTCAGTACTCAGTGTATCATTCATAGGTATAATGTTTCTGGTCATAGGTACATGATTAAATTGTATACCGGTGTTCTGTCTTGTATGTTGAATATCACTTGTGATCATTTGTGTTGTTGCTGCTGTTGTTGTGTCTCTCTCAGGGTTACCCTGTGTAGTTACATCCTGAGAGGGTCGCTCCGTCTCCGTCTCCGACTGACCCGCCAATGTTGTGGTGTTATCCGGTTTTACTTCATGGGAAGACACAATACTTTTCTTACTGTTCATATCAATCTCACAAGGGTCCCTGAGCACCCACTCAGGAGTTATTACGTCACAAGGAATAGGGTTGTCGCGTACATCAAGTAATTGGAAAGATCTGCTCGGGTTGACACTCTTAATCTGGTTGTATCGTAGGTAGATCCGTGTATACCTACTGTATCCAACATCAAACTGGGGAACACCTGTTAAACCCGCGCCGCTGCAGAGTATTGTCTTCTGTTCGTATATACAGACACACTTCATTTCAGGTCCACATTGAAACACAGACATTCCAACAGCTATGATGCTGCATAAAATCCATCCTGAGATCATCATGTTGAACGATATAGGATGTATTAAGGCAGGTGAAAGCAGTGCCGATCCTAATTAGGTCTCTACTCCACTCAGACTGACTGCCTTGTCTTAGAATTAGCGCGCCACAAAAAACACGTGACGTTGCTACTCGACTTGCGTAATACCTATTGTGATTTATTCTATTATAATCCTGCCGTAATACAAAGTGCATTCCAAACTGTATTCAAATGCTTTATAGCTATACTGTTTAACACCATTTCAGGCTATTTACCCCATTACATTGTCTACCGACACCTATCATACCCTTTGTGTGATTTTTCTATTGTGATCCAATATGTTTGCCCCCTGTAACATTACCCCATTATGGTGTATGGCTTACCCCAAAAATGAGTCACGGCATACTGTTTTACCCCAAACACAATACGTTTATATATGTTTCCGTGTTTTGGATTCTACCCCATCGTGACGGGGTTTGTTTTGGTTATACAACCATCTGAAAAGGGTAAACACCATATACTGTACAAATATTTTCATTTGTGACTTGTGGTACATCTATTGTCTACACTTTGTGACCCCCTAGAGAGACGTCATAAAAACAACGGCAGAGATACTGGATTAAATGACGTCGTGTATATTATCCCGCCTATTACAGTCAGTAGTGACGCCCGGACATATGGGGGACAAGCAGGCGCAGCTTGGGACTATTCTGGTATACATTAGGGTAAACAGTAAGGTTAGGGTGTACCGATTCATCTTGATTATAGGTAGTTTACCAGGATTTTATGTGTTTATAATTTGATTGAAATGTACCGACATTGCCTGAGGTGTCTGTTTAGCACCCCCGGTACGTTTTGTCTCAGCGGGGAGGGAGGGGGGTTCAATATGCCCTACTACTGTATATCTGTTTGTGTGTGTGTGTGTGTGTGTGTGTGTGTGCGTGTGTCTGTGTGTGTGTGTGTGTGTGTGTGTGTGTGTGTGTGTGTGTGTGTGTGTGTGCGTGTGTCACGGTGTCACGGCGTGTGTGTCTGTGTGCGTGTGTCTCTGTGAGTGTGTGTGTGTGTGTGTGTGTGTGTGTGTGTACAGGTGTTTCTCCATGTGTTTTTCGGTGTTTCATTGTAAATCAGTAGCAACATCTACCTGTGTACAGTGCTGAGGGGGGCGGGTGGGGTGGTGGGAGGGGGGTGGGTTGGGTGGTATAGGGGGGTGCTGCTGTACCTGTATCATGTATACCCTGGTGGGTTTTTAGGGTATAGTGGTTTCAGGGTGGGTGTGTGTGTGTGAGTGCGTGTGTGTGTGTGTGCATGTGGTACTGCGTGGTACTGGGTACCCGTATATAAAGAGCTGGGTACTATTTCACAGCGGTTAGATCAGTTTGTATCCTGTTCTGAACTGATTAGTGTATCACCTGAGTTGAGAACTGTATACTGCACCCTACCTGACCACAGCAGTTTCTGCATACCTGTCTACTATTATATCTCGGGTTCAACTCTACATATTCAACATGAGGAAAGGCGCCAAGGTATGTTATTTTTCTTTATTTAAATTTCTATTACAAATATCTTAATTATATCGATTTAAATTACTAGGTTTAAATTCCTAGACACCTTTCTTTCCATAAAGTTTTCCTCATCACTATGTATATTTAGATTTTTATCTAAATTCCTCTTTTGATTGAAATGAAAGGAATTTATGCATACTTTAAAATGATTCATTATTGTCTGATATGTTTATCATTATTTTACACCCACAAAATGTAGTAATGCATTTAATTCAATATTTGTACTGTTACCTTTGTTATCTACATAACAAACATGATTAAAATTAATCTCTTTTTTTTTTTACTCAGACAGGTCTGAAAAAGAAGGAAGGAAGGGTGGTTCAGACCCCAGCTGTGAAGTCAAGCAGCTCTGCTCCCATCGTAACCCCTGCTGAAGAAGTAATTCTGCCTGCTACCTCCAGTTCTCCTGAGTTGGAGCCTACTCCAGTTTCCCAGAATCAGGAAGTCAGTACTGATGATGAGGTTTTCACAACAGCTCCGCTTTCCCCCAAGAAAAAGGTAAAGAAAAGGAGGGTGGTGTATTCTGAGGAGGAGAGTGATGCTGCTGATTCAGTTGATGTAGAGGTCGTCCCCCCCGCTCTACCCCATAAGCCTGTCAAGTCACCTATCAAGCACCCCAGATCCTTTTCCCAGGGGAGCAGTTCCAACAGTGGCAATCAGTCTGAGTACATCTTCAAAGGGCCTAAGAAGACGAGTGACATCGTAGGGTGGTTAGAAGGAGAGTTCATGCGCAAAAACCTCCCAAGAGCTTACAGGTAAGTTAATTTATTTGTACTACTTTAGTAGCGTGTACAGCAAAATGATTTATGAATCAGTGTAAAGTTTAACTCAGTTTTGACACAATATTTATCTATTTATTTATTTATTTAATTCACATAACCAGGAAAATTAAAAACTGATAAAATCATGAGAAGTCTATTGAAATATAGTTTTATTTTATTTTATTTTATTTCTGAAGGAAGTGCATCATTGTGGACGATGATTTCTGCGGTGAGCCACTCGTCTCCATCTACACAGTGCTGAGAGTAGAGATTGCTGGTGACACAACAGATCCTGATTCCGTGCTGTGGCAACCGATTAAACGTGGTGGTTCAGTCTTAACTGTGAGTCAGTGGAAGGAGCTTGTCGCCCATGTGGATCAGGTGGAGACCAAGATAGAGCAGTTGGAGGCTGAAGCTGAGTAAAACAATACTCTGTAATACCTGTCTGCATTATACCATATGAACAATATTCATCATTATATTGGTTTAGTTATTAACTGATGTGTAAACTAATAACTAACCTTCATGTTAACACATGGCTGCTTGTTGTCCCTCTTTATCTATAGATTGTTTACCATTAGTAGTACTGTGGGATATAATATTTCTATTACAGTCTGATCGTTTGAGCCTACATAGGTTTAGTATTGCTTCAGGTAGGGTCAGGGTACTTCTCTCTCAAAATTCGTCCTGGAAAAGACTTATACATAAACGTTTCAAAACATTACACAATATAGACCATATTAATCTTTATTTAGATAGATTGTGTTGTCTTAAGTCGTTGTATCACAGGATATATGATGTGGATCAGTGTCTAGATGAAATACATAATAGGATAGGTCAGAATTTATATAGACGTTTAGGTACAGTTCTTTCTGAAAATAAGTGTTTCAGTAGATCTTTAATCATTCTTATTCAATTGAAAAGATTTTTTTACACTCTTATAATCAATACTGCATATTCTGAGAAAAGGGATCTCCATTTTATTTTACAAACCCGTGAATCTTTTTCCTCAGGTGTAGGTTTAGCTAGCACTCGACTCAGTGTGAATTCTTCAGGGGAATTGATATCTACTTACTACATTTTCTCAGCAAATACAGAGTATTTTGAGTCTTTCTCCTTGCCTGTCTTATTTAACCGTTTGAAAATATCTAGGGATATAGACATTCGCTTCAAACAGGATTTTTTTGAAATTATTTTGAAACAGGTTAAGAATTATTTTGGCTGCTCTATTAGACCTCATCATGTTTTCTATAACAGTATATACTGTTTGAGAAGGGATTTATTCGATCTGGTTAATGTGACTTGCTCTATAGGTCGTTTGTACAGGACAGACAGTGTATTATTCAGTATAAAGAGTGAAATAAGGACATCGTGTAACCCAGGTTTTTTATGCCTTAGAGATTTGGATTTTGAATAATTGTTTAGAATATAAAAGGTTTTTATTGTTTTATTTATCTAGTTAAATTTAGTTAAATTTATTACAAGTAAAAATAAACATGTTTAAATGTGATGTATGCGGTAAGATGTACAAGAGGTTACCCTACCTGAAAAGACACATGATTCAGCACAGGGATAACAAATCTGTTGCATCTTCTAGTACAGAAAATGTTGTGCCTCCTTCTGACTATGTGTGCCGTCTTTGTGATAAGCATTTTCCAAAAAAAGGTAATTTGAAATTACACATGGTTAGGCGGCATGGACTACCTCACTTTGGTGAGGATGGTTCAGGGATTTCTGATGGAACCGGGTTGGGTTCAAGTACGGTAGTAGCTGAACAGTCACAAAATGAGGGTGGTGCAGTGGGTGGTGCCAGTGGTAATGATACATCAGGTGATCAAAATGTAGGGGCTGGTGTAGCCCCAACACCTCAAAGTACCGGTACATCCTCACCAGATGTACAAAGTTCTGCAAAAGTAGCTGGGGATGAAGGTGTAGGTCAGAATAAATTATACATTCTTCGTAAAGTAAATGAACAATTTTCAAAAAAATTCCAACTGGGGCATACAATATATATATTCAGATTAAATATCATACAGAAATTCACTACAATGAGACAGGTATGGGAGACTTTGTTTTCTGTTTTTGAGCAGTTAGTGCAGGAATTAACCGGTAAATTTAACCCTAACGATTTAATAAGAATAACATTTGATAGTAGGGACATAGACTACCCTGTTTATATACATTTTAATCAGGTATCTAATCTTAGTGCTAGAGATATTTTAACTGAGATTGAACGTGTTCTACAGAGTTTTAGTGTCTTTAATCTAAACCATGATGTCATAATTTCAGTGACTCATGTTAAAATTCCTACTGGGTCAGGACGAGATTTTGTATCTTATCTATTCAAAAAGAAACGTTGTGTTGTCTATATCAGTAATACTGATAAGTCATGTGCCGCGCGTGCTCTTGTACTGGGTAAGGTATTAGCTGATAACATGGGTGATGAATTGAGTCCTGATTTTGTCAGTATGTGTAATGATCTTTCTCGACAGACTGTATTGGCTAAGGAATTGTGTATCAATTCGGGAGTAAGTTTTGACACCCCTGTTTCATTGCTGGATTTTGATACGTTATGCTCTCCTCTTTTTGGCTACCGTATCATTATTGTATCTCATAATCATTTGAATTCTATAGTATACGACAATCAATTGGTTTCTGAAAAAATAATCAGTCTTTATCATAAAGACAATCATTATGATTTACTGACCAGTTTACCTGCATTCTTTGGTAGAGCACATTTTTGTTACAAATGTTATTCAAGCACTAATAGTTACTTCCAGCATGCTTGTAAATATATATGTAAATTGTGCAGGCATTCTCATACGGTAAACCAGGATGACAATGATGATGTAGAATGGATACATTGTACAGCGTGTAATCGTAGTTTTAAGGGTACAGTCTGTTTCAATCTGCATAAACTGAAAGTTAAAGCTAAGATAAAAAAGAAGGTTAAATTAAGGAAGTCTGTATGTCAAACCTTTTTCAAATGTAGTGTTTGTAAATTGTTTCTGAAGAGAAAAGACAGCAAACGAGTAAAGAATGGTCTTTCTAAAATACATGTTTGCTACATGGAAAAATGTCGAGTATGTAAGGTAGAGTACAGTGTATTGAAAAATCATGTATGCTATATTCAGAAAGCTAAAGGTGTCAATTCGGGAAAAATTGTAAACAGCAATAATACGGTATCAAGATACATTTTTTTTGACATTGAGTGTTGTCAGGATACAGGACAGCACACACCTATTTTATGTGTAGCTGAAAGGGTATGTCAGGTGTGCATTAAATCAGGTGAGGCAGAAAAGCCGTTCAACGTCCATTCTAAATGTCCTAACTGCGGTGTACAGCAGCATGTTTTCTATGGTGAGGATTGCATCAAACGTTTCTGTAATTGGTTAATCACAGAAGAACATAAGAATTGTCGTGTGCTATGCCATAATTATCGTGGATATGATTCGTATTTCATATTAATTCATATTTATTCTCTCGGAATTAAGCCTGAAATTATATATAATGGGGGAAAAGTTATGAGCCTTAAACTCCCTAAATATGATATTAGATTCATTGATTCTCTAAATTTCATGCCTATGGCTCTTTCAAAAATTCCCAGTACTTTTAACATAACCGAGTTAAGGAAAGGATATTTCCCCCATCTGTATAACACTTTAGCTAACCAGTCGGTTGATACAAAGAATTTGCCTCCACCTTTTTATTACATACCCGGTAGCATGAGCCCTTCAGAAAACGTTAAGTTCAATGAATGGTATAAAAAGAATTTCATGTCAGGATTCAATATGCGACGAGACATGATAAGCTATTGTATTAGTGATGTTCATATACTAAGAAGGGGGTGTTTGAAATTCAGGGATATTTTTATGCAAATATCAGGGGAGGAGAAAATTGACCCGTTCACCGGCTGTCTTACTATTGCATCAGCTTGTAACCTTCTGTATAGAACTATGTTCCTGAAAGAGGATACCATCCCCATTGTAGCCCACACTCAACCTCTAGATAATCATTCTGTGTTGAGTATGGAGTGGTTGATATATATTGAGAGGAAGAATGGTATAAAGTTAAGACATGCTAGGTCCAGCAAAGGTGAATACAGAGTGAAAGGGGCAAAGGTAGATGGTTACCATGCACCCACTCGTACTGTGTATCAATTCCATGGGTGCTACATACACGGTCATGCTGATTGTTATCCAAGCTCGTTGTACAACCGTTTTCTACGTAAAGGTATGGGTACTCTGTATTCTAATACTTTGAGACGTGATAATGATATCTTATTGAATGGTAATAAGTTGATTACCATGTGGTCATGTGAGTTCGAGAAGATAAAAAAAGAGAAAAGTTATAAGCAATTAATGGGTGACGTTGAAATAATTTCTCCTCTTCAACCGCGTGACGCGTTCTATGGAGGGAGAGTTGATACAATGTATACTTATTACAAAGCTAAACCTGATGAAGTAATTGAGTACTATGACTTTACCAGTTTATACCCTTATATAAATAAGTATTCCAAATATCCTCTGGGCGTGCATTATGTTATACCTGCAGAGAAATGGAAGGACAACACTGATATTACAGCAGTGGAAGGTCTTATAAAGTGTACTGTATTACCTCCAAAAAAACTATATCACCCTGTTCTTCCGGTACGTCATGAAGACAAGCTTTATTTCCCGTTGTGTAGAACTTGTGTAGCTGTGTCTGATAAAATATACAACAGCACTAGTTGTAAAGAGGATTATTTCACAGCATTTTATGGTTTCTTCAATGGGGAGAAATGTACATGTATTCACACTGACAAAGAAAGAGCTTTAACAGGTACTTGGGTTTCTGATGAGTTACACGAGGCTGTGAATGTAGGATATAAAATACTGAAAGTGCATGAGTCATGGTGTTTTAAACAGGTGTCCCAATACAATGAGAAGGATATGAAAGGTGGATTATTCACTGAGTACATAAATATGTTTCTAAAAATTAAACAAGAAAAAAGTGGGTGGCCCGAATGGGTTAAGACAGATCAGGACCGAATTCAATATGTTGAGAAATACTATAAGAAAGAGGGTATCCGTCTTGATCCTGAAAGCATTGAAGTAAACCCTGGTTTGAGAGCAGTAGCAAAATTAATGCTGAACAGCTTCTGGGGCAAGTTTGGACAGAGACAAGACCTTGTCAAGTCTAAATATTTCACAAATCCTGCCGAGTATTTTAAAATGCTGAACGACAAAAGAATCAATGTCCGTAATATACAATTAGTGAACGATGACATGGTGTATGTGGAGTACCGAGAGAAGACTGAATTTGTTCAGTTAAATGCTAAAATCAATGTTATTGTGGCTGCGTATACTACTGCTCATGCACGTCTCAAACTGTATTCTTTGCTCAAACCTTTGGGTGATCGCGTGCTGTACTGCGACACAGATAGTATTATATTCTGGTCCAAAAAAGCCCCAAATGAAAGACAGTATAGACCTGTTTTAGGTTATTTTTTGGGGGAATTGATAAGCGAGCTACCGTACCGCATGTACATACTAGAATTTGCTTCAACTGGCCCTAAAAGCTATGCTTTTGTCATAATTGATGAGAATGGTAAAATCAGACAAATGGTTTGCAAGGTCAAGGGGCTCTGTCTGGATCACTCTGTCTCTCAACATATTAATTTTGAATGTATTAGGGACATGGTTCTTTCAGAACTACGTGCAAGAAATGAGTGTGAGGTAACAGCCCCTCTTACCAAAACTGTGGCAAACAAACATTTTATTACACGGGACAAGAAATCTGTACAAATACGGACCATAGAATATTTTAAAACGTTTCAATGTGTTTATTCAAAACGTTTTGTTCTTTTTGATGGGACTACAGTACCCTTTGGCTATTGATGGTGACACTATTCATATACTGGTTGTATAAATCAGTTATAAACCGTTTATATCCCTCCAAACAGAGCTTGGGAATTGAACGTTCGCAACTGGGTAGAATCCGGGTAGGTCCCAATGACACGAGAAAGGCATGGGAATTGAACGTTCGCAACTGGGTAGAATCCGGGTAGGTCACAATGACACAAGAAAGGCACGAGATATTCCCAAGAATAGTGAACATATCCAGAACTTGGGAATTGAACGTTCGCAACTGGGTAGAATTCTACCCAGTTGCGAACGTTCAATTCCCCTGCCTTTCTTGTGTCATTGTGACCTACCCGGATTCTACCCAGTTGCGAACATTCAATTCCCAAGTTCTGATTGTAATAAGGACATGTTCACAATTCTTGGGAATATCTCGTGCCTTTCTTGTGTCATTGTGACCTACCCGGATTCTACCCAGTTACGAACGTTCAATTCCCAAGTTCTGTTTGATATAGATAACATGGAATTCCACAGAATATGACACAGTCAAAAGATGTTCACATATTCTCGTGCCAGATACGTGCACAATTCTCGCAGGGATCCCGAGTTGTGACTCAGGAACCGCACGAGTTCTGCCCGAGATCTTGTTTGCAGGGATTGCATATTGATTAATGTATTGGTGTAGGGTAATACTTGATAGGAAGAATACATGTTTAGTTTGAATATAAAATGGTATGATGAATATGGTGATGGTATTATCCGTACAGCTGATTTCATGTGCGTATAGTTTAATAAAATTTAGTACCGAAGTACAGTGTTTTGTTCTGTTTGATTGGATTATACATTTATACTTACATACATTATATAATATAATATCATAATAAAATTAAAACAGCATCCAAAAAGAAAATAAAAGAAAATATATGTGGGTAGGGGGGGCGGGTGGATTCTGGTACATCTACCGGTACAGCTAGGGATCTGAGCTACATTTATCTCTCACTCATGAATTATTTTTAAAATGTGATTAATGACGTAACATACGTGTCAAAACTGATATAATTATTTTAGTAAGTACCTATCTTAATATATACAACGATTATATAAAAAGTAGAGATGTTTAAATTTACGTTATAAGCTTAAAGTACGTGGAGGTAAGTGGTTATACCCTGTAAGTTGAGCTGTGTGGTCGGTGCCAGGGTTTCGCGACTCGCACCTGACACCGTGTGGAGAGTTCCGGAACTAAATTATACACGCACCCCCGCCTGGTGGAATATGAAGGAGTTACGGCCGGGATCCGGGACTGACTGTATAGCGTACATCGGCCATCTTGCACTGGGCATCATGATCAAAAGCGCGAGAAAATTGCTGGCTAAGGCCATTTACAGGTTAGTTTAAACTACATTTTTACTACAGTCGTCATATAGGGGGGTCCTGGAATCCGTAGTAAACATTGTTCAGGCGATCATTTCAGCAGAGCCGTCTGAAACACTCAGTATCTTTTTCTGTTTTCTCTGAAGTGAGAACTTTTCACACAGTCGCCGGACCTGTTTTACTATTTAGCAAGGTCACGGGGGTCACGTCCAAATTAACAAATCACCCAATGTAGCTCGGCTTTTACGCGTATAAAATTCTCTACATGGGTAAAATGCATGTTGCTTATAAATTGAACTAATGACAGAGTTACCGATTCAAATGGGGAGTAAGTAGGTGGGGGGTTTTGCTATAAACATATTTTCCCGAAAATCACCAGGTCTATTAGATTATTCTGCCAACTCGCCAGCTTGCATGGGGGGAAAAACCAGAGTCGCCAGGTCGATTTTGGTTTCTTAATGATACCAATATCCTATGTCTATTCTAACAATTGCTGATGTCACCTGTCACTATGTTGTTTTATGGAGCCTAATACAGGATGTAATTAGGGTGTATGTCGCATGTCTATTGTAAGAAAATAGCTAGGTTTATTTCATTTTAACAATATTAACAACTATTAAAATGTTGTTTTCTTGTTTTTTATTCAGTCCTCAGGTGAGAGATGTCGGAGTACAGGCGGTGGAACACGACGCTGACATGGATCATGACATTGAGTGTTGCACCCGATGTAGTCGTACGGTAGTCAAAACAGCTGATTCAAGTGTGCAGGTTACTATGGGACAGAGTGACACAGACCCTGCTGTGCAGTCTATTGTGATAGGTGTAGACATGGATGTACAAGCTACCCCCGCTATATATCAGTATAGCACTCAAACTGAGGTGGAAAGTGTGGACACATCAGTTCAGGTTGAGATGGACTGTATTATGAAGGTTAGTGATTGTGATGCCAATGACACATTGGATTCTACTGATTCATGTGCACCTGTGCCTGAAGCGGATAGCACAGAATGTGTTTCCCCCAGTCAAGTAGAGAATGGGGGTTCTGTGCATTCTGATGATCAGGAAAATATACCCACTAAACATGACACAACAACCCCCCGAGCAAATAGTCCTGAACATGTTACACCGAGTAACATGGAATTTGTGGTGGAGAGTGGGGAGTCTGTCTCTTCTGATGTTCAGCATAATATACTCCCTAAACAGGCTGCAGCAACCCCCCGAGCAAGTAGTCCTGAACATGTTACACCGAGTAACATGGAATTTGTGGTGGAGAGTGGGGAGTCTGTCTCTTCTGGTGTCCAGCATAATATACTCCCTAAACAGGCTGCAACAACCCCCCGAGCAACTAGTCCTGAACATGTTACACCGAGTAACATGGAATTTGTGGTACAGAGTGGGGAGTGTGTCTCTTCTGCTGTCCAGCATAATATACTCCCTAAACAGGCTGCAACAACCCCCCGAGCAGATAGTGCTGAACATGTTACCCCGAGTAACATGGGATTTGTGGTGAAAGATGGGGAGTCTGTGTCTTGTTGTGTGCAGGATAATATACCCCCTATACAGGACACAACAACCCCCCGATCAAATACTCCCAGTAACATACAGTTTGTGCAGAGTGGGCACTGTGCTGTCCACCTTGAAATAGAGCCAGAAGCTGAGATTATGACACCAGAAGTGGATACAGAGGGGTGTGGAACAGACAGTAGAATGAATAGGGCGGAGTGTATGGATTTTTCGGGACAATTTGATGTTGAGCTGGATACCTCAGAATGTGGTATACAGAGTAATGTTGTATGTCTCGACTCATGTGTTCAGGTGGACATGACCGGTGATATGGTACAGAGTAAAGACTGTGTACAGTCCTCACCTGTACCTGTACATTTTGTCGGCATGGCTGAACAGACTGACTATTCTGAACAGGATGTAGAAGTAGAGTCTGGACTAGGTGAGAATGAGCACTGTATGCAGGGTAGTGTGAACCGCAGTACAGATAACTGTAAACAGGATATCTTTCATAATTATGCCAAGTTTGGTGAGAAGGACAGTCATGATACAGTAGTACAAAAGGGGGAGCATATGTGCCCGCCTACACCAGAACCCAGTACCTCAGGGACCCCCGTGAAAGAGAAAGAAGAGGGGAGAAAGACATTCACGCCACAGCCAGGTACTTCTGGTACTTCCGGTACAGTGCCTGAGGATCCTGTTCAGCACATGATGATGCAAAAACCAGACAATAAAATATTATTCAAGAAAATGGATTTAGAGGTTGATTCAGACACTTCTAGCAGAGATGGGTCTGTGATGGATTCTGTAGCGGGGTCAGTGACGGGTTCTGTAGCGGGGTCTGTGAATGGGGCTTTCAAAAGGTTGAGAAGAGTAAAGAGAAGATGGAGTGACGTGGACACGGCGTCTGTAATGAGCTGGGATTCTACCCCCTCAGGTAGTACCCGCAACAGAGTGAAGCAGATGAAGATGAACAAGTGAAAAAACTATGTCATATACTGTATTGTATAACATATAAATATACAAGTATACTATTGAAGCCCGTTTCAAGGATTTATCTTTTTCTTGGTTAATACATACGGTATAACAACGCCTTTTATAATATTTTTATTTTATTTTATTCTATTTCTGGTATGATACAGTATTATGTTATTAAGATAAGTTACAGTTGAGATATTGTGTTCTTCTTTACTGTAGTATTAAAGGTGTGACATTCGGTATATATAAACGAGTACATGTGAACAGTAAAAATGACATAAGGTGCTAAATTCAACTCAAGATTGACATTTTTCAATCAATATTTGTATAATACCGTATAATCTAACTAATCTAAGTTACAGTTGAGATATTGCGATCTTATTTACCGTAGTATTAAAGGTGTTACATGTGATATATATATGTATGAGTAAATGTGCACAGTTAAAAGGACATAAAGTGCTAAATTAAACTGAATATTGATATTTCTTGAATCAATATTTTATAATACCGTATAATCTAACTAATATAAGTTACTGTTGAGATATTGTGCTGTTCTTTACTGTAGTATTGAAGCTGGAGTATGGTATATATCAACGAGTACATGCGAACAGTAAAAATGACATAAGGTGCTAAATTCAACTCAATATTGATATTTCTTGAATAAATATTTTAAGGTAAAAAACAAAAACAAACATTTTGCTGTATTTAATTCATTATAGTGACAGCTCTGTTACTATCTATTTTGAAAATAGATGGGAATGTGGCATATAGTACCAGTGAAACGCTCTCAGGTAGTCCTTCTTCAAAATCCATCTGTATTCTAAGGTTCCCTTTCTTCATGGTAGGCCATATGCTACCATCCATTTCCTCCTTTACATCAGGTTCCATGTCAAAAGCAAACAGTGTGTAACCATTACAAAATTCGGATCTTGTGATGTATAAACCTTCATCGTGCCCGTCTGTATACCTTTCCCGACCATACATAGCCATATAGGCTTCTATGAAGGAGGAGTGTTCACTGGTTACACCAAATTTCATTTGTAGTGCTTTCTGAGGTACATTTTCACCGTCTACAGTAAGGCTTAAGTGTTTTATTTTAAAATGCTGAAAATGATACGGATTTTTTTCATAGTGACCAACTGTTGCTTTTTCTGATATTAAGCCACAAATAATTCTGGAAGGAACATTACCTAGATATATGTTATCTGCACTGAAGCAGTAATGTCCTTTGGAAATAGAATATTTCTTTACATCGGTTCTTAGGTAGGGGTATACTGCAGCCCATTTCTTTTTCACCATTATTTCTTGATGGCTCAATAATGTCTGAGGTGATGGTGAAACCATGCATACAGACAGCGAAGCATCCATTATCTCTGTCTTGTAACTTGGTGTGGTGGCTGCTGACATAAGGTGAAAGTTGGGGTGTGTAGGCCAGAACCTGAATTTTAGCTCCACCCCGTTCAAAATATATCTGTTGGTCCAGCACACATCCGACATTATAGGCCCCATCATTTCAAAAATTTTGCTTTGTTCTGAGTACATTGATCTAACTGTTAAACCTGAGTTTCCAACCCCAGGGCCTTTAGCATCCATATTACCTGCGTCTTTGAACCATAGCTGTGCTTGAAGGTGTGTTTTTTTAGACTGCTCATCATATTTGAACAGAGTGTTGAACATTGCTTCATAGGGGTAATTAGAGTTTGATGTAGTGACAAGTTGTTTCTGCATATAAATATCTACTTGGGAGAAAAGTGAATGCATGAAGTTATTCACAGGTCCAAAATTAGAGATAACTGTACCCCCCTGGTTAGCAGGTATATCTGTCCCGTCTCCTTGTTTAACACGTACCTTTAAAACCAAGTATGTCCGTCTTAGATCGACATATCTATTACCTGTATTTGGAATGTCAAATTCAAGGCCTACATCTTGATTTAGCTGATTCAATGGTTTGTACTCTACATACCTAACTTTACCTACACCTATGTCCACAGTGGGCATGGTAAATAAATCCATGCTCTCCCCTATACCTACACTACTTCTTTCATCTACCTTAGATGTTTCGTACGACATTTTGAATAATATTTAGTGAGTATATACTGTATAAAATGAAACAAAAGTATAATATAATGTGCTATAAAATAGATTTGTATACTATAACACGGTTTATATTGATAAATGTATTACCACACCTTGGTTCGGTTCTTGATATGCTACAGGTTTACTTCAATCAACTATTCCACTCCAGTTTACAGGGTACACAGGAGGGGGTGATGTTACAGTTTCCCTGTCAGGTACAGCACTAGGTGTACTTCCACATGGGGGGATGCAGGGTAGTACAGGTGGTGCTGCTGTACCGGTACACAGGGGGTCGGTGGTGTCGTCACATGTGTCGTGGCCTGATGAGTCGTGGGAACAGAAAGAGCAGCACCTGTTCAGTCCTATGTAACTGGAACTGCTACTGCTGCTGTTTCTGTTACTGCAGAAACAGGGGAGACACTGTGCGACAGCTGGGTCCTGGCTTGTCTCCTTTGGTCGTGCAGTGTGGCGTAGCAAGCTGTTTAACTCTGTGTCTTTTGGTAATGGCGAGCCCGGGGTTTGGATATGGTGTTCTTCCTGTTCCTGTAGATTGTACTCTTTTATTACTTCAAAGCTTGTGTATTCCTCAATGGCGTCCTCTGTTTCTGTGGAGTAAAACTGAAGCTTCACATGCTTAGTTGGGTAGCCTGGGTCGGGAAGTAGTTTATGTATCTGCATCACCTGGTCAGGAATCATGTCGATGTAGCCCTCACCCCCTGAATGACGTGTGCTATAGGGAGTACACCTGTCACAATGTAACAACCTGTTGTGGCCACCCGCTGTACACTCACCCTGTCCTACTCTATCTGGTGCTGGTATATAATGCTGTGATGTTGGTGCAGCCCGGGGTGCTCCTGCCGGCGGTGTTGGCGCTGGTTCCGAGGGTGGTGGGGGGAGAGGGCATGAAACCGGTATCATGTAGGCGTGGGAATCTACCCAGTTTATTTCCTCTGCAGAAGGAATTATCTGTCTGAATCTATCACCCCCTTTAAATAACCTTCTGATACGTGATGTAAATGATACCATTGTGTATGATGTTACACAAATTTGTAAATGCTTCAGGTAAAGATATCCTTATGCTTTTTATATGGTCTAGGTTTTTTTCTTTCTTCGAGCTTTTGTTCAAAGATCTTTTAGTGGTTGCTATTTTTAAGTCTTTCACTCTGTGTATGGGTGGGTATTCTGTTTTCTCTGTAGGGGCTATACCTGCATCACGTGGGTCCGGCTGTTGTGCAACAGCGTTAGAGGGTTGAACAGGTGAGTCAGGGTCTTTTTTTATGTCTGATTTAACCTGATTCACAATGACTTCCTGATCGTTCAGGATTGGTGCAGAGGATGTCAACTGTGACTCTTCTGACGTGTTTACTTTTTTCATAGGTTTTTTCACAATAATGAATTTCTGCTGTCTACCCTTTGAACGACGCAGCTTAGAAGAGTTTTTTGTATGAGTAGCTTTATGGTCAGAGAGAATTTTATACACATGATTTCCAAGCATGTTTATCAGCTATCTGGAAAAAAATGAATTATACATGTGACAATCTCAGCTGTGGTGACCTGGATTGATTGATTTTCTTCTTTGAGAAAAATTGTGATGGTATCAAATTCATTATATCTGAGTGGTGTGTATATGATGTGCTGGAATTCATAATTTTTGGTCTGTATGTAAGGTACTACCGGTAACACAGCCTGTGTTTCTGACTCTGTGAGGGTATATAAATCAGCTAAATCCTGTTGTAATCTTATGGTCTGTGTGCTGAACACTCTAATAGCAGGTAAACTACTACTACCTACACATTGTAATGTCACAATGTCAGTACATATATAATATGTTTTAAATTGTCTCAGGTTTGTTTTAATACAGCATTCGATAAGTCCGCAGCTCCATTTACCTCGTTCTAGTTTTATTCTCTCAGGTAGTCTTACAGTGAAATAAGCTCCATTGTTATCAGGATACAGGTCACGGCTATCGTTTTTACTTAAATAAATGTAAAAACCTTTCATTTTAAATCTTTCACATTCTTTGCTTGGACCCAATCATTGAATTTAGAGGGGTAGTTTTTAAAGCTGACAAAGTATTCTTTACGACCGTTCACTGTTCTCTCCTTCAATATTTCATCTATGTCATATTGTTTATTTTGTTCAACCTTGGCTGGCTGTAGTTCAACACCGTAGAAAGACCCTTTTATCTCCTCACCTTTCAAGTCTTCTATGTCATATACCGGTATACCGTCTCTAATTGATGCTTTTGTCACTTTATATATTTCATCAGTCCATTTTGGATCATAGTCTTTGGTGAAAGGTCCTTTATATGCTGCTAAACGTACATTGTCTCCAACTTTATACCTGTGATCAGATACACGGCTTTTCTCTTTCAGTTTACTGAGATTTATATCTTTTTTGGTGACGCGGGTGTATTGGTAATCAAATATCTCTTTTGAGTTCTCTGATGTCACCTTATTAGGTTGTATACCTATGGATGAATGTACTGTGTTATTGTATGAGCTGGTTGCTTTCTGTAGTACATCCACCCATTTATATGTTTTTTTGTGATACAGATATTTAGTTAGTTTATTTTTAACGGTCCTTATGGCTCGTTCTGCGTACGAGGCCTTACCTTGGTTGAAAGCTATATAATGCTTTATTTTATTTTCCTTGAAGATTTCCTGCACTTTAGAAGCTGTGAATTCTTTACCCGCGTCAGTACGTAGTATACGGGGTTTGGTCTCAACAAATATTTCTTCAAAAGCTTGGCCCACGTGGTCGGCGCTTTTGCTTTTAAGCTCCTTGGTGTAAACTTGACGGGAGAAAATATCAATACAGAGTAAAACAAATTTACACCCTTCGTTGTAACGTGCTAGTGAATGCATGTCCATTAAATCAGCATCCCACATGTAATTTATTTTTGGTGACATAATGCTTGAATAAGCCTGAATCTTTGTTGGTTGTGTAAATCTTAGGTGTGTAGATTGATCTTGTAACCATGATTTATATTGATTTCGTAATTCTTTTTTAGACTTTTTGCTGATCGGTATTGTAGCCTTTTTTATACCTGCATAGCTACCAGGTTTACTTATATTGTAATAGTTCCTTTTTACCCCTTCTATTTCCCACCCTTTCTTCTTTCTGCCTCTTTTACGTCTAGCCATTTATAGCATAAGCCAGGCTCTCTTTATTCTTTTTGTTTCTGGTTCAATTACATCAGTGTTGATTATTGGGGTAGAATTTACTGTATTATCAGAAATAGTAGGTGGACATGAGGGTGCCTCGCACTTCTTGACATATGAAATGAAATCATTCAGATTAAACTCTTCAGATGTATCCTGGTCCTGATGTGTGATGTGTGTCTTATCACCTTCACCTCCTCCACTCTGATCAGAGGTGGAGGGTGGTGTACCGGTAGTTTCTTTACCTCTTTTTCTCTCTGACATACGTTTGTATTCTGTGTATGGGAGTAGAATAAACTTCTCTGTATGCTTCATAGCTATTTCAGTGTTTTACTTACAAGAAATGAAATAACCTTTCCTATTCTTTGAAGGATTTTACGTCTTAAGGTCCATGAAGAACGTTTATTACAGCCTACTCTTCTTAGGTCTTTCTTGTATACACTGACTGTCTTTACCTCCTGTGGTGTCAGGTCAACGTTAGCTGCTAATGTGTTCAGAATGATTTCACAGATTGCTATTACTTGGTCCTGAGTGGCCGATTTTAAAAGTGTTTGACGTTGTTTTTTTGTAGGTGGGTTGGCAATGAAATCTAAGAATTGTCTGTTACGTTCAATTCTATCAGAGCTCATAATGTGTGAGACAGTGATATAGAAGATAAAAAATAAAAGAGGAATAATACATACGATCATGCGATAGGTTTGCTGTGTGACACTAGCTAGTAGATATGAGACATGCCTTACCTTATAGGTGTGTATACTATGGTGTAATGATCAGGTGTAATATGGGACCTCATACGTAGGTTTTCTTTACACTGTTGACTAAGATCTAAAAATAGATACCCAAAGTCCTGACTCTCTGTAGCATCATAGTAAGCCTCGGAAAGTGCGTGAGGGGTATAAGGAAATACCTGACGTGCTAGATATTTTATTTGGCTACTGTCACGTGGTGTTTTAAATAATGTTAAATATTGTGTGTTCAGCGTGATTGTCCTGCTGTATTTACCTTGGTGGAAGATATTCTGTGTGAGGTAGAATACACTGATATTAAGGTGGTGTGAGCCTAAAAGAAACATTTCTAAAATGTCTTCAGACTTCTGTAAACGTGTTATAAGGTCGTCTAACACGACAAGATTATGATCTTCATTACCTAGTCCTTCTATTGTATCCCTGGATGGGAGTCCCTTATGGAAAGTAATATTAGGGATTATCTCTTTCATCTCTAGATACATTGGTTGTTCAATGGAATAACAGTACAGTATGTGGTGGGGTGTATCACCATCAGGGTACATATGTTCTAGGTTAATTAACAGTTTTTTTTATAAATGTTGTTTTACCTGATCTGGATGGTCCCGATATACACATGGTAGATGCCTTTTTTAGAAGAAACTGATCGGCTGTGACTGTATTCTCATTGAATGATAAAGACATTTTAATTTGTTTTAATTTAAAAAATAAAAACAAGAGAAATAGAGAGGTACTCACATTTATATAGATGTTTCAGTAGTCAAGGTATAGATGTTGTTAGTATCGTTATATATTATAGTAGGAACTCTGTGCTTCCTTTTACAGTAGATACGTATGACAATGAATATTATGATAGCTAGTACTATTATAAATACTGCAGAAGAGATGAAGAGTATTAACGTGACAGTTCTTGACAGGTTGACGTGTGGAGTAGTTGTGCTACCTGCTGCAGTTTGCGTACTTTGTGTGCTCTCACCCTTTGTCTGGTTGTCAGTGCTGCCCTCTGTCTGGTGAATAGAGGAGAATTGCTGAGCAGTAGTTGAAGGGGTAGTGTGGTGTTTGACTGTAGTATTTGAGCTACCTTGTGTTGTCCCTGTACTTGTGGTAGGAGTACACTGCATTTTAAGAGCGATGTTCAGCTCACGACATTGATTAGAGAGAAAAGCCCTCTCTTTTACACAGTTAATTCTGTTGTTTCCTGATACATGTAGTTCTCTCAAGACAGGCCACTGTTTTAGATTCAAACCACTTAGTGTCCTAACTGCGGTGTTCCGTATGACCAGGATGTCACAGTTCAGACGTTCAGTTGAGAAGTGAGGTAGAAATGCAATATTAGGACCATCACAGAAGACAAGCCACGGTCTGCTGGTGCATAGACAGAGTGGTGGATTACCACAGTTACCAACTTCCTCAGATTTGAGACTTAAACCGAGGAAGAATGCGAGGAACATTGTTGAAGACATCGTGAGGAGTGTGTCACAATGTGTGTATCCGTCTCTGTGGTACTGTGTGTGCAGGTGGCTATATCTAATATTGCTCTGATACGTATGATGTAATCCAGATAATCAGTAGGAGTATGACTCTATTTGAGATAAGCTGTATCATGTGAGTGATAAGCTGTATATTGGCTGTATCATGCGTGTACCTAGTGGGGGTGTATTGGATCATGAGTGTATAGAGTGGGGGGTGTATAGGGTAAGGTCCTTTGAGGTCAACTCGTCACGCTCTATTCCCTCCAACCATTGGAGACTCCATAGGCGAACTGGACCTTAGTCCCCTAGCGCTACTAGTAAGTTATGTGATGTACTTCAGGTGTAATCAGATCTTTCACATTTCTCAGTAAGTGAAATACTAATTGACTTTTACCACAAGAGGTGGGCCCAGTCATTAGCATAGTGAAAGGGCCTTGAAGTCTAGGGTCAAACACTTCTTCTTGCTTGGTCGACATCGTTGCGTGTTATAATTCAATCACTGAGTGCTTCATGTATATGTAGGGTGATGTAGGGTAGGGTAGGATAGGTTAATTTAGGGTGAATAGTGTATTGTATTTTGTGTGTCATACACACACACACACACACACACAAAAAAAAAAAATGTTCAGAAAGAGAGAGTCATATATCTAAAGGTTCAGTGCTGACACCATCTTCACATACTATTCTCTTAATGTACTGGTAATTAAGACCTTGCTTGTTCTGAGAGTATGTAGTGACGTGATGGTCTATAACTCTGAAACCTCTGTTCATCACAACATGAGTCTTTTCTGTTTTCAAAACGTTCTGATAATTTGTCTCAGTAAGATTATTCTGTCTCTGGATAACTCCTTTGCAACTAGTCTTATTCCCTGTCTCACTGACACACATGTAACATTTTGGGTTCAAAGATGTCATAGCGTCTCCTTCCCACTCTATCTTGAACAGACCTGGAGTTCGCTTGTCAAACACCAGGCCGCGATAGCAACACAGTGGTTGTACCCATGGGTAGTTGTGTGTTCTACATTGAATGTACGTCTCTCTATGTTGCAGATTATCACAAGATTCAGCAGGTAACCACTTGTGACGCTCTCTGAAGTATTGCTCACGCATCTCAGGTTTGACAGCTTCGTCTAAATTTTTTTTAGACAATGCAAAATAAAAACTGTCAGTGTCCATTTCACACATTTCAAAGTCTTTTGAGTCAATGAACTTCAACAAGAAGTCGTAGTAGAACGCTAACATTTTCAGTTTAGCGTACTGGTATACCATGAACGCAATCTGAACAGGTAAGTCGTATGTGATACTAGTCGGGAGAGATGACATTTCTACAGTGTTCTCACTGATGTCATGCACTTGTTGTACTGACCAGTGCAGACAATGTCGACTAGCAAAATCTGGACTTACATATTTAGTATTCAAGAAATTCCGCTTGTTACATATAGTCTTACCATATGAACTGTTACCTAACAGTTTATACAAGTCAGACAGGATCTTGCAGTCAACATTCTCATCTCCTTTCCGTCTAGCTGCTGTCACTTCTTGCACAAAAGGTTTGAAAGTTTCTTCAGGTGTGTATTGAACTAACAAGTGCACTTTGCGAACTACTAAACCTTTCTCTAGATACCACTTAAGTAAAGGAGTACCTAGTAGAAGACCTGATCCATGGAAACTACCTATCAACTGTCTCTGAGGTTGACGCAGTTTCCCTACACTTTCTAGATAAGTTTTCATATGGTCACCTACATCTTCTTTGCTGACAAGAATGTTCTTGAAAACTGGTGTCATTTCAGCAAAATATGGTTTGAGATGCTCAGGTGTGTGAATATCTACTTGAATCAACCCAAAGACTGAACCACTTTTCACACCTTCTATTATCTCACCTTGACTCATCTTACCAGCTGAAGACGGTCTATTAACACTCCATTCAGGTTTCAGTTTCAAACACTGAGTGTTATTTCGTAATTTGATCCACTGACATTCATATTGTTCTACTACTGTGTAACCTAAACTTTTCAGATACAGAGTTACAGCAGCTGTTTTAGTAGAACGCTCTTCTATCCCTTCCCGACCCTTCTTACTAGTCATCAATGTCTTGTTAATGTGACATGTATGACCATGCCAATTGTAACCGTGGAACTGATATACAGTAAAATCTTGTTATAAGGAGCACCTTTTGGCATGGCAAATTTGCTCCTTGTAACCAACCTTTCTTGTAACCGAATTTGTTGATACAGTAATATTTGGCTATAATGGCCATGGATATAACGAGCACTGGCTTATAATTAGCATCATACCATACCCTGTTCTTCTCCTATACTTTGTTATGACGTTATGACACAGGTCCGTACCTACCCCCCCCTCCCCTGGGCTGGCTACATCACAAGAAGAAGCCATGACATAGCGCCCCCCCCCCTCCCCTGGGCTGGCTACATCACAAGAAGAAGCCATTACATAGCGCCCCCCCCTCCCCTGGGCTGGCTACATCACAAGAAGAAGCCATGACATAGCGCCCCCCCCCTCCCCTGGGCTGGCTACATCACAAGAAGAAGCCATGACAAACGGCGCCCCCCCTCCCCTGGGCTGGCTACATCACAAGAAGAAGCCATGACATAGCGCCCCCCACCTCCCCTTACCCACTCCCACCTCACAGGTCCGTACCAACCCTCCCCCCCCCCCGCCCCCACCTTCCCTGGGCCAGCCATGTCAAAAAGTGCTCCTTATAAACGATTTTTATGAGAATTGCTCCTTCTAGCAGGGTTATTTTACTATAGAAATGCATGGAAAACGGTTTCGGCAGGGCAAATGTGCTCCTTATAACCGTCTGCTCCTAATATCCGTCCTCCTTATAACGAGATTCTACTGTATCAATTTACGATCAGGGACTATCCCATCTACTCTTATACGCTGACTACCTAAACTGTCTTCACCATAGTTGTATTGATGTAAAATAGGTACTTTGTCTAGTATAGCTCTGTAACTGAGCCATTCTACAGCTGAGTAACTGATTTGCTGACTGAGAACAGGTTTGAAATCATCTTCGCAACGTCTCACTACATAGAACCCTGTACAATGAGCTTCACCCATACATTTCAAGTACAAACTGTTTGCATCTACTCCTAAAATGTGATCACACTTTTTACTCTCAACTCCATACTTACGCTCTCTTATTCTAGTTATACCACTACGATGGTGCCTGTGGAATATTATAGCAGGTCCACCAACTAAATTCTTTCTCAGTAAGTTGTGGACTTCTTTTTCATGATGTGAAAAGAGAACATAAGGTGTCGCATTCAACTCAGTGTTCTAAAAGAGGAACTTCAAAGTCAAACCTGGAAGTGTCAAACCATCTTTGAACATGTCGACATTCCTTTCTATGAAGAACTTGCTATGTTCATTTATAGCTCTGACAAATGGAGCTACATCTAAATTGTTATAGTACACTAAGTAGTCTTTCATTGTTTTCATTTTTTCTTTTAACCAACTCTTCTTTACAGCTTCTATACTCAGCTTGAGTTATACCTTTCCCAGTCAGAGAGCTATAGAAACTCCTCCTAGATGGGAGAGTTGTGTTATCTAATTTTCGGACATTGTCCATCCACTCATGAGGAAAAAAAACTTTCTCTGTGTCTTTCAAAAAAGCTTTCAAATAACTAGCGTAATTATAACCTTGAGCTGGATAGTTCACCATGTCTAAGAACACTAAGTGCTCAGTGTATACAGCAATGTACTGGTTACACCTTTTTATAGTTGTCATAAGTTTCTTTTCTCTTTCTGGGAAGAAAGTGTGGAAACTTCTCTTTATTAGATTCAAGTCATATCGACCTGAGTTAAAACCCACTACAGGTACTCTGTTCATATAAGCTGTTAGAGCTTGTTTAGCTCTGACGACAGGTGATAAATTATACTTACTTTTCTCTAGCTTAGCAGCTTTCAAAGCTGCACTCTCTAACCTTTCTTCTTCAGCTTGCAGAGCATCTAGCTGATCTGTCACTACTTTAAAACGCTCTCTGACATGTTCACCTATTTCATAAGCTAACATATCTATGTATCCTAATACACGACTGACTAAGTCATCATTTTCTCTGTTACTCTCTCTAACAAAACACACTGGTTCTGTATACCCTGGAAAGTCACTAGCTACATTAGCAGACAGTGGTACATGATCTAACTCAAAAGTTGTGTTACAACTTTTCTCACCGTTCTTTACAAAATAACTTTAAGTCGAAAAGCAATCTTATATGGATATATCTTTAAGTGAGTAGGTGTGTGTACACCTAGCTCACTCAACTTCTGAAATATAGTTCTACTAGGTTTGTACACACCTCCTTTGTATATAAATCTTACTTTAGTACAGTCTTTTGTTACAGCAGTGTGTCTCTTCAAGTTGTAATTAGAAGAGAATGCTTTGTAACATTTTTCACAGCTGTACACTCGTCCATATTTACACATATGTACACTCTCTTACTATAACAGTCTCGGTGGAAGTGTAACATACCTCTTTTCCTGAAACTAGCAGGGACACTCTCTAACTTACCTAAGAACACATTTGTAGGTCTAATATAAGTCAGATTCACATTCACATTACCTACTACAGTCCACTTTGTGTCAGGTCTACTTGTGTCAACTTTCACTTTACTTTTCAATAGATCTATGCAACTTTCAAAACTCTCAGAGTTCTTAAATAAGAAGTAAGGGTCTTGATGGTCTTCACTGTCATAAAAGACTGAAGAGGTGTTAGCTGAAGCATGAAAATACATGACTCTTTGCTCAGCGTCTTCAGTGCAAGTCAAAATTCGGCCAAAAGACACAGCTACTCTATAACTGTATAACTGATTCTCATGTATAGCTCTGAGAGCTGTCACTATCTCACTCACTCCTTGATCAGATTCAAAAGTTGTTAATCTGACGTTATATATAGCTTGTACACAACCTAATACAACTAAACCTTGACCTATTGATCTGAAATTTGATTTGTAATATTCTAAGAAGTGAGAGTTTTTCACAATCTCTTCAGGTAAAACTGTTTCACTAGAGAAGACTTCTCTCAAGCAAGTCTCTGAAGTACACAAGTTCTTACTACTGTTATGTATAGTAACTTGTCTAGGTATTCTAGGTACATTACACCAAATACAACTGATAGTATTGACATGCATTTTAAAAACTCTTCAGATATACACTCTCTCCTTCTTTTTTTCTTTTCTTTTTTTCACTAGAACATACTCACTAACAGACAGACAGACAGACAGACAGACAGACAGACAGACACATCATGTAAATAATTTACAGCTCTATCAATACAGTTTTGAGGAACCTTACAACTGATGTAATTTAATTGTTGAGCACTCACCTAATCAGTCTCATCGCAAGTGGTAACACCTCTGTAAAAGTTCTTGTCAGTCTCCAGCATCGGCCCAACACGTTCCATGATGTCTTTGATCGTGTTGACAGTGACTGTGTACCCACAGTGTATTGGGCTTGTTGTTGCTCGACCTGCTGGCAGCGCTTTATCCATTTCTTCCACATAAGACGACGTTCCGATGTGGATCTTAGCTTGCCCCCTGTAGAGGTTGACTAGGACGTGTGTTTGACAGGGTTGTCTAAGTAGTTCAGATAGTTCTTCACTACTGGTGCTCCTTTCTTGGCTTCTTCTGTAATCCTGTCATAGTTCTCTATGATAGATTTTCTCTGGTAGAAGAGCCCTCTGAAGTCGTTTGCCCGTAAGTTGCCTTGCCTCTCATAAGGCTTGTTCAAATATTGCCTTATTGAGACGCCACTGATGAAGGGGAGCTTGTATACTTCAAGCAGCATGCATGTGTCTCCAGGTGGGTAGAACAGCTGGTCAGGAACAACACTACCTTCGGCTTGCTGAGATGGGAAACCAAAGCGACTAGGCCACTTCTCACCAGTCAAAGGGACTATGCGGAAGTTAGCCAGCTTAGACCCAACTTTCTTGGATCCGTTCTTCGGCTGAAGAGGTGTCACAACAGCAGTGGCAACCGTCGATTGGGAAGTAACACTTCCCACACCAACCTTTGCAGCACGTGCAGCAGCTGCAGCTACAGTAGCCAAACTCTTGGTGTACTTTCGCTTCTTTTTTTTTTCAACAACTACTTCTGGCTGAATCTGTGGAGATGGACCTCTTTTAGTAGCTGTCGTCACCTTGGGAGTCACCTACTACTCGTGAGTAGTACTCATCTGTGACTACTGTAGCTTCCCCGTTGATGACGACGACAGTGTCTGTCGGTCCAGGAGTGATGACGGCCCCAGTACTATCCCTCACAACAATGTCAGATCGTACAGCTGTAGTGACAGGTGAGGAGGGTGGAGCACAGCGTCCTTCAGCTTCAGCTTTCTGGAACCACTCATCTAGTACTTCATTCAAGTCGTGCCCGATGATTTCACCTTCTTCTACTTCGTCCTCTGTCAAGTCGATGACGATTGGCGTAGTGGGTCGAAGTGGCTCGTCTCCTGTCAAGTCAATGACGACTGGGGAAGTAGCTCCAGTAGGAAGATCTCCAGTGTCTCGTTCGAAGGGCATGACGTCTGACAGGGTCTGGTAAGTGAGGACATCTTGAGGCGGTTCAGGGTTGCTGAAGGTCGTAGAGTTCAAAGCTGGTGCTGATGTAGATACATCATGGTCCAGTACGCCAGTGGAAGAAGCCAGCATGCAGTCCAGATTGTGATGTAACCCCAAGATAGCTGCACTCTGCTCTTCAGGTGTACTTGGACAATGAATCCACTGTACTTCATTGCTTACTGTAGGAGGTATCTCCACAGAAACGTCCAGAACTAAGTTCTTGCTCTTAGCTACTTTAGAACCCTTCTTAGAGCTCTTGTTGCCAGCAGACCGCATCCTAAACTAAAACAGTTAGTTTGTAGAAGTTGAAAGTAGAGGCAGCGTGTAGAGTGTCAGGAGTAGGGTAGTCGTTACAGTTGAGCAGCTCAGGAGCAGTTTGATTTCAACTGAGCAAATCAAGGGGTATATATACTAATTTTACTAAGAACGACTATCAAACGTTGTCACACGTTTGTTGAACGACAATAGACGAAGATTTGACGTGTGACATTTTTTTCATATTTCATCTCTAATTGTTATTGTACGACAATTATACGCACATGTCACTATAGTAAAGTACTAGGCAGAGTTTAGATACAACGTATCTGTATCAACCACACTGCATAAATAAGCACTAGATAACCCATAACAGACTAGTGCTTCTGCGGAGAGTAAAACAAAAAGTTGAAAAACAGTTGGAAATGTGAACTCTATTCAGATAGCACAGTGGCCGTCAGCTGGATGGGGCGTTGCAACATAAAAGGAACGTTCATGAATGATGTATCTTATACTACACTTTTCAACATGAAAAAATATAAATACCATTTTAATATATTTTTTAACTTATTATATGATTGACAAGTTTGAAGATGAACTTTACATTTTCTTCTTGACATTTATTTGAAAGATTTTCGTTCAAGTGAGTTAATTTGTGGACACTACTTTTCTAAAGAGGGTGGGGGCAACAATTAGTGTACGTTCAAAACAACCGGCTGTGATCACATTCAAACTGAGCAGCTCTGAGACAACATGTCCAGTGCAGCTTGTACACCTCTACCGATTTCACTGAGCACTAAAGACCGGCGGTCAGTTTGGGAGTTCATTTCAGACGTCAAGAGTGGAGTAGAGACTGGTGAGGAAATGTGGCTGTTCAGATATTGTCCTGAAGAGTACGTCAGAGATAGTTACATACCTCCAAATCTAGATTTTTCAAATTGTTTTCTGCATAACAACACTACTCCCATAAATGCTAGTAGTCCTTCTCTCAAGAAGTTCATAACTAGTTCTACGGGGAAAGCTACTCAATCTGAAGTAGTGAGCAGCGTGTTACTACCAGTTTCTAAGTTACAACACATTGTAACCTCTCATAGTGTAGTAGCTTCAGCTATTAACATTCAGAAATGTAGGATGAAACCCTACTTCAAAATTAATCAGCTCGAATCACAGCAGCTGGGAAATTCCGTGTTCATCTCTACGAGTATGGTACAAGGCTTAATCAAGCACACAGTATCAGCTCCTGACAAGATAACACGTGCAAAATACTCTTCAGACCGGTTTCTGTATGAAAGAGCATACAAGACTGAGATTGGACACAACTCTGGTCTCTCATATATTGAGAGACCCCCCTTCAAACTGTCACTCTACTTTTTAAAATATTTCTATGCACACTGTGTGTTAAACAGGTTAGTTGTCAAGTCATAAATCACTCAGAGTATATAGGGTCGTGTAAGTGCACTCACTCATTCAAACGACCTTTCAACGTCATCATGAAGACAGCTCATGACCTCTACACGCTAGTTAAAGCTAGATACCCTGAAGACGAGTTAGTATTACAGTATGTGTGTGAAAGAAAAGAGTCTGTCACATGCACTGTAAAAACTTTACAGTACATTTTCAATCATTTCAAACAGACTTTAGAGCACAGGAAATGGTTGTATTACACTTGGGTTCTGCTAAGTGATAGCTTCAATGAGAGTGAAGCTAAATGTATAGACAAGTTGATAATGAAGCACGACTTGTCTAAGTTTTCAGCTGTAGAAGCTCTTGGATACGGCTGGAAGTTTGGCCACCTTAAGAGTTCAAAACCTCTCAAGAACTCTCACCACCTTGCAATGTGGGAGTCAGCGCTGAAACATCACTAAGCAAACAACCCCCACCGTCCTCAGTACCACTCTAATCAAGACATGCCGACACATTACTTATTAGAGAGTATCATCGACATGCTAGGTTGTCGGCTTCAAAGGAACTTAGCAGGTCGTTCAGATTTGAAAGTAGAAGACATTTTCAAAATCCCAGATACGTATCTAGAACGTTACACTGAAGCAGACAGATATAGAGTTAAAACTTATTTAAGTCAGTGGGAGCGTGATATTACAACGTCCTCTCACCGTAGTGGTTTAGCACTCAGAATGTTATTGTAAACGTTAGTGCATCGTATAGAGTTGGGTGGGGTGGGGGGTGTGTATTGTATTAGCATAGGGTGTATGGGGTGGGGGCACCCCTCTAGTTTGAAATGGATAGGGGGGCGAGGAGTTCGAACTCAGAACGTTTTGCATACTCTTTACACGATTTCCCTACGTATCTAGTCTACAGAGCTTTATAAAAGCTCGCCCTAGCCTACATCACCCCATACAACGCTCTACCTACCTACCTGCCTGTATACTCCTTCACTGACTCGCTCAGTATGGCAGATTTCGATCTAGTAGTACCTGTATCATCATACTTCAAAGGAGAGCCGTTAGGATACTTACCAGACTCTATGCTACTGAAAATAAGTAGTAAGTTGCCGACATCAGATTACATACGGTTAGGTTCATACCTTAAAGTGAACTGGAAGGACATGGGATATCTCAGTTGTGAGAGAAGTGTCATAACTCAAGCCAGAGAAATGTTCACTACTTGGTACCAGAAAAGTTGTACTACTAAGTGGAAGGAACTAGCAGACGCGTTGGAGGAATCTTACTGTATGGACCTCATCCAATTCTCACGTGAGTACATGGACAAGCATGACATGTGGGATGGCTTAGAGAGTGGAGACATGGAGTGGAAAGTGCAGAAATATTTCTCTCTTTTGTCTGAGCTCTGCCCTAGAGACTGGAATACTATAGGGATCTACTTAGGCTTGACTTCTCATGAAATAGCTTTCATCTCTCAACCTGTGCCTTCTGACAGGACTGTCAAGAACCCCGTCTATGAAGTGCTGAGAGCTTGGAAGTACAACGAGACGTCTGAGCCTATGGCTCTGATGAAAGTGTTGCAAGACGACATGGGTCGCAGTGACGTCGCAATGTATGTTCAAGGGTTGTATGCAGCTGTACCCAAAGCCATAAAAGTGAGTGGTGTCACCTCAGTGTTGACCACTCTCGTCTGATCACTACACTAAGATGGACGTCTCTAGCACTGTAGAATCTGTTGAATTCGATCATAGACTGCAGTCACCTTTCACTATGCTAATAGCAGGACCTACATCGTGTGGTAAGAGTCGTTTAGTTTTCGAAGTAATAAATAACGTGAAGACTCTCGTCACACCTGAAGTACACAATATAACTTACTGCTACGGCCAGTTGCAACCACAGTTTGAAAAGTTGAAAAGTGCAGGTGTGAAATTTAACGAAGGTCTTCTTACAAGGGATGAACTTTTCAACACTAGTCGAGATACCACTAAACACTCGATGCTCATCATAGACGACTTGTTAGACCCAGAATATGCACCTATAGCTAAAGACCTCTTCATCAAAGGTTCTCATCATCTAAAAATGAATGTAATATTCATTACTCAGAACTTATTCTTCGCTAACAAAGACTTCAGGACTCTCAGTTTAAACAGCCATTATCTAGTTATTTTTAAGAACCCTCGAGATATGAGTCAGATAAGTTATATATCTAGACAAGCTTTCCCTGCACAGCCATCTTTCTTGACTCAAGTATATAACAAAGAGACTACAGCTAAGCACTCATACATAGTCTTGGACTGTAAGCAGAGCACACCTGACAACTTGAGGAACAGTATAACAACACCTTGGAACAGCGTAGTATTCATTCCTACTGGAAAAAAGCAGAAGAAATGAAGGGTAGTACTAAGAGTAAGCGTGCTGAGAGTCTTAAGCGCCGTCAAAGAAGTGCTTACTATCAAAAGTTAGTTTCCTTACGGCGGCATTACTCTCTGTTGAAACATATAGCTAAATGTAGCACTACAGACTGTCAACATTTAGTGAGAGGTCTCAGTGACGAAGTGATAAGACTAATGAGTCAAATATGTGTCAATGTAATGAACAAAACCTTGACGCCGAACTCAGCTCACGCAGTCAAGAAGTTATCGCCGTACAAGAAACAACTGAAGGATATCACAAAACCAAAGATTACTGTCATAGCTAAGAGACGAGTACTACAACAGAAAGGTGGTTTCATAGGTGCACTGCTAGGTGTAGCACTACCTCTTATTACTAGTCTCATAGGATCAGCTGTCAGACGGTAGTCATGTCTTACACACGTATGGCTTTAGTGAGACCTGATTTAGTGGGTAAAAGCGATACCCCCATTTCTTCTACTACTAACACTGACCCACTACCTAGTGCAACACTCGCATCTTCTGCTCCAGCTGTGCTACCAGACCCTCAAACTCAGTTCTATGAGAGTCAACTAGTCAGAGAAAAACTATCCCCACACAGTAGTCTAGTGGAGATATTGAGTCACTTACAGAAAGAAGCAACTAGAGTATTGAATGACTCTCAGTTGAACACTAGTGAGAGACTCAGCAGATACAATCAGCTCATGACTAAATCTTCTATACTATACAAGAAAGCTAAAATTGTGAGTCGAGCTGCTTCTTCTATGAACCCTAGAAATATTACTCGCCACCGTCGAAGAAGAGGTAGAAGAGTAGAAGAAGCAGACGATGAAGCTAGTTCAGGTGAGGATGACGATATGTTTTCCACTACTAGCCATCAAACTCCAACTCCAAGTTTACCTGGTAGTAGTGGAGACGATGAATACGAGTCTGGAGAAGAAGAAGGAAGAGAAGAAGACACAGGGCCTATAGGTAGACAAGGTGTCATGGTGATGGATACTTTAATTCAAAGGCGTGTACCTAATACTTATCAGAAGACTGCTATGAATCTGTATAGACACTTAGTAGACTCTGACAAAGGTCAAGGTACTATCAATTGGACTCCTAGTGGTGAACTAGTAGTGCAAGGGCGGCGTATAGAAGGGAGTAACATCATTGATCTACTAGGTGATGCAGCTCGGAAAAATAGTCTAACTAAGAAGCAACCTCTCATAGGACAAAAGCACTTCATCGCAGCTGTTAAAAGGCTGAACCCAGACTTGAAGTTCGTCAGAAACAAAGAATCTTTCAAGAGTGGTACTTCTATGACTGTCTCACCCTTCAGAAGACGTATAACACCAGGGCGTAAACGTAAAGCTAATACTTCACAGAGTGGTACCTCGGCAACTAGCAAAGTTATGGCGGACAAAGCTTTGAAGAATGCTGTAGTAGATCGGTATACTTCAGTCAGAGAGCCTGGAAGTTTCACTAGTGTGAGTAAGTTGCGCCACCATCACTTCAAGAAGACTGACTTAAAAAACATTGCTGAAGCTTTAGAAGATGTGGATGCTTACACTAGACACAAACCTTACAAGAGACGGTTCACAAGACACAAGACTCAGACTTGGGGTATAGATAGACAATGGCAGTTGGATCTTATTGACATGAGAGAGTCTTCACGTGAGAACAAAGGGTACCAGTATATTTTAGCTGGTATAGATGTATTCTCAAGATATGGCTTTGCTCAACCTGTCAAGAGCAAGAAAGCTGTGGATGTATTAGAAGCTTACAAAAAAATGACTGAGAGTAGACAACCTGTTAAAATCGAGACTGACAAAGGAAAAGAATTTTTGAACCAAACTTTCAGAAGTCATTTAGAAGAAACTGGTGTGGAATTGTTCACTGGAGAGAACGATGACGTGAAATGCCCTATAGCTGAGCGATTTAACACTACACTGCAAGGTAAGCTGTGGCGTTGCTTTGCTTACTTCAACAACTACAAGTGGACAAGCATACTTCAAGATCTAGTCCACTCTTACAATAGTACTGTGCATAAGACACTAGGTGCAGCTCCAGTCGACATCACAGACCAGAACTCTGATGCTCTCTTCTACAGGTTATATGAACAACCACCAGACAAGAGAACTATGCCCAAGTTACTTTTGAAGAAAGGTTCTAAAGTGTGCATGCTTGCTAAGAAGCGCGCTTTCAACAGAGGTTACGACCCTAACTGGACTGAAGAAATATACACTATAGATTCTGTCAAACCTAAAGGATACCAACTGAAAGATGAACTGGGAGAAGAGATAAAAGGAACTTTCTACCAACCTGAAGTTCAAAAGGTCCATGTCCGTCAAGGGAAGAGGTACGACATAGAGGAAGTAGTGAAGTACAGAGGCTCAGGTCGTAAGCGTCAAGCATACGTCAAGTGGAAAGGTTACGGCGATAAGTTTAACACGTGGGAACCTGCTAAGAACGTGAAAAAATGGCGTTCACAATGACACTACCTAGCAACTTATCTATGAAAGTTTTCCCAGACAACACTCTGACAACTTACAACACGTTGTTTCCCGAGTATGTATCTTGTAGTACTCCAATGGAGTGTGCTCTGCAAGAAATAATGTGTCCTACTAGCTGGTACAACGTAGAATGTGAGACATTGTTGTTCATAGAAGGTGAAACAGACTCAACTATACCCAAGAGCGTCATGAGTGCTAAAAGACTACAAAGAAGCACTACATAAGCGAAGCTCAGACTTTTTTCCTTACACAGCGAACGATCCTGTGTTGAACAGGAAAAGTTCAAGTCTACATGACGGAGTAGCTGAGAAGTGTCTACAACGAGGTGTAGAGATCAAGCGCTCTAAAGAAGTACCAGTACGACAACCTACAGCGAGACTTAGTGTAGAATCAGACCCTAGCTCTGGAGAAGTAGCACGACCTACGGCGCCACATAGTGTAGAATCAGACAGCGAAACCGAAACTGAGCCAGACCCTTTGGCAGACCAGCCGCCATCTGGTGCAGACAGTATCACTTACAGAATAGTACGCGGTTTGAACCCCGAGAACCGTGCAAGTGCAGCGGTCTCAGCTGTGAGAGATTCACTCAACTTAAATTGCACAGAAAAAGGAGCATTCATAAACAGGCCTACTACTAGAGAGTCAGAAGTTTTGACTGAGGAAGAACTCAGAGTAGTGAAAATAGAATTAAAGTTGAAGTATTTAGATAAAATAGTCAACACTTTCCAATTCCCAGCAGTCCGGACGTATACAGCTTTCTCTCTGCAAGGTGTATATCTACAAGACAACGCTGACTTTATAAATTATCTGAACAAGTGTATAAACAGGAAACACCCTAGTATAATCAAGAAACTGAGGACACACCACAAGAACAATAAATCTAACGTGTTCACATACAACAGGTATACAATGAAGTGTATTGTAGCTCTACCTTCTGATGTTGTGATACAACTACCAGCTAACTTGGGTGTGCAGTTAGGGTTCGGAGGTGGTGTCTTCTTGATGAATAAGACTGAAGGTCAAGCTGTAGTAGACTTGAAGTTCAGAGCTCAGACTGTCTATGTATACTCTGATATAGTGAAACATAACATCGTTGGAGACAAGAGAGCACCTCTGTTGAGAGTTGTAAACATTTATCCACTGCTAGGTGACACACAGACTGTCACTTTCCAGCCTTTGATGTACCAACCTGTGAGTAAAAGCAGCTTCAGACAGATCGCCATCTACTTAAGAGACAGCACAGGTCGTCCTATACCATTTGAACGTGGAGCAGTGACTGTAGTACTAGCTTTTAGACCTATAAGCAACCACATATAGTAACAGTATGCTTCAGCGCTTTGGCCCACCTCCATACTTAGCCCCTAGAGGGGAGTATGGTGCTTACTATGCTAAATCTCAGTTTGGTCACGGTGTTCTACCAGCTTTCGGTGGAGTAGCTAGGCAACGTGGTCATGGTATTGGATCTATCATATCAGGATTACTGCGAGGAGCTGTCCCCCTTTTGAGCACTATTGGTCGTAAAGTTGCTAAGACAGCTGGCACAGCACTACTCTCTACAGGTGCAGGAGTACTTTCAGATGTCATGGCTGGAAAGCCGCTCAAGAAGAGTGTAAACAAACATGTCAGAGGTCAAAGCCAAGCTCTATTGAAGAGAGCTCATTCTTCAGCTCAGAACTACATAAACAGAGTATCTCAACCGACTCCAGCCAAACGCCGTGCGACAGTCCGACGTGGAGGACGTACTAAGCAGCAGACAGGCAAAGGGCGTAAGAAGAAGAAGCAGAGTCGTGCTAGCAATAAAGCACTACTGTTCTAATCATGAGTCTGTTACATCCTCATGGCCAGGCATGTGCTGTAGAAGAGTTAGATCTCCATGCAGTAGGAGTGACTCAAAAAGACATTCTGAAAAGTCAGACAGTCACTAAGACAACTAACAATGCTTTGACTGATCACACTGACTCTTTCGACTTTACTTTTGAGCCAACTACTCTGTACACAGATTTGAGTGAAGCAGAGTTGTACTTGGAAATAGAAGTTGTAGATGCTGCTGGGACACCTCTAGCAGTAGGTGACGAAGCTACACCTGTGAACAACATAGGCCACTCCCTCTTCTCTTCTGTTCAACTGTTGATCAACGGAGAGAAAGTGACAGGGAACAATGAAGACTATGCACTGAAAGCTACATTGTTAGACTTAGTAGGAACTGAAGTGAACAACAAGACTACTCGGTTGAAGGGTCTACAGAAGTGGATGATGGACACAGCTGGCCACATGGAAGGACGAGTTGCTGCTAACACTGGTTTCGTTGCTCGCCGGAAAGAGTTCAGTGCAAGACAGACTCACGGAGTCATCATCAGACCCCACATCGACCTCCTCAAGCAGTGCAAGCTCTTCCCTTCACATTGTGAGTTCAAGTTCATATATAAATGTAGCTCTCCAGCTTTCTACATGATGCAAGCTGCAGACTTAGACTTCAAAGTGAAGATCACTAAAGCTGAGATGAGTGTGCGCCAAGTGACTGCGAGAGACGAAGTAGCTGAAGTCCACAATAAAACAGTGCTGAACCCTCAGTTCGGGCCATTCAACTACACTCTGACGAGGTGTCGAGTCACTAAACACACTCTAGACGGAGGGTCACAAGAGTACAGTTGGACTCAACCCGACACAAGCCAGATCCCGACCCGTGTCCTACTAGCTTTAGTCAGAGACTGCAGCGTCAGGCACTAAAAGTGAGAACCCGTTCAACTTCCAGAACTACTCAGTGAGAGAAGTAAGTCTGAAGTATGATGATCATAAATATGAAGTGAAGACTGACTTTGCTGCAGGGAACTGTGTGAAAGCTTACAGGAACTTGTTCAGAGAGACAGGTCTACTAGCTGTAAGTCAAGATTGTGGTCTGACTTTAGAACAGTTCCAAGCAGGGTACACAGTCTTCGCTTTCGACCTGACTCCAGACAGGACTCCTGAATGCCCACGCATCAACTTAGTGAAGCAAGGGAAGTTGACTGTGTCTCTGAGGTTCAACGCCCCTACAAATCACGCCATCTCTGCTGTCATCTGTGCTTTCTACAACAACAACATCCAACTCACAGCTGACAGACTGCCAGTCACAGACTACCACATGACCTGAGAGGATGAAGACTTCACAACTGAATACTGTTCTTAGCCAACACCCGCACACTCGACGATACTTCCTAGGTACTTTCCCTAGTGATGAGTGCCCTGCTGAAGCAACACCTCTGACTTGCTTTGTCAGTAACACACACCCTCACACACAACCTGGACAACATTGGATAGCTTTCTATGTTCAGAGTGATGAAGTAGTGTACTATTTCGATCCTTATGGTTTACCCCCTATGAGTATATATCACAGAGCGTTCTTGAAGAAATCATCAGACAAGCGTGGGACTTTCAACAAGCAACAACTACAAAGTTTATACACTAAGACTTGTGGCGCTCATTGCATCAACTTCTTGATAGAAACATGTCGAACCCAAGACCCTCAACACACTCTACACAACCTTCTCCAACTGCCAACCAACCTGACCGATCAAATGGTACAGCCATACATGAGTCTATACTAAAGTCTCTACAGCAAGAAGCTGCAAGTACTAAACACAACTTACTTGCAGACAGCACTCAGAGAGAGTTAGACGTCATTGACAGGTTGAAGAGTAACGCTGATGTCATGGATGAAATAATAGATATGATCAGTCAGCTCATGTACAGAGTGAGGCAACTAGAAGAAGTTCAAGACAAGGCAGAAGTGGAGAAAACTAAAACTGGAGGAGGGTGTGGGTTGAACTGTGCCAATAACTCATTCACTTTGTAACTGCTTTGCTTTTGCTTTGTGTGAAATAAAAAAAGAATGAAAAGAACAAATTGTGTCGTGTATCTGTGTATATACCAACGGTATTTATAGAATACTACAGTTAGTATCCCATCTGCATGTGACAGTATTACTGAAATGTCATTGTTGACATTTGAAAACCACGTGGTGTATAGCACGTATACCTTGTATTTACAAAGTTAGTAGGTCATATTGACATATATTAACCAATCAGAAGCTTGTAAAGTATGTCATGACCTCTAATCTAGGTCAGTGACGTCACTTCCTGTCATATAGAAGCTTCTGATTGGCTCTTAAAGGTCACTTCCGTTCTGCAAGTGTCAACTGACCTAGTTGCACCCGTTTCTTACGCGCTGAATATGCTCCTATATACTACTCCTATTTATCATTCCTTTCCATTTTTGCCTTTTATCTTGGTACATACCTTCTAGCATTAGTCAAATATCAGGCCTCCTCCATGTTATAGATGCGCATGCTAGGCCACTTTAAAAAGAAAGTTGTTTCTCATCACCAAGCAGTGAAAATATGGCAGGGGTGTTTTTTTGTTTTATCTTAATCATTTTTTTGGGGCATAAATACGTAGGGAAATTAGGACTTTTCACAAGCAATTTTCTCATTTAAGTAATTCAAAGTTTAATGATCAGCAAAAGTTTTTGGAATGCAAGTTATATCTAGCTGACTGCATTACTGACAGCATAAGCTTTGATTCGATACCAAATTTGCCAATACTCTTCTAATTTAACATATTTTTCATTAGAAATCTAAAAAAAATGTCAAAAGTTTTCCCATAAGCCCTTAATACACGGCAACAAAAACCTGCATTAAAACGGTATCGCACCTCTGCCGCCACTATTTCATCGCTATTTTCGCGCCTGTACCACCAAAGTCGACAGCGTTATAGTGGTGAAATTGGTACGGCAGGGCTGTGAAACCATTTTAATGCACATTCCTGTCGCAGTGGACTTTGAGCTTAATCATGATTTTTATGATGGGCGCGTGATGAGAAACAATTTCTTTTAGAGTGGCCTTATGAGCAGTTCATTATAGTAGGTTGGGACATAGACTGTGTTTCATCTTTCGCCAATTGAGCGGGGAAAGATGAAAACATTTAGAGTGTGAGGCACTTATTGTAACCCTTTAAGGACATATGTAACTAAAAGATGACATTTGTCGTCATGATGCACCACTGCATCCCAGGCGAATAGCTCGCCGGGCCTGCATTGCTGCATCATGCCGACCCTTCGGGAGTGTCTCAATCCTATAAGGTTGGCATGATGTTTGAACGCAGCCCTGGTTAGTTACTCACCAGGGCTGCATTCATGCATCATGACGAGCAAGGGCATGATGCATTAGGGCATGAAGCCGTCCTTAAAGGGTTAACAATCAGCTACTTAGCCTGTGCTTGCTGTAGCAGAACATACAACAGGGATAAAGAACTAACTTTGTCTAGATTTATATTACGGCAACCAGACAGCAAGAAATACATAGAACTAGAAGCATTCTCACACATACGAACATGTATTATGTATTGCTTTTAACCTTGTTTGTTGACTATCAGCTAGAGTAAGGCCAAAAAAAAGTGTGTTTGAGGTCACCCCTATCAAAACAGGGCCGACCAACGTTTTTTATGCAATTTTGAAGACATTTTCTTATTTTCACCCTTTTGAGGTCAATTTGGATCTTTGGAGAGGCTGGCTTTAGTACTTTCCTGTTAAAAAAAAAAATTTTAAAAAATCTGACTTACCGACCCGACATTTTTCTTGCCATGTTACCTAAATTAAACCACTTTTTTTGCCTAATTGAAGAACGCTATATTAAGGACAAGGACCCATGTGACCAAAAGATTAACTGACAAACAATTCAAGCCCAAACTGTTCTGTGTTCCTATTACCAGCTGTAATTCTATCATGAAATAAAAAAGTGGGGACCCATGCTGCTTTATCCAGGACTGGCCATGGAAGAAGGAGCCCCCCTTCCCACTTTTTTCCAACCCCAAAAATGGTCAATCCAAAACGGTAAGTAAAAAGGGGTCAAAAATGGTCAACCCTTGAGTCTCCAATACTTTGAAACTGCTTGCTACACCCCTGGTGTGTTGAGTCACGTTTTCTCCACTTGCTACAAAGTGTCCCAACCTATTATCAAACCCTTTGTAGGAACTTCATTTATTTCTTCAGACAAGAAGCTTGCAAGGTCCTTGATCATTAAATGAGCGAATGTCGAAGCCTGATGATAAATAGTAGATAATAGAATAAGATGTAGCCTACAATTATGCCATAATAAACTCTAACTGATATTTCTTGTCTTGGTGGGTCCTAAAGTATGGTGAAAATGTGGCAAAAATGTGGCAAAAACATTACACTCAAATCATTTCAACAGCACCAAGCTGTGCCTTTCCTTGACCTGCACGGACCTTGTGGACACTTTGTGGCCTGTGGACAAAACATGACTCCACATTGTGACTACCAGGTGAGTATATAAAGACCACTCTCTTTATAGCAGTTGTTCAGTATGCGTTCTCATGTTAGCTGGATTATGAGTATAGGGTTACTACACTCAAAAAATAAACTTGTCTCCAGACTCTTCAAAGTGACGGTCATAAAATAAACGAGGCAAAAACTTGTCTAAATGACAAGGAAGCGGGTCTTCTAGCTGGAGATAGAAGACCCACTTGGTATGTGCCAGCCCAAAACCCGACATTTGCCAGCTCCAGATTCTATTTGTGGGATGGTAGCCTGATAGGTCAACTTTTGACTCGTTTATTTTATGACAGTCACTTTGACGAGTCTGGTGACAAGTTTACTTTTTCAGTGTACATCATAAGGCCTCTCCAAATAATATCATTGTTTCTCATCACCAAGTGCATCCCCAAAATCCTGTTTTGAGTTTTTTTTAATGGTTTTTTCCAAACTTGAATTGAAAAACAACAAATGGAAAATATAGGACAAAAATAGGTATATTCTTTAGAGTGCTGCGAATGCAAAGGGGGTAGAGAAAACATGCATACTCAGATATTTTAATCAGTTAGAGATTAATGTAGTTTGGCGACAGCCTAGATATCCCTACTTTTTAGTCTTCAGCAAAAATAAAAGAAGAAAAAAGCTCCCTCGTCATATTTCTGATGGCTTAGTGATGAGAAACAAAGATATTATTTCTCCGTCCTCAATTACGCTTTTTGTTGAATGCACTTGGGCAGTCAGAACCTCAATTAACATATGATTGCTCACTTTTTCGAAAAAAGGTCGCCACGGGAAGCTTTTTTGCACCCGTTTGCATTAAAAAAAAAACCAGCTTGAGAAAGGTCAAGGATGCCTTTATCCCTAAGATCTGCCAGGGCAAATAAAATGAGTTGTTTTGGGTGTGTCAGTGGGACCAGTGTTGTGTTTCGCTGAATAATAACTCTGGTCAGTTGTCTGCTATATCACTGGTAGTACTGCCGCTGTCATGGACATGTGTTACCGTTGCACACAGAGAGAATGCGCTGGGGTCTGTGTCTCATGAGATGGGGGCCAATGTGATAGTCTTTGACTGGGTGCCATCTTTGATCTGGTGCCATCTTTGACCGACTGGATAGAAAAGGGTTTATTAAGTGTAGATGAAGATATAAATGGGCTACTAACTACTAATTTAAAGTGTTTTAACATCCATTAACCTTTTCAGCTCATTTTATCTTCATTTGCCCTATTGGTTTTTATCAAGCCGGTCAAAGATGGCAGCTGGTCAGAGATGGCGATCAGTCAAAGATGTCACCCAGTCAAAGACAATCACATTGGCCTCCCCATCTGAGACACAACCAGGGCGAGGCTACACTTATGAAAATAATAAACTCTATTGTTTAATGTACTATGCCCTTGGTCATCATAACAAGCTGACCCCAGAACTGAAAACCTCAGGGACGAGGAATCTCAACAAAAAGAGTTTATTTTAGCCATGCCCAACCAGCCACTGTGCTGTTCTAGGGGGGCTTCCATAAAGTATGTATGCACCAAGGGGGGGTGGGTGGGGGGGGGTCATAGCAAATGCATACAGAAGCGTACATGAAAACAGGGGTGGGAGGGAGGCTCCAGAGGCATTTTAGCATACTCTATATGTACACATTTTCATTCTTTTTAAGATATCAGGGCAAACCAACCATTATTTTTTTTGCGGATTAAACTGACTTCCTTGGGCCGGGGAGGGGGGGGTCAAAAATATTTCACTTGCACGTCATGCTTCAAAGGGCCCACGTGGGGCGATTTTTGACCCAAATGGAAGCGAGTAAAAAAGTTCGACCCCTTGACTGGGGGAGCCAACAAAAATGTTGTGCATTCCAGGGAAGGAGTACATCAGTGATCTTCAGTAAAAAAAGGGAAGTGGGGGTCAGTTTCTAAAATGAGTATGTACTTCAACGGGGAGGGGGGGGGTGTCACCCAAATGCGTACATAATGCAACATGAGGGGTGGGGGTCTATTTTCTGGATAAAATGCATACATACTATATGGAAGCCCCCTAGTCATCAATTATTTCCTTAACCCTTTAAGGACGGTGTACTGCATTAAAGCATCGTATTCTTGGTCGTCATGATACATGAATGCAGCCCTAGAGAGAAGCTTGCCAATGAGAAAATAATCACTCCCTAAGTTGAGCCATAAGGTGGCAACCAGTAAAGTGAATAAATACCCCAACTTTGGAGGGAAATTATCACATTCCTCGAGATGAAATATGCTGATTACTTTTTTCATCCACGTAGACAACACCTTGAATGCCATTTACATATAAACCTGACCCGCTCTGGAATAACTATCCATATATGTAACCCATTTTAAAGAAATAGGTCAGAAGTGACACTTATAAAGCCAAGATATGGGCTTTTCAAGTAGCATATAGGGTTGAAAAAATACGATCTTTGCAAAATGACTTTTTTTAAATAAATTATCTTTTGGCATACAAAGTTACAAAATGATGGCCAAAATGATGGCCATAGGATTCATAATTATATTGTATAATAGAGTCAAATCTAATATGAATGTTAATTATTTGATTAATTATCAATAATTCAACAAAATAATATAAAATATATCACCCAAGAGTGAATATATAGGCTATTATACTACTTGGCATACACTAATTGAAAGCGCCTTATGAGCCTTGCATGAACATAGCATTATTACAAAAAAGTTTATATGTGCAACTTCAGACCCATTTCACTAAATACGGGTCACATATGTTTAATACAAAAGGAAATAAATTGGTCCATGGACTTGATTGGATTAGCATAAAAGTGTTCATTGGTATTCATAAGCAGACCCTTGGTTTGTAATAATTGCAATTAACCTTTCCCACCCACTCATGTCTTCATTGCTGCATTGTCTTCTACGTTCCAGATTATAGCCATGGAAATTGCGACTGTAAATATATCCGCCATACCTACAGGGATTCCCACCTAGTTCAAAACACTGTGGTGCCTTTTCCCATTTTTTTGGGTTATTCTCACGATCCGATCATACCCTGGTTCACTTAGCTATCCCATGTTAGGGTGTTACATGGGCCACTGAAGTGCGTCCCGCAGGTCAATTATAGGGAGAATACTGACATAGGTCCATAAATATGCTCCCCAAAACTTTAATATATATTCCATAATATTGGTTGAGCCCTTCATTTTATCCCAATGAATGTGCGCTCCTGATAGGCATAGTGCTTTTTATCTTGTGTAAGTCATTCCTATCTTTTAAGACCTGTGAATGTGCAGTTACCCCAGAGTCTTGGCACTGCATGAGTGGGTAGACTGTGGCACCAACATCTCCAGTACGAAAGCTATGCATGGCCTTAGTCTATGTCAAATATGGGAGAATCTATGAAATTCCAAATAAATTCGAAGCTACTGGCGTTTTCTATACATATTAGGGTATCCCATTACATGTGCACATTTTTATTGTGAGCAATAGTTTAGCTTTTCTGACAATTTATGTACATTTTTATCACCATGCATCATATTTTTAGAAAATGTGCATTTATATCATGAAACTGCACATTCTGATGAGCAGAATGCATCAAAGAAACATTATATAGCTTTAGCCAAATCTCCTATACTTGAAGTCCAAGTAGCCCTATATCTCCTCCATATTCTGAGTAGACTTATGGTCATGTTAAGACTATAAATCCGTACACAAACAACACCTCAACCATAAACAATGAAAGACATGCATTCATATATAATGATGGTAAAAATAATCAACAGTCTATTTGATATACTTGTCAAGCTATTAAATCCTACATTGAATGAACATTCTACTCCCAGTGCCTGGGGCTGCCTGCAGGGTGGTTACTCAGCCTCCCATCCTGAAATGAAAAAGTACCCTACAAAGTATGTTGGGACCAAATTATATGCTTCTATCACAAAATGAACGATCATCCACATATTGGGAGCTAAGGAACCCCACTACTGCAGTGACCACAGTGTCCCCTCAGTGTGAGTGCCTAGTAGTTTATATAAAGAGCAGCAGGGGTAAAAATATAAGGACCTTTTCAACTTTACAGCTGTCTCATAGCTTTAATACTCCAGATATCCTTATTCTGTTTTTGCATTGTCTTAATAAACCTGTTTTTTTCTTTCTGGACCAGTAGATGAATATACCCTGATGACCATAGTTCAGTTTCGATGTAACACCCTACCCATGTATTAGGGAGATTATCCGATCAGAAAAAAAGGTGTTGGGGTTCGTTTACAAATATTTACATGGGATGCATTGTGTATGCAGTTTTATTGATAAAGACATGGGTCTAGAGATTGCACCATTTAGACCAATGAAAATCAAACCTGTTGAATATGGGATTGAGAGGGTCTATAGTATCTCCTGCTTAAGGTATATGTAATTGTTATGGTATAAAACTGAGGCCGATTTATGAGAATAGCTTCGATTTTTTAATAATACTGGTTATTAGAGCCTCCTCAAGGCCCATTTCTAATCAGCCAATTTGGACAAGCTTTGCCAGCTTTGACCGGGTGCCAGCTTTGACCGGCTTGATAGAAAATGGTTTATTTAGGGCAAATGGAGATATAAATGGGCTACTAATTATCAATTTTAAGTGTACCCTGAATTAACCTCTTTGGCCAATTTACATCTCCATCTGCTCTAAATAAACCATTTTCTATCGAGTCGGTCAAAGCTGGCACCCGGTCAAAGCTGGCACCCGGTCAAAGCTGGCATCCGGTCAAAGCTGGCACCCGGTCAAAGCTGGCACCCGGTCAAAGCTGGCACCCGATTAAAGCTGGCACCCGGTCAAAGCTGGCACCCGGTCAAAGATGTTCACAATGGCCCGATCTCATGAGACACAGCCTACCGTGGTTTTATCGGCCAATAGGATGCTCTATCCATAGTTAGCACTTCCAAGTCGGCCGATAGAAAGTGGCACTAGCTGTTATATTTGGTATCAGATCTATGCTAACTCTGCCAGTTATACAGTACACTGTAACAAGTTACTGTATTTAAACAGCACAATGTGCTGTACATTTACAGCACCTTTTGCTGTAGTTGATATTACAGCACTATTTGCTGTATAATTACAGCATTATGTACTGTAAATTGGGTCTACAGCAATGTTGCTGTACATTTAAAGTACATTCTGCTGATGATTTCTGCCACTAGGCGGCAGCAGTATACCATTTTTGTAGTAGTTATTCCACCCAACCCTTTCCCGAGTCAAATAAAGCATGACAAGCTCTCAAGACATTGTAGAATAAGTATGAATGAGAGAGACTGAATGCAGAATCATAAAGTGTATTGATATTTGCATAATTGTGTTGAATAATACAAAAACCAGCGAACGTATAGAATAGACACCACATTGGTGGGAAAAGTAAAATCCTTAAGTGCCTGGACTGGGGAAAATACTGGTATCACAAACAGTTCAGCGGTATTGAAGCAGGATTAAACCATTACATTGTGTAATGTGAATTATCCTAGCTCAAATTGAACTAATGTAGGAAAAGTACTCTCCATACATGTATATCAATTGATGTAAATGATGATAACAATAATATGAAACTGCTGATTACCTACAGTAGAAGTTGCTGTAACTTTACAGCACCCAGTCGCTGTACATGTACAGCAAAATCTATTGGAACAAATGTTGCCAGCAACTTTAGCTGTAGATGTACAGTACATGTTGCTGTAAATTTACAGTCGATTCTGCTGTAAATTTACAGTCGATGCTGCTGTAAATTTACAGTAGAAGTTGCTGTACATGTACAGCAAGCCAGTTGTTGTACACCTACAGCAAAAGCTACTGGAACAAAAGTTGCCAGCAACTTTTGCTGTAGGTGTACAGTACTTACTTCTTACAGTGTAGGATAGAAATAACTTACATTTTCCCTACTTTTAAAGATCAATAATTTCGTAAGTACTAAAATGTGAATTTTGGTCATGAAAAACATACATAATACTACCTGCCTGGGAGTGAGAAAAAGCCTCCCTCATCATATTTTTCAGTCCTTGGTGATGAGAAACAACTTTTGTTTTTGAGTGGCCTAAAGTACAGTGCAATCAAGTGAGCAGCCAACCTATGAAAAGGACCTGAAGTGTTTTATTTCTAATAACCTGTGAATCCTTTCTCAATTTAAAAACTGTATATTGCTGAATTTCAGTAGTGCGCTCCTTATTACAATAGGTGACCATCAATCCTGTCAACACAATGATGTAGCGTTCGGGGAAAAACAGCGCAATTGAACAACCAGCTGTAACTAATATCAGGACTATCCTACACTGTAAGAAGGAAGTACTGTACTCCTACAGCAAAAGTTATTGGCAACTTTTGTTCAAGTAGATTTTGCTGTAGGTGTACAGCAACTGACTTGCTGTACATGTACAGCAACTTCTACTGTAAATTTACAGCAACTTCTACCATACGTCTACAGCAAAAGTTGCCGGCAACTTTTGTTCCAGTAGATTTTGCTGTACATGTACAGCAACTGGGTGCTGTAAAGTTAAAGCAACTTCTACTGTAGGTTTCATATTGTTGTTATCAATTTATATCAATTAATATGCATGCATGCAGAGTACCTTCCTGCATAGTAGATACCAGTTTTTTCCCAGGCCAGGCACTTAAGATTTAAACTTTTCCTTTCAATGTTGTGTCTTTTATATACTTTTGCTGTTTTTTGTATAATTCAACATAATTATGCAAATATCAATACACTTTGTGATAACTGCATTCAGTTTCTCTCATCCATTCTTATTCTACAATGACTTGACAGTTTGTGAGGATTAATTTGACTCAGGAAACAGTTGGGTGGAATAATTACTACAAAAATGGTATACTGCTGCCACCTAGTGGCAGAAATCTACATCAAAATGTACTGTAAATGTACGGCAACATTGCTGGAGACCCAATTCACAGTATATAATGCTATTATTATACAGCAAATAGTGCTGTAATACCAACTACAGCAATAAGTGCTGTAAATGTACAGCACATTGTGCTGTTTAAATACAGTAACCTTTTACAGTGTATTCTGCCTCAGTATTTATGAATTGGCTGGGAAAATAAGAAAGTTGAGTAAGTGCAGTGTCGGGTTAATACATTGTGGCAGATTGTCATAGGGATCTATTTTAGTAAGTGGTCGGTATAAACAACACTTCCATACTAACAATGGTGAAGGCTTGAATAACAATGTTGAGCTTGCTTTCCCAATAAGGGAACTGCTCATCTGAACGGCCAACGATTGAAGCTCATCTTTCTTTGGTCATCATCAGTAACTATCATTTGACCTTACTTTATGAACTCAATTAATTAGATGAAAATAACAGGTAATTAATATTTGTGGTAAGGTGGTCCACGCAAACTTGGGGGCACTTTTTAGAGGCAAATAAGATCTTTGGATCCTTATGAACTATGACCTTTTGTTTTTGATGTATATAATTGCAATTGAGCAGATTTATAATTAAACAGGACATGAAACAATTATAAAAGCACACCCAGCAAAGTCTGTGAGTAGATATAGTACAAGTGAGTCACTGTATAAAGTTATAAGCCAAGATATAGATACATGTGAGTAGTTGTTGTAATAGAATGTGTGTTGGCAATGTTGGTTCACAATGGTTGACAATGTTGATTCAATGTTGATTTAATGTTGATTCAGCGTTGAACTGAAATTTGTGCCCACTGGGTTATGACATTCTTTTGCAACAAATACTCACATATATCTATATCTGACCTGCCAACTGTGGTATAAACATCGCTCTTCAGGCCTAGTCTCATGAGTTTGGGTCAATGTGAATGTCTATGATTGGGTGCAATCTATGACTTGGTGCACTTTATGACCGGGTGCAATCTATGACCCGCATGACAGAAAAAGGCTCATTTAGGGCAGATTTACATCAATATTTTTGACAACATCTTTTACAATATGTGATGCATAAATAAACACGGATTGCTGTTATTTTTTCCACTTCCTTTCGACAATATAGGTGTTTAAAATGAATGCTACTGTAACGGGTTGACTATAAAGTCTAACTGTTATTGTTGTATATCTATTGTATGTTGTATGATGTAAGACAACACGGTTCTATTGTGTTTAATAACTGTTTTATTCATCTAACTAGTGTCCTCGGTTCGTTACATACACCGACTCCTCTAGTTCGGTTATCTATACGGTAGTGTACCGGTACCACCTTCGGTTACCGTCGGTAGTTGTTACATAAGCATTTTACATAACTAAACCTAACAGGTGGCGCTGCTAGTACGGTCACGTGGCTATGCAGCGCTGTATATAAGACGGCTACTTCTCCATTGGAAGTCAGTCAGGTTTGGGACTGTCGTGACATGACCACCCTGTGCTCACGGGCTTAACTCTATGCTATAGGGTTGCCCCACTGTATTATATATCTGTTCTGATCTTGTATATCCGCTGGTTATACTTGTACTATAATACACAAGAGTTACCTTTACAATAAAGTCGCCGTATATTAAAGTCTAATTTACCTTGTCTGGTTTTTGTACTCAAGTGTTACATACGTAGTAAGAGACCAACTACATTGGTGCCGTGACCACTTGATCGAACCGACCATTGATAGGGTATTAAATAGACTTACAGTATATGGACTACCTATACGATTTTGTCAGCTCGTTCAGCGGCAGGACTAAAACCCCTGCCGAGGAACGTGAAGAAGCCGTACAAAATGTACGCTTCCTCACAGGCAAATCCAATAGGGGGGAGAGCCGGGCAGCCTTGGAGGTGCCCGGTGACGACCTCTCCCAAGAAGCAATAGGTGATCCTATTGTGGAAGCCTTTACCAGAGGAGAGGATGGAGAGCAATCTCCAATCCCGGGACCCTTTGATATAAGCTCCAGGAGATCGTTGGACTCCCTTTCCACGAATCTTTTCTGTCCTGAGGCTCAGAAAATACCGGGTAGAGAGACTAAAACTCTCGGCCCAGCTGCCTTCGGTTCTACACCGACGGTAGCAGATCCTTCATTGGATCCAGACACGTCGGTTTTCACTGATGGTGCCACTCCTACACCGAACGGTATGGGGGGTGGCGGGCTATCAAAGAAGACTAATGTGGCAACAGAAGCTCCTGGTAAGGGGTATCCACCAGCAGTAGATGAGCCATCTAGTTTACCACTGGATGGGGACCTACTAGCTGCTATGGGTATCACCACCAGGAAAACTGAGTTGCATGAGCTCGCGGAAGCCCGGAAGGAACTTGCTTCCATCAATCAAACTAGGAAGTTATTCCTAAGGGAGGTTGATGAGAAGAAAAAGTTCCTGCTGGAACTCCAAAACGAGATGGCTTCCCACAAGGTGGAGGTTGACAAACTTTTGCACCAGAGGGTGTCTGGCGAATGTGAGGTTGCAAGCTTAAATACCTTGGGAAAGGATTTGAGCGCGCAGCTCCACTTAGCCAGACAAGACCTCGCAAGCTTGAGACAAGTCAATCATGACCTGAAGACGAAGTCGGAGCAAGTACCACCACCTACCACGGTGGTACCTCCAGTCATACCCGTACCCAATGTGTACACGACAGTGACACCTTCAAGTGTCCCGCCGCTAGTACACACCACGGTAACGGGTATGACACCTCAGATGGGGGCTAGCTATCTACAGACTCCGGTCTGTGGTGGCGCCTTTGGAGGCACGGCAACACCTCCAGGGTACACCCACCCATCTACTGGTTCAACGATGTTGAACCAACAGCAGACCTTGGTCTCAGTTCCAGTACCGAAACCCAGAGCTAGACAGGGCTTAACTCCTGTCCAGCGGGCTAAGTACGACCGGAACCCGGCTATTGAGAAGCTGGGGACAGACATCGTCCCGCGGGACATCGATGAACTGGATGAACGGTATGCTCCTTTCAACTTTGGGGAGATCAAACATCCTGATGCAGCCCGTCAAAAGGCCATCGATATTCCGCCTTTCACAGGGTCGCCACCCTGGAGAAAGTACAAAGTTCGGTTCAAGGCTATTGTGGAGAGCAACCGCTGGAACAATCAGCAAGCGCTGGTTGCTCTGAATCAGGCACTCTGCAACGGGCCAGGTGAACCAGCCCTTTTGGCATTCGAGAGAGTGAAGATCAAGACATTGAGCTCACTTGAAGGAACGGCTGAATGGGCGATTGGAAAGATTGGTGAGCATGACCCAAGGACTCAGCTGCTCAAACGTGTCCAACGCAAGGACGAGCATCTGAGATCCTACGGATTTGCTCTACAAGAACTGATATCCGAGTGTTATCAGGGATGTAGACCTGACACCCCCACTGTCATCCAGGAGTTAACCTCCAGGTTTGTCAATGGAGTCAGAGACACCAATCTCCAGGCATATCTGCGGGAGAAATGGCAGCCGGACTTATCTCTAGCTGACCTTTTTGACCATGCAGATGTGTATGACACCAAACAGGCTGTTTTTCCTAGTGGAGGAGTGTCGGCAACTCCATCTGTAGCCCCGAAAGGAGCTCAGGTGGTAGAGGCCGCCACAAAACCACCTAAGAAAAAACAGCCCGCCTCCGAGGAGGTGGCGGCAGTAATGCCTGACAGGGACATGGAAAAGATGATTGAGGGTTTGTTGCGGAAGCACTTGGAAAAGAGCTCTGCGTCCACTTCTGATTCTGGATCTGGAAAGAGAAGGAAAAAGAAGAAAAAGGACACGAAACCTCAGCCATGTAGACGCTGTCAAAAGATGGGTCATTGGGCTAGCGAATGCAAAGCCCCTGCACCCGTCGCTGCTAAAACCGAAAAGGAGACGGAAAACTGAATGGGGCCCATCCTCTTGGCAAGGATGGCGCCCCCACAGTTAGCCATGCCTGTAAGGGATTAGTAGACGGTGTTAACTCTTCCATGAACCAAGGCCGCGCAGATGCAGAAGGGTCTGTACAACCTGTAAGCGTCTGGCAAGGCGGGGCTGGCAAGGACAAACGGAATCCGGAGGATTCTGTAGTCGCTGGCTTAGAGGAGTCTTGGTTAGAATCAATTGCCCAGAGCAGTGTGATTCAAGACTCCCCGAGCGACCCGTGTTGGGATTATCTCCTGACAAAAGGGGTTGCTATGGATGGAGGGGGAAGCCCGATGCTGACCTCTGAGTGTGTCCCTTTACGGGGACAGCGTTGGTACCTGAGTCTGGTTATTTCCGGGACGCGTGGTGAATTTTTGGTCGACACGGGTGCATCTCACACCTTGGTCGATCGTAAATTCATGGCCCGTCTTTGCAACCAGCCCGAAGCTCCGCTACTGGGAGTAAAGGCTCGGACTGCTACGGGAGATAGTATGCAGACTTATGGCAGAACTGTAAAACCTATGTTGGTCGATGGCAAGACATACTGGATATGTCCAACCATCACCGACATCACTGATGATGGCATACTGGGGATGGACTTTGCTGCTCTTTACGGGGTAACAATGAACACCGCAACAGGCCGACTTCAGATTAAACATCCTTATAAACAATCTGTACAGTGCGTTTTAAGGAATGGTTCTTCTGTGGCGTCAGTGGCACAAGACACAAAGTTGGCAGCAGGACATGTATCCGATGTCCTAGTCAGCTGCGTGGGAGTGCAGGCCAAACGGCCGGGAATGTTTGAACCAGAAGATCAAAAGCTCTCTGAGTTAGGTCTTGCTGGCTATCATACTTACCTGGCCAACGCTCGTTGGGGGGTGATACCAATTTGCAACTCAAGTAGTAGAGAAATCACTCTACGAAAGGGGACGCCTGTTGGTAACACTACGCGAGCATATGGGGTAGACTCACTAACTACGGACTTTGTGGAAGTAGGTGTGGTGGCGGGAGACTCTTCCCACAAAGAGGCTCTAGCTAAATCCAACCTACCGAAACATTTAAGGTCCCTGTTGTGTGAGTCACACCTCACAACCCTAGAGAGCGAAATGGTGGCACATGAGCTGTCAGAGTTATCTGACGCCTTTGCGCAACCAGGAGATCCTCTAGGGCGTACCAATACGGTACAACACCGGGTTGACACTGGGGACGCGCTTCCCAGTAGAATCCCCTACCGTCGGTTACCCATGGCTAAAAAAGGTGCTATGGAGGCTGAGGTAGAAAAGATGTTGGATGAAGATGTGATTCAACCTAGTGAGAGTCCATGGTCAAGTCCTGTGGTGATGGTCACCAAAAAGGATGGTTCCTGTCGATTTTGCATCGACTATAGGAAGTTGAACGGACTCACTAGGAAGAATGCATATCCTCTACCTCGGATAGATGAATGTGTGGAATCTCTGGGTGGGGCGAAATGGTTCTGTACACTAGATTTACAATCTGGTTATTGGCAGATCGGCATGGACCCCCGGGACCGAGAAAAAACCGCATTTTCTACCCATATGGGACTATCTGAGTTCAACGTCATGCCGTTTGGGCTATGCAATGCCCCGGCAACCTTCGAGGCAATGATGGAAACCATGTTACGGGGTTTACTTTGGAAAAAGTGCCTAGTATACTTGGACGACATCATCGTCTTCGGTGGTTCTGTGGAGGAAACTCTACAGAACCTCCAAGCTGTGCTGAAACGCATCTTATCATATGGTCTGAAATTGAAACCTTCAAAGTGCAAGCTTTTTAGGAAATCAGTTGAATACCTAGGTAGAATTGTTTCTGAACATGGCATCATGGCTGATCCTCATAAGATCGAAGTGGTACAGAACTGGCCTCGTCCGATGGACACGAAGGAGATACGCTCTTTCATCGGGTTTTGTTCATACTACAGAGATTTTATACCTGGATTCTCGAGAGTCGCAGCTCCCTTACAAGAGCTGATGATTGGAGAGAAGAAGGCTAAGGCTAAGATAGTCAAGTCTCCAGCCGCAGAACAGTCTTTCAGTGAGTTAAAGAGACTCTTCTTAGAAACACCTGTTTTGCACTACCCTGCACCTGTTGGTAAGTTCATCTTGGACACTGATGCTTCTAATACAAGTATTGGTGCTGCAAGCTGATATTTATTTTAACCTTATACACCATATACATAAGACACCTATTAACCCTGAAGACACAGCCAACTATATAAATGAATATTTCACCAATATAGGCCCTAATCTGGCGAAAAATATGAATGAGCCATGGACATTCCATCCTCCAGTATATGAACCATCCTTTGTCTTTCATGAAACTGAGGAACGCATAGTAATAAAATTAATTAAGAAAATTAAGGCAAATAAACCCTCAGGGGTACCCCTAGTCAAAACCAGTGTTCTGAAAACTGCCATGCTTGCTTTACCCGCCCATATCACCTTTATTTTTAACCTAGTAATAAGTAATGCCTCCTTTCCAGACACCTGGAAAATTGCCACTGTCAAACCACTGCCAAAGGGGGGTGATACCTCTGATGTGAATAATCTGAGGCCCATCTCCATCTTGCCATTGCCATCTAAATTAATGGAAAAAATCCTACATCAGCAAATAATGACACATTTACATGATAACAAAATTCTCACTGAAAATCAAGATGGTTTTAGACCTGGTAGATCAACTATGAATAGTCTCATCAAATTCACTAATAATATATATAGGGAATCCAATAACGATAAGGGAACCTCGGCCATCTTCCTCGACTTCCGGAAAGCTTTTGATACAATAAATCACCTCTTATTAATAAATAAATTGGGAAAAATTGGTTTTAGGCCTTCTGCGAGAAATCTAATTGAAAACTACTTGACAAATAGAGTGCAAGCTACTAAGGCAAATGGCAGGATATCTGATACCTTACCAACACCATGCGGAGTACCCCAAGGCTCGGTCTTAGGACCATTACTATTTATTATATATATTAACGACCTTGGTTATCCTCTAAAAGCTATGAAATGTCAACATTATGCCGACGATACTGTTTTATACTACCCATATAATAACCTTAGCCCAAATGTGGAAGCCACCATTAATACTGAATTACATGAGGTTAATAGATGGTGTAAGGCCAATAAGCTATCATTAAATGCCAAAAAGACTAAGGTTATGCACCTAGGGACAGAGGCAAACCTAAAAATAATGCCTAAGGTTTCTCTCTCTTTGGATGGTGCTAAATTGAATAGGACGTTTACATATAGGTATTTAGGAATATTGCTTGATACCAACTTGAACTTTAAAGCTCATACCAAGAGCCTTGTTCGTAATGTTAACTATAAGGTCAGGTTCTTGAGAAGAATAAGGAGAAAACTTTCAGAAAAGTCTAGTGCCAAAGTTCTTACATGCATGATTTTACCCACCATTGACTATGGTGATCTTTTATATGATGTTACTCCAAAGTCTATCTTGGAAAATTTACAGTATGCTTTTAACAGGGGACTCAAAACCACATATAACAATGAAGAATTTCATGTAGAGCCCTGCTTAAGAAAGTGTAGTGTAAATAAATTGGAAGACAGAAGAATTATGCATATGAACGCTGCGGCCTTCTCTTTCTCTCAGGAAGCTGATAACCTGGACAATAGAGACATTAGAACAAGGGCCCATGACGAGCGCCTGGTAAAAATAATTAGGCCTAAAAACCCCTTTTACAGGAAAAGTTATGAATTTAGGGTTTCTACTCTCTGGAATTCTTTTGATAATCCCATTAGGTCATATACAGAAAAAGAAAAATTCCAGAGGTGGAACAAGAAGAGGTTCAAGGACATACTCAATCCCCCCCGAACTTGATTCATGAGTCGTATTATATATACATGTGTTGGGATACCCACTCACCCCCCTATATTCTCTACTTATTATGTATAATTTTGTCTTTATTTCTCAAATTTTTGCTCCCTATTGGAACAAACATCATCCAATATTAATCACTCGGAACAACATCGACGTTTGATTATGATATAATAGGCAAATTCCATCAGCCTGGGTATTAAGATCAACCCTAAAGGAGATATGTATAAGGCCAATGCTTGCTCACGCAAGACTTGACTTATCATATCACCTTCTATTTATTTATAACCTGCTATATAGGTTTAACATGAAACAAGGTAATGAAAGAATATCATAGATCCATATACATCTTGGATCTGGATAGTTAAGTATTTTTTTTTCATTTTTATTATTGTCATATAAAGACTCTAATTAATCCCTTAAGGAAATTGAATGTATTTTTATCATGAAAAACACCGCTGATAATCATGCACACGAGCTGCATTACACAAACAGGGCCTGGCCCTACTGTATGTGCAGGTTAAATAAAGGAATTACAAACAAACAAACAAGCCTTGTCGCAGATCCAGGATGGGCGAGAAGTGCCGCTGGCATTTTCGTCCAACAGTCTAAGCAAAACACAATGTAACTACTGCACAACCAAGCGTGAACTCTTGGCAGTGGTGGTTTACACAAAAAAGTACAGACATTTCCTATATGGTGGGAATTATCTCGTACGGACGGATCATTCATCTCTGCAGTGGCTCCTTAACTTCAAGGACGCTGAGGGGATGATGGGTAGATGGTTGAACCACCTCTCTGAGTTTGGCATGACGAATGAGCATATCATACACAGGAGTGGAGTAGATCATGTGAATGCGGACAGCTTGTCCCGCTATCCTATCCGGAATTGTCACCGTGTAGACTGCCGAGACTGTGGGTCTCACAATGCAGTGATTGCGTCTGTGGGTGCGAAAGTTCCTAACTGGACGTTAAATCACTTGAAGGATGAGCAGCTTGCAGATCCGGCTATTTCGAGGGTGTACTCCTTGAAGTTGTTGGGCCTGTCCAAGCCTGTTCGCCCCGCACTTTCGCTGGAATGTAAAGAAGTTAGACAACTGTTAGCGCAGTGGGATAATGTTTTTATACGGAACAGTGTATTGTGCCGCTGGAGGGTGCAACCTGGCAGGAAGAGAACAGCTCAGTCTGTAGTGCCTTTGTCACTCAGACTACAGTTGCTCAATTACTGTCATGGCCACCGAACTTCAGCACACTTTGGCAGACAACGAACTGAGGCAAAGATTAAGAGTAGATATTACTGGCCTGGTATGAGTTTGGACATACGGCGTTGGGTGAAGCAATGTCCCCAATGCTGTTTATCAAAGCCTGGACCTGGTATCGGTAAACTACCTCTAAGTCAAGAGCTATTCGGTGTTCGATTTGCCCGGATCGCTGTTGATATCATTAGTGGTTTCAACACGACCCCCCGTGGGAATACCTGTATGATGGTGGTACAGGACTACTATACCAAGTATGTCCAAGTATATCCGATGGTAAATCATACAGCTGTTACCTGCGCAGAAGCACTTTTCGAGAATTGGATCCTCACGTGGGGAGGTCCTTTAATGCTTCACTCCGACCAGGGTCGTGAGTTTGAATCTCGACTGTGGGCAGAACTGTGTAGTAAAATACACATCTGCAAGACGCATACGAACCCCTACCGACCTCAATCGGATGGTATGGTGGAACGTTTCAATCGGACGTTGATCCAATGTCTCACGACAATGGTTAATGAGCACCGGGATGATTGGGATGAGCACGCTTGCTATATCTCCCATGCTTACAATGCTACCGAACATGCGTCGACGGGCTGTACGCCTAATATGCTCGTAATGGGTGAAGACATAGTCATGCCTAGTGACATGGTCTATGGAGTGCAGGGACACCAGCTCGAGCAACCCTGCACAGTGATGTTTGTTGAATCACTTCGACAATCATTACGCGAGTCCTATGGAGTAGTAAGGGACAACTTGGAAAAATCTGCTAGTTTGCAGAAAGTGGGCTATGACACGGGCCTTAAACTCCGCCAATTCAAGGTGGGGGATAAGGTCGCGAGATTTAGCACACCAAATTCCAAAGTCAAGACCCTGTACTCCTGGGATGGTCCGCATACGGTTACTATGGTGGTGAGTGAAACTACTGTAGTAATACGGTTGCAAAAAGGGACTCTCACTAAATCACATGTGGCTAGACTCCGACCTTGGTATGGAGTTCCATATATAGATGACGGTGAAGATTCCCTCGGTGCTGGTCGAGTACCAGCACCAACCGACCCTAAGCTACCGAAGATACCGAAGGCAGGACCAACGGTCATACCGTCGGTACCGACGGTAGCACGCCGAAGGGGTCGTCCTAGGAAATTACCGATTGAACCACAGTCGTGTGTTACCAAGTCCAAGCGCGGTAGGCCTCGTAAAAAAGGGTCAGCTGTGCGTAAAGGACTAACCGTAGACACCGGTAAACAAAGCAAGGTGATACCTCCGGTGTCATCATTGCTGGACATACCGGTACAAGGTCTACGGAGGAGTACACGTGTCAGAGAGCGAGATAAAATTGTGTAAACATTTTTTTCTTACCTTGTTGACGACATTTAGCTGCTGGCTTGATTAAATTTCCATGGACAGTTCCGTACTGGGCCGGTGGTCATTGGCCCGGTACTCGATCACCAAAACACAACGAGAAGAGACGGGTTATCCGGTGTGGTTATCCGTTGGAGGTAGAAAAGCACGTGTTCAGGGCGGGTGGCTGGCTTTGCCGATTAATTCTAAGTATGGGATTAGTTTTGACCACATATTGCTTAGTAACACGCTGCTGTGTATGTCCTCTAACGCCGGTACATCATTCCCGGGTTTTCCGGTGGCTCCGCCACGAAAATTGTAAACAACAGTGAGTGTTCCCACCGTCGGATATGCCAGGCGTGGGAAGGGCGCTGCCCGCGTCACCTGATCGATTTCTCCCGCCAAATGAGCCGTGAGAAATTGGGTCACCTCGGCGCGTCTTGGAGACGCGACCCCTGATTGGCTGAGAAGCCGGTCAAGGGGCGGGGTCACGGGGGACGGGTGGGGTATATAAGCCCCACACGCAGCCAGGCTTCTTCAGATCAGCACGTTTGCCCGTAGGGTAACGTGTTGATCAGTGGTGCCTAGGTCTGCCCGGCAGTACCTACACTATTGTTTGCTTGCTGTCCTACTAAAAGCTCGGGTGAGTGAACCGTGAGGTTCACCTACGCCTGAGCTAACGGTATGGCAGCCCGTGTAGATGGCAAATGCACGGCCCCGGAGAAGGCTGAGGCCTCCGACGGGGAAGACCGGGTTCTCGAGTCTGACACGGAAATGGACACTACCAGTGCTCCAACCGTCGGTCAAGGCTCGGCTTCGGTACCAGCAGAACCTAGCCCTGAGGGGTCGGGTAATGTTGTTCCTAAGACAGAACCTGGTCTGGGTGGTAGTAATACCAACCAGGAGAAGAACCCTGCTGGGGGATCTTCTCCGAAACCCGCCGGTGTAGTGGCAAAAGAACCGACGGTCCCTGATGGTGATTCATCAGACGGGTCCACGGTTCGTGTCAAGACCAAACGGAAGCGGAAGCCTAGGAGGAGGATTGTATCTTCCCCTGAAACTCCTGCTACCGAAGAGGTCGCACAGACTGAGGCAGAAAGGCTCAAAGCTATTGCTGATAGAGTATCCAAGGCGGAAGCCGAAGGATGGTCTGTCGCAGAGAGCAGGGCCAATCGCCGCCTCCGCGCCAAGGCAGCGCATGTTCGTCTGAACTTGTGTCTCCGTGATGATGACCGGAAGAACCTGAGCCTTTCTGACTTAGTTCAGGAAAATGGCAAAATGGCTCTTCCTGCACCTCACACGACCGAGGGTTCGGATGACGAAGACTGGTTGACAGGTGACTCCCACCCCATTGACTGGTACCTCGTGTACCTCAGGGCAGTGTTGGACGGGAATAAACCTAACATCCACAAGTCATGCCGCTCCAAGCTGAAATATGCTTGGAAGAACTACGTGCCAGGGGATCCCTGCCCGTATGTTCGCTGTCAGGGCCTGAAAGGGACTGCGACAGCCGCAAAACGGTGGCCAGACCTGTTCAAGTTTGCCCGTCATTTAGTAGAAAAGCACATGAATGTGCGTCCCTACTTGTACTGTGTGAGTGGGAGTACGTCTACTTCCTGCCCTGAGTACAGTGACGGCGAGCTATTCCGTTGCCAACGGAGAGCTGGTTTGGTAAGGCATCTTTGCGACAATAAGGGCGTTCACAAGCGCACTATTAGTCGTGGAGTTGAGGCTGCACTGAAGGTTTGGGGGTGCCACAAACGTGTAGGAAATCTACAGTATAAGTGGCGTACCAACAAACTTAAACAGTGGAATTACCTCACGGAAGCTGACTGGGAGAGATTGTGTAAGGGCGCCAAGTGCGAACAAACCGATCTCGGGCCAGATACAGAAATTCCGATGCCCACTGTCAAAAAGGATACCCCTCCTAAGAAGAAAGATCTGAAAAGGGGCCGCCAGTCATCCAAGGATGATACCAAAGGTGGGCGTGACCGTTCCCGCAGTGAACCTGCGAAGAAACGTGTCGCCACCGCCACGGTAACATCTGAGGTCGACCGTAGCCAAACCGTCGGTACCATCACGGTATCTTCGGTTGCATTGCCCCCGGTTGCTGATCAACTGCCCCGGCAGGAGAGACAGAAACTGGGTGATGCACTGGCTATTGTTCAGAACTCTTTGGGTGACGAGCAGGCGGGTCAGGTTGCTGCTGACTATGTCAAGCAGTACAAGTGGAGCCAGAAGCAAAAGAAAGCTTTGGCTATACAGGAGGGTATCTCACCTGTCAGTGACGCTGAACAGGTAGAGGTACAACAGCCGGATGGGGCGTCAGCCCAGCCGACTGCTCCACCCCAGCACGGAGCAACCTCTGACCCCGCAAGGGATGATGAGGTGACTCCAGTACCTGAGCAAAGGGCTGTTGACGAAGGGCTAGCAGGGTTACCTGTGTTGCCTGGAGACGGACCTGCTTATGACACTGGATTCTCTGACACTCTAGTCCCCGGATTTGAGTGCTACAGGGCTAAAATGGCTGAAAACGCAAGTAAGCTACTCCAGTTTCAGGTTTCTTTCTTGGAGAAGTCCTACTTTGAGCAGTACAAGTTGCTCAGAGAACAGGCTATCCGGGAGGGAAAAGCTTGGGTTGCTGAACGCACCAGAGTCCTTGCCGAGCGTGAGGCGAATCTGGATCAAGATCATGCCCTCTGGAGGGCTACGATCGATCAGCTTGAATCGAGGTTGACAACTTGTGACGCCAAGTTCTTCCGACAGTTCGGGCTAAAGCTGACAGAGTGGGAGAGAACTGGTTTTCCAGATCTCCAGTCCAGGTTGGGGCTTGCCGCAAGGCCTGCTCCTCCTGTGACCCCAGTACTGTCAGTACACCCACCTAGGTATGAGATGCCATTCTCTTTCATGGCACACTCTACCCGGGTGGTCAGTGGCGGGGAACCTACTGTGGCGCCGAGTACCCTCTCGGTAGCTCCAGGTGGAGCCCTTCCTCTCCAGGTGGAGGCTGCTGTGGTTTGCACCACGGAGGCCCCTCCTGGAGGAAGTCCTGATGGGGAAGGAAAGCCATCCGGCGGTGTCCCTATGGACACCTAAGGATGGTCCCCTGTCAGGCCCTCTGGGGTGCACTGTTCCGCCCCTCGGAGGTAAAACTAAACCATCGACGCAGCTACACGCCCCTGGACAACCGAAGCAGACCGACGGTGCTGTCGTGACTTAACGTAGTCTCTACTGCCACCAAACTGGAAGCAGCCTGATGTCTTCAACCGTGGTTTACACCTAAGCCACAACCGTCGGTGCTCTACTACTGTCCAGGGCTCCTGATCCTGTGGTCACTATATTACTGTGTGACCTATAAACTATTATATGGATCATCCTCCTGTGATACTTATTTATAGGGAGGCACGGACCTACCTTTTTATATTTATATTTCACAAGAGATGGAAGCACTATACCGGTGCTGGACTCTATCCATCTCTACCACCATAAACTGTTAGGTACTGGAGTACCGCCCCTAATAAGGATGACGATCTATCCCACCTTATTTAGGATACGCTACTATGGATTTTTATATATAAACTTTTCTTCGCCAAAGGAAGTGAGAACTATTATAGTTCTATTATTTATATATAAGGACACTAACTCCACACGGATTCGCACCATTGCTGAATGTAGTAGGTGATGTGTTGAGTTTCCAAGGTGGTTATTGGTGCCTTTACTTTTAACTGATACTAGTCTAGGACTATCAGTTGGACAGTTTTTATATCATGTGCCTACGGGACTATGGTTTGATACCAAAGACTATACTGTTGATATAAACTGTTATATACATGTTAACTTGGTTGTTCATGTATGTATGCCTGTTGTTACTATGAGTAGAAATGTTACTTGTTGATAAATAGATATACGTGGTATATAATGTATCCAAGAGGTATTATTATTATAAAACCAACCCTTCCTACATTCTTAAGGGGGGTAGTGTAACGGGTTGACTATAAAGTCTAACTGTTATTGTTGTATATCTATTGTATGTTGTATGATGTAAGACAACACGGTTCTATTGTGTTTAATAACTGTTTTATTCATCTAACTAGTGTCCTCGGTTCGTTACATACACCGACTCCTCTAGTTCGGTTATCTATACGGTAGTGTACCGGTACCACCTTCGGTTACCGTCGGTAGTTGTTACATAAGCATTTTACATAACTAAACCTAACAGGTGGCGCTGCTAGTACGGTCACGTGGCTATGCAGCGCTGTATATAAGACGGCTACTTCTCCATTGGAAGTCAGTCAGGTTTGGGACTGTCGTGACATGACCACCCTGTGCTCACGGGCTTAACTCTATGCTATAGGGTTGCCCCACTGTATTATATATCTGTTCTGATCTTGTATATCCGCTGGTTATACTTGTACTATAATACACAAGAGTTACCTTTACAATAAAGTCGCCGTATATTAAAGTCTAATTTACCTTGTCTGGTTTTTGTACTCAAGTGTTACATACGTAGTAAGAGACCAACTACACTACTTATGAAGTGACGTCTAAGTGACTTGTAAGATGGACTTTCTATATTATATGTGTTAAAATAGATGTAAATAATTATAGAAACTATAAAGATAAAATTAGTAGCATAAAGTGTCAATACGTCCATTAACTTTTTTCAGCCATTTCTATGTACATCTACATGTAATATAACCATATTTACCCCCCTATTATTATCATTATTATTTACAGTGCATGCATGTATTTACTCCAGTTATGGATGATTAATTGGTGTGTTTGTGTGGTGTGCCTCTGCACCACCCTTCCCTCCTCCAGGTTCTTGGAATCAGTTCCAGACAGGAGGATGGGAGGGTGGTAGTGGTCTGATGAGGTTGACAGGGGGTGATTAGTGAGTGGCTATTGAGGTTGAACCAATCAGGGCAGAGGTACCACCATTTTGGGGCCTGAGGTGAGGGCTGTGCATGCTAGGCCCCTCCCTCTGGGCTGGAGGAAGGGCCAATATGGTGAGCTGCTCAGAGCTGGAAGATCAGAGGAAGGAGAGCAGGCCCTGTGTTAACATCTGAGAAAGTGGAGGTGCAGTCAGTGGGTAACCACTGACATATGTTGGACTTGGTGGTCAAGAAATAAAGAACCTGGTTAATTCTATTTACTCTCAGAGTTGTTATGTTACAACACAGAGGTAAATATGGTGCCGTGAATGATAACGATCAGTGCCGAGTGCGACTAGCCCTCCAGAGCTCTAGAGGGATCGTGGCGGAGTTCATCCACCGATACCAGCGGGATGAACCAGGTGCCAACTGGGGTGCTCTGAAAGATGAGCTTGGCTCACGCTTCGGTGAGGTGCAAGATGAAGGGCACTCTCTTAGTATTTTGAGGCGGATGAAGCAGAGTTCACACGAAAGCCCAACAATTTTTGCGGAGCGAATTTTGGATATTGCGGCAGACTCATTCCCTGGAGAAGATTTGGATAATCGCATTATCGCAAATCAATTGATCGAAGTCTTCATTGATGGACTTAGAGATGCTCAGGTGAGTCGCCGAGTGATGAGAGGCTTAAAGGACAAGCCAAATAAGACCCTAGACAGTGCAGTCCGTATAGCAAGGGACGAACAAGACATGCAAAAGCGATTCACCTTGCGGAAGAAGGAGGTACCAATGGAGGTTGACGTTATTGGAGGACAGAAGGGACAAGCCAGTGGAGGTGATAAGGAAACAAGCTTCAATGGTCGGTGTTTCAACTGTGGCAAGATTGGTCATATGGCAAGGGAGTGTAGGGGCAACGGCCAGCCCGCATGCTACCAGTGTGGAGGACTCGGACACAAGGCAAGAGAATGTAGAGCTCGTCAGTGCTATAGATGTGGACAATTTGGTCACATACAAAGGGACTGCCAGCAGAAGGAACCATCCCAACCACACAACAATTGGCAGTACGGCTCACATCAACCAAATCAGTGGTCAAGACAAGGGCAAGCAGCTCCAGCCAATTTCAGTTCACCCCAACAGCGTCAGTGGCCGGGAAACGGACGGGCGGGTCCAGCCCAGTAGGCTGGACCCAATACAAGGAAAGGGATCACTGGGTGATGCCAAGAAGGTCAAGGTTTGGGAAGCAGTCGGTGAAGAAGAGGGAAAGAACTCCAAATTACAACAATCATCATCTGACAATTGAGAACACTGTACCGCCTCATGAAAGGAGAATCACAATGACTCAAAGGGTGGAGGCCGACAAGCCATCTTGTAAAATTAAAATCGGAAAATTGGTTACAAGATCCCTTCTTGACACAGGAGCTCAGGTGAGTCTTATATCTGCTGCATTCTTCAACCAGGTGAAGAGACAAGGAAATATATTGGTGAGAAGGACTTGCATTCAGTTAATTGGTGCGGACGGTCGAAACTTGGAAACATGGGGTGAGGTAGTACTCACTGTACATCTGGGAGGGGAAGAGATAACCCATTCATTCTTGATTGTAGATGCGTTGAACCATCCTATCATAATGGGATGGGACATCATTTGTGAGAAGGGTATGGTAATTGATGGTGCTGCAAGGAAGGTTTGCTTCAAGGGTGTGGAGATTGAGCTCCAGAGTGACCTGGAGGTGTCTTCACTGGTGAGATTGGTGGAGACCGTTCAGCTTCCACCTCAAACTGTTGGATGTTGTGTAGCAAAGAGAGCAAGAACAACTGGACATAAGGTAGGGGAATACCTATGTACAGCCATTCCAACTGGCGTTCTGGCTGATGAACCTGGGGTTATGGTGATGAACACCCTGAACCAAGTTAGAAAAGGAAAAAACTTCATGATCAATCTGGTAAATAGCACAGGAAGACATTACACATTGAAGAAGGGTACTGTCATCGGGACTATGGAAGAGATCAACCATGTTAAACAGAGAGAGGTTGCATCAGTTGGAATACCCATACAGAAGAAGACCAAGAGAAAGGTGAACACCATTGAAGAATTGCTGCAGGAGAATCAGGATATGTTTGCTGCCTCTGACAAAGAATTGGGAAGAACACACCTTATGGAAATGACAATAGACACTGGAGATAGTCCTCCAATTGCCATGAAGGCCTATAGAGCGCCTCTTCAAAAGCGAAAATTCATAGAAGAGAAGGTGGACAAACTACTCAAAGCAGGCTTGATCACCAAAAGCCGCAGCCCATGGTCAGCTCCTGTTGTCATAGTGTCAAAGAAGGATGGAGGTGACCGCTTATGTATAGATTACAGGAAGCTGAATGATGTTACAAAGAAGTATGTGTGGCCTTTACCACATATTGATGACCTGCTAGCATCATTCAACGGGGCTAAATACTTCTCAAGCCTTGATTTACGGAGCGGCTATTATCAAGTTGAAATGAATAAGGGAGACAGGGAGAAGACAACATTTGCCACCCATTGTGGCCTTTTCCAGTTCAACGTCATGCCATTTGGGTTAACCAATGCACCTGGGATGTTCCAAGAGTTGATGACAGAAGTACTAAAAGGCATACACGGTGTATATGCAACAGCTTATCTCGATGACGTCATTGTGTGGTCTAGGACAGAGAAAGAACATCTGGAACATTTAACTGAGGTATTCAATCGAATAAGGCAAACAGGTCTCAAGCTCAAAAGATCGAAATGTGATCTGTTCAAAAGGGAGTTACAATACCTCGGGCATACTATCTCAGCTGAAGGTGTGAAGCCACAGAGTGGGAAGATTGACATCATAAAGAATGTAGCTCAACCAGAAAATGCTACCGATGTGAGAAGCTTCTTGGGAATGACGTCCTACTACCGAAGGTACATTGCTGATTATGCCACCTTGGCAGGTCCGTTAACAACATTAACCAAGAAGAATGCTGAGTTCCATTGGACAGAAGAGTGTGAGACAGCCTTCAAGACCTTAAAAGAAGCCCTGGTGTCACCAAAGGTCCTCGCCTACCCAGATATGACCAAACCCTTCATTGTGTATACAGACGCCAGTGGGACAGCAGTAGGTTCTGTGTTACTTCAAGAACAGGAAGGTAGAATGCGAGCAATTGAGTATGTGTCATCTCAGTTGAACAAAACACAGAAGAAGTGGCCAACAATAGAACGTGAGTCCTACGCCATAATGTATGCAGTGCAGAAATTCAGGCCATACCTATGGGGTTCAAAATTCACCATACGCACGGATCATAAGCCATTGCAATTCATGTTCAAGTCAGAGATCAAAAACATAAAAATCCAGAAATGGGCAATGCAGCTTTCGGAGTTCAACTGTAAGATAGAATATATCAGTGGACCTCAAAATAAGCAGGCAGACTTCCTGAGCAGACTGAAAAGTGTCAATGTGATAAACATGGATCAGCTGGAAGCGACAAGTGTAGAAGAACTAGACATGGAACAAGGGCAAGAACAGGATGTGGAAAATGAAATTCTTCTACCAGCATTTGAATTGGGAGATGGGCCAGTGGACATGAAGCTAGAACAAGGAAAGGATGCAAACTTAGGCAAGTTGAGGAATGATCCTAGGTATGCCACATTCGGGGATATTCTCTACTATCTCTCAGATGAACCGAACCCAGGCCTACGTGTGGTCATACCTGGGCACATGAGACGGCTAGTACTGGAACAGTGTCATGACCAAATGTCACACATGGGAGTAGACAAGACATACTACCGTATACGAGAAAGTTTCCATTGGCCAAGAATGTGCTAAGTATGTGTCCCAGTGTGTTACCTGTAACTGCAGAGGACTGAAGAAGATCACACCTCCCTTGAGAGAAATGGACAAGGTACACAGGCCATTCGAGAAGGTTTCCATGGATATTGTTGGCCCATATCCTGAAAGTTACTCTGAAAACCGATACCTGTTGACGATGATGGACATATATAGCGGATGGCCTGAGATGTTTCCGATTCCTGACAAATCTGCAGAAACAGTCGCAAGAAAGATTTTAGAGGAGGTCATCCCACGCCATGCATGTATGCAGACCCTTCTTAGTGATAATGGATTGGAATTTGTCAACCGGGTAATGGATGAGATCTGCAAGGAACTCAAGGTGGCGAGAATACAAACCGGGATCTACAGACCAAATTCTAATGGTCAACTTGAAAGAATGCATAGGGTGTGGGGAGATATGGTCTCAAAATATGTGACAGATCCAAGAAGATGGGATGAGGCAGTACCTTTGGCACTTCTGGCGATACGAACAGCCCACAGTGAAGTGAAAGGACATTCTCCTTTCTATCTGCTGCATGGACGGGATCCACTTCTACCATTGGACACCCTCCTCAAGCCAAGACAAAAATATCTGGGAGAAGAAGTCCATAAGGAAATACTGCAGAGACATCACGAAGCCATGACTTCTGTCCAAAGACACATGAAGAAAGCACAGGCACGAATGCGGATGTATCATGACCGAAAAAGCAAGGATGAAAAATTACAGGTAGGAGACCCAGTATATCTCTACAACAATAGGAGGGCAAACAAGATTGATAAAAGATGGATACCGTACTACAGAATAGTGGAAGAATTAACACCTGTAAATTACAGGGTGAGAAATCAGCTGACCGGCCAATTGATTAAGATCCATAAAATACATCTGAGGAAGGCAAATCTAGAGTGGAAGATGCCAGCTCCTGAGCGACCCATGAGAAGGGCAAGAGTTGCTGCACCAGAAGATGAGGAAGAAGAGTCCGAGATGGATGATGACCTTCCACGAAGACATGGAAGAGCCAGAGGTAGTGATAATAACTCAGCCTCTAGTGATGGCAGTGGAGATGATGGTGATGATGACGAGGAACAAGGGAACTGGTCAGAAGAAGACCATGTTCCATTGGCTCGACTCAGAGAGAGAATAAGGACTGAGGAGTCCTCCTCTAGTTCAGATAGTGATGTTCCATTGGCTGAGCTACGTCGCAGGTGGGGAACAGAAGAAGTCACTCAACCTGAGGATGCCACTGGAGCAGTTGGATCACTTGAATCTGAGATAAGTGGACTAGAGGGGATGGAGGGCGCTGTAGGTGGAAATGATCTCATGGAAAGTGAGGTCACCAGTGGAACCAAGAGGCGTAGAGACAGCAGTGAGAGTGAAGTTGCAGAAGGAAGGCAAGAAGAAAAGCGCAGAATATTAGAGCCTCGAAGTGAAGGACAAAGTGGAAAACGTAGTCGGAAGAATAGCAGTGAAGAATCAGAGGAGAAACCAGGAAAATCCAGGAGATTAAATACAGTGGAAAAGAAGACAGACAAAGTGAAACAGCTTCTACAGTTAGTAGCTGACATGATATAAGGTTCGATGGACCCCCTGTGGAGTTGGGGGCAGAATATCTCCACCGGCAGCAACCGGATCGTAAGAGCCGATCAATTGTCGCATCGGGACCTCAGGAAGAGTTTTCCGAACCACGAGATTTTCTTATATTTTAGCATTGTTATTAACACTATATAGTCGCTATAATATCTATATTAGACTTTAAGAATATAATCTGGGAAGAGTGAGGAGACATTTGAACCTGTCTCATAATATCTGGCGACCCGGAGTTGTGAGACAGGCATCAAAAATAGTTTACTCCCTCATAAGTGCATAATATCATATAGTAGAAGGGTTAGCCATAGTGTGAACTGTGTATCATAAGTAAGTCATAATATTAGTTATATGTGTACAGTATCAGCATAGTGTTTAAGAGTAGGTGGAGAAATAGTTGAACAGGCAGAGTTTAGGTCTGGCCACCTTAGATTATTTGGCGAACCAAAATTCTAAGGCAGGTATTGAAATTTGTATCATTTCCTGATAGTTCATAATTATATTAGGAAGGGTAGTGAGATCTAAGGTAGTAGAGGTTTGAGGACGTCTTGCCACAGAATATTTGGCGACCCGAAGTTTGGTGGCAAGCGTCAAAACTCATTGTTCCTCTCAGTTTAATATAGGGTGGCTTCATGATTTTATGGTTTGACCTTTTTCAACAATAAGGATGAATCTGTCCTTAGATTAAGGCTCTAGCCAGAAATTCAGTAGGTTAGTTGACTGATATTACCAACATGGCGAGTAACACTCCTAATACATCATCCGGCGATATAGAATTCCAGATAAAAGCTTTTAATATGAAGAAAATAGTTTTATACAGTACATATTTCAAGGTATTGGAAGAATCTAGGAACAGTGAATATTTTAAGAACAACCCATCCGATAAGGAACAAATCATCACACTCCCTCCTATTTTGACCGTTTCTGAATACATTTCTGTTTTCAAAATTTTGTCTCTTGCTCCATCTGTATGGGTTGCAGCCAGATGGATGTGGCACTGCATTTCTGAGTCAGTCCCACCGGACCCACAAAGATATATAGAAATCTTGACATTTCTTTCTTGTGATGACATTCTGAAACAGCTGATTTGGTATGCAGCCTACCTGTACAGAGCTGACGCTCATGTTCTGTTGGGCATGTCATTGAATATATGGGGCCAGAAGACACATTTCGGGGAATGGACACTTAAGGTTCTGAGTAATGTGACTGATATGCCCTCTGAGAAAATCCTGTCAAAAATAATCACTTTAGATGGGGAACAGAGGTTCTCTCTAAACAAAATCAGAAAATTATTGAGGGACAATTTGCGATTAAAAGAGCATCTGGCTAAGAGAGAGATTGTTCCTTGTGGGTTGTGTGACTTGGAAATGGCATATACAACAGTAGATGGGGGATGGCAATTGAAATTGGGGGGCCGTATGCCATGTTGTGGATTGGTGGTGCACTCTGCATGTTTTTGGAAAGAGCTAGGAAAAGAAGAACGCTTGTATCAGTGTAAATGTGGAGGAGCCATATCTGTTCATACTGGGAAGCATGTACCTTATGAATACACATTATATAATGCAATGCTTATAACGGGAGGCAGATGGAGGAGAGGAATTCCATTGGACGCAGACATACCACCACCTAAAAGATAACCTTGTTGTAGTAATAATAGCTATGTTTGATCATTTAGTTTTCAGTGCTAAGTTATTTCATTTTTGTTCATCTTTTATTCATTTTTAGACTTTCGGTGTTAATCGGGCTGATAATTTTTAGCGGCATAGTAGGGACAATAGCTGGAAATGATGTAGAACATGTCTTCTTCCGAAGTCGGTCCGAAGTTCACACAACAAGATCCAGATGGATAGTGGGACTGGTTATTGACTTTGATGCCTATGAACAGTACCTCCTTTTTACTAATAGGACAATGAATAAGACCTTTCAGACAACTCAAGAAGGGAAGACATATTTTGATGGTTTGCATTTTAGCAGTCAGTATCGGAATAGGGAGTACAAAAAGATTAATATCACTTTGGACAAGGCAGAAGAGAGGCGCTTAGAACAATATTATTTCATCCTCAGGTCATATATTCAGGAACTTTTGATTCTACAAGATTTGCACAATAAGAATTGGCAGGAATTTTCAGAAATCAAGAAAATTGGTCATAGTGAACTAGAAGCACAAAGAGGCAAACGTTCTATTGGCATATTAGCTGGAATATTTAGTGGGGTTGCCTTCTTTAAAACGATCCAGTTGCAGAAGGAGGTGGATAGCTTACGTTCAAATCAGGAGATTATTAGGAATGTGCTGAGTGAAAGTTTATCGCTTATTAATTTGACAAGAATGGAAGTAGCAGAAAATCGAGTTGCCATAAATAAAATAATAGGAGCGTTGGGACAGTTTGTCGATACCTTTAATGATGTTATAGAGCCCATGAGACGCTTCCTTATTGTATCTCAACAAATTCAGACAAATATAAACCGGGTTCGTGATCTCGTAACAGCAGAGACAAGTCTTATGGCTGACCTACAAGGCAAAATTGCAAAATTGTCAACAAAACGTTTATCACCCACTATATTGCCAGCAAATGAATTAATCAAAATTTTGAAAAGTATTGAAGTGGAAATTCCACCAGAGCTAATGTTGCCCCAAGATCCTCGAGAACGGCCTTTCTATTATTACACAATTTTACAGACAAACACCCTTGCCTTGGAGAATCAGTTGGTTATAACAATAGATATACCACTTTTAGACGTGGCACGGAAATTCCGAGTAAAAGAAGCAATAGCACTACCAGTACCATATCATGCTACAAATCTAACGGCTCATTATGAACTTGAATTTAACCATTTTGCTATAAGTGATGATGGTAGACAATATGTTATTTTAACGTTAGAAGACCAATTGAACTGTGGTAAACCGGATATCAAATTTTGTGCTCTCACATCTGCCGTTGAAGAAACGAATAGACATAAATACTGTACGCTAGCGTTGTATCAAAGGGATTCACAAAAAATAAAAGAAATGTGTAAGGTGAAGGTTACCAATAAGTTGAAGCTACCAATTGCACGTTATGTGAGTAAAGGTGACTGGTTAGTAGCTACCGAAAAAGTATTCAATATGCGAAAACTGTGTGTCGGTGATGACAGAAAAACTCATTTAACGGTCACTCCACCATACACAGTGGTCACATTAGAATCTGGTTGCAGGGCTTTATCTGATCTCCTAGAACTCCCAATCTATTTTGAAGAGAGATTTGAATATACAGTGATCAGAGAAAGTCGTATTACGACCCCCCCTGAAAACTTCCAGTTAGCTAACTTAGCTATTTGGAAGCCAGTTTTGGAACAAAGAATAGACATGAATTTTGAAATTCAAAAACTAGGCCCCATTGAAGAAACAAATATAGAAGATCTGGTAAATGAACTGGAAGAAATAAAATTCTATGAGAAATATCATTTTCCATCCTCTGCTATTCCATATATTGTTATTGCAATTGTCATCTTGCTGGTTGTGTTTGTGATTATAATTTTATGCTGTAAAAGGCAAATGTTACTAAGGTTGCTTGTTAACAAGGTTCAAAAGCGATTGAATAATGGTATGGACAATAGCAAATCTAGAAGTGATTATATTGAGTTGGGTGAGATTCACTCACCAAGAACAATGAATACCTCCATAGAAAGAAATCCTCCTGTGCATACAGACATTGAATTGGGTGAAAATGAACAAACAAGAACTCTGGATGCCTCAGTTTATGATAAACCTCCTATGAATATTCGAGTGCCTCCTAAGACTCCTGTACTTGCTCCTTTAATGTTTTCTGGTACTGACACTACTTTCACCATTAAGCCTAAGCCTAGGGCACGACAACCTCGGGCTCGCCCTAGGACAACACTTAACATGAGACATTCATAAATTAATAGTGTGTCCAAAACTACAGAGACAATATACTGCAATGGAACGGCAACATACTTCTATATGGACTAACTGCTATAGACACTGAACTTACATGAATGGCCTTCGATATAGACTATGAACTCTTAATCTGATAATCTTTCTTGATATTGTATTATTAAGCTTGACCTGTCAGCATGGTGACTCTGGTCGAGACAGTTGAGATATAACTTTATTGTTCTACTGGAACAAACCTTCTTACCAGCGGTACTTACCAGCCCGGTACTTACCAGCCAATTATTCTAACACAATGACATTGTGGACTGCGCGGACTCTGCATTATGTGTGATGAACAAGAACTGCTGAACTATTATATACAGCTTAATATAGACATTGCTTCACACAGAAGGACTCTATTTTATGTCAATGTCATAATGCATATAATGACATTGAATTATATATTCATTTCTTACTGCAACAGCTGATGAGCTCACAGTATTGACATATCATGAACAATGATTGCAGACTGTTATTGCAAGGCAATAATATTGACAATTAGAGCATATCATGTTATCCGCTGGATGCTTACAAATATATATGCGCTACTTTAAGCTGAAAGGCTTGTAGCATTATTATGGATTGAGAGATGTGGAGTTTTGAGAGAAGAGTATTGAATGACATTATGCGACAGGTGAATCTATATTATTTGTATTACTCAACTGCATTGAATAAGCCGATTTGGCTTCAGCAGATGGTAATGTATCCTTGAGATTGTGAGTTATGAGGAAGAGTTATGTTATGGGCATGATGGATATTTATGAGTAATCGAAACACATTTATAATTCTTACCGACTTGATTAGCTAATATGCTATACAAAATGGTAATATTCTAAGACTTGAGATATGGTATATATGGACATATTGGTAAATAATAATTCCAATTATAAGTTAATATAACTTTTACTTACTGTTAATAAATCATGCTAATGAGCCTACATTACAGTAATAATTGGAGTCTTTATAGTATGTTTTTCAACGAGTGAAAAACTTCTGAGAAGGGGAGGGATGTAATATAACCATATTTACCCCCCTATTATTATCATTATTATTTACAGTGCATGCATGTATTTACTCCAGTTATGGATGATTAATTGGTGTGTTTGTGTGGTGTGCCTCTGCACCACCCTTCCCTCCTCCAGGTTCTTGGAATCAGTTCCAGACAGGAGGATGGGAGGGTGGTAGTGGTCTGATGAGGTTGACAGGGGGTGATTAGTGAGTGGCTATTGAGGTTGAACCAATCAGGGCAGAGGTACCACCATTTTGGGGCCTGAGGTGAGGGCTGTGCATGCTAGGCCCCTCCCTCTGGGCTGGAGGAAGGGCCAATATGGTGAGCTGCTCAGAGCTGGAAGATCAGAGGAAGGAGAGCAGGCCCTGTGTTAACATCTGAGAAAGTGGAGGTGCAGTCAGTGGGTAACCACTGACATATGTTGGACTTGGTGGTCAAGAAATAAAGAACCTGGTTAATTCTATTTACTCTCAGAGTTGTTATGTTACATACACTGTAAGAAGTAAGTACTGTACACCTACAGCAAAAGTTGCTGGCAACTTTTGTTCCAGTAGATTTTGCTGTAGGTGTACAGCAACTAACTTGCTGTAAATTTACAGCAACTTCTACTGTAAATTTACAGCAACTTCTACTGTAAATTTACAGCAACTTCTACTGTACATCTACAGCAAAAGTTGCTGGCAACTTTTGTTCCAGTAGATTTTGTTGTACATGTACAGCAACTGGGTGCTGTAAAGTTACAGCAACTTCTACTGTAGGTTCATATTGTTGTTCTCATCAATTTATATCAATTAATACGCATGCATGGAGAGTACTTTCCTGCACAATAGTTCAATCTCAGCTAGGATAATACACACTACACAATGTAATGGTTTAATCCTGCTTCAATACAGCCGAACCGTATGTGATACCAGCTTTTCCCCAGGCCAGGCACTTAAGCATTTAACTTTTCCTACCAATGTGGTGTCTGTTCTATACTTTTGCTGTTTTTTTGTATTATTCAACACAATTATGCACATATCAATACACTTTATGATAACTGCATTCAGTCTCTCTCATCCATTCTTATTCTACAATGACTTGACAGCACAAATGTACTGTAAATGTACAGCAACAGTGCCGTAGATCCAATTTACAGTACATAATGCTGTAATTATACAGGAAATAGTGCTGTAATACCAACTACAGCAATAAGTGCTGTAAATGTACAGCACATTGTGCTGTTTAAATACAGTAACTTCCTACAGTGTACCCTAAATAAACTGTTTTCTTCCATGCCGGTCATAGATTGCACCTGGCCATAGATTGCACCCGGTCATAGATTGAACCCGGTCACAGACGTTCACATTGGCCCAAACTCATGAGACACAGCCTTCACTACATGGACCCACATTGAGTGGGATAGGAACCACGAACATACATGTATAGTGGTACACACTATGCTATCCAGGCCGCTGTTAATTCATACATACCTTTTAGCTCACAGGAAGCTTTTTCTGATCTACACCCAGGCAATATAACCCGGACCTAGACAATCAGTTTTATGTATTTCTAAGTACATTATATCAAGACAAACATGATACTTACCAGGAAAGATTATTTGGAGACCTTTTAAAGATATCATATAGCCCATAATGAGCCGGCAAATATGATGAGGGCGTTTTTTATCTGATTTTTTTTTTCAACCTTAGTGCTAAAATCTTTAGGGAAATTTCGACTTTTTGTGCACGATTTTGACATTTTAGTAGTTAAGATTTTTTTAATCAATAAAAGTTATTATATTGTAAGATATTCCTAGCTCACTGCATCACTTAAGCTTAAATTTGATACCAAATATGCCAATATTTGCCCACTCTTTGACAATTTTTTATCACGATTTTCATAATGTGCGCAGTTCATTTTTTTGAGTGGACTTACTCAAAATTCATTCTCAAATTGCATTGGTTGTAAATTATCAGCTTATCTCAAGGAAAAGGAAGTATTATAGATTTTATATACCACACAGGTTCAATCGGATTTTGGATGAATAGCCGATGCTGTAAACAGTCAAATATCATACTAAAACACCAGAAAGTTCACTGCATTGATATGATTTGGGATACTATCAGCTAGAATCTGGCTAACTGGGCTGTCTTATGTATTACTTTGGTTAAATTGTTAACGGAGGAACAATTGTGATTTGTCACTATGGTTGTGTGTCAAGAATACCATTGAATCTGCATTCCTTATGTTATAAATAATTCATCTGAGTTGAGTATATGACTGGATATGAGATTAGTATCATTAAATGTATTAGGTATGATAATAAGCTCTTAATATGAAGTACTTATCATAAATGTATCTATTATAACAGATCGTATCAGCTATCAAGAGATTGGTATTAGGCACTAGCGAGATACTGGTGCTGCCACCAGGTGTTGCTCTGGTACCAATTGTATCTCCCTTGTCACCAACAGCTGAGCCAAATCTCAGGTCCAAGATTAGGGTACAAGCAGGGTGTGAGCATTGTGAGTGGGTTGTACTTGGGCATTCCTTATGTCACCTGTCCCTAATAGAGTAATGGTTAGCATGGTGGATTCATGATGCTGTATTTTTTGATAAGTAGAAGTGATTAACAACCTTGAAATGATATCAAAGAAATATCAATAGTCTTTGAACAATTTTGTTATTCCTATTTCTTCAAAGGAACTATATGTAAATACATAAGAAAAGGTATTGGTTGTTAATGGTATGGTGACAAGATGTGGCATGGGAGGGATTTGAGCTTAGGTCCTCTGCATCATAAATCCACCATGCTAACCACTAGTCTATGAGGGACAGGTTACATAAGGAATGCCCAGGTACAACCCACTCACAATACTCACACCCTGTTTGTACCCTAATTTCAGACCTGAGATTTGGCTGAGCTGGTTGCTGGAGGTTAGACTGGTTAGACTGGTACCAATCAACATGGCACTGTACACAGGACATCTTGCTAATGCGGAATACGACCCACGGCGTGACAAATTTGGATAACATACTCCATAAAGTTCACCTGTTACCTTTATGATTGTTGCTGTATTTTGTAATATCATTTACGAAATAAATTTTGCAAAGTCAAAAAATGTTGTTTTGTATAATACAAATACCTTTAATGATATCCACACCCTGCATAAATGTCATCATGTCTGACATACCGCTGAGCAGCTAAGACACATTATCTACTATGACAAGATGGAAACAAATGAAACCCAAAGTGTGTCCGACAAGGTGAAGTTGAAGTATTTAATTTCCCAACTTTGATGAAGAATATTTTCCTTGTGTAGCATATGTAATGCACTCATCATTACTATAGTACACTGTCAGAAGTAAGTATAGCAGGACACTGTCGATTTCCAGGATCTAATTTTGGTTTCATGTATTGCATTAGGGGGGGAGCTTATTCAGCCAAATTGGTGATACAATACCCGCAACCAACTTAAAAGATGCTATCCATCATGAGAAACATGAATCTGGCCTTCGTTTTTGAATTTGAGATTCCTAACCCCCCCGTACGCCCCCTCCGAAGATAAAAAGTATTTAATTAATTAATTAAATACCATTTTAAATTATTTCTGAAAAATCTGTGCATAAGATCTGTATAAAACCACTTGTAGCTGATGTATAAAAATAGTCAGCATGAAATTGAACCATTTTTAGTCATGTGGAGAATCCAATATGGCCGCCAACTATTAAAAATGACCCATTTTTACCTATTTTTGGAACAAAACCTGTACAAAACCATCTTGCAGAGATGTACAAATGTAGTCAGCAGGAAAGTGAACTACTTGTTGATATTTGAAAAATCCAAGATGGCCGCCAAGTTAAAAAAATACACATTTTTTGTTTTTTTAAAAGTATTTTTGCATTTAACCTGATTACAACTACTTTGTGTTGATGTATAACAATAGTCAGCATGACAGAGAACTATGTTTAGATATGTCATTAATCCAAGATGGCCACCAAATTGAAAAAAAAAAAACATTTTTAAAAAACTTTTTACTAAAAGATTCATGGACAAAGCCACTTTTTGGGGACATATAAAAATAGTCAGGATTGAAGTTAACTATTCTCAGACATGAAAAAATCCCAGATGGCAGCCCTGTTAAAAAAACATCAGTATTTCATATCCTTTCAGGTAAAATGTCAAATATCATGGCCCGTACTGTATACTAATATATTAATTCTAATACTAATACTAATATCTAATTCCTGTGAGCCTATAATAATTATAAGCCTCAAGAATGTTAGACATGGTTGAGGCCATTATGGTAAATGTAACCTAAACAAAGACAGAATTATGAAGATGCTCTTAAGACCTCACCTCAGATCAAAGATAAGAATAAAACACTGGTTGCGTTTAGCTATGTAGCAAAGTGACTGGCACTCAGTTTTGACCAAAGCTGCTCAGATCTATGAGGGAAACATCAGACTTTGAGGAGACATTGTCATCGAAGATCTTTAGGTTTGTTGCATATGTTGCAATAGGCAGCTCCTTGTGGTCCCTCATCAGGCGGATCACGGTTAGAGATATGCCCCTTGCATATCTCACCTCTAGATAGAACCTTTCCTCCTTTTTCTTTGAACGGGTCCTGAGATACATATCCACTTCCTGGGAGGAACTGAATGGTCCTCCCATCCTCTATAGGTCATCTAGAATTTTCGATATAAGCCTAGCAACTAGAATATTTCCAGCTGCTTTGCTTGTCATATTCTGGACTCTCCGGTCTGTTTGTTTTGATTTCCATTCCAGGTATGGGCCCATTCTTTCTTACCAATGCCCTGAAGCTCCCAGATGGTGATTTCTCTAAGAGATCATATGCCTTTGCCTTCACTACCAAGGAAGACAGTCTCCAGGTGTTTGCTTCCTATGACGCCTAGCTCATAATTCACTAGTTCTACCTCTCCTCCTGATTTTATTTTATTTATAGGTGCATGTTCAAGTTTCTCTTGATGCATTGCGGAAAGCATGCTTTCACTCTGTGAATCACATTCACCAAATCCAAAGATATTCCCCTTTTGCTTCTAAAATCCACGGGCTAGTTCAGGTAAAAGCATGGCCAATACCTTTATAAACCAGGGGCCGATACTCATTCTGTGTTTTCTCAATGGCTTCACAGATGTCATCATCGTACCTTGTACTTTGAAACCTTACATCAGACACAAATTTGAATGCTGGTTCACTAATATAAAGAAGATCTGCTGGGTCTGTGGATGAAAGATCCAAATAGAGCTGCTGGTAAGCTGGTATCAGAGTCGAGTAGGTTGTGCTAGTGGAGTTTGTTAATGACAAGAAAGGCTCAGTCAGGTGAACACCAATAAGACTGCCCACACAGAACATCACCTTGAGAAGTTCAAGTTTGATGAAACAGCGAACAATGCATGCCAGTTGATTTGTCACATGCACAAACTTCTCAAGGAAGTGAGATAGATCATGATAGTGATATGTCATCACAGCACATGCGAGAGTGACTCTCATCTTTGAGCCTTACAGTAAAACCCCACCTATAGGACAACCCCACCTATAAGCCGAACCCCTAACTTGAGAAAAAGATTCGTCCTATACATAATAGCTTTAGAATTCGTTTTCTCTTTATTCTAATGTATTAAAAACCCCACCTATAAGCCGAACCCCAACTACAGAAAAAAATTTGACTCATAGAAAATAGAAACGCCAAATAAAATTCGTCTGGTTTTACGGTACTGATTTGTTTTTGCGTGGTGCAATGAAGTCATCGAATTTCTCAGCCTTGGTCCAGGGTTTACTGTCAAAGTAATGATTTATCAAGCCAGTCATGCAGTCCAAGCCTTGAGTGGTAACAGAGTTAGCATTGGAGGATGCATTTACGAGAAAGCTAGAATATATCTTGTTCCTGCCTATGGTATCTCTATGTCTACCCATTGCCCAGTTATCATGCGATTAAACATAAGGGATTGGTGCACATTGCAAAACAGCTGGCTAGGCACATTATCAGTTTCCAATTCACTGTCCACCATTTTTTCTACTTTCTAAGTCTGGTCAGTCATGACAAAAATCTATGTTTGCAAGATGTTCCCCAAAAAGTGGTTTTGTCAAGGAATCTTTTATTAAAAAGTAAAAAAAGTTTTTTTTCAATTTCGCGGCCATCTTGGATTCATGGCATATCTAAACATAGTTCTCTGTCATGCTGACTATCGTTATACATCAACACAAAGTAGTTGTATACAGGTTTAATGTGAAAATACTTAATAAATAAATAAATATATGTATTTTTTTAACTTGGCGGCCATCTTGGATTTTCCAAATATCTACAAGTAGTTCACTTTGCTGCTGACTACATTTGTACATCACTGCAAGATGGTTTTGTACAGGTTTTGTTCCAAAAATAGGGAAAAATGGGTCATTTTTAACAGTTGGCGGCCATATTGGATTCTCCACATGACTAAAAATGGTTCAATTTCATGCTGACTATTTTTATACATCAGCCACAAGTGGTTATATACAGGTTTTATGCACAGATTTTTCAGAAATAATTTAAAATGGTATTTAATTAAATGATTAAATACTTTTTATCTTCAGAGGGGGCGTACGGGGGGGTTAAGAATCTCAAATTCAAAAACGAAGGCCAGATTCATGTTTCTCATGATGGATAGCATCTTTTAAGTTGGTTGCGGCAAAAAATTTGGTCTAAGCTCCCCCCCCAATTGCATGCTGTTGAGCGGCACTCACATACTGTGGTATCACTATTGGGATGCAGCTGAATCAGACTGATAAACATATTCTAAAATGGAAGCATTAGTAGCGCTATGTAAATATAGGTAAATCTACTTTTCAAATAAGTTAGACATATAGGAAAAAGGAAAAAAGGTAGCCTGACTGAGGCTTGAACTGTTTATCATTCGATTGACCTACAAGGTACACCACAATCACCTGGGGAAGATAAATGCTCTTCATACTCAAAAACAATGTGGTGTAACCTACAGTGTAAACTAATGGAAACCAAATATACTTTTTGTAGCATTCGGGGACATTTTGTACTGTGCATTTTGTACTGTACCAATCATATATTGATAAAATGGTGGACCTGCCTCAGTTGATTAGATTGTTGGCCTCTTCACTCAGTCTCAGATTCAATATAATATAGACATCAAGATAGAGTCAGGCAGAAGCAGTCTTGTCACATACCTATTCAATAACTGCGTGCCAATACTGTGCATCAAGTGTCATTTATAATCAATCTGCCATATTCGCCACATGCATTGTATAAATAATCTAAATCAAGAAATCTTTGCTGAAAGCCACTCCCTTCCTGACCTTCATTATTTTCATGCCTTTCAATATAAATTGGTACCATGATAAAGCGATTGACACCACGTGTCAGGCGATCTCCCCCCGGAATTCACCCACCTGGAATTTACCCCCCTTGGAAATTTCCCCTCTCTTCCCCCTTTTATGTAGGATTAAGGGAAATAGGGTTTGTCTTGTTAAAACGAAGAAAATAGAAGGGAAAAAAGAAAAAAGGGGGTGCTGGGGCAAAGCCCCCGATATACTAAATAGAATTTCTATTACCCAATAATACTGAGGGCAAATACTCCCTTGATGTGGAAACCTGGACAAAAGTATCAAACTGTTGATGGCAGGGGGAAATATTCCGGGTGGGATAATTCCAGGGTGAGAGAATTCAAGGGGGGAGAAATCCTGGGGGGGGGGGGAGGAAATTCCGGGGGGGGGATAATTCCAGGGGGGAGAAGGCCTAGAACCGGCTGACTAATGTCCCTATGCCTTATCTAAGGTAGCCACTGCAGTCTAAGGGCTGGAGCTTTTAGGTTTTAGATCTGTGTACACCGGTTTTCACTTGTTTTTGGATATAGATTACGTGGTCAACCTTAAAGTGGGTATATATCCGATTTTCCCCAGATTTTAAATCCTACATGAATGAGTTTCAAATACTGTAAAGGTGGATTATCTATGGGTTGGAATACATTAAAATGGTATCCGTGGGCAGTAACGGCTCACAAATTGGGTCCCAACCATGGTGTTTTGTAGTGCATTATCTATTAGGCACACTGTAAGAAGTTACTGTATTTAAACAGCACAATGTGCTGTACATTTACAGCACTTTTTGCTGTAGTTGGTATTACAGCACTATTTACTGTATAATTACAGCATTATGTACTGTAAATTGGGTCTCCGGCAATGTTGCTGTACATTTACAGTATATTGTGCTGTAGATTTCCGCCGCTAGGTGGCAGCAGTAGACCATTTCTGTATTAATTATCCACCCAATCCTTTCCCGAGTCAAATAAAACCTCACAAACTCTCAAGACATCGTAGAATAAGAATGGATGAGAGATACTGAATGCAGTTATCATAAAGTGTATTGATATTTGCATAATTGTGTTGAATTTTACAAAAAAAAACAGCAAAAGTATAGAATAGACACCACATTAGTGGGAAAAGTTAAATGCTTAAGTGCCCGGACTGGGGAAATGCTGGTATCACATATGGTTCAGCTGTAGTGAAGCAGGATTAAACCATTACATTGTGTAGTGTGTATTATCCTAGCTGAGATTGAACTATTATGCAGGAAAGTACTCTCCATGCATGCGTATTAATTGATATAAATTGATGAGAACAACAATATGAAACCTACAGTTGAAGTTGCTGTAACTTTACAGCACCCAGTTGCTGTACATGTACAGCAAAATCTACTGGAACAAAAGTTGCCAGCAACTTTTGCTGTAGATGTACAGTAGAAGTTGCTGTAAATTTACAGTAGAGGTTGCTGTAAATTTACAGCAAGTTAGTTGCTGTACACCTACAGCAAAATCTACTGGAACAAAAGTTGCCAGCAACTTTTGCTGTAGGTGTACAGTACTTACTTCTTACAGTGCATTAACATTTTATTCAAAGATGACCATATTTTAAGCAATATTTGGGGACATCCTGACTCATTATTACGGAAGTTTATTGTCCCACATATCGGATACTCACTTTAATCAAAGCGACAAAGGAGCCGGCTACATGAAGGTGACAAGGACCTTTTGTATCAATATATTAACCCACTATCCCGGAAATAAGATATTTTCAATCAAAAGTCACAAAACTGTTTGACAGTTTAACTTTCAACATAAGCAATAACCATAGTAATAACAATTTATATTGCCATATTGCTTCTCATTTCATTCTATCCTTTTTCGGAGAAGTTTAATCATTTATTGACCACAGAAACTGTTGTAATATAATAACTTTTGAGCAACCTATGCAAAAGGGAGTTTGGTTCTGCTTCCTACAACAGCATACCCTACATATACCGGTGGGGACCCAGATGGGTCAGCCCTGATTCAAAGTGCCCAGCCCTAGCCCAGATTTAGCACACACTATAATGATATACAAAGCCCATGGTTTCCTCAATTATAACACCCAGATAATTATAAACTTTCAACTACATGCAAGGTCTCACAACCAAGCTTTAAAGCAAATACCAAGAGGTCCCTTGGGTCATCAACAGACACCACAAAGTATAGAGATCAACAAATCACTGCGACACGACAAAGGTCTTTCAGAATGTGGTTCATAAATCTCCATGGCCTCAAGTTCTGCACACTGGAAATCATTAAGTTAAAGAGGTTAGTCAAAATGACTAATCCTAATATGCCTCAAAATGAAAAGACTAAGGTGGGTTAGTCAATTTGACTATTCTGACAACATCGACTATCACAGATTTGTCGTATAGGGCACCATAAAATGACTGAGAGACCCATAGCCATATTTTGGCTCCCTATATGCCCAACCTATGTTAGCCAATGCTGTCAGGTTGGTCAAAGCTACTACCCACTTTAGTCTTTTCATTTTAAGGCATATCAGGGTTAGTCATTTTGACTAAGGTGTTTGTTTTGCCTTCGTCATTTTTGAATATAAGTTTGTCATTTTGATTAATGTGCCTATCACAAACCTGGGATAGCCACTACTGACTAACCTCTTAAACCTATAGGTTATCTGCACTATGGAGCCTTTAACCCATGTGCACTATGAGCATTTATAAAGCAGTTGTCCATGAATTATTGCCTCAGAGAAGTCACGTGCTGTTCGTTATAGAGTAACAGTGCACGCAGTCTCGACCTCATGCCATCCTCGTGTCATAACTCAAGAATTCCAGGACGTTGCTAGACATTTTCTTGCGTCATATTCCCTGTCATTTCTTGTAGTGAAATTTGGGAAATACATGTCTTCATTCCACTTGTGGAATTTCTGGTTATTTGCACGAGTAAAACTTGAGAAACACACATCACCATTGAATATATATGTTGCTAGGAATGTTCCCTATTCTCGAGAATCTCCCATGTCTATCTTTTGTATACAGCTATGCACACATTCCTAACTTGTGTCATTCTTGAGTTTGGAGGGTATTCTCTAAACATACATTTGACTGGTTTGGTAAGCTAGCACTTGGTGCCTCAGAATCCAATAGAGCTCCAGAATCCGCTGCATAGACAGAACTACATGCTAAACAGGCTGCTAAAGTGTCCAAGTCAAAAGTTGTTTTCTATCTTATTGAAGTAATTATTGACAATTCACATGTCACAATGTACCATGGCCACTTATATCTGAATCATATATGGCAATGGTATACCATCTCTTGTGGCACATACTTTGTTTGTAATTACAACACTTTTATTGCAAACGCTGTATTTGCTACAAATGATAGTATACCATTTACACACATGATTCAGACATGAGTGGTTATGGTATAACATGGGGCATGCCTCAACAAACTAGTATTCATTATTAACCCTTTGAGGACAACATGATGCCTTAATGCATCATGCCCTTGGTCGTCATGATGCATGAATGCAGCCCTGGTGAGTAGCTCGCCAGGGCTGCATTCAAGCATCATGCCAACCCTATGGGGTTGAGACACTTCCGAAGGGTCCGCAGTAATGCAGCACCGGCAAGTTACTTGCCAGGGCTGCATCATGACGGCAAATGTCATCTTTTAGCGACATCCATCCTTAAAGGGTTAAGGATGCCAGGTTTATATTAGCTTTGTTAATAATACATTACCTGCTGTGGGAGAGAACCACACCTATAGCCCCCAAACTGATTATCTATGAGTCACACCGCTCACAAGATTATATATGGATAATCTAGATTATTATTAGCCTATCCAGGTACAAGCGTTCTACTTGATACTCGAGGGCACAAAACAGGGACCCAGTCGGCACAAAATCCAGTCTAATGTTGAATCAACGTTGAATCAACATTGAATCAACATTGGCAACCATGCATCAATGTTGATTCAATGCTCTGTGCCCATTGAGGAGGGACACAACAAGATGACGTTGAGTCATATGTGTCAATAACTACCGTAAAACCCCGCCTATAAGCCAACCCCGCCTGTAAGCCGAAAGTGAGTTTAAGGGACAAAATTCGGCTTATATGGAAATGCTTTGACCTTTAGGAGAACCCGCCTTTAAGCCAAATGTGACTTTTAGGGCTTGGGGAGCCATTTGGCCTTTACCCTGCCCCAAATTCCTACCCGACTTTAGACAATTTTGTATTTTCTTCAGTGAAATAATACATGTCAAGAGCTGAACAAATATAACCCACGTGAAAAACATTTGTAAGAGCCTTAAAAAATACTTTGAATTTATAAATCTTTATGATAATGGTATACTATTTCCCAACTCAAAATTTACAAATTAGCAATTGGAAAACCCCGCCTATAAGCCAAATGTGAGTTTTGGAGGATAATTCGGCTTCTATGAAATAAAAACGCCAAATAAAATTCGGCTTATAGGCGGGGTTATACGGTAAGTAGCATTTGAGATCTTATTGTGAAAAGGTTTAGGCACACTGTTGATGTATACAAAGTTTTCTTGAAAACTATCAATATAACTAGGGTTGCATGTCATGGAGACATGTCATGCTTGCTACTCAGTGGAGAAGACTGTGGCAATAGGTACATACACACAGCTGCACGCTGACCACAACAGTGGTTACTTCACAAGTGGTGTCAGTAATAGTGTTGAGGTGACTTTTGAGTGACGCTTTGTGTTCATTTCATGGTATTTCAATGCAAAATATATAAGCAGTATGCTTACTTATGTAATGTATGTTAACTTTCGCTGTGTTTGTTTAGTTCCGTGGGGTCGCCATTTTGAATGGGAGCATGCTATATGGCCACAACGTTCAATACGGCTTAGAGTTATTACACGCTTCCCTGGAGAATGGCCCTCCATTGCTTTAACCTTGACAGTCCGTATTTACCATGAAATCTTTCAAAGATGTATAAATACATTTGGTTAAAGTAACTATATAGACTGATACATTGGGGTATAGGAGGGCCACTTAAGGTACTTGTGGGGGCATTCATGAGATGTTTACCCTACCCTATTTGCTTCCGACAGTATATAAAAACATACTGCCATGTACAGTGCCCAACCTACTCACACTTTCCCAAAATACTCTGCTTCCTGATGGCACCATGCTTTGTGGCTGGCACGCAATGCACTTTGGGAGAACTCCACTTCCTGTGGAGGCCCTGTGGCGCATGCGCTGTGGTGACTGAGTGACTTTGTTGTCAAGTGGGTGGTCTGTAGGGAGGGGATGTATGTATAGGGGTCATTGAGGTGTAGACAGTGTAGGCGACATCTTAGAGGTTAGGCTGCATAATGCTTATAGTTAGCGTATGTATACAGAAATAGAAGATCCGAGGGTAAAGGAACCATGAGTCGGACAGATACCTTGATTCGGAAACCATAAGCTTTGAATTACATCGTCAAAATTCACAACTCACCTATTTTTCTATAATGCCTTATTCTTCCTCCTAACAAACACATCACATCACATATTACTCACTTCTTACATTGTTCTATGGCTGATTAAACATGAGTTTCTTCTGCAATATTCTCAACATAAATCTCATAATGAAATGGGAAAATTGCTTTCCTTATTCTATTTGTTATGTTTTTTCCATAATTCCTAACACTAATGATAGAAATACAGTATGCATCTTTTGTGAAGGTCTATGTCAAGAAACAAGAAGGTGTCTGACTTTGGGTGCAGTTTAACCTTTTAAAATAGACAAATGAGAAGGAGATTTGTTCATAAATAAAATATTCAACTCATTGAAGCTGTCAGATATGATGTGCACATTGGTTAAACCGAAATAAGAATTAGTGCATTGATAGTTTCCTGTATTGTTTAACTAATAAACTACAGGGCAGTTTATTGAGTGTGAAATTAGATAATATAATTTCTGACTCTAACCTGGACCCATGGGTGTAGTTTCCAACGTAGGGAAAAAAAATTCTGATTGAGTAGTGGCAGGGTTCACACATGTCTTCGTCCGCAACCCACTTTGAATTAAGAATTAGTATCAATTTGCCTAGAAGTGTCCAAAAGGGGTGCCTTTACCCATGGCTGCATAATGCTCATAGTTGTATACAGACCGAAATAGAAGTTCCTAACCATAGATGCGGCTACTGTAGACTGACCATAAACCAATGCAGCAATAACAGCTTACATATAACAGCTGCATTCACGGTTTGACCATTGAGTAACAAAAATACAAATATGACATGAACAAGAATTGTGGTTGTTGCCGCATAAAAAGTGCCTCAGGCACTGCATGACGTCAGTGCGACAAAGTGTGTCATCACAACTCTGTCATTCTGTTTTAATCATTTGTTGCTATGCTAGGCAGATAATCAATTAAAGCAGCTGTTGCTAGGCAACCAGCTGTATTAGTAACAGACCAATTAAATATAGAATTCCAATTTGGGGGAGGTAGGTATGATTATAATCAACCTCAGGACCATGGAAATATGTGTTGCTAGGCAGATAGAAATTAGGTATAGCTCTTGCTAGGCAACCTGTTGTACTAGCAACAAACCAATAGAACCATTGAATTCCTTGGGTCCATTTTTTTTTGGGGGGGGGGGGGGAGTAGGTATGATTATGATCAACCTCAGCACCATGAAAATGTGTGTTGCTAGGCACATAAACAATAAGAATAGCTGTTGCTAGGCAACCAGCTGTATTAGCAACGAACTAATAGAACCATTGAACTCCTTGGGTCCATTTTAGGGGGGATAGGTATGATAATTATCAACTTCAGGACCTATCAATAGCATCACCAAAGAGTTTTTGGAAAAATATTTTATTGCTATAATTATTATTTGTATTGATGCGCTATGTTATTTGCATCACGAAAATGCTTCAATTTTGTGTCTAGCATGTCTAGAACCGACAGAATTCGAGATTAATCATAGGAAAAAGGGTCATCTATTGGAGTAATAGACGAGTACACCCCACATGGACCCCCTAGCCATACAATGTCATCACACACGGCTTTCACAGCTTGTCCGCGGGGCTTGGCCACGGGGCTTGTGCACGGGGGTGTGGACAGTGCCCCCCGACCTTACCCTGAGAAACACGGGGGTGCAGATGCACTAGGTGCAGCCTTACAAAGTGAGGAAACACACCCTTACAAAGGTGCAAATCCGCGGCTCTTAAACTTAACTTAGGTATATAATACAGGTATGAATGGGTAGGTATTAATACCCTCTTTCAGATGTGTATTGCAGATAATTTGCGCGGGGCAATTATTCTGAACACCTTGATATCTTGTGAAAAACTCTACTTTACACAATCACAATTAAGGCCACGGGTGGTCTATTCAAATATGAAATATACTAGGGTGTAGCTAAATGTGTTTCCTAATTGACTAATGCATTGCTAAGAGGTTATGATGATATGGGGACTCACAATAAGGAAAAGAAGTGGGGTTCCATTCCTTAGCTTGAGTAAAACACGGCCTGTGTGTGTGTGTTTATTCAGTAAGCCCACTCATCCAACTGATATGCACCACCAATTGGGGTAGCTACTATCAAAGGTTGATTAATATCTATTGTTATCACACATGCATAAATTTGTGTTGTGACCCCTTAATCCAAGATGGCGGCACCCATTCTGGTTAAGTGCATCAAATACCTCCACCTGGTGGTGCCTGGCGGCACCACTAGGTGGCTATGCCACCACTTCTGCATAAAAACTTGGAGATTAGTTTTGAAGACATGTTTTATTTAATGTGTACACCACAAGAAAAGTTTTCCGATAACAAGATGTCACAACAAACAGCAGATAAAAAGGAATAAGTTTCTTCAAAAGGTGCCGAAATAATAGCTTACAAGATAAAAGCTGAATATGAGAAGGTGTTAGCCCTTAGGACGGTATTTCGCTAAAAGATGAAATTTGTCATCACGGTTTGCCAATGCAGCCCCGGCGAGTAACTCGCTGGAGCTGCATAGTTGCATCATGAACCCTTTGGGAGTGCCTCACTGCAGTAGGGTTAGCTTGATGCCTGAATGCAGCACTGGCGAGTTACTCACCAAGGCTGCATTCATGCACCATGATGACCAAGGGCATGACATATTAAAGCCCTCCCTGAAGTATGATAATTTGGATGATTGTAACAACATAATATCTCGTGTATATAACATGATATATAATATTTGCCTCGCTCGTTATGTCTCATTACTGTGATTATCCAATTATCACTTCCACAAACGACTATGCATTATGCTACTAGACCATTGCAAGTAATGCAATCAGAGCTCTGATTGAGTGATTGCTATTTATTATTACACTATTACTATTGTTATCTCAAAATATGGACCTAGAAATATATGGATTTATAGGATATAATGAGTGACAGGATGTATTTCAGGGCCATTCGGATCAGAACACTAATGAGAAGAGGTTGGCGCAAGCTCGAGATTAATGAAGAATTCTTTTGTGTCTTATCACGTTTCTTTTGAAAAGATTTGAATAATAGTGGTAAATCATGGGCAATTTATGGGGTGTAGTGGCTGGGCCCGGCATCTCTTCCCTTAGACTAAATGGTTCCCGATGCATTCATATAGCACATCAAGATTGTAGAAGTCTATTTAGTGATAAAGATTTGGGGATTGATTGTCTCACACTTTCTGAGACCTTGTATCATAAGGACATAAGGGATGGGGATATAGCAGTATCTGGCTATCAGTTTATAAGAAATGATAGGCGAGCATTCAATAATAAGGGTGAAATTAAGGTTTGCGGTGGCCTCATGGTTTATTTGAGCGATGTAGTCACATACAGCAGATATAATAAGGGTCTGATGGACCATAATGATAACGACCTGGAACTACAAATGCTCACAGTATCTAAGGTAGGTCTAAACCACTGATGTTAATGAATGTGTATAGGCCTGACAAAGAAGGTGATCTGCCTGCAGGCTGTGTCTCACAACCATGGGCCAATGTTTTCGTCTCTGACCAGGTGCCATCTCTGACCAGGTGCTGTCTCTGACCGGGTGCCGTCTCTGACCAGGTGCCGTCTCTGACCAGGTGTCAGAAAAAAGGTGTTTTAAAAAGAATTATACTCATATATATATAAGGATTTGTAAAAACGTTATGGCGGTTGTTATATATTTATAATTATAATTATATTTAGCCTCCTGCTGTTGATGTTTTGACCTTATCAAGCCAAGCCAGTCAGAGACAGCACCCGGTCAGAGACAGCACCTGGTCAGAGACGGCACCTGGTCAGAGACAAAAACATTGGCCCAAGGTCGTGAGACACGGCCTGGAGCCATCAGGATACTAAAGGAAAATATTCAGGCCCTAAAATATGGAGAAATCATATTACTTGGAGACTGTAAAGTTAACTGCCGCACAGCTAACCCCAAAAGGGACAAATTACTCAGAATCACCACAAGTCTTGGGTTAAATCAGCTTATTAATGATATAACTCGATATAACCTTAACCCAGATATGCCTAAGGAGGGAAATAGTGCTCTTTTTATGACAAAACTTTTTTTCCTGTTTTAAATTGATATTTTATGGGCATTTCTAGCAAAATTGGGAAATTCGCGTTCATGGCCTCTGATTTATGGACCGTCCTTTTAAAAGGACGGTAGGCACATAGGACATCAAAATTTCATGGGAAGTTCATTATTCAAATTTTTCATGTGACAATGATATGGATGAACATAAATTGATGCAATTACCTCAGTCAACTGTTCTCAAGGATGGTATTGGTGTTATTCTCAATTGTGAAGGTATGCTTTTAATTGTGCATGAGTTGATATATTGCCTAGCCTAGCAACAAGCACATGGAATAGGCCTAAGAGAGCTTTAGATACAGCCTATCCGAGTATGCAGACCCGAGGATACCCATGATACTTATTGCTTTTGTTTTGAATCAATATGTTGCCTATCCATGACATTCAAAAACATTCTGTGCCTAGCTACCAGCATTAGAATGGCATTTACAGCCTAGCAACAACATTCAAAAACATACTGTGCCCAGCAACGAGCCTGTGAAATTGCCCTAATCGAGCTTTAGATACACCTGACCGCAGTATGCAAACCCAAGGACACCAGTGATACCTTTCATTATTTGTTTGAATCAATATGTTGCCCTTCCATGCCATTAAAACATTAAACAAGTTGATTATATTGATAAGTATATATCTTGGCTCCTTCGAACACTTTTTGATACATCTCTAACCCTAGCGGTTCATTTTTTATTGCCTCGCAAAGTCGATTGTCATTATTTCGGGTGATTCCGAGACGGAAAATACATGGATATTGGTTTATTGGTGTTAAATACATCATAGCAATTCCTAATTTTGTTTACAACATGGTACAACATGTATCTAAAAGCATACAAAAAATTGATATCCTCAAAAAAAAAACTTCTTGAGTTGTAGCCCGATCAATTTTGAATATTAGCCAAAATTATGACAATTTCCGTCACATACTCTCAACTATACACATTTTTCCTCAAAATGGTTTAATTAGTCCTCAAAATCAATCTACCATATCCTCATCATATATACTTCAATATATATGGAGCATTAAGACCATTGGTTGTACCTACTATGCACAGTACTGGCCTAAAGTATGGCCTGCTCACTGATTTTGCGTCTCGGAATCACCCATATGATTCACCCATTAAATTATACATAAAGGTCTCCCATCACTAGCAAACTCCACACAACCTCTTTAAACTATCTCTATATGTACTAAACATGTGTGGGCTGAGTCCTGGGTATATCTTACAACATTTGCTACCTTTTAACTATGCACATCTTTTAATATAAACCCAGATTCTGAATTTCCGTCTCGGAATCACCCGTATCAAGCTGCTGGACATAAAGTTCTCCCATCACAACCAAACTCAACCCAACCTCCCCAAACCATCTCTACATGTACATAAGATGTGAAGGCTGAGTTCTGGGTATTTTTACTATGATTTAGCACCATTTGCCTATATGCACCATGTCTTATAAAATAAATTGCCTTTATTTTTCTAACTTTCCTGATATAATGCGACCAGATACAAAAATAAAATCATCATAGTAGCACTCTAATACCTGTATGGCATAAGGTTAACATGTCTTCTATCAGGTTAAACAGTAACAAAGGCAATAAGGGATGCTGTCCAACCGGGTGGCCCTCTATCTGATTTAATACAGATGACAGAGCAGACCTGGCCACATTCATACCTCCATATTTCAGTCCTTCTTTAGCCAGCTTTGAGAGAAACGAGCAAACTTCTGGCAATTTGGGGGAATAAAATTTTACCCCCTTTGCAATACAATAACGAGCCCACTTTCTCAAATACACTGAATAAGTTGACTGAGTCGAACATCTCCTACAGTTCATGATAAGTCTGATAGAGTCATTATGAAAGCCCCTCCTGACTAGCTTTTTTCTCAAGAAAAAAGACATGCCAACAGCTTTGTTTTTCCCATCTGCACTGGGTTGCTTGGGTTTCCGTGGGGGAGGAGGTTTCCTCGAGTTGTCCTGAACTTGATGACTCTCCTGCTTGCTACCTTGAGTCTGCCGTACCATGGCTGGCCCGACCAATCCGGCACTACCAGCACTGCCTTGGCCTGCTCGTGAATCACTTTCTGCAGGACCCTTCCGACCAGACTGAAAGGGGGAAATAGATACAGAAAGTCAGTTGACCAGTCCAAAGTCATAGCATCTACCTTCCAGGCATGGGGCTCTGGTCGGAACGATACAAATCTATCTAGCTTGTTGTTAAGTCTAGACGCAAACATATCTATTTCAGGTACTCCAAATACTTTACAGATTCTATTGAATAGTCTGGGGTGTAACTCCCACTCCAGATCATCCTGAAAATGCCTAGAGTTATAGTCAGAGTATAGAGTATAGTTATAGTTATGTTTCTCTCCTCACACCAATTCCAAATATCCCTTGCTACTTTGTTGCATGGCTTGGACTTAGTACCTCCCATGTGCTTAACATAAGCCAATGCTGTGGTATTGTCGGTGTGAATTTTAACTGTGATATTCTCCTCTTTGATGTAGGACAATAGGGCATTATGTATGGCCATGAGCTCCTGTATGTTGGTATGCATTTCGAGCTCCTCACCAGTCCATCTACCCCCAGAGTCGACCCCATCTAGGTCAGCACCCCAACCATCGTCAGATGCATCAGTGAACACTTCTACGTCAGGCCCCCCAAGCCTTATCTCCTTACAGGCTGTAGGTAAAGCCTGTCTCCACCACTCTATATCTCTCAACCCTGCATCAGCTATCTCCATTCTAGCATCATAATCTCCTTTAGACCTTTCCAACGCTTCTATCTTCTCTACCTCTAACCCTTTAATATGGGCACCCCCATAGTAAACACCAGCAGAGTACGCAGTCATCAGCCCCACCAATCCTGCTACTTCCCTGATACTAGGGCTAACTTTTTCTAGGAGTTCACTAGCTGCCCTTTCAAACTTCTCTATTTTCTCCTCAGTAGGCCTAACCGTCATCTGCTCTGAGTCTAGCCAAAACCCAAGGAAAACTATTCTCTTCACTGGTTCTAGTTGAGACTTGTCTGGGTGTATAAAGAACCCTAAGTGGTCCAGTGCTTCACACAACCTGTGTGTGGCTTCCCGGCACGACTCCACAGAGTCAGCAATGACGAAGGAGTCGTCAATATAAGGAAAACACTCAAAACCTTCCTCTGTAAGACTAGCGTACACAGGAGTGAGGATCTTAGTGAATATCCTGGGGGCACAAGCTAACCCGTTAGGCATGCCCTTGAACTCATAAAGAGTATCCTTCCACATAAACCTAAGGTACTTCCTATCCTGCTCCCTTATACTTGCTGTATAAAAAGCGTCCTTAAGGTCAACCGACCCCATGCTAGCCCCCGGCCTCAACATTTCAATGGCAGTATTTAAACTCGACATTTTAAAATGTTGATATTCAATGTGCTCGTTCATCTTGGTCAGATCCAAGATCAATCTGTGTGTACCGTCAGGCTTGGGCCTGAGGAAAACACTAGATATGAACTCCCCTTCTACATGGTCTACCTCCTGGATGACCCCTTTACCAAGTAGCTTATCTATCTCCCTGTCCATGATGGGCCTCTCCTCTTCTCTTAATCTATAGGGAAAAGGGACCTTGTCCTGACGGGGCCAATCTTCCAGAGGAAGCGTGACCCCTTGAACCATCCCAAGGACCCAGGGGTCCTTGGTCAGGTTACACCACTCATTAACCCTACGCGAAATAGACCCAGATTTAAAATCAGTAACAGGCTTTAAAGGATAAGGAAGTCTCACCTGTTCTAACGAGGCCCCCTCTTGGTAAAACCCGATTGGTTTTGGTGCTGCTTGTTGCCCTGGTTTTGGTTTTGGTAGTTTTTGTTATGACCACCTCCACCCTGGGGACGCTGAGGGCGCGGCCCCCTGGCATTGAAGAACGGGTTACTGTTCATCATCAAGAACGGCTGGTTCATCCCTTGGGATCCATACACCACCCCACCAGCCCCTCCCTGCTTCTTCCAGTTCTGGTTCTGGTTGTGGTAAGGGTGAGATCTATTCTGACCCCCAGCTTTCTTAGACTTGTTACCATGCTGTGGCTGAGTTTGAGGGACATCTTTACGGATGTAAGCAGCTGTTTTCTTAACTGCCTCTAACTCCTTGGCTGCTTCGGACAAATTCCCCCCAAACAGGAATTTTGGGTCACCTCCGTCATCCAGCTTGCTACACAGGTGTCGATAATTTTCACCTTTCATGGAATTTGCTACTTTTTCCCTCCTTTCTTTAGACAGGAAAGTGATTACCGAAGCTAGCAGCTGAGCTCCCTCGGCGAAATTGACAGCGAGCGCGTCTAACTCACCATCTTTTTTCCCCTTTACCATCATCAAATCACCTATCGGGGCCATGGCTGATAAAGCTGACACTAGATCCTTTTGAATATATTTCCATCTGGTGTCTTCATCTTTGATGGATTTTGCAACCTGGACAGTGTTAGTAGAGTCTATGATCATCACAACCTCTTCCTCCAACTCCGGCGTCACCAACTTAGTGCTGTTGACAGGAGACGGGTATTTTAGGCAGAGGGCTTGTAGCTCCTTCGCCGGTAACTTTTCAAAGCAAGAATCTACTAGAATGGCGACATTATGGGAGAGTTCAATACCTTTCTTGTTAGCCTCCTCATTCTTCTCCAACTTTTGCTTCATAAGCTCCCCTAGGGCGCTGTCACCAAACGCTGTCTTGTCAAAAGTGCGTTTTACCTCCTGAGCGGCCGACGCCGCCGACTCTGGCTCGCCGGGCTTCCCTCCGCCCGACCCGGCCGAGGTGAGAGTGACAGCCGTACTCCCCGCCGTGGATGTGCTGGCGGTGGCGGTGGTGGGTGTCGGGGCGATTGTAGCGTCCCCGTCTCCCGCCTCACTGGGCTCATAGATGGTGCAGCCATCTGATTGGTCCTCCCAACTGCCACCATAACCCATCGCCCCGCCCATTGGCCCCATTCCATAATAGGGGTTGAAGAACATCGGGACGTTGGGCATGGCGAAGCCGTGCCCCATACCCTGCCACCCGCTGATTGGCTGTTGGCAGGATTGAGTGACAGGCGGCTGGCCTGTTGGCGGCGTCTCCTCCCCGGAGTCGTCTGCTCCTCCCTCGGTGTCTTTCTTACCCCGAGCTTTTGATCTATGCTTCGAGGAAGAAGTGCTGCTAGAACTAGCCACCGATTCCGCATCAGACAACTCATGTTTATCTTTAGGTTGTCTAGAAGCCCGGAGGGTTTTCTTTGGATCTTTCCCCTTTTCGGTGGATGAATCCTTCGGGTTTGTCATAACTGTGGCGACACTCGGTTTGTCTGAGCGGCGCAGTGACTCGCTTCTGACCAAATCTGGAACAAACAAAGTCCAGAATTAGCACATAATTTCAACAAACCTCACTGAGATAGTCTGTCAAAATATGTACAGACCCCTAACAAACATCGGGGTCAACAAAAAATGGGACAAAAGTCCCGAAAAAAGTAAAAAATGAGGTTAAAAACCCCAATACTTACCGCTCTCAAATCAGGTACGTCCGTCACCGCGTCGTGCCTGCTGCGAACTGACGTCACGCATGCGCGCCGCCTCTCTTCTCATCGGTTACCACGGTAACACTGATAGTGTTACGCGAGGTAAAATCAATGTTTATGCATCTATAGACACATATCTAGTGCTGTGCAGCAGGATTTGTCATGTCTATATTCTCCTGGACGTTGTCTCCTGCTGAGGAGAAGCATTTGTCACGTCCATGTGGTCCTGGACGTCATCTCCTGCTGAGGAGAATGAGATATCTGTCCATACACTCTCCATGCATAGCACCTTAATTTCAGTGACTAAGCCTCATGTGAAGAGTGTAAATGCATAGGACTATACAGGAGAGAGAGGGCTTCAAGCTTTCTCAAGTTAACTTGAGATTGGCTGAGAAAACTTGACACTGAGATCAGTATGGTGTAGCCTGTCTGCGTATGTGTAGGACCACTGGGGATGAATCAGTGATGATTCTGCTGTCTTATCATAGGATTACACACACAAAATTAAGTTTGATTGAGTTTATATTGAGCAAATATCAAATATTATATTTTATATATTATATATATCTTAAGAGGGCCTAGGTCCTACAGCTAAATATCCTGATTATATTTTTTGTGATTGAAAAAAACTTGATTTCAGGGAAAAACTTGAAGACTTTCATCCCTGATTGAAGAAACTGAATTCCACGACTCATTAATATAGGGAATATAGGGTGGGTGGGAGGCCTGTGATGTAAAAAGAGTAATAAGTAACATCTAACATTTTATTCAAGGACATGTTTTATTTGGTATAAAAGACAATCATGGTACAACTAAAGAAATCTGTATATACAACCATGCAAGTACCTTCATAATGTAAAAACTATTCATCTCTTTAATTCTAATTTTATTTGATCTAGATGTCCTTTCGTTTTTTTAATACAATTCGGTGAATGTTTTATGTACAAATTTACAGTTTGAAATAAAATTGACAAAAACACAAACTTGACAAGGAACCATGACAAAATGTGAGTAACAACATACAAGACATACAATAAAAGACAAAGTTGACTACCACACACCAAGTCTTAAAGTGCACAAGTAACCAAAACATGAGACAAGATCACATAAATGAATACTTTAGGAAATATCTCCAACCAAAAATGCTGCATTATTTTTTGCAAAGTTATAATCCTACTATAAAACATCCTCTTTTAATACTAATTGCAAACTCATCTCTGACACTTGTATCAAAAATGCCCTTCCCGACATCTATCGGTAATATTTTCTGCAGGAGATTAAACGTTATTCAATAACCTTTTCTGCACTATGCAGAGTTCTGTTTGGATTGTAACTAACTTGGGTCAATGTTTCATTATATGTCAACATAAACCCTTTAACATTAGCATGATGCCTCAAGGGGTCATGTTCATTTGTCAATACGATGCACTAATGCAGCTCCAACGAATAACTTGCCTGCACTGCATTCGTACATCACACAGACCCTACAGGCATCGACCCGTTAGCGTCAGCATGATGCATAATTGAAGCAGCAGCGAGTTACTCACCAGTCGCATTGATGCATCATGACAAAACGGCATTGTGCATTAAAGCACTATGCTGCCCTTAGAATATCACGCATTTCGTACTTCCTGCATGAAAACTCAATTTCGCATCTTTTACATTATTTTTTGTCTATTTTAGACAAAAAAAGAATTATTGTTTCATAATGTACATTCACAATGATCAGCAATTTCCATGCCTTCATAGACAGGGCAGATACACGTCAAATATTCATCTCAAGCAGCAGAAGAAATACAAACAAATTGAATATGCCAAGTAACTAAACATCTCAAAACACAGCTTTCCGATAGCACAGCTGCCAATTTTGAGTTTTTATTTTTTATCAAATACGACTGTTTCATTGACTTAACCAAGGAGCGCCGTATTTAACACCCCCGTGAAATAACCCATGGCCGTATTTCACGGCCCTGTGATGTCATCAAAATGACGGTTTGTTTACATTTGAACGGCGCAGAAAAGTGCTATTTCAGCTAATTTAGGCCATCCTCCTCTATAATAACTTAATTTGAATCGAAAAAAGGTGAAAAAATAAACACAAGGGTACACTTGTTTAGGTCTTTTGAAGGGTTATTTCACGAGGTGAATGTCAGGCCCTATTTCATGAGGCCGTAGGCCGAGTGAAATGCAGCCTGCAGCCTGCAGCAAAACTCGTGAACCTTTGTCTATATATTGCGTTTATTGTCACTAAGTGATGTTCAAAAACACAGTATTTGTCAACTTGGTAATAAGTAATAAATTAAGTTACTGAGTTCAAACTGGCACCACCAGCATTTTTAAAGTTAACCTGCATACAGTGAGACCTTGATAAATAGGTCTTTGATAAGTCGTTCGTCGCGAAAATCGGTCATATATTTAGGGCAATAATTCTGATAACACATATTCTGTCTATATGTAATATTGTTTTAGATATCCGGCCGTTTTAAAAACAGGCCGTTTTTCATCCAAAACGAAGGGCTCCGATATATCAAGGTCTCACTGTAGTGGTTAAATACATTATGTCCTTGGTCGGCATGATGCATGACTGCAGCCCTGGCAAATACTCATGCCTTATGCCGAGCCTATGGGAGTGTAGCAACGCTTGATGCTTTTTGCTTACCAGGGCTGCATGAATCATTGATGCATGATGACTACTAAAGGGCATGATGCATTAATGCACTATGAAAGGAGCTGGAAGTGGCAGTGGGTATACAGAATTATATAACGACAAGTTCCTACTTGTTTAACCCTGCACAATACTATGAGCATTTCTAAGTATCACCATACATGCGTATCAATACAGCTCAAACACAAGGCGCAGCTTCAGTCTGGTCTGTGAGCTTGGTAGAGTTCATCTCGGCCTGGCTATAGAGTCGTCTGTGAGTCATCGTCCGCGAGGTACACCTCGAGCTGCTCCCAAGTCGGTAGCTGAAGGTCGTCAAAGGTCAGGAGTAACTCGTCAAAGACAGGCATCCCCCGCTCCTCCTCCTCTACAGTCAACTCTGAAGGTCACACACATAGACAAAGGTCAAACACAGGCATCCCCCGCTTTTCCTCCTCTACAGTCAACTCTGAAGGTCACACACATAGACAAAGGTCAAACACAGGTCAAACACAGGCATCTCCCGCTCCTCCTCCTATACAGTCAACTCTGAAGGTCACACACATAGACAAAGGTCAAACAAGGGTCAAACACAGGCATCTCCTGCTCCTCCTCCTATACAGTCAACTCTGAAGGTCACACACATAGACAAAGGTCAAACACAGGCATCTCTCGCTCCTCCTCCTCTACAGTCAACTCTGAAGGTCACACACATAGACAAAGGTCAAACACAGGCATCTCCCGCTCCTCCTCCTATACAGTCAACTCTGAAGGTCACACACATAGACAAAGGTCAAACACAGGTCAAACACAGGCATCTCCTGCTCCTCCTCCTATACAGTCAACTCTGAAGGTCACACACATAGACAAAGGTCAAACACAGGCATCCCCCGCTCCTCCTCCTCTACAGTCAACTCTGAAGGTCACACACATAGACAAAGGTCAAACACAGGCATCTCCTGCTCCTCCTCCTATACAGTCAACTCTGAAGGTCACACACATAGACAAAGGTCAAACGCAGGCATCTCCTGCTCCTCCTCCTCTACAGTCAACTCTGAAGGTCACACACATAGACAAAGGTCAAACACAGGCATCTCCTGCTCTTCCTCCTATACAGTCAACTCTGAAGGTCACACACATAGACAAAGGTCAAACACAGGTCAAACACAGGCATCTCCTGCTCCTCCTCCTATACAGTCAACTCTGAAGGTCACACACATAGACAAAGGTCAAACACAGGCATCCCCCGCTCCTCCTCCTCTACAGTCAACTCTGAAGGTCACACACATAGACAAAGGTCAAACACAGGTCAAACACAGGCATCCCCCGCTCCTCCTCCTATACAGTCAACTCTGAAGGTCACACACATAGACAAAGGTCAAACACAGGCATCCCCCGCTCCTCCTCCTCTACAGTCAACTCTGAAGGACACACACATAGACAAAGGTCAAACACAGGTCAAACACAGGCATCTCCCGCTCCTCCTCCTATACAGTCAACTCTGAAGGTCACACACATAGACAAAGGTCAAACACAGGCATCTCTCGCTCCTCCTCCTCTACAGTCAACTCTGAAGGTCACACACATAGACAAAGGTCAAACACAGGCATCTCCCGCTCCTCCTCCTATACAGTCAACTCTGAAGGTCACACACATAGACAAAGGTCAAACACAGGTCAAACACAGGCATCTCCTGCTCCTCCTCCTCTACAGTCAACTCTGAAGGTCACACACATAGACAAAGGTCAAACAAGGGTCAAACACAGGCATCTCCTGCTCCTCCTCCTATACAGTCAACTCTGAAGGTCACACACATAGACAAAGGTCAAACACAGGTCAAACACAGGCATCTCCTGCTCCTCCTCCTCTACAGTCAACTCTGAAGGTCACACACATAGACAAAGATCAAACACAGGCATCCCCCGTTCCTCCTCCTATACAGTCAGCTCTGAAGGTCACATACATAGACAAAGGTCAAACACAGGCATCTCTCGCTCCTCCTTGTCTACAGTAAAAAAAAAAGAAAGGGCCGAACATAATTTAAAAGGTATTTTAGACCTTATCCCCCTCCTCCCTCCCCTTTTTTCCTAAAAATGTATCCGCAAAGCTGATATCTAACTTTAAGCAGCCTAAAGTGTTTGGAACACACATATATATAAGTAATATTTAGAATCTAAAGAAAGTAGGATATAGCCACTTAAACAAAAACCCTCCTCCCGTAGATTTACCTTGAATTGGTTCGAGCACATCAATGTCATCCTCATCAGAGATGGTCCAGTCCTCGTCGCTGAGTAAGGCTGGGCGTGAGAAGGGCCAGGCGCGCCACTCCTTCAGTTCCTGCAGGTAGGTGGCAGGTCGCTCAGCGGCAGCCCACACGTTGTCTACGTCATCTACAAAGTCATGGATAGTCCTCATTTATTTTATGAAATATGGCAGTGTCATTGATGTGGCCTGTAGGCCGTATTTCACTCAGCCTATGGTAACGTGGCTAAAAATAAACAGTGTCGGTATGTCTATAAAGAAAAACAAAAAACTTTTAAATCCCCCCCCCCAATCTCATGGTGAAACCACTTAAAAAAATGTCTTATAAAACCAAGGTAGGTCGCAAAAAGGTAGGGTCGATTGGGATGCTGGAACACAAAGTTTTTATTTTTTTTAAATTAATCTTATTTGTGGCCTCTTCACCTACCGTTCTCGTCGCGTGCTGGTAGTGGCATGCGCTCTATCTCGTCGACGTAGACGCTGACTTCACTGGTAGGCAGCAGGGCCGGGGCCTCCTTCACCATAGGCTGCTGCTGCTGCAACACTGCACGAGGCTTCTCACTCTGCAACGTTAAAGTGACATGCTGTAAATGTTGATATTTTCGCGTGTATAGATTTTCGCGAATTTGTTAAAAAGGACATTTTCGCTGGTATTAAAATTCTTGGATTTCTGAGATTTTAAAATTTAATTCAATACTGTA